>CM045736.1:24983895-25056395 GCA_024760905.1 Plotosus lineatus | reverse complement strand
ATACACACACACACACACACACACACACACACACACACACACACACACACACACACGTATATATTGAATTTGGTAATCCTAAATAGAGTTGCAGGAACACTGGCGCCGATCTCAGCCAACTCCAGGCAAGAGCAGAGGACACCCTGGGAAGCTTTCCAAGCCATCACAGGGCACAAACACGCTGACGGCTATGTAGCTACTCTTGTCGAAAGTCAGCATTGGTTCTTTTATATGAACCTCTCATCATAGACAGTGAGAGACCTGGCCGGCTTTTGACAACCCAATTAGCTGCACTGGCAGGAACGACTTGAACCCCCAACCTTAGGATCAGTAATCCGACACCTTACCACCTGGCCACCTCTGCCCTCTGTATAAACTATGTAATCATAATTAAATAATTTTGCAGTACATAAAATAATACATGTACCAAGTAAAAAGCCGTCACTGAAACACATGGGACTGAGCAGGGCTAAGTTTGAATGCAACCTGCCAGCAGGAATATTAAAAACGTGGTCGATTCAAAACTGGGACTTGTATGCTCTCTATGTTTTTTTACAGTCACTGGTGAACTTGGCAAACCCAGCTAGCTTGAAAAAAGACTTGCTTAGTTTTGTCCATTGAAATGTGATATTAACTTTAACTGTAGAGTCTGGTTCTTCTAACAAGGACTGCCTGACCTTTGACCTGGGACACAAGTTCCTGATGGCAGGTCATAAGGTCAAACAGGAAGCAGATGTACCTTGTGTAAATATGTCAGCAGATACCTAATGACCTCCGACATTATCTTTAACATGCATAATATGATTTAATACTGATTTTAACGGTGTTAGTTGAATTACCCTCATTACAAATTAATTAAATTAGTTTTACATTTGTGTACAATGTCTCATTGGTTGCTCATTCCACGAATGAAGGGCTTCATAATCCCCAGAACTGTGTTCAGACATGATTTGTGGGATATGGCTGCAAAGGGTTAAACCACCCTTTATAACAAATGTTTCAGCACGTGTTATATATCTTTATGAGATAATAAAATGTACTGAAGATTTGAGCAGGTTAACCACATTAGGAAAGAACTCCCCAAGTGAAACCCTCACTCACTAACATTTGCAAAAATTCTTAATCCTATTAGAGTTGTGAGTAGGCTGGTGCCTATCTCAGCCGACACTGGGTGAAGGCAGAGATCATCCTGAACAGCTTGCCAGACCTTCACAGGATAGATTATACATTCGCACCTCAGGCAATTTGGACCAGCCAGTTATCTTAACTTGCATGTCTTTGTGCTGTGGGAAGAAACTGGTCTTCCCCATGCAAATTCCACATAGAAACACCTGAACCCAGGACACAAACCCAAGACCTTCGTAGAGTCGGATGTGCTAACCACCAGGTCATTGAGCCTCTAATGAAGATCACACTCAGCCAGCTGATGCTTGAGAACTAGAGTATTGGAGTAAATGTGTGATAAAAGACACGCTAGCCAGAAAAAACAAAACAAAACTAGATTGACCTCATTCAGTGCTTGTCCCACAGCAAATATTCAATATAAAACCCAATATGGCTAAACTTTCCAGGAATGAAAGGCACACACTTGACAAATTGTAAAGTCAATTTGGAAAAGCCAATTAGCCTAATGCACATGTTTTTGATCTGTGAGAGGAAAACAAATTACCCAGAAGAAACCCAGGCTAGTATGGGGAGAAGATGCAAACTCCACACCGAAATGCCCAAGCTCTGCTCCCCAGTGGTGCATCAACAAGGTGCGTGACTATCAACCTGGAGATTATACATTTGAAACCAAGCTAATGCCACAACCATTGGGATTTGAGCCCAGAGGCTCACTTAAACCATCCAGTAGTTAAATGTACTTTTACAGAAATAATAATAATAATAATAATAATAATAATAATAATAATAATAATAATAATAATGATAATAATGATAATAATAATAGTGGCAGCACAGTGGTGTAGTAGTTAGCATGGCCACCTCACAGCAAGAAGGTCCTGGGTTCGATTCCCAGCCTGGGTGTTTCTGTGTGGAGTTTACATGTTCTCCCCATGCTTGCATGGGTTTCCTCCAGGTCCTCCGGGTTCCTCCCACAGTCCAAAAACATGCACAGTAGGCTGATTGACTGTTCCAAATCTCCCTTAACTGTGAGTGTGAATGGTTGTGCGAGTTTTGGCCCTGCAATGGCCTGGTGAGCTGTCCATGGTGTACTCTGTCCTTGCTCGAAGTTGACTGAGATGGGCACATGCAACCTTAATTAGGATTATGCGGTTCAGAAAAGGAATGAACGAATAATAATAATAATAATAATAATACTCTGGGCCACCAAATTTCATCTTGCCATAATCAAGCCAATGATTGCCAGTGAGCTGTCTAAAAATATGAACCCAAAAACAGATTCAAGCGTGACAGCTAAAAGCAGAACCTTTACTTCTCTGGCACTCATACAGGAAGTCAAACACCCGACACTCATTTGCTGTGCACCAATTATCACCTCTCTTAAGTGCCTCAATTGTAAAACAGCTCTCTGACTCCTTACAAATTTAGACTTTCTAAAAGTGCACCACATTTTCAGGATGGTCAGTAAAGGGTAGGCAAAAAAAAAAAAAAAAAAAGCTCAAGAGAAGAGAAAGCTGGAGAGAAGAAAGATGATGAACACACAGTCAAATGAAGCCAAACTGTATGCCAACAACACATGGCAATAACTCACTATAAGCGTTCTGGATACACTTATCAGTACTGACTGCTGGAAGCAGTGGTGTAGTGCTTAGCATGTCCAGCTCACAGCAAGAATGTCTAGGTTCATGTCCAGGGCTCAGGTATTTCTGTACAGAGTTGGCATGTTCTCCGGGTGCTTGTGTAGGTTTCTTCCATGTACTCTGATTCCCCCCAAAGTCCAAAGACATACACATTAGGTTTATAGGCTGTTCCAAATTGTCCATGGTTTGAGTAGGAATGTTTGTATGTCTGTGTTTACCTTGTAATGGACTAGCATACTGTTCAGGGTGTACCCCGCCTCCGTCGTGAGGCAGCTGAGATAAGCTTCAGCTTTCCCTCAACCTTATTGGGATTACATCGGTTTCGCAAATAAATTAATGAACAATACAGCGGTAGCTCAAATCAGACCCTGAGCAATGTATAGCTAATGATGTGTTTTGAACACAAACAAAGTTTTAATATACACTACATGGAAATGTCCATAAACCGTACGCCAGGACATCAGATCTGGTTTATTGGCTTTCCTCACTAAACTCATTTTTGCCAAACTGTTTATGCCTATTTGGGTTACAAGAAGACTGGATCCTGTCTCAGCCAACACTGGGAAAGGCAGGGTATACTATGAACAGCTCACCAGGCCCTGTGATGTTTCTGTGTTTAGTTTGCATGTTCTCTATGTGCTTCCTCTGGGCACTGCAACATCCCAGCCAGGGACTCGAACCCAGGACCTTCTTGTGATGAGGCAGACATGCTAATCACTGCACCAGTGTGCAGATCCTGTATTCCTTTCAACTCTAAAGATCGTTTTTCTTTTCAGTACATCCCCAGTTTACCATTCTTCCAGACTAATAATCTTTTTATTTTTTTACATTTCTTATAGTCAGAAGATTGTTAGTAATGAGAGAGAGAGAGAGAGAGAGAGAGAGAGAGAGAGAGAGAGAGAGAGATCAGACTTTTTGATTTTTATGATATATAATGCGGTAATCTTTGTCATTAAAGCGACAGAATAAATGTTGATATCCTTAGACATGCTCATGATTGACATGCTTCATGGCTTTTAATTGCAGAACTTTTCCATATTTGGTCCAGCCATGTTTACAAAAAAAAAATGCTTCATTTGACATCTATTTTAAACTAAATATTTGCTCTGTTATGTTGGTTTCCACTATGTGTCTACTTGTCTGTTTGCTATGCATCCCTTTGAAGCCAGTATCAAACGAGGAGCTGGTGCTAATGAATGAAGCGAATTTTGGGTTTATCAGGGATTGTAGAAGGTTGCAAAACAATTTGCAAAGATTTTTAAGGGCCTGGAAACAGTTTTTTATCCCAAACATAAGGGAGAGGGTGGTTCCATTCCAAGATTATCCTGACACTCACCTGATATTTTACCAGCCAGAAGTTGGCAAAAAGGTCCACATATTCTTAAACCATGGCAATATAGTGACAGATAGCTGCTAATTGTTGTAAAACATTTTAAGGGAACATTTGCTAAACTTCATCAACTGTCTTTTCCAGACATTTGTACAAATGTTTCTAGTTGTCACTGAAACGTTGCTAACAAAAGAGAAGAACCCTGATTTTGATCAGCAATTGTGAGAAAAGTTGGCGAATCCAAGAATCACAACATTCGTCAGCATTCGCCGCCCCATAATCAAGTAATACGTGAATGAAACAAAATAAAATCTCATTGCTATGCATTAAAGTTACATGAATTATCAAAATAAGTTTGACAAAATATGTTTAAAAACCGCAGGGCAGTTCCAGTGCTAGATTACTAATCCGAAGATTAGGGGTTCAAGTCCTATTATCATTTATCATCGAGAGGTCACTACCCCCCCCCCCCAGCTATTAAAGGCCAGGTCATAGGGCCCTGTCTACATGTTTCTGCCCTGTGATGGCTTGATAAGCTATCCAGGGTGCTCTGTGTCCTTGTCCAGAGTCGGCTGAGATGGGTGCCAGCCTCCCCGCTACCATAATTAGAATTAATCTCTTCAGAAAATGAATAAATTAATGAACGTTTAAAAACCATAACCAGAAGTGGACAGGTCGCATAATAAATCAGAAATAGCCAATTAGATTTCAGTCTGGTTCCGTGCCACTCCAGAGGCCCTCTTAGCCACAACTGTCTAGTATTGCAACCACAGAGGGGATAGCAGGTATCAAAAAGAGTCTCTGTGTTTTCTGCCTCCCAACTAGAAAGAAATATGAGATAGCTGATCTGCACTAGATCCTATCCCATAACTCCAAAACCGCACGAGCCGGCTGCAAAAATAGTGGCAAAGAAAGAAGGTGTGAAGCGTTATAGGGAAATTACAAGAGCAGGTGGACGTTTGTTGAATTAAATGAGTGGACAGGCTGTACCTGACTCGCAAGATTTGGACATGAGTCTTCTGTGTGTTGCCAAAAATGAATCAAAGCAAGCCGACACACGCGGACATATGTGCACACTGCAGTGTTACACTTAAAGTGATGATGGATGTAGAAAACTCTCAGATGAAATGAACAGTTGTTCAGCAGACGTATTAGCAACAGTGAGAATAACCATAAAATATAAAAGGCTATGACGCGGTGTAGTGGTTAGCACATCTGCCTCACCCAAAAGGTACTGGGATCATTTTCCATACCTGTGATTCACTCTGTGGTTGCAATACTAGAAAGTTGTGCTTATGAGAGCTTCTGGAAGTGGCTCTGGTCACCAGCCCAATTCCTGGAGAACTACTTTAAATTCCTGCAGGTTTTGTTTTGAAACAAAATATAACACACCTCTATTACCTAAACAAAACTTTTTTTAAGTCAGCGATGAAATGGTTAAGTGATTATGATTTGTGTTGGAGCCAATATCTTGAGCAAGGTAGCTCTTTAAGAACAGAGGTGGTGAGCTTTGCCATAAACAGTTGTATTACTGAGTAACCCAAAATGTTTTGCGTTTCCAAGAGTTCTGAGAGTGGTACAGTGGCATAGCAGTTAACATTTTCAACTCAAGCTAGAAGGTCATGGGTTCGGCGACTGCATTTCTATGTGGCATTTGCATGTTTTTTTCCTGTGCATTGAGGGTGGGTTTTCTCTGGGTGCTCCGGTTTACTCCCAAAGCCCAAACACATACACATTAGGCTAATCTGCTGTTCCAGATTGTTCCTGGGTGTGGAGGTTACGACAGAGTACGAATAGTTTGCGTGCGTGTGTGTGTGTGTGTGTGTGTGTGTGTGTGTTGGCTCTGTGATGGACTAGTGAGCTGTACCCTGCTTTTGGCCACAGATGACTGAGATAAGTTCCAGCCTCGCAGTAGGATTGAGTCATTCGACAAATATATGTTGCTGCTGCCGTACACTGTGTGCGGTAATAGACTTTGCATTGAATGGTATGACATGTAGTTCTTTGCGTTAACAATGCAAATTCCTCGCAGAAATGCTATCGCTGAGTCAAACCCATAACTTTCTTGCATTGAAACAGCCATTATGCAGTGACCACACAGTTTTAAAAATGAATAATAACAGTTTAACGCCAACACTGACATGCTAGTTAGACAAAAAAGCCACAAGAGTGTCCTACCAGAACACTCCCAGTTTATATTACTATCCAGGCAGCCGTGTTAGTAACTGTGTTTTAGTAAATAAAGTTTTATTATAATTACAGTTTCCTCTGTACTGCAGATCCAAAAGCTTATACTGGAGAGATCAAGGGTGTGAGACCGTGCTGTGTACTTTGGTTCGTTAGAAGCTAGATTGATATATAAACCATGTTTATAAGTTATTCAAGCAGTATGAATGCTTGGGTTCTTGTTAAAGTCTCTAGATTCTCAAGTGCACTTGAAATGCAATACACGTTCAGTCGAGAGCTTGTTACCTGTTTTAGGGTTTGCGTCTTCATGTAGCTACAGGTCTTCAGAAACAAAATTCCTTATCTTTTCAGAAGAATGATGAACACAGAGTACAATGCTAAATTTAAACTTTCGGTCAACTAGTCCACCTCACATCAAAAAGATCCTGGGTTCAAGTCTTGGGCTCACTCTATTCTCTGTGGAGGTAGCATGTTCTTGCTGAGTTTTCGAGGGTTTCCTCAAGGTACTCCGGTTTCCTCCGACAGGGCCAGTGGTGGTCTAGTGGTATAGGGCACTAGATCGCTGATCCAAAGGTTGGGGGTTCGAGTCCCACTCTCCACAAGGTTGCCACTGTCCCCCCAGTGCAGCTAATCGGGTTAACAATGGCGGGCCATGTCTCTCACTGTCTATGGTGAGAGGCATGTAAAAGAACCATTGCTGACTTTAGTAAAGAGTAGGCTGCAAAGTTGTCAGCGTGTTTCTGTCCCTTGCTAAAAGGGTTGTGACAGGAAGGGCATCCGACGTAAAAACCTCTGCCAAATCAAACGTGCGAATCAGATGATTCGCTGTGGCGACTCCCGAGTCAAAGGAAAAAGCCGAAAGGAAGACAGACAGACTCCGGTTTCCTCCGACAGTGCAAAAACATACACATTGCCCATGATTGTGTTGGCTCTGCGATGACCTGGCGAGCTGTTCAGAGCATACATCGTCTTTATAAACAACAGTAGGTGACACGGTGACATAGTGGTTAGGATTTCTGCCTCACAGCAAGAAGGTCCTGGATTCGATTCCCAACTCTCGCGTGTCTGTGCGAAGTTTGCATGTTCTCCCCGTGCTTGTGTAGGTTTCCTTCGGGTACTCCGGTTTCTTCCCACAGTCCAAAACATGCACAGTAGGTTAATTGGCAGTTGCAAATCCTCCCATAGGTGTGAGTGTGAGTTGTGTGAATGTTGGCCGTGTGATGGCCTGGCGAGCTGTCCAAAGTGTACCCATTCTCGTCCAGGGTCGGCTGAGATGGGCGGCAGACTCCCGTTCATCTTAATTATGTTTAAGCAGTTCAGAAAATGAATGAATGAATATACAAATCAGGCTATTATAATAAGAAAAGGTATAAAGGATGGAACTGATGGAGATTTAGTTGTGGAACATAACTCCTTTTTAGCTTTATTACAGATGTCCATGTGAAAACTAAAAGGATAATATATAGATAAAATCTATTTAAAAATTATAGGCAACCCAAAGCTTGGGATCAAACAATATAAAATCACCAATGTGGATTTATAGAACAAATTAGTGTCATGTTTGATTCTTAAGTATTTTCTTTTTGAAGAGACTAGCGTTGATGGAAAGCCTATGGCTGAGTTGATTTCAGAAAAACAGACACACACCACCTGCTCCAAGTCTGGGGTGAAGCACTAAAACAACTCAGCAAGCAGAGCTACAGGTGGCCAGGTGATACAGATAAGGGTCCATTACCACATCAAAAAACAGGAAGCACAAGCACACACTCACTGCTACACATATGTACACATTTATTATCTACACTCTAGAGCACATGGGGTATTTCCCTTAAGGTCTCGAGCAGCATCAGACTGCAGTAATAAATCCTGCAGTGCTCAGAAAACAACTCAACACTTTACTACGACAATGGCCCTGAACCTGTCAAAACGGACTGCATTGTATGATTTAATCATCAAACTGCCTTAGACTATGAATGCTCCGTTGCTTTAGTTTGGCATGCCATTTTGATTTGTTAGTAAGGTCAGTTTCCCAATCAGGGTCCAGAACAGAGTTTTATAGCAGTGTTTCCTAAATCTGTTAGATTTAGGAAAATAGATAATATAATATAATAGAAAATAATATAATAGAAAATAGATAGATTTCCTGCCCTAAATAACCCATCCGTTTTAACCCCATGAGAAACTTGTTAAAAAAGTGAAAAAAAAAAAAATCCAGGTGCATTAAGCACAGGCAGCCACCAAGACAAATCAGGGCACGGAATCAAACAAAGAATAAGCAAAAATTCAGTTAAAATGTCAAGTGATGAACATAAACGAAAAATAAAACATAGATGGGATATGTTATGTGCTGTAATAATAAAATAATCAGTAATGTGATTGTATAATCATCAGTACAGAATTACAGTGGAGCTCCTAAGCAGAGCACCACAGGCATGAAAAATAACATAAGTATGGAACATGACTTGGTTGGTTGTCCAGTGTCCTGTCTGCTGTGCATGTGTGGACAGCACAGGAAACACAATAAGACTGCCATATTGCTGAATAGATGCTAACTGACTGTTATGACTCCCATGACAAATAATATACAGTACAAACCAGATTCCAACAAAGTTAGCACACTACACAAATTGTGAATAACAACCGAATGCAATGATGTGGAAATAACAAATTTCAATATTTTATTCTGAATAGAATATAGATGACAGATCAAAAGTGTAAACTGAGAAACTGTATCATTTTAATGGGAAACTATGCTGATTTTAAATTTCATGGTGTCAACAAATCTCCAAAAAGTTGGCACAGGTAGCAATAAGAGGCTGCAAAAGTCAATTGCACTATAATGAACAGCTGGAAGACCAATTACCACTAATGAGGTCCATTGGCAACATGACTGAGTATAAAAAGGGCTTCTCAGAGCGGCAGGGTCTGTCAGAAGCATAGATGGGTAGAGGATCACCAATTCCCCCAATGATGCACAGAAAGATAGGTGGCGCAATAACAGAAACGTGTTCCACAGTGAAAAATTGCAAAGAGTTTGAAGTTGTCATCATCTACAGTGCATAATATTATCCAAAGATTCAGAGAATTTGGTAAAGGCCAAAAAAAACATACTCGATGCCCGTGATCTTTGGGCCCTTAAATGGCACTGCACCACAAACAGGAATGCTATTGTAAGGGAAAATCACAGAATGGGCTCAGCAATACTTCCAGAAACCATCTCTAGGAAGTGAAATGGTGGTTCACTTCAGCCCACCGTTGCAGAAAGCAATGGGAAACTACTGCAATTACTCTCCCAAGACACCATTTCCATCTCAAATGGAAAGTTCAAACACTATGGAGCAAGAAGGTGGGACCCCCCAGGCCAGACTGCACCTTTTATATGCCACACAGTGGCACAGCGCATGGGGAAGAACGAGACAGAGTTGCCAGTAACATCTTTGAGAATGACGACGTCTGGCCAAACCCTAATATACAAGGAAGCCAGTCATCCGATGCGAGAGGTGAAAACAAGTATGTCAAGTTACGAAAGACAATCAAAATCGGCACCTGGAATGTCAGGACTCTAAAGACCGGCAATCTGAAAATTGTTACGGATGAATGTGAAAGAGTAGGAGTGTAAATTTATGGAATCTCAGAGCATAAATGGTCCTCAGCTGGTCATTTCAATACAATGGAAGGAGGACAGATCATCTACTCAGGCGAAGTTCAAGGAGGAACAAACAGTGTACTGTAGCTTTCTACATCTGCAAGGAACAAAAACGAGCAGTACTTGGATACAATCCTGTTAATGCCAGAATTCTCACCATCAGACTAAAAGCCAATCCCTGCAACATCACTATGATCCAAGTCTATGCACCTACATCACAAGCAGAGGATACTGAAGCTGAAAGATTTTATGATCAACTCCAAACAGAAATCGACAAAGTCTCCAAAAACGATATTAGTATCATTATGGGCGATTTTAACTCAAAAGTGTGCAAAAAAGAGCACCAAGAATACGCTAATATGATCGGACTTTATGGCCTTGACAGCAGAAATGAAAGAGGCCAGGATATGTATGAGTTTGCCAACGAGAACAGTTTAACTATAATCAATACTGTTTTCAACCAGCACAACTGCAGACTCTACACTTGGACTTCTCCAGATGGCAAAACCAAGAACCAAATCGATTATATGCTCATCAAAAACCGCTGGAAATCATTGATTATCAATGCAAAGACCTACCCAGGAGCAGATTGCGGATCAGACCACGAGTTGTTAGGCATGAAAATCAAGCTCAAAAACAAGAAGAAAGAAAAGACTCTGACGAGATACGACCTTGGTGCAATTCCTGCCTCCTACTCCATTGAGGTTAAAAATCATTTCAATACTCTGCTAAATGCCCAAGACGACATCAAGCCTGAAGAACTTTGGGTCACCATCAAGGAGACTGTTCTTGAAACAGCTGAAAAACATATCCCAAAGAAGAGATACAGAAAAAAGTGCTCGATCTCAGACACCACTTTTCTCATTATTGAAGAAAGAAGAAAAAGCAAGAGCAAAAACAAACTTGTGTACAAGCAACTTAGCAAAGATATAAAGAAGGCAATCAGAAACGACAAGAGCAAATATATTCAAGAGAAGTGCGAGCAAATCGATGAGCACCTCGAAAAGAACAACTCAAAACTCATGTACCAGCAAATCAAAAGACTCTCTCAGAAACTGAAACCAAAGCTTAATGTGATTAAAGACGAAACTGGCAAAACACTAACTGCAGCCGAAGACATCTCAAACAGATGGAGAAACTATTGCGAAAATATGTACAAGGCTAACCCCACAACAGATGATGGGAATGATGGCACGAGGCAAGATAGACCAGACGAGGAAGAAGACCTACCCCCCTTAGATCGGAAGTCGAATATGCAGCGAAGCGAATGAAGAATGGAAAATCTCCCGGTTGCGATGAGTTACCTTGGGAACTCCTTAAAGCCAGCGAAGAGGAAGGCATCTCAATCATGCACAAACTCTGCGTCCAAATCTGGAAGACAAAAGATTGTCTGGAGATAAGCTGTCTTTATACCCCTCCCCAAGAAAGGCAATTTGACGCTGTGTACAAATTTCCGCACCATCTTCTTGATTAGTCACGCCAGCAAAATCATGTTGAATATCCTGATGAGAAGAATTCAACTAAAAATGGAGGAAAAAAATCAACATCACACAAGCTGGGTTTAGACCAAATGGGGCACGAGGGATCACATCTTCAATCTCAGAATGATAATCCAGAAATGCAGATAAAACTATCTAAACGACGACAACCATAAGCAGAAGCTCTTTCTGGCCTTCATCGACTATTCTAAGGCCTTCGATCGTGTCAATCATAACAGGCTGTGGGAGATCATGAGAAACATGGGATTCAAAGAAAGAGTGATCTCACTCATTGAAAACCTTTACGCACACCAGGAATCAACTGTGAGACTGGAGAACACGACTACAAAATGGTTTACTGTAGGAAAAGGCGTGCGACAAGGATGTATCATGTCCCCTCAACTGTTCAACATCTACACAGAGCACATCATGCAATCAGTCGAAGATGAAGGAGCCAATTTCGATAGTCTGAGTATTGGAGGTAAAATAATTCACGAAATTAGATATGCAGATGACACAGTTCTCCTGTCGAGGTCTGCTCAAGGTATCAAAAACATTATCTTGGCAGTCAACGAGCACAGTGAAAACTATGACCTCATGATGAACGGGAAGAAAACAAAGATAATGAAACTCGACAAATGCAAGGAAGACCAAGTAATTATCAATCTTAATGGCGAAGAGATACAATGTGTTGATAAATTCGAATACTTGGGATCACTCATTTAGGCCAACGGGAATTACGCCACTGAAATCAGGAGATGTCTAGCATTTGCCACATCAACGATGAGTAACCTCTATTACCTGTGGAAAAACACAAACAAGCTAACCAAACTGAGAATTCTGCGGTCTCTGGTATTTCCAGGCGCAATGTATGGGTGCGAATTGTGGACGCTCAACACAACTGACAAAACCCGAATTGAAGCCTTTGAAAATAAATGCTATCGCAAAATTATCCACATCCCCTATACTGAGCATAGGTCCAACATCTCCATTCGCAGGGAGCTGAACATCAAAGACAACTGGCTCAACAAGCGCATAATGAGGACCAAGCATAAAAAGTAAAAAGTATTTACTTTGGGCTTATCAAATGGCACGACGGACTCGAGCGAACAATCATGGAAGCGAGAATCGCAGGTAAAAGAGGAAGAGGCCGCCCCCGCAAAAGATGGGAAAGCAATATCGAAGAAGAGCTGGGCATGAAGATTTCAGAAGCTGGTCACCTCGTGCAAGATAGGAAGACTTTCCGAAGAGCTGTCAAGAATGCTACGTCCGACTACGGATAAGCTGCATAGAGAGATAACAGCACATCCTGAAATATTTTACACTGTCATTTATTGATGCATTTCAAGCCTTTAAAGCTGAGCGGTTCTTAACAGAACAACCAACTGCTGCATCACAAAAAAAAAAAAATACAGCTGTCTAACTGTATGTTTTGTCTCTTCCGTAACTGGGAGGATACCGTTCAGATTAGTAAACACAGTTTATCCCATAAAATACTAACAAGTATCCCAGCAATCTTCTAAAAACTATGGATATGATTCATAAGATTTGAAAAGGAGAACCACTTCCTGGAAGATAATAGGCCAATAGTACTTTTAAAAGTGAAGACTAATTGCACAGCTGTCATTATTACTGGTCACTTCTGCTGAGTTCATCTCAAACTAGTAATTTTGCAACTAAACCAGATGGGATAAGTAACAGGTCTCTCGGATTTATAGATCTTTGTGTTTTCTTTGAACATTCAACATGAAAACATTCAAGTGTGATGTTAGACTTTCCATGCAATTTACTCAGATTGTTCCCCCTAAGGCTGCAATGAAGAAAAATAACAGAAGAGCCCGTGGAAGGGCTGATAACTTATGGGGGGAGGGTCTATTATGATTTGTGCAACATCTGCAGCAGGACCACTCAGGGGACACAAACCTATGCCAAACGGTGGAGGAAAAGAAAAAAAAAAAAAACCCTACTATACAGCACCCCCTATTGAACCTGCTGTAATACCAGTTCCAAAAAAATCTTACTGTATTTCAAAATGTGATAGAATCGCTTAAAAACAAACTCTAAGCATTCAAGTCATTCATTCACTTTCTAAGGTGTTTAATCCTCATTCAAGTTGCAGGGAGAATAATCTCATCTGAATCTGGATGAAGGTACGGTATAGGCTGGATGGCTCCCTAATAAAGCCGTTAGGAAAATTTGATTAAAAAAAAAAAAGAAAGTGTGAAGTTCAGATTTAATACAGAAATTAATAGATACAGCAACCCCATGCTAGACTCAGCATGTCCCGATGTTAACATTTGTAAATTCCTGGATCCAGAATTGGATCTTCTCCAAAATCAAATGCAGTCTTCCTCATCCAAAGACCCAACTGTGGTAGAAATTCCATGAAGATCCACATATAAGCTTTGGTTTAATCCTGCTAACAGACACACAATCCTAACCAAAAACATCACCTCCACGAAAGGTGGAAAATAATCACCTTTTTAAAATTTTATTCAAGTTACAATCAGCATGCATCATCAACTACAGTATATGTAGTGTGATGTTAAGTTTATAATTCCAATATGAACTGTACAAATTTTAAGGGATTTATGTCGATAAATAATACAAAATAAATTTAACAAGTGGTTAGCAAGATCACTTCACACTAAGAAGACCTGGGTTCAGTTTCTGGGCTAAGGCAGTTCTGTGTGGAGTTTGCATGCTCTCGTGCTTGTGTGTGTGCGCATGTGTGTGTGTGTGTGTGGGGGGGGGGGTTCCTCCGTATATTCTGGTTTCCTCCTACAGTCCAAAAGCATGCACAGTGGGCTAACTTGCGATTCCAAATACTCCTAAGTGTTTGAATGTGAATGGCTGTATGCATGTTGACCTTGGAATTGCCTGTCAAGACATTCAGGGTGTAATCTGCTTTTCCCCAACAGTTGGCTGAGATAGGTGGCAGCCTCCCCACAACCTTAATAAAGGATAAAATGGTTGAGAAAAAGAATAAATTAAATTTACCCATAGTTTGTCTCTTTTAGTTAACAGTGTTTTATTTCTCAGCTGACAATTTTTAATTTAAGTGAGAAGGACATACTGCAACTACAGAGCTGACGGGAATAGACGTCACGCAGAAGCACCGAATGTTTGGTTAAAGTGACTCACATTATCTGTGTTTGCTAATACATGCAGACACCAAACATTAGCACAGTTTCTCTCCCTTCCTGGGCAAGGAGTAAGCATAGGTATGTTCAGTTATATAAATCCATGCATGTGCTCAGCACAGAGTGACCAGTGTGTGTGTGTATATGTGCGCATGTGTGTGTGTTATATTTCACTGTGAGAGGTGCTAGTATACGAGCAGGTATAAAATGAGATATCGAGCCGGGCAAAGCTATATTGTTACATGTCTCTCTCTCTCCCTCTCCCTACACACACACACACACACACACACACACATATACATATATATATATATATATATATATATATATATATATATATATACACACACACACACACATATACACATAGATACAAACATATATATATATATATATATATATATATATATATATATATATATATATATATATATATATATATATATATACACACACACACACACACACACACACACACACATATATATATATATATATATATATATATATATATATATATATATATATATATATATATATATATATATATACAGGGATCCCTCACTTTCCACGGTTAATTGGGACCGGGATCCCCACGCGGCCATCGAAATCTGCGAACTAGGATCACCCCCCACCCCTGACTCTCCACTCCAATCGGTTCTTTGCCATTCTGCAGATGTTGTGCAGAGTGGTGTTGCACCATTCTTTGATGTCGTCAAAGCTCTCCTGTTGTTATCCTCTGCCCATATATAGAATTGCCCATTTAGAGCGGTGGGTAGTACTGTCAAATGCTTTGGTGAAGTCAGCAGTTATAAACGGGTCTCTTGTTTTTGGAGGTATTTTTCTGCTGAGTCTTAGCGTAAGAATTTTCTGGACTGTACTCCGATCCTTCCTGAAGCTCGCATGTTCTTTGGCTAAATAAGGTTGGATTTTTCCCTTGAGTCTTTCCAGAATGATAAGAAGGAGGATTTTGCACATGTGGTTTATCATTGACAGTGTATGATAGTTCTTGCATTCTCCCAGGTCACCTTTTTGGGGATAGTGATGATGATTTAGTCCACTCTTCTGGGAGTGTTTCCTCTTTCCAGACTTCGTTGCAAATATCGTGAATCTGCTTACTAATAACTTCACCACCAGCTAGGAGGAGCTCAGCTGGGGTGCCATCCAAGCCAGGGCTTTTTCTTGGTTTCATTTTTCTTAGAGCTACCTCAACCTCTAGCTTCATAATTTCGTCATCGTCGTTGACAGGCGGGGGGCTGATCTCATTTAATTCTTGAACAAAAACGCCGTCGCCTATGTAATTTCTGAAAAGTTCGGTGCAGTATTCAGTCCATCTCTTGAGAAATTCTTTTGATTGTAGCATTCTGCTGTTTTTCTTTGATTATACTAAGTTTCCATTTTCTGTTAAGATCCTTAATTAGCAAATACCTTTCGAGATTTATTGTCATGCGCACACTGCTCGATCTCTTTGCACTTGTTAACAAACCAGGTCTTCCTGTCTCTTCAGGCTGCTTTCCGCACTTGGTTGCACAGGTCTTTACTGTATACGCTCTTATTTTCTCTTGCGAGTGTTCCTTGCTTAATTTGGCTTTCCACTTCCTATCTGCTAAACGGAGTTTCATCAGAAATTCATTTCTTGTTTGGCCTCTGGCTGCGTGGGGTGGTTTTTTCAGCAGCATCATTGATGATTTTATAAAGATTGGTGGTCCTTTCTTCCAGGTTCTGAGGTTTGTTAGCATTCCGACTGATGTATACATACATGCATATGTGTATATAATATCAATAAATACATATCCAATGCTATAAATTCTTATAATACAATTAAACATTGAAAAAATAATATAAGTTGTAAATAAAATAGAAATACAGACTCGCTCCAACTCGCCAACATTCATTTTGCAAACATCCGGAGATACCAAGCTGTCTTGTCGCGACTTTGCTCTTCAATTAATGCGGCTTCAGTGCATCGCAGTTTTTTAAAAAAAATAAACAAATATTCATCGAATTAAAAAATAAGGAAATTAAGGAACAGGCATGTGATTTTACAAAACTGAAAAAGACTGAAGTTCATCTTGGGTCTCAGGGCTCGCAGGCCCTGAGCCAGGTCCATGGTTCATCCTTGGTGGGGGGACAAGGGGAGGCGAAAGCCCCCCAGTGCTCCTGGTTTTTCAGCAATTGAACATGTAAAAATTAGCAGAGGCAGCACCAACTTGTAGAAAATATTTTAGTTTTCAAAGCGCAGAAAAAATTATTAACAGACCACGTACATCATTTAAATGAATCATAATGAGTTGTCCAGACCACATACAACACATTACTTGTGTGTTCATTTCACATTCAGAAAAATTGTTATGACTGGTCCAGTCTATATACGATATTTACATTGTGTGTGTATTTACGTGTGCGCACGCACGCTCGTCCGTCCGTCTTGTGTGTGTGAGCGCGCGGGCACTTGTGAGTGTGTGTGTTCACCTGTGTGGCGCGCGGGCGCCTGTGTGCGCGATCACAGACATCTTTCAAACTTCCGTCAACATTGGCATGCAAATGGAGTGGGGGAAGAAACGAAAACATGCTGTGCCATCGCATGACTTGAAAGACTTTTTTTTTTTTAATATGGAGATTAAAAAGATGGAATACCGACTTTAGACGGAAAAATCACATGCCTGAAGGAAGAATAGGTGGAAAAGTTAAGGGAAATGTCACAAAAACAAGGCCAATTATGCAAAAAAAAAAACAAAAACAAAAACAAAAAAACCTAAACCAACATAGAACAAAAAACAACACAAAATCTTCCATCAAAACGGGATACATTGTTGCATCTGTGTGCAGGTCTGTGCAGCCACACCCCCCTCTGCTGGAGCCGAGTATTAAGTGTACCTTAGGATAACGTTTAATCATATTTCAAACGTATACTTATGCTCGATCTTTCTGTAGATTTTATTCCATTTCTATTTCTACTTGTTCTTCAATTTCATTTCACTTTCGAACTACGACATGTTGATATCTCCAGATGTTTGCGAAAAGAATGTTGGTAAGTTGGAGAGTGTCAATATTTATATTTTATTTACATCTTATGCTAAATGCAGCCGTGAGGGGGGCACAAATGAGTGTCCACCCTCACACCGGTCCCAAGCCTGGATAAATGCAGATGGTTGCGTCAGGAAGGGCATCCGACGTAAAACCAATGCCACAAATAATATGCGAGTCAAAACGAAGAAAGACATACCGGATTGGTCAAGGCCTGGGTAAAAGGGTACCTGTATCCAAAATTGACAGCGTTAAAAAAAGATCCACCATACCTTATTATAAACTTTTAAACATCGCGTGATGTCCGTAGGTTATGTATAAGTCCACATTTCCTTTTCTTCTGTATGACATTCCTTGCTCACGAAGGTTCAGCGCGCGGATATGCTGGCTTTTTTTTCACCGGGGTCAAAGGTCATTGTGACGTAACATCGTTGACAGTCGTATCGCCAATTGCAGAATGTCAGTATATTTTCCTCAAGCAATTCATGTTCTTTACAACAATAGCACTCCTGATCGGTTTTTTGACGCATGCATTTTCCACAAGAGCACCAAATATTTGCTGGTTGTTTGCTACGATTTTCCCGTGTAAGAATTTCTGCCGACTCTCCAATATCGTCCTCCGAGTCGTCACTTTCCTGGTCCGATTTCACTAAATGTGGATAGGCTTTCTTTAGTGGTTCATATAAATAACCTTTTGCTCCTTCTACGCCATTGTCTTGGTCCATGGTTTGAAAAAACTACTATAATGTCTGTTTTTTCCAATTTCCCGTGAGCTTGTGTTGTGTGTCAGGTATATAGCCTTACGTTTACAATGCAATCTCGCAGTTCCGGTGGAGGCTTTGTCAACGATGTGAGGTCACAGGAAATGCGACGCTGCAAAACTCCTATGTTCTGAAACTTGACGTTAGTGAAGCCCTTAAATCGCTTAAAACTGGTTTGTGAGAGAATATAATAAACGCCTTACTGGTATATTGTCACTAGCTATACACAATAAATCAAATTAGGTATATGAGCGCTTTCACTACAGGTACCCTTTAACAACAACCGCCATCAGTGCTGTTAACCAACAGGGTGTTGGTTCAAATTGGACTACTGTTGGTCAAAGAGGTCAAAGAAGGAGAGGTGGGAGGCGTGTCTGTAGGCAGAGAGAGAAGAGGAAAGGCACGAGTCTAGGACTGAGAGTAGGGACTTTGAATCCTGGAACATTGACAGGAAAAGGTAGAGAGCTGGCTGACATGATACAGAGAAGAAAGGTAAACATACCATGTGTTCAGGAGACCAGGTGGAAAGGTAGCAAGGCTACAAGCTTAGGAGCGGGGTTTAAGCTGTTTTATCATGGTGTGGATGGGAAGAAAAATGGAATAGGAGTCATCTTGAAGGAGGGGTTTGTCAGGAATGTTCTAGAAGTGAAAAGAGTGTCAGACAGAGTGATGATTCTCAAGTTAGAAATTGAAGGTGTCATGTTCAATGTTGTTAGTGCTTATGCCACACAGGCAGGATGTGAGCTAGAAGAGAAGGAGAGATTCTGGAGTGAGTTAGATGAAGTGATGCAGAGTACCCCCAGAGGTCAAAGAGTGATCATTGGGGCAGACTTCAGTGGACATGTTGGTGCAGGCAACAGAGGGGACGAGGATGTGATGGGCAGGTTTGGTATTCAGCACAGGAACACAGAAGGACAGATGTTGGTAGATTTTGCAAAAAGGATGGAAATGGCTGTGGTGAATACTTTCTTTCAGAAGAGATAAGCACATAGGGTGACTTATAAAAGCGGAGGTAAGAGCACACAGGTAGACTACATCTTGTGTAGGCGATGTAATTTGAAGGAAGTCAGTGACTGCAAAGTAGTAGTGGGTGAGAGTCTTGCCAAACAGCATAGGATGGTGGTGTGCAGGATGACGCTGATGGTAAGAAAGGTGAAGAAGACAAAGGCAGAGCAGAAGACAAAGTGGTGGAAGTGAAACACGAAGAGTGTTGTGTTGTCTTCAGGGAGGAGTTGAAACAGGTTTGAAAAGGATGAAGAATGGAAAGGCAGTTGGTCCTCATGACATACCGGTGGACGTATGGAAGTGTCTAGGGGAGGTAGCAGTAGATTTTCTGACAAGAACATTCAACAAGGTCTTAGAGAGTGAGAGGATGCTGGAGGAATGGAGGTGGAGTGTGATGGTGCCCATATTTAAGAACAAGAGATGTGTGGAGAGTTGTGGCAACTACAGAGGGATAAAGTTGATGAGCTATACGATGAAGTTATGGGAAAGAATAGTGGAAGCTAGACGAAGGGCAGAGGTCAGCATTTGTGAACAACAGTTTGGTTTCATGCCAAGAAAGAGCACCATAGATGCAATGTTTGCTTTGAGGATGTTAATAGAGAAGTTCAGAGAAGGTCAGAAGGAGCTGCATTGTGCCTTTGTGGATCTGGGGAAAGCATATGACAGGGTGTCGAGAGAGGAACTGTGGTATTGCATGAGGAAGTCTGGAGTGGCAGAGAAGTATGTTAGAGTGGTGCAGGACATATATGAGAGATGTAAGACAGTGGTGAGGTGTGCTGTCGGTGTGACAGAAGAGTTCAAGGTGGAGGTGGGACTGCATTAAGGATCATCTCTGAGCCTCTTGTTGTTTGCTATGGTGATGGACAGGCTGACAGACGAGGATAGGCAAGAATCTTCATGGACTATGATGTTTGCAGATGACATCGTTATCTATAGTGAGAGCAGAGAACAAGTGGAGGAAAATCTAGAGAGGTGGAGGTATGCCCTGGAAAGGAGAGAAATGAAGGTCAGCCTCAGTAAGTCAGAATACATGTGTGTGTGAATGACAAGGACCCAAGAGGAACGGTGAGGTTACAGGGAGCAGAGATAAGGAAGGTGGAGGATTTTAAGTACTTACGCTCAACAATCCAGAGCAATGGAGAGTGTGGAAAAGAAGTGAAGAAGCGTGTGCAGGCAGGTTGGAATGGTTGGAGAAAAGTGTCCTGTGTGATGTGTGATAGGAAGGTATCGGCAAGAATGAAGGGGGAAGTGTACAAGAAGGTGTTGGGGCCAGCGATGTTGTATGGTTTAGAAACTGTGGCGCTGAGGAAAAGACAGAAGGCAGAGCTGGAGGTAGCAGAGATGAAAACGTTGAGGTTCTCTTTGGGAGTAATAAGGATGAATAGGATCAGGAATGAGTACATCAGAGGGACAACACATGTAAGAGGTTTTGGAGACAAAGTCAGAGAGGCTAGATTGAAATGGTTTGGACATGTACAGAGGAGGGATAGTGAGTATATTGGTCGTAGGATGCGGAGGTTGGAACTACCAGGCAGAAGGCCTAGAGGAAGACCAAAGAAAAGATTCATGGATGTAGTGAAGGAGGATGTGAAGGTAGTTGGTGTAAGAGGAGATGCAGAGGATAGGGTGAGATGAAGGTAGATGATTTGCTGTTGCGACCCCTGAAGGGAAAAGCCAAAAGGAAAAGAGGAAGAAGATTTGCATCTTATGCTAATTTTTCAATGTTTAATTGTTAGTATAAGCATTTATAGCATTGGATATGTATTTATTGATATTATATACACATATACATGTACATACACATCAGTCAGGGGTGGGGGTGGGTGTTCCTACTTTGCGGAATTTGGTGGTCATGTGGGGATCTCGGTCCCGATTAACCGTGGAAAATGAGGGATCCCTGTCATGTAACTGGTCTTAATCCATTCTGTTGTCTTTTGAACACAAGTTACCTACCGTAACTCATACCATAGGTCCGCAAATTCATTGAAAAAAATTATTGAATACAGTACACTATGTCATGGTCTGTGTTGTGAGAGACTCTTTAATTTTTCTGTGGTTTTTATTTTAGTGTGTTATGGTCTCTCTCACAAAAGAGTTGGGCATTGAAATGCGCATTAGAGAGGAGCGTGGGGTGGAGTGCTAAACACACACACCTAATTCCATTTAATCACGGGCTATAAAGACTAACAACGCTCTTCCCAGTGCTAAAAGATTGTCCCTTTTCTCCATGATCTCTCTGCCTCTCAGCTCTGTGCTCCACCAGATCCCGCTTTAGTTTGATTTCCGTGTTTCCCGCATCCCTATTACAGTGCCTACGATTTCCCCGTTTCATCTCTGAAAACTTGTGCACTTTATTGTTCACAGGGAAGGCACTAGAGCACTAGGATGTTTAAACAATGGCAGAATAAAAAAAATAATAAAAACATTGTCAGTGAAAAAATTATATATAGCGTGGGGTTTTTTTTTTGTGTGTGTGTGTGTGTGTGTGTAGTATGTACTTAAATAATTATTTCCAGGGGGAAATTCAGTGACATCCACCTGGCCTTTGGTAAGTAGTTGGTAAATATACCGTATTCGACGTAATAAGCGCCTTGCTCCAAAAAGCCCCCGCAGATCCCCCCCCCCCCCCCCCCCCATGTTTTTGATCTTACGTCTAAAAACCGCCCATGTGTACTGGGAGCAAAATTGTATATCAAACTTGCCAATTTTATTCAATCAGTCTCTGTAACCATAAAATGAGGCGTTCACTACCTGTAAAAGTGAGTTTACACAGTATTTCAAGACTCCCTGCGACTGGGGAATGTCTTTAATGTTCATCAGTAACAACACATTTGATTGTTCTGCCATGCTTTAAAAAAACTGAAAATATTTTGCTGTGTTCTCTTGGTAAATGTCCAACAACCGATGGACCATTAGAAACGGCTACAGCAAAACTATGGGATGCTCTGAATGAATGGAGTATTGAGCCAGATATGGACTAATCAGAAAGTGATGAGTATTTTTCACACAATTCTCCTGCTCACTAACTTCATAAATTTAAAGACGCTCCTGGCCATGTGCTTGTTTGTGTTGATTGGTTCAATGTATCATGTGCTAAAGTTGACATTGTGTTGATTGGTTCAACATGCCATGTGCTAAAGTTGACATTCATGTTGATTGGCTTGATTTTACATCTGGAGGAAATAATTTAAAGGAACAGCACCGGGAAGGAAAATGAAAGGGTCTTCTTTTTTTTTTAATTATGCTATTTTCTGTTTATTTTCAGCTTTCATGTAAGTAATTTGGTTGGTATCACAAAATGAATAACACAAATACCAGTAAAACTCTTTTATTGTTCTGTTATCATTCATGTTTTCCACCTCTATGGGAGTAAGCGCTTACTGTTCCACTCAGCATGGTAAAAATTTAAATAATGCCAATTTTTAAGCGCCCTGGATGATTATCACGTCAAATACGCTATATCATTTATTAATTGATTATTTGATTTATAAATTCTGATCATTAGGAAAGTGTAACATAAAAAAAGCATATTACTCCAAAGCTTTACTCCAATGCACCGCATTGTGGTCTTATACCAGTGTATCCATTCTTATTTTATCCCTGATTATGTAGAACTAATATAAATAATGAGTGGATTGATCAAAATTTACTTGAATCACATAAATGTCATCCAAAATCAGTGATCTGACATCACAATATTAAAACTAATCATTAAATATGTTGCAAGCACTTGTTTACATAAGGCTGAGTTGTTTCCTAGTGTGTATTAATCCGGTGTTTTATCTAAAGATTTCATATTTCAGATTGATGTGATTAGTTTTTAGTGCCTTTCTGTCACTCATCATTGGACAAGGCTGTATCTCAGTGATACAGGTCTTTCATCTGCAGTGCAGAGCTGTGTGAATTCCCCAGGGAGGTGAAGACAGGTGTGAAGCTACCGGGGCCTCTAACTATTCCTGCACAGGTGAGCTGCTAACATGTTATCACCTCGAGCACTTTGACAGAGAAAAGCTCCGCCGTAACAGCCTGAAGACTTACAATCTGGTCGAAGGCTGAATGATGGATCACTGAAATGGTCGTGTTGACAATGTTTTCTCTTTAATCTCAGGTATTCTCAGGTACCTCAGATTTTTTTAAAGATTTATCCAAGGATAGCATCTTTCCCTTCACTTCCTGTTAAGTTAAACAATTAAATGTATGTACACACCTGTGATAGATGTGATAATAATGCTGTGAGTCTTAACTGTAGTATTAGTAAAGTTATTGTATGACATTTCAGTCTAAATTGCTGGCACTATGTTATATTATACATATATATATATACAGTTGGCCCCCGACTTACGAAACCCCCTGGGTACAAAAATCCTTGGTTACGAAAAACATTTTCCTAAGTTTTCGTCCCTGGGATACGAAAACAACCCCCTCTTACAAAAATAAATTAAAAATTCAAATGCACCAATTCAAATTTTAAAAAACTCTCTCATTGGCTGTCTTGCAACATCCCGCCCCGCTGGCCTCCCATTGGCTTGGAGGGATGACGCAGAACCAAAAGGAGACCTTAAAGCGGAAATACAGTGAAGACCTCTGATCCTTCAAACAGGTACTGTAATTCCACTTTAAATAAAGCATCCCGTCCGTTTGTGTGTGTGTGTGTGTGTGTGTGTGTGTGTGTGATAGAGAGAGAGAGAGAGAGAGAGAGAGAGAGAGAGAGAGCGTGTGCGCGCGCGCGCGCGTGTGTGTGTGTGTGAGAGCGAGAGCGAGATAGAGACAGAAGGAAGCCTAACTCTTTAGTTTAGTTTTTTTAAGTTGTTTAATTCAGTAAATGTTTAATAAATGTGGCGCATGTGAGCTCATCTGGAATTCCGATCCCTCAAGGAATCAAGTTGAAGTTGAGTTTGGACCTCCGATCTGTCAAGCATGGAATGCGTTTTGAATTCCACATCTTGTTGGCGTGGCCCGCAGTGCTACAATAAACATTTAATGTGTACACAATACAGATTTAATGCGTATGTGTGTCTGTGTGTGTGTATATGTGAGAGAGAGAGAGAGAGAGAGAGAGAGAGAGAGAGACAGCGAGAGAGAGACAGGTGTGTGTGTGTGTGTGTGTGTGTGTGTGTGTGTGTGTTAATAAAAAATGTTTAATAATGGTTTAATTAATAAATATGTGAATAAAATGGTTTAAATGGTTTAATAAATCATTTTCTTTTACTTTTAACACATATTTCATACAAAATTGGTGTATTTTTATCATTTTTAAAGTGTTTATGGGGTTGTCCTGAGAGCCTTGGAAGGAATCAGGCATTTAACATGTAAAATGCGACCCCGACTGACAAAACTCCCGGGTTACGAAAAAAGTGCTGGAACGGACTAATTTTGTAAGTCGGGGGCCGACTGTCTGTATGTGTGTGTGTGTGGCAACTACAGAGGGATAAAGTTGATGAGCCATACGATGAAGTTATGGGAAAGAATAGTGGAAGCTAGACTAAGGGCAGCATTTGTGAACAACAGTTTGGTTTCATGCCAAGAAAGAGCACCACAGATGCAGTGTTTGCCCTGAGGATGTTAATGGAGAAGTACAGAGGTCAGAGGGAGCTGCATTGTGCCTTTGTGGATCTGGATAAAGTATATGACAGGGTGCCAAGAGAAGAACTGTGGTATTGCATGAGGAAGTCTGGACTGGCAGAGAAGTATGTTAGAGTGGTGCAGGACATGTATGAGAGATATAAGACAGTGGTGAGGTGTGCTGTCGGTGTGACAGAAGAGTTCAAGGTGGAGGTGGGACTGCATCAAGGGTCAGCTCTGAGCCCCTTCTTGTTTGCTATGGTGATGGACAGGCTGACAGACGAGGTTAGACAAGATTCCCCATGGACTATGACGTTTGCAGATGACATTGTGATCTGCAGTGAGAGCAGAGAACAAGTGCAGGAAAATCTAGAGAGGTGGAGGTATGCCCTGGAAAGGAGGGGAATGATTAGCCTCAGTAAGACAGAATACATGTGCATGAATGACAAGGACCCAAGAGGAACGGTGAGATTACAGGGAGCAGAGATAAGAAAGGTGGAGGATTTTAAGTACTTAGGCTCAACAATCCAGAGCAATGGAGAGTGTGGAAAAGAGGTGAAGAAGCGTGTGCAGGCAGGTTGGAATGGTTGGATAAAAGTGTCCGGTGTGATGTGTGATAGGAGGGTATCGGCAAGAATGAAAGGAAAAGTATACAAGACGGTGTTGAGGCCAGCGATGTTGTATGGTTTAGAAACAGTGGCCCTGGGGAAAAGACAGGAGTCAGAGCTGGAGGTAGCAGAAATGAAAATGTTGAGGTTCTCTTTGGGAGTAACGAGGATGGATAGGATTAGGAATGAGCACATCAGAGGGACAGCACATGTAAGACGTTTTGGAGACAAAGTCAGAGAGGCTAGATTGAGATGGTTTGGACATGTACAGAGGAGGGATAGTGAGTATATTGGTAGTAGGATGCTGAGGCTGGAACTACCAGGAAGAAGGCCTAGAGGAAGACCAAAGAGACGATTCATGGATGTGGTGAAGGAAGACATGCAGGTCGTTGGTGTAAGAGAAGAAGATGCAAAGGATAGGGTGAGATGGAGGCAGATGATTCGCTGTGGCAACCCCTGAAGGGAAAAGCCGAAAGGAAAAGAAGAAGACACGTGATTCAAATTCAGCCAACGGCTGTTCTCTCTCCTGCTGATTGGTTGAGATGATGTATATGCCCCTTTTTCTTATTCATGTACACTTTGTGCATTTGCCTACATTTTTTCATGCCCGTGGACTCATATATGTACACACACACACACACACACACACATATATATATATATATATATATATATATATATATATATATATATATATATATATATATACACACACATACATATAGGTATCCACACATACACACTTACATACACGCATATACATGTATATACATATACATACATATATATCTAATGTATGCACATATATGCATGTATCGATACCAATATTTAAAAGAACCCGCCCCCGAATACATAATGAACACCACCCCATCTAGAGGACGCCATGTTCATCGACATAGTACCGCCCCCAGCACTTTGTAATCATTCTTCTATAATCACCTGAAGAGAGAGGATGGTTTCACCACCCCTCAAAACAGATCTGTAGTGATAAATGGTGTTTCAATTGAAATTCAATTGAGAGCCAACCCTTTCTGTGAGGGCGGGTCCAAAACTTTGAAACTCTAATTTTGTTGGACTCACACGCTGCAGTGTTTATGTAACAGGAAGCGCGTCCAAAGTTTTAGCAATCAGCTGGTCTGCGGGTTGAAGTTTTTCCATGTCTGTCCTTTTGTGTTTGCTTGTCAGCTGTGCTTGGCTTCATGGAAATGAGCCGATCAAAATGAGGGAAATTTATCTCTTTACTCAAACAACACGCACAGTCTGTGGCTGTTGTTATAATCCAATAAAATTGGAGTTTGAAGCTATCGGACCCTTCCACACAGTGGAGTACAGAAAGGATTTGCTCTCCGCTGCGTGTCACAGTGACGTGGAATTGAAAATAGATGTATAGATTTAAATACGCAAGATTTATTCATGTTTTTGTTTGGCGTGAGTGTATTTGGATGGAAATTCGACATACGACCAGATCGAGTTACGACCGGTCTGCCAGAACCAAACGCGGTCGTAAGTCGACGACTCACTGTGTGTATATATATATATATATATATATATATATATATATATATATATATACACACACACACGTTTCTGCAACATTCACATGCTTTTCACCAGCATCAATTTTCTTGATAATAGCCATCTTCGTTTCTAACGAGATGGCTTGCCGCTTTTTTCTGATTACTGCACCACTATCACTAGTAGGCTTACGCTTCTGACCAACCATATTTGCTTAGGGTTACAAAAGTACGCAAAACACTGTAAACACAAAGATAACAGAGACAATGTCTTCACACAAGGGTAGCACACGGTGAACTGGGAAGAAGGAGGGCACATTGAGTCTGTCATTTGTAAACAATGGACGCAGCGTCATACGTAAGTAGCGTATTACGTCAGCATACTACATAGCTACATCTCATACTACAGAGAGCACGCTAGACTCAAAATTTGACTTTTTTTTTAAAAAAACGTAAAATCAAAAATATGTAATACGAATGAACATAAAGCAGGGAGTGTTTGCTTCAGTGCATTGCGTTTTTTTTTTAAAAAAATAAATAATAATAAATATTCATCAAGTTAAAAAAATAAGGAAATTAAGAAAGAATAGAGGAAAAGGTTAAGCAAAATGCCACTAAAACAAGGCCAATTATGCAAAAAAAAAAACTAAACCAACACAACACAAAAAACAATCCAAAATCTCTCAAGACTAGTTACATTATTGCATCTGTATGTGCACGCACATCTGCATGTGTGTCGTCTTCTCATGCAATACCATCTGTAGGTGTGTGTATTTATATTTTATTTATATCTGATGTTACTTTTTAATGTTTGATTGTATTATAAGCATTTATAGCATTGAACATGTATTTATTAATATTATACAC
Organism: Plotosus lineatus; assembly: GCA_024760905.1. Classification (NCBI taxonomy): domain Eukaryota; kingdom Metazoa; phylum Chordata; class Actinopteri; order Siluriformes; family Plotosidae; genus Plotosus; species Plotosus lineatus. Next base: position 25,028,502 of record CM045736.1, on the reverse strand, counting down.
ACATACATATGTACATATATGTCAGTCAGGGGTGGGTTGGGGGGGGGGGTGGTCCGACTTCGCAGATTTCGATAGTCGCATGGGAATCCCAGTCGCAATTAACTGTGGAAAGTGAGGGATTGAAAAAATAACAATCCAACTCACCAACATTCGTTTTGCAAACATCTGGAGATACCAACATGTCCAAGGTCAAAAGTGAAATGAAATTGAAGAACAAGTAGAAATAGAAATGGAATAAAATCTACAGAAAGATAGATCATAAATATAAGTATGATATATGATTAAACATTATCCTGAGGTACACTTAATACTAGGCTCTGGCAGAGGGGGGTGTGGCTGCGCAGCGTGCACACACAGATGCAACAATGTATCCAGGTTTGATGGGAGATATTGGGTTGTAGTTGTTTTTTTTGCATAATTGGCCTAGTTTTTGTGACATTTTGCTTAACTTTTCCACCTATTCTTCCTTAATTTCCTTATTTTTTTAATTCGATGAACATTATTTATTTATTTATTTTTTTAAACGTGATGCACTGAAGCAGCATTAATTGAAGCGCGAAGTCGTGATGGATCCATGTATATATTATACAGTATATATTTACAAATCGGATTTCCAAAAAGTTGAGACACCATGTAAATTGTGAATAAAAACCGAATGCAATGATCTGGAAGTGCCAAATTTCAATATTTTATTTTGAATAGAGCATAGATGACAGAGTCAAAAGTTTAAACTGAGAAAATGTATCATTATACAGCCTCTTATTGCTATCTGTCCCAACATTTTTGAGATTTGTTGACACCATGAAATTTAAAATCAACATATTTTTCCCTTAAAACGATACATTTTCCTAGTTTCTGTCATCTATGTTCTATTTGGAATAAAATATTAAAATTTGGTGCTTCCACATCACTGCATTCAGTTTTTATTCACAATTTGTATAGTGTGCCACATTTCTGGAAATTTGGTTTGTATATTCATTCATTTTTTTTGAACCACTTAATCCTAGCAGGGAGGCTGGTGTCCATCTCAGCCGATTCCAGGTGAAAGCAAGGAACACCCTGGACAGCTCGCCAGGCAATCACAATAGCCATTCACACCTAGGGGTGCTTTGTAACAGCCAATTAACCTTTGCAAGTTTTTGGAGTGTGAGGAGGTAACATTACTTTCTATTTTGTGAATAATACATTGTAACTTGTATGGCTACAATTACAACATTAATACCCACACAAAGACATCTTTAATGAGTACTGATGTACAGGTTTCCATATCAGAATACCATTTGGAGTACAGCACACAACAATGTAAATGTATCCTCTAAAAGAAAGAGACACTTTACTACGTCCACAAAGGGGGATACTACCTTCAATTTTATTTATTTATTTTCATTGGCTTTTCAGTAGGATTACACTAAAATTATGTGTGTATTTTGAGGATTTTTTTTTCTTGAGGATCCCAATCAAATTCTATGTCTTCCTGTTTTCCTTTCAGCTGTTCCCTTCAAGGGTCGCCACAGAGAATCATCTGCCTCCATCGCACCCTATCCTCTGCATCTTCTCTTACGCCAACTACCTTCATGTCCTCCTTCACCGTGTCCATAAATCTTCTCTTTGGTCTTCTGCTAGGCCTTCTGCCTGGCAGTTGCAACCTCAGCATCCTGCTACCAATATATTTACTATCCCTCCTCTGTACATGTCCAAACCATCTCAATCTAGCCTCTCTGACTTTGCCTCCAAAATATCTTAAATGTGCTGTCCCTCTGACGTACTCATTCCTGATCCTATCCATCCTTATTACTCCCAAAGAGAACCTCAACGTTTTCATCTCTGCTACCTCCAGCTCTGCCTTCTGTCTTTTCCTCAGCACCACAGTCTCTAAACCATACAACATCGCTGGCCTCATCACCGTCTTGTACACTTTTCCGTTCATTCTTGAAGATATCCCCCTATCACACATCACTCCCGATACTTTTCTCCAACCATTCCAACCTGCCTGCACACGCTTCTTCACCTCTTTGCCACACTCTCCATTGCTCTGGACTGTTGAGCCTAAGTACTTAAAATCCTCCACCTTCTTTATCTCTGCTCCCTGTAACATCACCGCTCCTCTTGTGTCCTTGTCGTTCACACACATGTACTCTGTCTTACTGAAGCTAGCCTTCATTCCTCTCCTTTCCAGGGCATACCTCCACCTCTCTAGATTTTCATCCACTTGTTCTCTGCTCTCACTACAGATCACGATGTCATCTGCAAACATCATAGTCCATGGGGCATCTTGTCTAACCACATCTGTTAGCCTGTCCATCACCATAGCAAACAGGAAGAGGCTCAGAGCTGATCCATGATGCAGTCCCACCTCCACCTTGAACTCTTCTGTCACACTGACAGCACACCTCACCACTGTCTTACATCTCTCATACATGTCCTGCACCACTCTAACATACTTCTCTGCCACTCCAGACTTCCTCATGCAATACCACAGTTCCTCTTTCGGCAACTTGTCATATGCTTTCTCCAGATCCACAAAGGCACAATGCAGCTCCTTCTCACCTTCTCTGTACTTCCTTTTAACATCCTCAAAGCAAACACTGCATCTACGGTGCTCTTTCTTGGCATGAAACAAAACTGTTGTTCACAAATGCTGACCTCTGCCCTTAGTCTAGCTTCCACTATTCTTTCCCATAACTTCAGCGTATGGCTCATCAACTTAATCCCTCTCTAGTTGCCTCAACTATGCACATCTCCCTTGTTTTTAAAAATGGGCACCAGCACACTTCTCCTCCATTCCTCCGGCATCCTCTCACTTTCTTAGACCTTGTTGAATGTTCTTGTCAGAAAGTCTACTGCTACCTTTCCTAGACACTTCCATACCTCCACAGATATGTCATCAGGATCAACTGCCTTTCCAAAAATTGAAAATCCTTTTCAATGGCCTCCTCACTTCACCCACACTAAGGAGGAAGTTGCCCACTTGATTAAAGCAAGGTGACCATCTTATATGACTAAAGATGACAAATCAATAGGCTGCCAGGACATAGAGATGTCCTCGCATTTTACTAAAAAAGTACACATTTCTTCTGTCCATACTTCTGTGAGGATTTGCACCCAAAATCCACCAAAATGATGCCATATTAGGTTGAGCTATGTGAAACCTTGGCATAAAAATATACATTTCCCATAAACTTTTCTTTTGCATGGCTCCATAGAAACATGGGTATATGGTGTCGACAGGTTTGATATACTGTACAAGTTTGACTAATTTTAGAAGAGGATCAGTTTTATGGATTTATAAATTGGGATTAGTGAGTTCTCTCAGTCATCTGTCACTTATTTTATGAACCACGTAATCCTTCTATGGGTGTGGGATCTCAGCCGACTCCAAAGGCGGGGTACATCCTGACCGGGGCTCAGCAGACACCCTAAACAGGTATCCCAACCATCACAGTGCCTATTTGTGGAAGGAAACCAGAGTACCCAAAGTGAACCCACACAAGCATAGAGGGAGCATGAGAACTCCACACACAAACGTCCAAGCCTGAGAATCGAAACCAGGACCCACGCCACCCTGGAACACTGTTTGAGTTGGTATCTACTAGTACGATGTGAAAGATATTTCATTCATTCATTTTCTAAGTCGCTTCATCCTAATTAGTGTCGCGGGGAGGCTGGTGCCCATCTCAGTTGTCTTAGGTGCCCTGGACAGCTCGTCAGTCCATTGCAGGGCCAACAGGGACTCACACAACCAGTCACACTCACATTCACACCTAGAGGCGATTTGAAACAGTCAATTATCCTACAGGACATGTTTTTGAACTGTGGAAGAAAACCTGAGTGCTCGAAGGAAACCCATGCAAGCAAGGAGAGAACATGGAAACTCCACATGGAAACAGTGACTCGAACCCAAGCCATCTGGCTGTGAGGCGGACATGCTAACTACTACACCACCATGATGCCTTGATGTGATTTTTAATTTGTATTTGTGTGTGTGTGTGTGTGTGTGTGTTTTAGAGGTGCTGTGGAGGTATAAAACTCACTATTGTATTTTCCTTTTCAGCCCATCTTGTAACTAGTCGTAAAGGCAGATCTCAGTGAGGCTCACAGTACCATCTTGCACTGATAGAAGGAAAGAAAGTTCGAGCAGCAATAAATAATTTTAATTTTTAATTTAGGCAAATTACTCAGAAATAAGAGTAGTGCCAGATCTTAGAGCCATCTAGATGCAGAGTGCTTTGTTTTTATTCATTTTACCTGTATTGTTGTTGCTGTTGTTCTCATTAAGCGTGTCATTCAGAGTCTCCACAGAGGTCTTGTTGGATGGAGTTGGATCTCCATCATTTATATCCACATCTGATGACTCAGCTGGTTTCTCAGCCAGAGCGTCAATGGTTTGAGACTCTGCCTGGGTTTCCTGAACCTTTTGACCAGTTTCAGTCAAGGCTGTAGAGGAGAAAACGAATTAATAAATCGATAATTCAAATAATAGAGACGTGTGATAATTTTGAACTCATGTTAATGGTACTGAAGGTTAACAGCTTCTAACTGAATTCAGAAGCAAAGCAGATGGTGACATTCACGGCATCACATTTTGATCACCTTGTTCGTGAGATCAACGCAAGAAGTTTAAAACATAAAATTTCCATAAATGTTACAAAACGAGGTTCTGACAGGGAGTAGTCTAAAACTCCTATCAAGATTAAATTCTATATTTAAAAGGACCTTACACAGACCCAGTAAACAATATAATAATAATAAGAATAAAAGTAATAAAAATAAAATGATGATAATAATAATAATAATAATAATAATAATAATAATAATAATAATAATAATACAATAAATAAATCAGTAAATAAATGAAATTGCACTAAATTATATTACACTATATTATATTGTGTTATATTATAATTATATTTATATTGCACTATGCCCATTGTTCTGTTGGGAAAAAATGAACAGTTCTCTGTGTAAACAAAATTGCCACAACTTCAAAGTTAGATGTTCTCCATTCTCAGAGCAAGGTTTAGAGATAATCTACAGTCAGTACAATAGGTTTATTTAACGCAAATCCGCCGTTATTCTGCCACGGGCTTTGTTGCTAGCCGCTGCACTCTGGTCCTCTCTGAAGGCCGTGTAGCCGGCTGGTGTAGTCGCCTCATCATGAACTCTCCTCGAGCCATGCTTCACAGAAACACAGCCTGGAGCAGTCCTGTAGATCCCTCTGCGCTGCAGTCCGAGCATGAAGCTGGTCCATTTTGTTTCGTAGAGACTGAACATTTTCAAGCAATATGACCAGGAGTGCTACCCTTCCACTGCTAACCAAGCGCCGGAGTCATTGTTCAGCCCCTCCCCGCCTGCTGCACCTCTGCCTGGATCTATTGTTTTCTGGGTTGCGGCTAGCATTGAGCTGCGGTAGCATATTAGCTCAGGATTAGCTCAGGATAGGAGATGAGCATGCTCAGTTCTAAATGTCCAAAGGACTGTGCTCTCATAGCTGTAGTAAGGTCGCTCGATCATAGTGCAAAAACAAACAAACAAAAACAACATACAAAACAAATTAAAACAAACAAAGAAACAATTTGACTCCGAGAACTCTGTGAGTCAAATTGTGACTGTGAGTCAAAATGTGAGCCCTCTTGGGAGCGTCATTTTCGAAAAACCTGATTAGTCTGAGGGGTCAGATAGCACCCTTTCTCCAAGCATGCTAGACCCCTCCCCCCAACTGCTAGCTTTACATGTCATTTGCATGCTCTTTTCCCCCTCCCTGGTCAGTGGTAGTTGTGTGATTGGGAAGGCAATACCTGATGGGTGGGACTTGGACAGAACTAAATTCAGGAGAAAATTGGACACCCCCACCCCCCCCCCCCCAAAAGAACCCTTCCACATGGTAAGTTTGAGACTTGATATCATCAATCATATTCAGTGTATTTTATTATAATTCATATTTTATTTGCATTTTGTTCATGCTCATAATGCATAAATAGAAAGCAAACAGTAGCAAAAAAGCAAACAAAACATTAGTGACTCACAACAGGCAATTCACTTTTTTTTCCAAGCATCTGCAATCATAACACAAATCATGCATTCATTCATTTTCTGAACCGAATCCTAATTAGGGTCACAGGGAGGCTGGTGCCTATGGTCAGTGGGCATTGCCCATTTTATAAAAACCTGGGCAAGGGCAGAGTACACCCTAGACAGCTCTTCAGGCCATCAACACACCGATAGCTATGCAGCTACTCTTGATGAAAATCAGCAATGGTCCTTTTACATGAACCTCTCACAACAGACAGTGAGAGACATGGCTAAGCTTTGATAGCCCAGTTAACTGCACTGGAGGAACAGCAGTGAGAACCCACTGATAGTGGGGCTTGAACGTCCAACCTTGGGATCAATAATCCAGTACCTTACCACTAGGCTGCCACTGCCCCACAAATTACACGCAAATTGTCACAGGACTTTCTCATGACTCGTGGGGCTGGTGGTGTAGTAGTTAGGGTGCTGGCCTCATGATGGGTTGTGTGTTCGAATCCCAGTTAGATCCCCACTGTGCTAAGAACCCTGGGCAAGGTCTTAAACACAAGTGTGCTTCTGCAGCTCACCCAGCAGTATAAATGGGTACCAGTAAAATATACTGGGAAGATAACCTGCAATGGACCAGCGTCCCATCCAGGAGGAGTTGAACTCCTAGTCGCTACACGCTATGGAAACTGGGGATAAGCACCGGCCTGATGAGCCACTAGACTCGGGTGTAAAAAGCCCAACTGACTTTACCTTACCTTTTTTCTCACAACTCACTGTTATTCATTTACTGAACTGCTTTATAATATTAGGGTGGTTCGGAGGCAGGAGCCTACCTCAGTCAAAACTGGATAAAAACCACCAATTCACTGAAGACACCACACATATCATTACATATTACTCCAACACACATATCAGCTCTTCCTATTGCTTAGTTTCAGTCCATGATCCTCAAATCACTTCCACTAAAACTGTTAATGCGATCTCACAGCAACCCACCAAACTGAGTGAACTCTTATTACTGAGCACACCAAAACCTGCAGGGCTCGGACCGAAGATACGGCTGGTCCTGATGGGAAAAAGAGATACCTGGTTATTACCAGGAACCATATGAAAGACTGCAGTGTTTGAGTCACTTCTCAGCTGAGCACATCAGCGTTCCTTACTCACGGTCTGAGTGCAAAACCACGCCTTTCTCTCTTTCATCTCACTTTCCCTCTGTGTGCTTAACGGCTCCCTAAGATCCTACTCTAGTCTGCAGACATGGGACCAAAGAGCTGCAATGACTGTTATTAGCCTCAACATAACTAAAACATGACCTGTCTTGGTTTTGACTGTCTGAGAAAGTTCTGCAGATGTTTCTAGTGATATTCAAACTGCAATGTAGTATTTTTTGTATTGTGCTTTCTCCATTATTTGTCAATTATCTGAATGTACATGTCTTTGGACTGAGCGGGAAAACCGGAGAACACAGAAAAACCCAGAAGAGCACAGGAAGAACATGCAAACTACTAAAAAACAAATAAACAAACCAAAACACTCATTCAGTGTTTATATATATATATATATATATATATATATATATATATATATATATATATATATATATATATATATATATATAGGCTACAACATGGAAAAGTGAGAAATCCGTGTAACAGTGCAGTGTTTAACTGTTTCTTTTTTGACAGCAGGAATGCAACACTAATTAGCCTAATTTGCATGGTTCTTATTGTGGGAGGAAACCTGTGCAAACACAGGGAGAGCATGAACACTATACACAGAAATACCCGGACCCAGGAATTAAAGCCAGGCCTTCTTGCTGTGTGGTGGACATGCTAACAATTACACCACTATGCCTCTCCTTGTTTTAAACAAATTACACTGTACAGATTATTTGATTTGGTAGCTCTTTTATTATTTTGAAATTTGTTATTGACCTCTGCCATTTAGACTTATACTACCTCAGCGTTTTAATTGTTTTATTTGTTTTAATATTTTTATTTTTACAGATTTTTTTTTTATCTATCTCTTTATCTATCTAATTTTCTGCCTTTGAGGTGATGTCTAGAGACACCCCTTGGTTGTAAGAGGCGTACCTACTGAATTCCAACCCCAGGCAAAACAATGTGGAATCACAACATTTACAGGATATTATTCCCAAGAATTTTATTGGGGTCAAAAAACCAAAATCACACATATGACAAAACAAATATTTTAAAGAACCAGACATTTTGGCTATATAAAACATACCTCAAACATTCATTCATTTTATAAACCACTTAACACTAATAAGGGTCACGGGGAGGCTGGCACCCATCTCAGCCAACTCTGGGCGAAGGCAATGATAATGGACAGCTCACCAGGCCATCACAAATCATTTGCAAAATCTCAACATCTGTCCTTCTGTGTTCCTGTCCTGGATACCAAACCTGCCCATCACTTCGTTGTCCCCTCTATTGCCTGCACCAACATGTCCATTGAAATCTGCACCAATTACCACTCTTTCACCTCTGGGGGTACTCTGCATCACTTCATCTAAGTCACTCCAGAATTTCTCCTTCTCTTCTAGATCACATCCTGCCTGTGGGGCATAAGCACTAACAACATTGAACATCACGCCTTCAATTTCTAACTTGAGACTCATCACTCTGTCTGACACTCTTTTCACTTCTAGAACATTCCTGACAAACTCCTCCTTCAAGATGACTCCTACTCCATTTCTCTTCCCATCCACACCATGATGAAACAGCTTAAACCCTGCTCCTAAGCTTCTAGCCTTGCTACCTTTCCACCTGGTCTCCTGAACACACAGTATGTCCACCTTCCTCCTCTGCATCATGTCAGCCAGCTCTCTACCTTTTCTTGTCATAATTCCAATATTCAAAGTTCCTACTCTCAGTCCTAGACTCATGCCTTTCCTCTTCTCTCTCTGCCTGCGGACTCGCCTCCCACCTCTGCTTCTTCGACCAACAGTAGTCCAATTTCCACCAGCACCCTGTTGGTTCACAGTACTGATGGCGGTCGTTGTTAACCCAGGCCTCGACCGATCTGGTATGGGATTCGTATTTTTGACTCGCATGTTTTATGTGGCATTGGTTTTACGCCGGATGCCCTTCCTGACGCAACCCTCTGCATTTATCTGGGCTTGAGACCGGCGTGAGGGTGAACACTGGCTTGTGGCCCCCTCACGGCTGCATTAGGGAAGAAACTATCTCGCTACTCTTTATGAAAGTCAGCAATGGTTCTTTTGCAGCGTCTCACCACAGACAATGAGAGACATGACTGGCCTTTGATAGCTGGCAGTTAGCTGCACTGGGGGGACAGTAGTAACAACCTCCTGAAAGTGGGGCTTGAACCCCCAACCTTGGATCAGTAATCCAGCACCAGGCCACCATTGCCTCAAACCACACACACACACACACACACACACACACACACACACACACATTCATTCATTCATTTCCTGAACCGCTTAATCCTAATTTTTATTTATTCATTTATTTTCCAGATAAATAGAGAAAAAATAGTGTTGATGTGAACTGGTGTCACACCAGTGCTTCTCAATTATTTTCTGTGGCGCCCCCCCAGGAAGAAAATATAGCGACTATAGTATTATTTTTCTATAAAATTGTTATTAGTACACCTCTGCATAACATTGTATCTTTATTAACACTAAAAACAAAAAAGAAAGAAATATAGTTCAACTTACAATGAACAAAATCTTCATTAACATTGTTTTTTAATCTGTAATAGAAAAGATTTAAAGTGCACCAATGTGCCTGAAATAAAAAAATACATACTTATTTAAACTCATTCACCTTACTTGTGTCTTAATATCTCCATCTCTCTCCATCTTTCTCTTCGTTCCTGTTCGAAATTTTTCCGTGTTGTTTCTTGAGGGGTTGTTCACTGCACGTCATATCGTTTGCTCGTGCGGAAAAACTGTTCCACCCACAGCGCGACAATGAGAGCGCCACTGTCAACTACTGGAGTGGAGGTGCAATTACACTTAATCCTCATACACTATTCCAGAAAACCATGTTCCCCAGGGTGATTATGCGCTCCTCCCTGCATCACACTGCGCCCCCCAAGGGGAGGCGCTCCAAGTGCATCAAGTTCAGGACAACCAGACTTGACAGTCCATATTATTAATTATTTATTTATCTACATCTGGACTTAATATTACTGTTTATGTAAATCTGTGTCATGCATGTTGAGTGTTGTATGCATATATCTTGTTGCACATTTTTTTTTCATTTCACTGTACTTGAAGAATAATGATAAATCTGATTCTGATTTTGTATAATCACAAACCACAAAGAAACACTCTCTCTCTCTCTCTCTCTCTCTCTCTCTCTCTCTCTCTCTCTCTCTCACACACACACACACACACACACACACACACACACACACACTGCCCATTCACACTATTAAAATACTAAGAAAATCAACTCACCACTCATTCGTCATTAAAATAAGATAACCTCTCAAAATAGTGAAGAAATATTTGATATTTAATTCCTTGTAAAATACTTTGATCAAATTTGTCTGCACACAGCAAAATACGTAATTACATCTTCAGCATCTGTTAAAGACTCTATACTTATTTTATTTACAAATTTATTTGAAACCTGACTTTTGTGAGCTTTGTGAGAAGTGAGCTTCCTCTCCTTTCATCTCTCAACAGCAAAACTGAATTGTGTTATTTCTACAAGCAACTTAGCAATGCTTGTGTTTCGTGTGTTTGTACCAAATGCAAAAAAAAGAAAAAAGACAGCTTCCTATGAGCACTACATTCAACTAGCCTCATTCTCATACCTTTTTTTTTGTTTTGTTTAATTTTATTTTGTTTGATCACATCCACACCTACAGGCAATTTGTAACAGCCCAGTACACATGGCTTTGTATTATGGAAGGAAAACCCCTCAAAGCACAGTGAGAACATGCAGACCACATCCAGAAAGCACCACTGGTGTGAAACTCAAGATGTGAGTTTGAGTTGCTGTGAGGCTGACGTGCCAACCACTACAGCGCCACTGCCAGGAGCCATATACCCAAACAGCAGTAGCTCAAACATAGCATGTTATATATTCAATATAATTTCATTCCACACAAGGTTCTGTAAAAGTGACAGGAAAAACATATGAGTTTACAACACTGCGTAGTGAGCTAATACTTTTAAGAGGTAGATATCTGACTAAAGCGAGTGATGTTTAAGATTAGCTGCAGCAAAGACTTCTAATTCCTGTGGTAACATATTGAATAGCACTTGAACTATCATGTTTTTGACAAAATACAAGATATCGCTTTTCTTTGATTCTAACCCTGAAATAAAAGTACAGTATTTTAGTTTAAAAGAAAAAAAAAGCACAGTGTAATTTTCAGCTATTCGAGCCCTCGATAAAATCTACAAGGGCCAGGCCTTTAACACTATCACTGTCTTGGAGCTTCACCTAGTGGTGGGTAGCTGATACTAAGTGTTGATTTATTTTGTGCTTGGACTTGCATGTTCTTTGAAGGATCATTATTAGATTAATGTTATTTTTAAGAGCTCCTTGTGGAATACACTTTCTTTTCAATGAACTGGCACATGAATCTCAACATTTTAGCAGATGAAGAATATTAATAATAGAGAAATCACTATTTCTTCTTTTCCTTTTGGCTGTTCGCTTTCAGGGGTTGCCACAGCGAATCATCTGCCTCCATCTTCATGGAAGTCATATTAATGATTCGCATATTTAATTTGGCACTGAGCAAAAGACAGGAGGCAGAGCTGGAGGTAGCAGAGATGAAAATGAGGTTCTCTTTGGGAGTAACAAGGATGGATAAGATCAGGAATGAGTACATCAGAGGGACAGCACATGGAAGAGGTTTTGGAGACAAAGTCAGAGAGGTTAAATAGAGATGGTTTGGACATGTACAAAGAAGGGATAGTGAATATATTGGTAGTAGGATGCTGAGGTTAGAACTACCAGGCAGAAGGCCTAGAGGAAGACCAAAGAGAAGATGTATGCATGTGGTAAAGGAGGACATGAAGGTAGTTGGTGTAAGAGAAGATGCAGAGGATGGGATGAGATGGAGGCAGATGATTTGCTGTGACGACCCCTGAAGGGAACAGCCGAAAGAAAAAAAAAAGATTTGGCATAGGTTTTTACATCAGATGCCCTTCCTGACACAACCCTTTAGCAAGGGGCAGAAAAACGCTGACAGATATGCAGTCTACTCTTGACGGAAGTCAGCAATGGTTCTTTTACATGCCTCTCCCCATAGACAATGAGAGACATGGCCGGCCTTTGATAACCCAGTTAGCTGCACTGGAGGACAGTGATAACCTGTGGAGAGTGAGGCTTGAACCCCAAACCCAAGGATCAGTATTCCAGCACCTTTTACCACCAGGCCACCACTGCTCTAGAGAGAAATCACTATTTCTATTAATTGTATTTGTATATGTACTGTATATTACTAAAACAAGCAACCTTGCCTATCAATAGAACAAGAGGATTTACTAGCTTACTAGACTAGATTACTGTAACTCATTCCTGGTGCTATTCGACTTCTGCAAATGATCCTGAATGCAGCTGCACGGCTTTCACGGTTTTCAACCTTCTCAATTTTTCCCACGCCACACCACTGCTACAATTGGCTTCCTGTAGCTGCTCACGTTCAATTTAAAATGCTAATATTCTCTTACAAAGCCAAAAAATGGACCTACACTTTCCTACATAAAAAAAGTATTTGTCACACCTCACACTGCACCATGTTCTCGAAGATCCTCTAGCATTGCTAGACTGGTCCTTCCTTTTACCAATGGGACAAGAGAAAAATGCATCTAAAGTTTTCTCTGTTCTGGTTCCAAGGTGGTGGAATGAACTTCCAGTGAACATCTGGACAATTGAGTCACTGAGTGTCTTCAAATGACAATTCTGGATGGAAACAAATATTGTGATGATGTACCAATGCCATGGTTATTATGAACTCTAATAAAAGCTAAAGATCCTACAAATTATCAATATGTCCTTATCACTGTGTACTTTTTTCTGCCATTAAGTGCACTTTCCCAAACAGTAAAGGGCACATATTGTATAAAGGTTACAAATAAGTACCTCATAAAGAGTAATGCCTCGGTGGCAAGCTGTTTTACCCCAAACAGAATGAATAGCTAAGTTAATTTAATCTTTTATTTGGAAATTAAACGCAAAAATTACAAAAGATCGGGGTGGGGGGTGGGGTTTGGGATCATTACAGCAATATCAAGTCCCATTTTACTCAATAACCTGTATTTATGAAGTGTATTACACTTCCCTAACGTTCACCTCTGCCTGAAAAAAGATGAAACACATCCTTTTGAGGCTGGTTCCTGGGGGGGGGGTTCTTCCTCATGATGCAAATATTTTTTTCTTTTCTGCTGCTGCCTGTGGTTTCTTCATTTATCATCAAAATCTACATCCATATGTTTCTTGTCATGCTACACAGCGGTGTTTATTGAGAAAAGTGCAAAAACCTTAAAATTTTAATTTAAGTCAACTCCAAAGTTATATTTTAGTAATTTATTCAAAAGCATCAGTCTGTATGTGTTAACAGTGATGTATTTTGGAAACCATGTTGACTGTATTTAAAGATGTTGAGATATTTGTTTGAGCAAGGGTGTGTGACTGATGAAGGAAAACATTTCAGAGGAGCTAATATCATGAAGCAATAATGGTGGAGGAGATGAGCTAACTCACTTCCTTCTGTTTTTTCAAATGGAAAGAAGAAGTACACTGACTCATCATTAACTGGAACTGTACACAGATGTTGCAAAGCTGTGAAAGTGTGCAGTTGGTTTTATATCCTTTCTTTTCTCACCCTCTCACTTATTGATGTATATACTCATACCTGTCAACCCTAGGCCGTTGGCGATCTTACAAATGGCTACTTATGCCCTTACAAAATAGCAACTAATCTTACGCGTTTTATTATCGCGTGCAATATGAAACAAAAATTAAACTCTATTTTTAATATAATATGAATTTATTGGTAATGTTGTAACATATAACCTGGTGCAATCAAATAAAAGAGTAATATCTTCAGCTGCATGATTAAGAAAATTTAACAGTGATCTTTATTATAACTATATGTAGCACTTTTGGCACTTTCAATCATTTCTTTTGATGGCTTCACTTCATGGCACTTGAGCTCGCAATTAAGTTTGACTTGAAGGTAATTTGTAAGTGTGTCCACTCCAAGAGATTTCCTGTACTCCGTGTTGATCTTTCGGACATGTGAAAATGCACGTTCACTGTCTGCATTGCTGTGTGGTAGACAAAGGAGACTATCCCATTCTGGTCGATGGCGTCCGTGGGCATTAGTTTTCCTTTTCTTTTTAGCTGTTCCATCCATATTGTTATCACGTTTGTATCAACTGTATCCACTGCGAGTTACGAAAACTAACTGGGAATGATGGCGGAAGTGAAAGTGCGGTCACGTGGTCGGAAAGAGCGGACGATAGCAGACGATAAACGCAACGCGCGATTCTCGCGAGAAAACGGCTACAGACCAATTCGGCGTATCGTCTCTTTACCGAAACGGTGACACAAAAAACGGAGTTAAAAAAAAGACGAAATGATCGAAAAACGTACAGATTTCGGACGTACGGCGTGCACATTTAAAAATCAGTGCTCACTTGTACAAATTACGCCAAAACCGTACAACTTGACAGGTATGTATACTGTACCACAAGTGTATATTCTCAATCCTGATTGGTTATAAAGCGATGATGGATCTTCCATACCAACAGCTGTGAAAGTAATTCTAACTACAACACAAATCCCAGATTTATATTAATGGAATTGTTTTCAGTTTTGTCAGGGTTTGTTTATTTGCTTATTTGTTTTGTGGCTACACACACTTAAATCACAGGGGGCAGTGGTGGTCTAGTTGTATAGGGTGCTGGATCGCTGTTCCAAAGGTTGGGGGTTCGAGTCCCACTCTCCGCAGGGTTGTCACTGTCCCCCCCAGTGCAGCTAACTGGGTTATCAAAGACGGGCCATGTCTCTCACTGTCTATGGTGTGAGGCATGTAAAAGAACCATTGCTGACTTTCGTAAAGAGTAGGCTGCAAAGTCGTCAGCGTGTTTTTGTCCCTTGCTAAAAAGGGTTGTGACAGGAAGGGCATTCGACGTAAAAACCTCTGCCAAATCAAAACATGCGAATCAGATGATTCGCTGTGGTGACTCCCGAGTAAAAGGGAAAAAGCCGAAAGGAAGACAGACAGACACTTAAATCTCAAGCACTGCCTGACATATTCTGAAATTTTGAAGGTAACAACTTGGGAACAAAGGCAGACACACTTTCATGAAAAGGACCTTGTAAGTCGAGTTCAAGGTCAGCAATATGGTCGCCAATTGTTTATAATGGCTGCTGCAATTCCCCAATGTAGTTCTATAGTAGTATCTAGTAGTAATAAAAGTAATATCAAGTTCTAGCTTGTTATCATTATATAATCTTTATAAAAAAATTATATAGTCTTTATAAAAAGACCATTGCTGACTTTTGTAAAGAGTAGGCTGCAAAGCCGTCAGTGTGTTTCTGTCCCTTAGTAAAATTGTTGTGACAGGAAGGGCATCCGATGTAAAAACCCATGCCAAATCAAATGTGCGAATCAGATGATTCACTGTGGCGACTCTCAAGAACGGGAAAAAGCTGAAAAGAAAAGAAGAATGACATTCTCTCTCTCACACACACACACATTCTATCTCTCTCTCTCTCTCTCCCTCTCTCTCTCTCTCTCTGTCTCTCTCATAGTCATAGGAGCTGTTTTCAGGAGTTGGAAGAACTAAAACGTGTTCTTACGACCAATCATACGCAGTTTGCACCTAGAGTTAAATTTTTGACTGCATGCACACGATCATCGCTTCAGTACATTGTTCAAGCCTGATTATTGATATTATTGGAATAATTACCTAAATAAGTGGAGGAAGCTGTATGGCATGGCTTCCTTAGGAATATGGTGCAAGGAGGGTAGGCAGGCACAAATGCCCCAGATAGGGCAAAACTTAAAAAGGATGTACAGTATATCCCGAAACAATTAACTGGACTTTAAAGAAATCTAATGAACGAATCAGCAAAATTACAGCTACTACACATGCATATTATAAGGAACTCCAGAAATACCTGGTTCATTTGTGCAGGTTGGGAAACAACCCCTGACAAAAATGGACCCAGGGCAAGCAGCAAGCCTGAAGAATGATCATGAATAAAATTGACTTTCTGCAATTTCTGCATATCCATTTTCAGAATGAGTGCCCTCAGGCTACCAAGCGACCAAGTGGGAAGTCATGAAGAAGCGCGTACGCACACACACACACACACTCACACACACACACACAAAAATGTCTATTTACCCTTGTCTTTGACTTCTTCAGTGTTCTCCATGGTGTCGGTAGGTGAAGACTCCAGAGTAGATGCTTTCCTATCTGTATATGAACAGTATTTCAGGATAATGTCATTTAAAATTTGTAAGATGTTTAAGGTGTACCATGTCAAGTCATAAGAACCTTTAGGTGAACTATCCAACAATACTGGCTCCACTGAAGCGAGGGGAATACGAGCATCTTCATTTCTGCGATGGATATCTACAGAGAATCTCTGAAAGACATGAACACGCCTCTAAATCACATGACAAGTACACATAAATAGTAAAAAATAAAAAAAAGCATTAAAAGTAATTATGTGGGAATATTATGGTGCTGCTTAAAAACAATTAGTTGTGACAAACTTCGAAATAGGCCCCTACCCTGCGATTACTTTTAAGACAGAAGAAGCAGATGACAAAAATAGCAATAGCCAAAATGATAATGATCAGGATGATGATGAATATGTAGTTCCCTTGAAAGAAAGAAATGGAAAAAATACATAATTTTAGCAGATAAGTCAGAATACATTGTATTTTAAAACGTTTCTGATTGGTTTATTTGAGTTAATTAAGTGTTCTAATACGTATTTAATAAAATGGTGATCTGTACCGTTTTTGTTTTTTGTTTTTTCATGAGTACCTGAAAATAAAATGTGACAAATAATTTGTATAATTGATATTGTGTATATAATGACGAAGTAAAAGACTGCAAATTAGATTAAAGAAGCACAAAAGGTTTGAATATTTATACATATAGGGCATACTGGTAGAGCATTGAAAGATTGTATCACAAACTGAAATTTCATATACAGAACCGACATGACCTCATAAATTATTGATATAAATTATTTAAAGTTCTCTTACTTGTGGTTGATTCTGAGTTCTTGGTTGCAATGCTTTTCGTTTCGGGTGTTGGTCTGGGAGGGGCTTTACCTGTTAAATTATTACATTTTAATGCAGGACCATTTTTCACTGTTGTTGCTAAAGCCACTATTCAGTGAATATGAATCTACTGAACTTCTTGATTGTTGTTATGTATCACTGCATTTTATCGACATGAAGGAAGCAAGTCATCCACTATCAATATATATATATATATATATATATATATATATATATATATATATATATATATATATATATATATATATATATATATATATACATTTCTTTCTTCCTTTCGGCTTTTTCCCTTTTCTTGGGAGTCGCCACAGCGAATCATCTGATTCGCACGTTTGATTTGGCAGAGGTTTTTACTTCGGATGCCCTTCCTGTCACAACCCTTTTAGCAAGGGACAGAAACACGCTGACGGCTTTGCAGCCTACTCTTTACGGAAGTCAGCAATGGTTCTTTTACATGCCTCTCACCATAGATAGTGAGAGACATGGCCCGCCATTGATAACCCAGTTAGCTGCACACTGGGGGGACAGTGACAACCTTGTGGGGACTCGAACCCCCAACCTTAGGATCAGCAATCCTGTGCCCTATCCACTAGACCACCACTGCACCATATATGTGTGTATATATATATATATATATATATATATATATATATATATATATATATATATATATATATATATATATATATATATATTTTTTTTTTTTTTTTTTTTAATCACAATCCTTATGTGTGAACTGTCTTCCGTTTCAAATAAATAGCCCAAATAGCACACATTTCTTCAATATTTTTTTATTTATTTATTTTTTACATTTTAGATTTTTTAAATTCCCAGTATAGCGGCAGATCTAAAATATTCTTCTGACTGATATTCTACAATTTTAAAAATAAATTAGAAGTGAATTAGAACTTTGCTTAGTATGACTCATCAGTCCAACTGAAATGACATCATTAATACAACACCACTTACTTCTGGGTGTCTTCGTGTACTTTGTTGTGCTGTTCACTGTGGTTGTGATATTTGTGTCTGCTCCAGCTGGGTCTGTGAAATGAGTAGATCTTTTATATGCTGGAAGCTTTTGTAATGTTAACTGTAACACAGATATGATTAAAATAACAAGAAAAATCGAAATCTTCACGATTTAAGTTAAATACGTTTATGGCTGAGCTGCAATATCATTTATATCTTTAATACTCTTATTACTGTCATTGTACCATCCATTCATTTTCTGAACCATTTAATCCTAATTAAAGATGCAGGGCAGCTGGTGCCCATCTCAACCAACTCTGGGCAAGGGCAGAGTACACCCTGGACAGCTCGCCAGGCCATCGGAGGGCAGAAACATACTGACGGCTTTGCAGCTACTCTTATGGAAAGTCGGCAATGGTTCTTTTACATGAACCTCACACCATAGACAGTGAGAGACAGTGAGAGACATGGTCGGCCTTTGATAACCCAGTTAGGTGCCCTGTGGGGACAGTGACAACGTGTTGGGAGTGGGCTTGACCCTCCAATCTTGGGATCAGTGATCCAGCATCGTACAACCAGGCCACCGCTGCCTGTACCATGTTTTAAGAAATTATAAGTGTATTAAAACTTTGCTCAAGTATGGGTTAAAAAGAAAGTGTCAGAAAGTGGAAAGTTAAGAGTTTTGAGCCTCTAAAATTGGGTTCATGGAAAATTTGAAAGCTTAAATCCTAAACACACATACACTCAGTTAGAGTATAAAACAACACGAAGCCTACTACTACCGCTACTACTACTACTACTACTACTACTACCACTACCACCACTACTAGTACTACTACCACCACCACTATTACTACTACTACTACTACTACCACTACCACCACCACTACTACTAGTACTACTACCACCACCACTATTACTAATACAACTACTACTAAGAGTACTACTACCACCACCACCACCACCACTACTACTACTACTACTACTACTACTACCACCACTACTACTAGTACTACTAACACCACCACCACTACTACTACTACTACTACTACCACTACCACCACCACTACTACTAGTACTACTACCACCACCACTATTACTAATACAACTACTACTAAGAGTACTACTACCACCACCACCACCACCACCACCACCACTACTACTACTACTACTACTATCACCACTACTACCACTACTACTACTAACACTACTGCAACTACCACCACTACTACTACCACCACCACCACTACTATTATTTACTCTACATTTAACCCATCCAAAGTGAACACACACACACACACACACACACACACACGTCAACAGTGAGAACACACACTCAGAGCAGTGGGCTTCTGTCACACACATCGGGGGCAACCAGAGAGCAGTTGGGAGACAGGTGCCTTGCTCAAGGGAACTTCAGCCATTTATGTGGAGGAAGGGAAGGTGTTGCTCACTCCCTCACCACACATTTCCTGCTGGTTCAGGAATCAAACCAGCGACCTTTCAGTGCTACTTCTGTAACCCAAATAATAATAATAATAATTATTATTATTATTATGTATTTGTAAAAACTACAACACTGTAACATTAAAATAACTATAAACTGACAAAAAGGAATAATGTCCAAACCAGCCAGCAATTCAGTCAACCAATCAATTGTCCATCTACCCATCCATCCAGCCAGCTAGCTAGAGAACAAGTCAGCAAACCAGACTTTTTTTTCTATGGTGCTTGTCCACTTTGGAAGCTGAAGCCAAGCCCAGCTGACTTCAAACAAAATGCATCCTGTACAAGCCATCAAACTACTGGCAGAGTCAAGCAGAGATACAAGCAACCATTCACATTCACACTTCTTGGCATTTTAGAATTGACCTGACCTACATCACTTTGCACTGTGGGAGGATCCATGCATGCCACGGTCCAGTCAGTTTTTGGAATGGAACCCATAACGCTCTTACTGTGAGGCTCCAGTGCTAACCACTACACCACTCTCTCCACCCTATAAATGTGATGTCATATCACACAATAATATTCATACTGCATTCCGCATATTAAAGTGCCTCAGCATAAAAGGAATAAACCGCATTGGCATATACTATTGTAAAGGATAGTAGGAGGAAGGATCTCACTGCAGCTCTCGTTCATCCATTTAGCTATTGTTGGGTATTTTCCTGTTTCAGCATGAATCCAAATCTTTTAAAAACTTACGCAGAGCTGTTACGCATACTGAAATGTAATGTTCAATATTGCTATGACATCATTGAACCATGGCTATATTATTAAATGAACAACAGCATCACTTACTTCTTGGTGTTTTTGTGAAGTTTGTTGTGTTGCTGTTCTCTGTGGTTGTGATATTTGTATCTGTTCCTGCTGGTTGCAAATTTGTGAAATGAGAAGGTCGTTCATAGGTTGGAAGATTTTATAATATTGGTAGTCAAGACAGTAACACAGATATATAAATAAAAAAACATTTAAAGTTTAATTTAAATAAGTTATTGTCTGGGATGCAACTTCATTTTAAATGTACTGAATTTTAGATTGTTGTTGTTGTTGTTTGTTTGTTTGTGTTGAAATTTTATTATAGCCTGGACACTTAGGGTGTGTCTGTGTGTGTGTGTGTGTGTGTGTGTGTGTGTGTGTGTGTGTGTGTGTGTGTGTGTGTTATATTTCTTCTGCATTTAACCCATCCAAAGTGGACACACACACACACACACACACACACACACACACACACACACACACACACACAAAAACAACAATAACGAGCACACACTTGGAGAAGTGGGCTGCCACACACAAGAAGTGGGCTGCCACACACATTGGTGGTGCCCAGAGAGCAAATTGTGGTTAGATGCCTTGCTCAAGGGCACTTCAGCCATTTATGTGGATGAAGAGAGGTGCTGCTCACACCCCCACCGCCAAAAGTTAATTTATGAAATTGAATTATAATCACTTATTTTTTACCATTTCTATTAGATGAGATATACACCAAACCAGGACCCAAGTGGGTGTAAAACAGAAAGTTCATTTACAACAGTTATACTGTACTTCTTTCTTCATTTCTCTTTTTAAGAAAAGATGCTGCATTTTTCATGATCATCACCAAACAGTTACCTTTCTCTGGAGTCATGGTACTGTTTGAGATGATGGAGGTGATTTCAGCTGTGCTGTTGTGATTTTCTGAGTCCATTTTATTATATGAGATGTTTGTATAAACAGCAGTAATGTTAACAATAGCAGTAGCATTTGACGGGTCCTCCTCAGCATATGTTAGCATCAGAATGGTTCCTGTGGGACATGAAGAGCACAGATCAGAGATAAAATAATAATTCATTCATTTTCTGAACTGGTTCATCTTAATTAGGGTCACAGGAAGGCTGGCACCCATCTCAGCTGACTATGGGTGGAAGCAGAATACACCCTGGACAGCTCACCAGGCCATCGCAGGGCAGAAACACGCTGATGGTTATGTAGCTACTCTTGATGAAAATCAGCAATGGTTCTGTTACACCTCTCATCATAGATAGAGAGACATGGCCAGGCTTTGATAAGTCAGCTAGCTGCACTTGGGGGGACAGCAGTGACAACTCGTTGATAGTGGGGATTGAACTCCCAACCTTACCCTTACGATAAGTACCTTACCGCCTGGCCACCACTTCCCTATGTAGTAGTAGTAATAATAATAATAATAATAATAATAATAATAATAATAATAATAATAATAATAATAATAATAATAATAATAATATCAGAGTACATAAACACAATACTGCAAAATGTATAAATATCTACAGGTTATATATACTCAGTATAGTCTATCGGAAGCATTTCAATGCATATATAGCTGATTATGAACTGAAGCTTCAACTCATTTCATCAAAACATGATCTTAAACCATTATTTATAACATGTATCCATGTTACATCATCAAGAGATACATTTCAACATAAATAACATACATACCCAGGACTGTAAGGATGAAAAACACAATGTTTGCTTTCTCCATGTTGTTCAAGCTCAGGCTCTATATTCCGTGTACTATGTGTTTGTGTTTGTGTGTGTGTGTGTGTGTGTGTGTGTGTGCACGTGTGCAATGTGCCAAATGCATGAAATGTGTGGAGAAAAACCTCTAAATAAAGTACCTCAACAGGATGCCCTTGCTCAATGTGCTCATCATTAAAAGGAAGTCACATTCTATAAGTCTAACTTTTTTTAATGACCTAAGTGTGCGAAACAAAATCATTCCTAAAATGATTCACGATAATTATTTCAACAATGTCAGTTAGAACTAGTAGTTTAATTTTGAACAAGTAAGTTAAAACTAGGTTGGGTTTTCATAGGTTTAGACCAGAAAGTATGTTTACAGTAAACAAAACAGTTCAGTAATGACCAACTGGTATTTGCAAACACCATTATATCTGATCTGGGGAAATAATAATCCTGAGATAATATTCAAGGGCCGTGGTGGCCGAGTGGTAAAGGTGCGGGATCACTGATCCTAAGATTGGGGGTTCAAGCCCCACTCTCCACAGGTTGTCACCCCCCCCAGTGCAGCAAACCGGGTTATCAAAGGCCGGCCATGTCTCTCACTGTCTATGGTGTGAGGTTCATGTAATAGAACCATTGCTGGCTTTTGACAAGAGTAGCTGCAAAGCTGTCAGCGTGATTCCGCCCTGCGATGGCCTGGTAAGCTGTCCAGGGTATACTCTGCCCCCGCCAAGAGTCGGCTGGAATGGGTGCCAGACTCCCCACGACCATATTTAGGCTTAAGCGGTTACAGAAAATGAACTGAACTGAGATAATATTCAACAAAAACCACATAAACTTTCACGTGTTAGATGCTCCCAAGAATGCCATCTATTCATTCAGCTATTTACTGAACTGCTTAATCTGCATACTCACACTTAGGGGCAAGTTATAACAGCTGAATAATAGTCTAATGTACACATTGTAATGTGCGTATTGGACTGTGAGATGAAACTGGAGTGCCTAGAGGAAACCCAGGCAAGTGAACTCTACACAGAAAGAACCGTTCTGAGCATGGGACTTAAACCCAGGACCTTCTTTCTCTAAACCGGACATGCTGACTACAATGCCACAGTGCCGCCCTTGAAATAAACTGCGTAGTTGCCTTTCTCCCCTAATTTAGTCAGAGCCAATTTTTACTCGTAAAAATATTGTCTACGTATTGTGCGATCACTATTAACCAGTGAGTGGCGACTGCAAGTACCACCAGCATATTTAAAAAACCGTGTGTGAATGCATGTACAGCGCCAGTCGAAAACACTAGGAAGGAAAGTGCTATCTGAGCCTGTGTGTGCATGTGCTCACAGACACCCATTATTGTCTGGTGATGGTTTTAAGTGACATGGAGGTGAAGATGTGCCAATTAGGTTTCAAGAACTCCGCGCTGTGAATGTCTACGAGTTTGAAATCTGGTCTCCAGGAGTATATGGGTCCACCTTGTCAATGCATCACTGTCGGACACACATACACACACACACACACACGGCGCACATGATGGTGCCAAGGGAGCAGTTGGCACATAGGTGTTTTGCTCAAGGGTAATTCAGTTATGACTGTAAAGGAAGGGGAAGGTGGTGCTTATTCTTCCACCACCACACTTTTTTTTTTTCTGTGGGTTTAGGAATCCAACCAGCAACCTTCTGTTCCCAAACCGACTTCTCTAAGCATTAGTCCATGGCTGCCTCATAATTCGGGGGATTGTTGGGTGTGGTGGAGGTCTGCACTTCCAGAGTGCTTTGGTTGATTTACTGCACAATTGGTAGAACATTAAAAGTTTCACCCAGTGCAGTAAATTCTTATGTATTAAAACAAGAAAGAGAGCAGATGGGTTCTTTATAGTAAACATTTAACACTCATTTTATGAATCACTGTGTATTTATCATTGGATCTAAATAGAGGATTAGATTTGAGCATCACATTTCAGCTGTGCATACAGGGGATGTAACTAAAGCTTAGAGCACGTTACGTCCAAATTGAATTACTATCAGGATTTTAATGAACACAAGGACACTGCACCTTATGTAATGAATAAAATAAGTTTCGGTAAGTTTACAGTACATTCTGTTTATAGAACTACATGATACATAGCAATTGGTCAAATTCTCCTGTGACCTCATTTACATATAAAGATGAAAATCTATCTTGGCCGTGTCACCAGTGGAACATGACATTTCCTTTTATGGTTATTCAGGGGAAAGAACAGAACTTAAGGATATTTGATCAGAGGTGAAATTTTGAACAATTTACTTCCTTTTTGCTTATAATCACACTCATCTGCCAAACCCCATTTCCACCAAATGATTTGATTCCCGATCGCAAATGTTTCTGGGTAGAGGTGGCAGGTTCTTCCTGTGCTTGCCTGGGTTTCCTCTGGGTACTTCGGTTTCCTCGCACAGTCCAAAAACATGCTCAGCACACTGGTTTGATTGGCTGTTCCCTCAGTGTGAATATGAATGGTTGTGTGTGTGTGTGTGTGTGTGTGTGTGTGTGTTTTGATCCTGTGATGGCCTGGTGAGCTGTTCAGGGTGTATCCCACCTTCGCCCAGAAAGGGTTGGGCTGAATAGCAGCACATGTGCCTCACAGAAAGAAGATCCTGTGTTTGAGTCCTGAGGTGAACCAGGTTTCTGTGTGGGGTCGACATGTTCTTCCATTGTTTACGTGGGTTTTCTCTGGATACTCCAGTTTCCTCCCTCAATCCAAAAATATGCACTTTAGGCAAATTGGCTGTTCCAAATTGCTCCTAGGTGTGTGTGGTGATGATGATGATGACCTTGCAGTAGTCTGGTGAGATGTTCAGTGTGGGCGCCGTGTTACATTGTGACCCTAATTAGATTAGGTGGTTCAGTAAGTGAGCATCTGAATGAGTGAAACGAACTCCTTGTAAATACCAGAATGCACTGGTGGTTCATTGTAATGTGTAAAAGAACATGACTGCACCAGGAATTTATATTCTAGCCACAAGGTGTCAGTATATGAAAGTAAAAGCAGGAACAGAAAAATAGAAAAACGTATCTACCTCAGAAAAACCTAATCCTAATAAGCTTAATACACTGACATAAACTACAACAAATAAATAAAATCATTACTCTGTGGTATCATCAAGGTGCATGTGAAACACTCCGCTCCAAATTCATACCCACACACACACACTGTGTGTGTGTGTGTATATATATATATATATATATATATATATATATATATATATATATATATATATATATATATATATATATATACATATATATACATATATATATTTTTGTCTTATATGTATAATTTTCTTATTTGTAAAGTTTTGCACAAACAATTTTAATGGGTAATATTAGAAAGCATAAAGAATTAATGCACTCAAAAAAAGAGAACTTTACTATAAAATTAAAGGATTGTGTTTTTAATTTACCTGAAATTTATCCTGATTAATACAAGAAAGACACACGTGCACACACACACACACACACACACACACACACACATACACATACACACACTGAGCGAGAGAGAATTAAAATGTTATGCAAACATTAAATTTAAAAAAATAAAAATAAATAAATTAAAAATTATATATATATATATATATATATATATATATATATATATATATATATATATATATATATATATATATATATATATATATATATATATATTATTATTATTGCATTAATGCATAGTGCACTATGCAGTAAAATTTATTTTTGTCTTATATGTATAATTTCTTATTTGTAAAGTTTTGCACATACAATTTTAATGGGTAATATTAGAAAGCATAAAGAATTAATACACTCAAAAAAAGAGAACTTTACTATAAAATTAAAGGATTGTGTTTTTAATTTACCTGAAATTTATCCTGATGAATACAAGAAAGACACACGTGCACACACACACACACACACACACACACACACACACACACACACACACACACACACACACACATACACACACTGAGCGAGAGAGAGAGAATTAAAATGTTATGCAGACATTAAATTTTAAAATGTCATAAACATGTTTAAATTCCCAAAAATAAAGATAATAAAAGAAAAAGCTTATCTTTTTTCCTTATGATTGCATTATAGCATCCTATATGCACACCTGCTGTCAGGTACAGTCAAAGGCGACAAATTTGCTCCTTCCCAAGGTCCAAAAGTGGTTGATGAAGGATCTGTGATTGGCCCCAAAATATGCATATGAATTAAGAATGGCAAGCGTGTAGAAGAGTGGCCCAGTTTGAAGTATCGTATCTCCCTTTGCTTAATTCCTAATGATATGACGCTGTCTGTGTATAATATTTTATATTTTATGCCTAAAAATGATTTCTAACAAGGACACTTGAAGAGCACAAAGAATTAAGTATATGGCATCACCTGCTGGGCCTGACCAAGCACACTTCCAAAAATTATGAGCTCCCATGTTAAATTTAAATTGCCACTAAATGCACACTCTGGATCAGATCCAATGAATCAGATGTGACTCACTTATTTGCCAAATTGCTTAATCCTATTAGGCTCTCAAAACTGGATACACCTTCAGCACCCACATGCACAACCATTTACACTTACATACACACCTTGGAGAAATCTGGCATGGCCACTTAACCTTATATTCATGTTTTTTGGATTGTGGGAGGAAACTGGAGGACCCAGAGGAAACCTACACACGCACAGGACGAACATGCAAAGTCCAGACAGAAACATTCAACCTAAGGACCCTTTCACTGTGAGGCAGATGTGCTAACAACTATGCTGCTGCGCCACCTTTTTAAGAAAGATATGTGTGTGTGTGTGTGTGTGTGTGTGTGTGTGTGTGTGTGTGTGTGTGTGTGTGTGTGTGTATATATATATATATATATTAAAGGGTGGCACAGTAGCATTAGCACATCTGCCTCAAAGTAAAAGAGTCCTGTTTCCATCCAGGGGTCAATGTTGAAATGATGGAGGATTACAAATACTTTGGAGTTCATATTGACAATAAACCGGACTTGGTTAAGAACACTACTGCACTATATAAGAAGGATCTTTATTGTTTGAGGCAGCTAAGGTCATTCAACATCTGCCGAACACTGCTGAGGATGTTTTATGAGTCTGTTGTGGCCAGCACTATCCTCTATGCTGTTGCATGCTGAGGATCGCAGATGCAAAAAGACTGAACAAACTGTTCTGGAAGGCCTGTAAAGTTGTTGGGATGGAACTGGACTCTCTGATGGTGTCAGGGAGGAGAATGTTGTCTGAAATAAAGACAATACTGAACAACACCTCACACCCACTGATCAGTCACAGGAGCCGTTCAGTGAGAGACTGAACCCACCAAAATGCACCAATGAATGACACAGGACATCATCCTACCTGTGAACATTAAACTTGTATAAAAACGCCTCTATATAACAACAACAACATCATCATTCTACATTACATTCATTACATACATTCTACTGTTTATCATATTGATTATACATGATCAGTCACTGACACCATTCATTCTCCATCTGTTTATATCAGTGTTTCTCAATCATTTTCTGTGGTGCCTCCCTGGGAAGAAAAAAAACAATTCACGCCCCCCCCCCCCCCCCCACCGCCCGCGAGCGACTAAAAATAGTATTATTTGTCTATAAAATGATTAGTACACCTCTGCATAACAATTGCATCTTTATTAACATTAAAAACATAAATATCGCTCAACTTACAATAAAGAAAAAAATCATTAACGTTGTTTTTAATCTGTAATAGAAAATATTTAAAGTGACCACCAATGTGCACCAATGTGCCTGAAATAAAATTAAAAAAACACATCCTTATTTAAACTCATTCAACTTATTTATGTCTTAATATCCCTGTCTCTCTCACCTTTCTCTTGGTTCCTGTTAAGAAATTTTTCCGCGTTGTTTCTTGAGGGGTTGTTTACTGCACCTCATATCGTTTTCTCATGCGAAAAACTGCTACACCATAGCGCGACAATGAGAACGCCACTGGCAACTAGTGGAGTGGAGGTGTAATTACACATAATTCTCGTACACTATTCCAAAAAAGCGTGTTCTCCAGGGTCACCCCCCCCCCCCCCCCCCCCAGAGGGCGCCCAACTATTTGAGAAGCACTGGTTTATATAGATACTGTATTAGTAACTTCTGATTTTAGAATTGCATACATAGATAGATAGATAGATAGATAGATAGATAGATAGATAGATAGACAGACGGACGGACGGACAGACAGACAGACAGACAGACAGACCCCCAGGGCAGCTAACTGGGTTATCAAAGGCCGACCATAGACAGTGGGAGGTTCATGTAAAAGAACCATTGCTGACTTTCGTAAAAAAAAGTAGGCGGCAAAGCCGTCAGCGTGTTTCTGTCCCTTGCTAAGGGGTTGTGTCAGGAAGGATATCCGATGTAAAAACCTATGCCAAATCAAATGTGCAAATCAGATTCGCTGTGGTGACCCCTGGAAAAGGGAAAAAGCCAAAAGGAAAAGAAGAAGAACAAGAAGAAGAAGAAGAAGCAGAAGAAGAAAATATAGATAGATAGATAGATAGATAGATAGATAGATAGATAGATAGATAGATAGATAGATAGATAGATAGATAGATATTTGTAATTTTCTTATATTAAGTCTTGCATCGGGTGCAGTGTTGGTCCAGTGGTATAGGGCGCTGGATCGCTGATCCTAAGGTTGGGGGTTCGAGTCCCACTCTCCACAAGGTTGTCACTGTGCCTCCCAGTGCAGCTAACTGGGTTATCAAAGGCCGGCCATCTCTCTCACTGTCTATGGTGTGAGGCATGTAAAAGAACCATTGCTGACTGTCGTAAAGAGTAGGCTGCAAAGCCATCGGCGTGTTTCCGCCCTGCGATGGTTTGGCGAGCTGTCCAGGGTGTACTCTGCCCTCGCCCGAAGTTGGCTGGGGTGGGCACCAGCCTCCCCGTGACCCAAATTAGGATTAAGCGGTTACAGAAAATGAACTGAACTGAAGTCTTGCATCAAGTGTGTGCACACGTTATCAATATGAGGGTTCATACCAAAATTTAATTGGGAATCAACAGACAGACAGACAGACAAACACATGAAAATATATACTAGGTAATAATGTACCATACAGTATGTAACTGTACCTTAAGAAGATATGTATATTTAAAGCTTCATGATAAAAGCAAATCAGTGCATTACAGTGTACACATTTCCACATAAAAGATTCTGACACTGTCAGGAAAATGTGCTTTATTTCTCAGTGTGTATTGTGAAACATTATAAGTTCATTGGAACAGTGTCATATAGTAAGGCCTGTGTGTGTGTGTGTGTGTGTGTGTGTGTGTGTGTGTGTGTGTGTGTGTGTGTGTTTGTGTGTGTGTGCATATAAAGCAAGACTGTTCGCTCTTTTATTACTGTTTATATGCTCATGCCAGAGATAATCAGTGGCAGGATTAGTGCTCACTGCCACCCATTCAGCAAGTTGACTAACGCAACCAAGAATGAGAGGGCCTTTTCCACCACCAGCCACGTTAGAGCAGTGGCGCTGCATCTGACTGTAGGGAGAGATGGTAGAGAGAGAGAGAGTGGATGAGCTAATCACTTCACTCAGAGGTGTTGGGAGACGAGAGAGAAAGAAAAAGAGAAGAGAGGAGACCACCCACCCAGAGGATTCAGCATTTCGGGAGGCCCAGACGTGCAGCTCCATTCTCTGACCCTCTGTGCTGCCTCGAACTCCAAGCTGGACCCTTCGCAATTGAGCCTCCAGCCCATCCCAACACCCCAAACCCTCCCTTTCCATCCCACCCACCTACCCAACTCCCTCAAGCAGCTAACGAAGAGAATGGAGGAGGAATGGGAAGAGGGTGTGGGTGGTAAACAACCTACTCTTCTCTCTCTCTCTCTCTCTCTCTCTCTCTCTCTCTCTCTCTCTCTCTCTCCCTCTCTCTCTGTCTCTCCATGGTACAATGAGAGGGAATGCTGTCAGGACTTAGAGCACGTTTCGAGAGGCCAAACGTTGCAAAGGCTGAATGCAACATCTGTGAAGGCACACAGGCCAAAGGGGAAAACGCTATCCTGTTGTGCACCGCATCGGCAACCTGTCTTTCTGGATCTCGCTCTCTCTCTCTCTCTCTCTCTCTCTCTCTCTCTCTCTCTCTCTCTCTCCCCATATATCAATCTCAGTTGTTTTCTACCTTTATTTTACATTCCCTGACCTGTAGATCCATACAGTATGAACAACTTTACAAGACTAAGATGTGATTTTATGTGTTTCATTGTTCTCTGAAACAATGTGTGGGATCGTGAGGAGATCTTCATATGCTTCGCACAGCCTTATAAACTCACTGATATTAGAAGCTGGGTCAGATTTTTTTTTTTTTTTTTTTTTGGTTTTGCACAAAGCTGAATATATGAAAAAACATTCCTTAGAGAGAGAGAGAGAGAGAGAGAGAGAGAGCGAGAGAGAGGGAGAGAGAGAGAGAGAGAGAGAGAGAGAGAGAGAGAGAACTGGCATAATGAACAAAGACAGTATAGTGATAAAGGCTGTGTGAAATGTGCTGCAGCACCACAAATATCTGTTTCACATATTTTGATTGCACTAAACCTGCACGCATCTGTTTCCCTTCAAAATGTCAGTGACAGCTCATGTGGCCTCTTTTAATACATGCATATTTGCTTTAATATTATGATGAATACTTTTAAATTGAGATTCTGGTACAATGAAACAGTGCTGACTTTGATGATGCATCCGCAATTCATTAAAATGTCGCTGGTAATGAATTTTATTTCTGTTCAACTCAGTCTTTTGAAGATCATTTGACCATTTCAGCATCACCTCGCACCCCAGAGAGGACCACAGGGTGGAATATGAGATGAATATGTGCTTTGTCTGACATTAGATTTAAACTAAAAAGAAACCACACTTGAGACTTTTACTTTAATATTCTTTATAACACGGCCCAGTGGTCAGGGGTCTGGATTCTGGATTTCTACAGTAACAGCTGGGACATGTGTTGGTTTGTAGAT
Organism: Plotosus lineatus; assembly: GCA_024760905.1. NCBI lineage: Eukaryota > Metazoa > Chordata > Actinopteri > Siluriformes > Plotosidae > Plotosus > Plotosus lineatus. The sequence goes on along the minus strand of CM045736.1, from coordinate 24,997,209 downwards.
GTCCTTCAACAAAAAATATAAAAATAAGAAGACACACATGCACAGTGTGTCATTTTTTAAAGAGTAAAGTAAAGATTAGAGATAAAAATTAGAAAAATGTCTTGTTACACCCCAAATGTGTATGTCTTAAATATGGGCCACTGTATTCTATTGCTTAATTTCCTACTATGTAAAGGTTATAAATTATATATGTACACTTAACTATTATAAATTGTTCACTGAGACCACTGACCATGGGGATAGATATCTTTGCTCATCTTATTTCCTCACTTTATTTTAATATTTATTTGCATGAAATTTTCTCGAAGCTTAAGTTTATGTTTCTTTTACAGTGAGTGAAGTTAAACCAGAATCCAAATCCTTGTTGTTTACACAAACACGACAAATAAAGCTGATTCTGATTGTAAGTATGTTCAAAAGGTGAACAGTTAGCGGTTAGCTTTCTGTTAATGTAGCGAGTGTTTTATATATATATATATATATATATATATATATATATGTAGCAAGTGTTTTATATATATATATATATATATATATATATATATATATATATATATATGTAGCGAGTGTCTTATATATATATATATATATATAAAACACTCGCTACATTAACAGAAAGCTAACCGCTAACTGCTCACCTTTTGAGCATTTATGTACTATATATAGATAGGATTCAGGATTCGGGATTTTAATCGCCATTTGTGTTTTTTACACACAGGAATTCTTGTACGGTTGTTCAAGGAGTCAAGTTACAAACAGAAAGGCAAGCTCAAATCAACAACACACAAACTGCTATAAAATAAACACATAACAATTCTATATCTAAAAGGATCTTACACAGACCCAGCAAACGATACAATAATAACAACAAAAGTAATAAAAATAAAACTAAAAAGATGATGATGATGACGACGACGATGATGATAATAATAATAATAATAATACAATAAATAAATCAGTATATATATATATACATATATACATATATATATATATATATATATATATATATATATATATACATTTATAAGGGAAACCTTTATTATGTTAAATGAGTTACATGTTCTTTGTTCTTATATATTTGTTTTATTTTACAGAAATTAACAGATAAAAAAGTAGCATCACAATGAAAAAAAACAACAAAAATATTACTTTTAAAAATGTTTCATGATGGAATTTTTTTCTCAAAACAGCTGTATATAAACTAATTATTTCTGCATAAAATATTTAAACATCTGAATGAATACATTTGTCCATAATAAGAACATCTGAGCCAAGGGCAGCAGTGAACAATTTTTATTCTTATGAAACAAAGATATTTAATTAAAAGAAAAATCTTAGAATTAATCAAAAATCACCACTAATCAGAATAGAATATCAAAAAAAAATACAATCTGAACAAATAAACAAATAAAGCTATGGTAACAATTAATAAGCAAATCAAGACAAAATCAAAGTTAGAGAAGGAAGGAGCCTGAATTCGCATCTGAATCAAACCAAAAGAAGATTTACAAGAAAAAAAAAATAATAACACAAAAGATAATAATCAAAATCTGATTTAGAAGAAATAAATCAACAAACAAACACATGTATACATAACAACAACAACAAAATAATAATAACAATAATAATAATAATGTCCCATTCCTGCTAGCCTGGTTCTTGTAGACTGTCTATGGTGAGAGATGTAAAAGAGAAATTACTACTTTTGTCAAGAGTAGGATGCCTTGCCCAGAGTTGGCTGAGATGGGTTCCAGCCACCCTGCAAACCTAATTGAAATTAAGTGGTTCATGAAATGAGTGAATAATAATAATAAGCACTACCACTACTACTCCTACTCCTACTACTTGTACTACTACTACTACTACTACTACTACTATACTGTACTACAATAATAATAACAACAACAACAATAATAATAATAATAATAATAATAATAATAATAATAATAATAATAATAATAATAATAATAACCATGATCACAATTACAATAAAAATATTAAACCTAAATTTCAGGATCTGAATTTAATTTTAAAATGAATTATTGACTTAATTATTTGGCAATGAATCTGAATATAATCCAAATTGTATTTTGGAGTCAAATACATATACTGACATGTATTTCCTTTCCTGGTCAGTTTTACTCAAATGAATGTGAGCAGTATGTTGACATTTTAAATTCAGCTGGCTGCTGCTCCTTTCCTTTTTTTCATACAAAAGATTTGTTGTTACATACCACAGACCCACAACACAGACCTGGCATAAACATCAGTGTATCGTGTTCAGACTACAAGTGGACAACAAGAACTCATTGCACCTCCAGTCAAGTCAAACAAGTGTTTACTGTCATTTACTTTATATTAGCTGTAAACTTTACATTAGTTCATGATAGCACTACCACAGTTCGCAGAGAGGCTGAAGCCTAAAGTCTCAGGGAACAATGGGCATTGGCAGGGTGTACCCTGGACATCTCTCCAGACCACTGCAGGGCAACATACACACGCACACACACACACACACACACACACACACACACACACACACACACACACACACTCACACCTTGAGGAGATTTGAAAGAAATTCACCTAAAGTGCATGTTATTGGACTGTTGGAGGAAACTGGAGCAGCTGGAGGAAACCCACACAATCATGGAAGAACATGCAGAATGCACAGAAATGCCTGAGCCCGAGGCTCAAACCCAGGACCTGCTTGCTGTGCGGCCGAAGTGTTAACAACTATAACAACTACCTCACCATGCCACCCAGTTATTCTTTATTTATACCAATAATAAAATATTAATATTGATCCCCCTCCCCCTCCCATATTAATATTGATTCAAGTCCCACTCTCCACTGGTTGTCACCCCCCTCCAGTGCAGCAAACTGGGTTATCAAAGGCCGGGCATGTCTCTCACTGTCTGTGGTGTGAGGCATGTAAAAAACCCATTGCTGACTTTTGACAAGAGTAGGCTACAAAGTTATCAGCGTGTTTCTGCCCTACAATGGCCTGTCGAGCTGTCCAGAGCTGTCTGCCCTCGCCTGGAGTCGGCTGGGATGGGTGCCAGCCTCCTCGTAACCCTAATTAAGATTAAGCGGTTACAGAAAATGAATTGAACCATTGATTCAGAAAAAATGACTGTAAATTCGGTCATGAGCTCCTGTCCATCTGAGGGTTTCAGATGATCTTTTCTGGTTTCCTGGTCTCCTGTCAAAAACATGGCAGTAGATGGACTGGAAAAGCTGAACTGCCCTAAGGTTTGTTTTGTAAACATGCAAAATCTAGGTTAGGTACAATTTTTGATTAAATAATATAAATGTAATTTATACATTTATATCACTTTTAAAAGCCCTTTAAAAAAGTCACATGTCTTTCACATGTTTGATTGGTCGAGACTTCATATTGTTTCCAATATTTTCACATCAACAAACAGTACATGTCATTATTCAAATCTATTTTATTATTATTATTATTATTATTATTGTTATTATTATTATTATACAACGTTAATTTATGGTCACGTTTTGTTGTTGTTTATGCATTATTTGTTTAATTTTCTATACATTTCCTGATGATTTTTAAGTTTTCACATTATTCATTTTGTTCACAAGTGATTTTTACAAATGTTTTTTGGTTTACATTATACATTTTTATGTGTGATTTGATTAGTTTTATATTTAATTAATTTATCTATATATATATATATATTTTTATACACACAAATAATTTTATACCACATTGTGTAACATGTTTTATTTTGATATGATTCTTTATTTCCACAGACGAAGTTATATACACGTGTATGTATGTATGTATGTATGTATGTATATTTGTGTATTTTTGTATGTATGTAAGTATATATATATATATATATATATATATATATATATATATTTTTTTTTTTTTTTTTTTTTTTTTTTTTTTTTTGTTCCCATGTACATGTGATTTTCCCATGATTGATTTTCCACATGGTTCATCTATCTCTACCTGTGATTTCACACTTATTTATATTTTCACGTTTATTTTTTAATTCATGTAGTATGGATGGTATGGTGGCATAAAGGTTAGCACATCCACTCCACAGCAAGAAGGTCCTGAGTTCGAGTCCGGGCATTTCGTAGTATGTTTGTCCCGTGTATGTGTAAGTGTCCTTGGGCAATTAGGTATTCCAAATTGCACCTGGATGTGAGTGTGAATGTGCGTGTGTGCTGACCAAATGATGGACTGGCCAACTGTTCAGGGAAGATTCTGCCTTTACCCAGAGCTGGCTGAGATAGGTTTCAGCTCCTGTGACCCTAAGGGGATAAAATAGTTCATCAATTGAAGAGATAGATGTCAATCATGTGACCCCACATGTCTCTCCATGTTTCAGGCATAATGCAGTAAAGCACATGTTCTTATTTGTTGTACGATCCAATAATTCTTACATAATGATGTGATGTGAAGAGTATGTGATTTTCCTGTCAGGAAAAGAAACTGCTTCAAACTAGATGAAAATAATATATATATATATATATATATATATATATATATATATATATATATATATATATATATATATATATATATATATATATATATATATATATATATCTAGTTTGATGAAAATCAATCTACATGATTGAATATTTAGTCAGCTAAGGAGGCTGCTATATTGAATGGCCACTTCAGGCACAAGTTGAACAGGGTATTCATTGGGGTTTGAAGTTACAAGGCTTCTAATGCCAAAAGGTCAAGCACTGTGAACATTCAGTTTTCAGGCCAGCAGCCTCTCGATTCTTCCTCACCTGTCTTTCTTATCCTTCTCTTATCCTTCTCCTCCCTTCTTCAACCAGGCTTTCTGGGTGCTGCAATTAACAGACTCATGCCAACACTTGGTATACTGTAAATCATTATTCATGCTGTTGTGTTCCTTCCTGTATATATCTGATGCTTGAGAGTTTACTATTGAAGCGATGTAGTGCAAGAGCGTGAGAGAGCGAGAGAGCGAGAGAGAGAGAGTGAGTGAGAGAGAGAGAGAGAGAGAGAGAGAGAGAGAGAGAGAGAGAGAGAGAGAGAGAGAGAGAGAGAGAGAGAGAGAGAGAGAGTTAGTGCTTCATTAGCAGGTCAGTTATTTGGGGAATCATAAATCTGCTTCTGGGTAGTTGGTGTTTTCCTTGCAAATGATACATCTCAGTGAAAGAATGGAAAGCTCATTTCTGAAAGCTGACCAAAGAGCAAGAAATTCACAACTCTCTTCCAAAGCAATCCCAAAGTGGTTTGCTGCCCCATTTAACATGTTCGTAAGTAAGCAGGGGGGTTGAAAAATGACACAAAATATGAAAAACGTCAACACAAGTCACATAGCGAACACCATTCATTAGATGATGAAAGATAAACTAATTATATACGTACCTACCACATGGAATCAGACTGTTCCCACTATTGGGAAATAGCAACTTCTTGGATTACACTGTTGCTTGACCACCTTTGCTGTATGGAAAATCCAGCAGATCATTACGTCACACACATTAAACATGGCTGTGTTTAAATTCAGCTTTGCTCCTGTTACTTCTTAAGCTGTCCTGCTTCCCTCTGAGATAATACCTTTGTGATCTATCTCTAACTCCGTGGGTGAGCCCAGCCTCTTAGACCACCATGGTGTAGTTTGTAATTTGTATGGGTGAAAGTGAAACGGAATGAGCCCCACGGCTGCCTGCCAAGTACTAACTGCCTGTGGTTGCGTGCGCTCCCTTGATCAATGGTGTTGGACACTGTGTGTGCCCTGTACAGGATGGCAAACATGTATCATATGCTATTTACATTGCCGCCAGCTTTGCCATCATTCCTGTGAGATTCAGAATATGGACACGAAGGTATTTGACCTGCTGTCATGACAGGATGAGACACAGCTGATGGGACATAAGTAGACTAGGGGAAAGTGTTCGAGAAAATGTGTTGGCTGTGCCAACAAGACGCTGGACATTCTAGCATAATTCTCACCTTGCTCAGGTTTCTTTGACCTAGAGTTGGAACCCGACCTGAATGCATTGCTTACTTGTGAAAATGCTATGGCGTGGTAGTATTTTAGTGACAAGGGGCCAAAAGTTATATATAAGAATTCAGTCTAATGGCCCGTTGAGATCTAGACCAATTTTTCAAAGGGGACTGCACATACTAGTAAAAGGGTGTAACACTTTTAGCATGGCCGCTAAATTCACCAGCTGGCATCCGTGCATGATGTACGCCACCTGAGAATATTGACGTAAATGCCCGGGCAATTTTAAAATGAGCAGTGAATTGGTTGAATGTTTCATCCTGTCCACTAGATTATGATGAGCCGCATGCGACAGAAGCACCCAACACTTAATCAGGCTTTGATGGTTTGGGTTACACCCTGAATTTACCAAGACATGATGTGTACTCACTTGTATACTCCCTAAAAAATGTGCTTGATATATGAGATCAGCACTTACATCACAATTAATGGGACAACTTTAAAAGTGATACACTGTCAGACCAGCATGAGGTGGTGAACCAGCACGCTTGTGTGTTTACATTGGCAAAATGCAATGATGTTTTCTGAGGTGATACTTAGAGAAAAAGATTTTCCTCAGGCATCAATTACCTACAGTGAGACATCCCAACACACGGAGTATTAGCAACGGCATGCTCTTACCTATTTCCTAAATTTCTCCCTGTTAGTCCTTGATATCAGGAAAATCAACCAGCCCACTTTGCATATAATCATGAACTGAATAGCAACCATTGCAAAGACCGTAATAGAAATGTAGTAGTAATGCACGCTGTAAAAACGCCTGCAAATCATCAAATCGTGCACTGACCCATGCTGTTTGTCCAACTTGGTCACACACATGTCCTGGTATGATCTATTTTTAGTCGAAAATGGCGTGACTGACCTTGTGTTTTCGGGAACTGCCCGTCTTTCTTGACGCACTTGCAAACCTGCCTGGCCGTTGAAGGGAAAGGACAGTTCCACTGGGGTAGAGAAGGGGCATCGTGGTTTACCTGTCTTACAGCAATCAAATCCCTCCTCTAGTGACACTGGATTGTGGACTGAACTCGTTCTGTCCTATTCAGCAGCTGACATTATCAGCATCACACCATTCCATCCAGCAGCTGCCTTCGAGACGCATTTGAGAGCGGAGTACTTTCAGATGCTGGCACATGAGTTGCTAAGTTCACTGACTGTCAGTGCATGCAAGTTCCGGGGTACGGACATCCTGTTTCATGGTGGCCTGTGTGAGTTTTGGGTACTCCAGCAGTTTTGGGAATGGGGAGTAGTTGGGCAGCTGCTGGACAGTTGGATTTCCTCTGACAGGAAGCAATAGGCAAACTGCGCACTGCAAGTATACTCTATTCCATGGTATGCACAAAACGTTTCACGGATACTTCACAGTCATTCTATGAATCTATCTCTGCAAGTATGATGTGGGGTAGGGCCATGGCAGCTGGTCTAAGCTCCTCCCAAATATCTGCTGGGCTTGGAGAAGAGCCTCAATGGAGTGCTATTACTCCATGCATAGTGTCAGAAGATCTGAACCATCTTATTGACTCCATTAAGGTGCTTCATTGCAAGTCGCAGATTTTTATAAATAGTGTAACACTGTCAAGTTTCAAGGGAAATTAATAACTGGGAGGCTGGCTCATAGTTTACTATGACAGTTCACGGGACCAGCTATGTAGTGGTTAGGGTGCTGGGCTCATGATCAAGAGCTCATGGGTTTGAATCGCTTTTAGAGCCCCATCATGCTAAACCTCCTGGATTTGGTTTTAACCACAAGTTACCTGGTAGTTCAAAAGACTTCCTCTCCATTAACAACTAATTCTCTACCAGCTTATCTTGTGATTTACTGGACAAAAACACACCGGTACTCATATCATCCATGTGAAAATCAATCAATCGATCAAATGCAGAATGCTTCAGATGCTGCAACTTCACTCTTGGATATGCGTATTATGCAGCTTCTGATTTTATTAAAGGCCATGACAGCTACTGATGTGTACAGCTTTAAATCTGCTCTAGTGCTTCTAACACCAAGTACATGGGTGAAAGTGTGCAAACATTCTGGCTTTTGACTGGACTGTACTCACGCTGGTGAGTCACACTTGTATTCAGTTACACACATGGCACTCCAGATAGCTCTGCATGACTGCTATGTCCAATTGGGGTCAGTAGGCCATACAGCTCCAGTGACTGATTTGAGCTTTGTTTTTACACACACACACACACACACACACACACACACACACACACACACACATCACACCCCACTACTACCAGCAACAGCTATGTTTCCTGACTGGTCTTTCCCCTAATTGTCATCTTGAATGCTGATACTTTAAAAGAAGGAGTCTGGTTATGGGATCAGTGTGTGTGGGGAGAAAAAGGACCGGACCAGTGGTGTGTATTACTGTAATGCATTAGCCCTGAAGGCCAAGACCTCCACGAAGAGTTTATCTAAGTCTAAAAAAAGGCCAGATTTTTATAAGTGTCAAATTAAACAGGATTCTTCACTCCCAAATGCTGCGTTTGCTAATACTGGATGGAATCAGGAGAAATTTTGACAAGTTTTTTTTTAACTGAAAATAATAAAAACAATGATTTCTGGAAACTCCTGTGCGGAAAGTTTGGAAACGCCTGATACATATTATGAGAAATAGCGATTCATTCAAAAGTAGTGATTTCAAACATTTTTGACAATTTATTAAACCTTGCTAATTACCCCCCACCAAGGTTCTCGGCATGGGTTTATTTTTCACCCACATGAGTTTGTTTGTTTGCTCTCCTGTCTGTTAGCAAGTGCTTCTCCACTGTTTTTATAGAACAAGCTGAAACTGAATTGACTGAATTTTGCTAATAATTCATGCACTAATGTCAGCACACACAAAAAATCTGTCTCTTATAATGGGAGAAAATTGAAAATATGTCTTTGTCAACACATCCTATTTGAATGAAGTTTGCTGTGTATATACAAAATCAGAGGCTTTGTTCTCCGAACCAAGTCTGATCCAGATTCTGTATTTGGAAACTGCATTTCCCAAGTTCAGAAGTTTAAATTTTTGTCCAAATTTTATCAGATCAGTATGAAATGTGAAATGTGTGTTTGTAAGATCTCGACAGCTATAATCAGGCAAAGTGTTATCATGTTCCAGAAATGTTTTTTTGTTTGTTTGTTTGTTCGTTTTGGATAGAAAGGCTCAAAATGTTTAATTTTGGTTGATGATTTGTAAGCTGGTCCATGACTGTATTTAATAGACATTAACTTTTCAGGTACTTGACAGACGCCCTTATCCAAAGTGACTTAGAGAATTACTTTGAAGTTGCTATCAGTGAATACACTCTGATACCGGTTCCCTAGGACACAGGCTAGGTTTTTAAACATCGATCCATGATGCTACGCTACTCAAAGCTTGATTAGCGTCTTTATAATCAGCAGCTTGTGGTTGTTGTTTCTTCGTGCCTAGTCTGCATCATCAGCAGGTATCGCAGGGTCTTTAGCGTTTTGCCCCGAAACCTGTACGCTTTCACCTGAGTGGGGCAGCAAAGACAAAAGACTGTCTTCACCTGCAGGCTGGCTTCTGGTTGATTGTTGAGGTCTTCTAATGTGCATCTACACACTACTCTCCTGGCTTGTAATTGACTGTGGTCCAAATCTCTCTCCTCTTGATCCACAGCCACCTTGAGCATGTCTCTGCTGAAGCAGCTATGGTCTTTATCGCCTTCTTTGTGACTAAGAAGTATCTTCTTAGATAGGGGTAAGACCTATCTTGTGCAGGAAGTTTCTTGTAGATGTTGCAACAAAACCCCTGCATTCAACCTCTATTGGCATCAGGCTTGCTTTCCACCCTTTCATACAAGCTTCATCTACCAAGTCCTGGTATTTTGCCGCTTTCAGTTCGTGTGAGATGTCAAGTCTATCCTCCCAGGGAACTGCTCGATTATGTGGATGGCTTTCATTTCTCGGGATAGTAGCAGCATATCTGGGCGCACCTGAGTAACTGCTATATCTTCTGGAAATTTCAACTTCCTCTGCACATCCACAAGAAGCTGCTTGATCTTCAATATTCTTCTATAATCACCTGAAGAGAGAGGATGGTTTCACCACCCCTCGAAACAGATCTGTAGTGATAAATGGAGTTTCAATAGAAAGTCTTTGTCCTGTCCTTTTATTTTTGTTGTTATTTGCTCAACCAAGAAGTATTGAGCACTCTCCTACGGAAGGATCTACTCAGAAAATCATATATATATACAGTCGGCCCTGTACTTACGAAATTAATCATTCCAGAGCCTTTTTCGTAGCCTGGAGTTTTCGTAAGTGGAGGTGCATTTTACATGTAAAACACGTGATTCATTCCAAGGCTCCCAAGACTACCCCATAAACCCTTTAAAAATGATAAAAGTACACCAATTTTTTTATGAAATATGTGTTAAAAGTAAAAGAAAATTATTTATTAAACCATTTAAACATTTTGTTAACATATTTATTAATTAAACCATTATTAAACATTTTTTATTAATGCACACACACACACACACACACACACACACACAACACTGTCTCTCTCACAAACACACTCACACAGACACACACACACACACAATAGACATTAAATGTGTATTGTGGCAGGCTCCACTGAATGCAGGCCAATTCAAAGCGAATTCCCTGCTTGATAGATCAGAGGTCCCAACTCTGCTTTAACTTGTATCCTTGAGGGATCGGACGTCCAGATGAGCCTCGTTTTGCTCACATTCGGTGAAGCGCGCCACATTTATTAAATGTTTACTGAATTAAACAACTTAAAAAAACGAAAAATAAGCTGCAATGTGCTCTCTCGAAAGAGAGTAAAGAACGCCTCCTTTCATCTCTGACTGACTCTGTATGCACTCTCTCTCTCTCACACACACATACACACACACATGCACTGACTCTCTCACTCTCTCTCTCTCACACACACATACACACACACATGCACTGACTCTCTCTATCTCTTTCTCTCTCTCTATCTGTCTCTCTCTCTCACACAAACACTTTGTACCAACCCAGTGACGTCACGGTAACTTTGTGTAGGCGGGCACTTAGCAATGGTGGCTTTCGGGTCAATGAATTATACGACAAGCACATAAAACAAAACAGCTGTGTGTGCAATGGTTTATTTATGATATAAAATTTAAGCCACAATCGCTTCAATAAACTATACTTAAGCTACCGACAACTTATTCAGTCGGCATTTCATTTCCCCTTTAAGGCTTAGGCCTATAGCCCGTGGGACTCAAGTTCCGGTCTACCGAGATGTGGACACATGGTCAGACCAGCCTACGCCCTTGTATATATACAGATAAATACACTGAAGACACTGAGGTAGGATAAGTGGCAGAGGTCCATAACAAAGGTTGCACTGTGGTGTAGTGATGAGCACATCTGTCTCATAAGTTCAGTTCTAGAGATGTATAGTTTCTGTGTAGAATTTGCATGTTCTCCCCTTGCTTGTGTGGGTTTCCTCCGGGTAAATCAGTTTTCTCCCACAGCCTAAAACATACACAGTAAGCTAACTGGTTGTTTGAAATTACTACCGGCTTGATTATAAATTGCTGTCTGTGTGTTGGCCCTGTATCCCCTGCACTCATCCAGAGTCAGCTGAGATGATCGTCAGCCTCCCCGTGACCCTAATATGAATTAAGCAGCTTAGAAGACAAATGAATGAATGAATGATTGACAGTACCATAATTTTTTCAGGAATATAAAACAAGTGCAAAACTATTCAATTAGTCAATCCAGTAAAATTAGTCAACTAATCCAGACTACTGCGAGTAGTATAAATGATGCAGGATGGTATAGCTGAATAACAATAAAATAAAGTAGGAAGGATATGCACATGCATAAGAAAAGTATAAAATAAAATAAATAGCCAATGAGATAAAAGAGAATAAATTGGCATTTATATTTAGGAACTATCAGTAAACCTTTGGAAATTTTCTATAAATCGATTTAAGAAAAAGTACAACAACAAAAATGTTCTGCTTGGATTTGCTCAATTCTTAAATTTATTTCACAGCTTTAAAATTTAGTCAGTAATTTTAATTTTACACCAAAAAATTTATTTTTTTTATTGAAGTTTAGGCAATGCTGATAATGAAACTGAATTTTTTTACTCTTCTGCAGTTATGTTTTTCCATATGCAAATTAGATTATAAATATTTATGTTGGAGTGGTGCTTTTTAATGGAGTGAAAACTTTACAAGAATTTTCGGGTTTTTGTTATTTGTTCCAGGTATAAAAATGGCAGCGCTGACTGAGATACTGTACACATGTATAAGTAACACATTTTGCTAGATTTTTCAGCTCCATAAAGCACAAACTGTAAATATTTGTTATTTCTTCATAATAAAAGCCTTAAAGTTAGATGTTCTATCAAAACCTTAAAAAATAAAACAGTGCATCATACACACTTGTAACTTCACCTTGTACAAATACAGTAATTCCAACTCATAAACACTGGAGCAGGGAAGTCTGTTGGGCTTTTACACCTGAGCCTAGAGGCTCATTAGGCCTGTGCTTTCGCTTGGTTTCTGTAGCATGAATCAACTAGAATTTCAATTCCTCCTGGATGCGACACTAGTCCATCGCCAGTTTATCATCCAGGTATTTTTTATTGGTACCTATACTGCTGGGTGGACAGAGGCACATTTGTAGTTAAGACCTTTCCCTTGGCTCTTAGCATGGTTCAGGGTGTCTAACGGGGAGTCTACCCTATGAGCTCAGCACCCCACTATGCCACTGGCCCCACAAACACTGGAGCAATGTAGTAAAAATACTGGATATTTATGCTGTCATTGTATTCTTATGCAATCAAAGCCAAACAAATCTATGTCACTGATAAAAAAAAAAATTATGATAAATTGTACTGTTTAATTCATTATGCATCATTTATCTAACTGGAATTCTTTACTCAGTTATGAGAAATGTGATATAAGGTTGGCCCATGGTCAGCACACGTACGGTACTCATATATCAGACACTATACAGAGTAAATTTGGGGGAGATGAAAAAGTTTAAAAGAGGATTCATTCATTAGAGCTCAGTCCAGGGGAAGCACACCTGCTCAGTGCAAGAAGATGAAAACACACACCACAGGAGGTATGCACATGTTTTTGTCTTTTTGGCATGAGGTAGGTCTTGGACTTGAACTTTAGCTCAGTGCATATGGCACTAATACTGCAACTGACATCATTTCCAGTATTTGTGTGGCCCAAAAATGGGAAGCGGTGCTGGTCTGGTCAAACTGCTGCTCTCTACTTTCGGCTTGCAACA
>CM045736.1:24846395-24981395 GCA_024760905.1 Plotosus lineatus | reverse complement strand
CCCATGTTTGCAAAACAGTCACCATTTACAGGGCAATCCCAATAAACCAGCGAGTTCCAAATGCAGTCCTCAAGGACCCTTAGCGAGACCGTATTCCTGCCCTGAAATACCTGAATGAAGTAGTCAGTGGTGAAAGAATAGTGATGCTGTGGTGTGTTGGCAGGCCTGAAAAAAGCCCCTTCCTCAGAACACTGAACGAGTGGTGGTCCGGTGGTTAGGTTCATGCCCCATTGTCAGTGGGTTGTCACTGCTGACTCCCCAGTGCAGCTAACTGGGTTATCAAAGGCCGGCGATGTGTCTCACTGTCTGTGGTGAGACATTCATGTTAAAAGAACCATTGCTAACTTTCGTCAAGAGTAGCTGCATAGCCGTCAGCGTGTCTGCTCTGGGATCGCCTGGAGGGCTGTCCAGGGTGTACGCTTTCCTCGCCCAGAATTGGCAGCCTCCCCACACCCTAATTCGGATTAAATGGTACAGAAATGTAACGAATGAGAACACTGCATGGTACCACGGATCAAGAATATCTAGTGAGGGGAAAAAACACAGCAACAACAGGAGATGGCTGCAGTGACCCAGGTAGCAGAGGGAAACTTTACTGACTCACAATTTCCATCCTAAACACTCTCTCTCTCACTTTATTTGTTTGTCCTTCTCTCATGCTTTCTCTTTCTCTCTCTATCTCCCTGTCCCTCTCTTTTTGTATGTTTCTCTCTCTCGTTCTCACCCCCCTCTCTCGTTCTTCCTCCCCTCTTTGTATACTTGAATAATAGTCTGTATTCCTGTCCTGAAACACCTGAATGAAGTAGTCAGAGGAAAAAAAAAATTGTGATACTGTGGTGTGTTGCAAGAAAGAAAAAACTGTACTGACTCACAATTTCCATCCTGAACACAGGCCTCTCTCTCTCTCTCTTCCTTTCTCGCTCTCTCTCTGTCTGTCTCTCTGTCTCTTTCACTCTTTCACTCGCTCGCTCTGTCTCTCTCTCCATCAGTCTCTCTCTCTCTCGTTCCTTCTCTCTCTCTCTCTTTCTCGCTCCCTCCCTCTCTCGCTCCCTACCTCTCTCTCTTTGCGCAGTTTCACGTGTTCTTGTTCAGAAAGCTTTTCTCCTCCAGATTCTCGAAAACTGACTTTCAAATTTCTGAAATCAACCCTTTGTTTTAACATTATTTTTTAATTAGATCATTATCTAATGGACATTTTATGAATTCTTTTTTTTATTTTTATTTTTTGGACTGTGTTGATTTCTTTCAATTTTTTCATTCATTCATTTTATAAACACTTAATCTTTATTAGGGTCACAGAGAAGCTGATAACTGTCTCCGCCAACTCTGGGCGAGGGCAGAATTCCCCCTGGAGTGCTCGCCAGGCCATTGCACATACAATTATTCACACTAACACCTAAAGCATGAATAGGAACAGCCAGTTAGGAATGATTTTGGAGTGTGGGAGTAAACCCGAGTACCCATGCAGGTAGTTCAGAAAATGATGCAACCACAAGACAAACAAACATTTTTAATCATTCATTCAACAAAAATGTCCTCAGAGATAGTATTCAGCTCTTTAGCAAAAATAAATTGTTCCCTCTCTCTCTCTGACATTAAATTGCTGACAATCTTAACCACTGTTCCATGCCAACACTGCGATGGTCTGGTGAGCTGTTCAGGGTGTACCCTGCATTCACCACCTGCACTGGACACCAGCCTTCCTGTGACAACAGTAGGATTAAGTGGTTTGTCAAATAAAGCTGGGACTGAGTTTTTTTTTTTATTATTATTATTAAACCCACAAGAGAAATTATTGTGTTTAACCCATCCAAAGTGAGCACGCACACACACACACACAAAGTGGGCTGCCACCCACATCGGGGCACCAGAAGAGCAGTTGGGGATTTATGTGCCTTGCTCAAGGGCACTTCAGCCATGAATGTGGGGGAAGGGAAGGAGCAGACCCCACACACCACCCACCACCACACGCTTTCCCTACTGGTTCAGGAATCAAATCAGCAGCCACTCGATCACAAAGCCATTTCTCTAAGCGTTAGGCTACAGCGGCCCCCATGCTCATGCCCTTCAGTTGTCAGACGTTTAATGCTTAATGTTTCATCCAACTTTTTCAAATCCTTCCACACCATTACAATGGAGTTCATGGATTTAAATTACAGATGTTTCTTTTTCTTGAAGTTTATTTATACATTTTTTTCAATTTATCAATTTTTTTTGTGAGTCATTCCTTAGTGGATTTGCTCGTGTGCATTTAGACAAATGCCCTCATATTATCTTCAACCTTTTTTAATAAGATGCAGAATGCATCATTGAATCAGTGATTACAAGCTGCACAGTCCCAGTTTCCAAGGCAGTGAAATGACCCCAATCCAAACACTTCCTCTCACATGCATCATATTTTCTCGGAGGTTCTTTTCTTGTTCACATGTGTTCCATGACTGCGGCAAACTGCAGTTTTACTAAAAACATTATTTAAATGAGGGAAGTAAAATAAACATGTTTCTACAGTCTACAGGCATGTTTACTATACTTACCTCATTTAACTTTTTTTTTTTTTTTAACATCACCACAAAATAGTTATGTTTATTTCATTTTAATTTTTTTGCAGTGTATCACTTTTACCTGCAGGTGCTATCTCAAAAAGTTTGAAATATGATGTTTGTTCAAATGTACTGAAAAAAACAAGTACCATGGAGTGTACTTATTTTCCCACATGACGGTAGATCTAAACACCCAGAACTCATTTCAGCCTGAAAAACACTTTATGCATATGCTAATACTGCTGACTTAATTAACATATTTTACTTAACATAAAAACAGATTTTTTCTTTTTTTGTTTTGTGACCGGAAAACTAATATTTGGAAATTGTTTATTATTATTATTATTATTATTATTATTATTATTATTAGCTAAAGTAAATAGATAAATTTTTGAATGTAAAAAAACATTAAAGTACAATCTATATAAAGAACTACCCTCCAAAAGTTGCTCATTTCAAATATAAATTTTTAAAAAATAATGAAAATTATCAAATTATTATTTGCACACATGAAATTATGATTAGATTACCTTTATAAAAAACAAAAAATATTAAAAAGGTAGAAACCTTTTAATTTTTTTAAACTCAAGGTAAATACAGTGGGGCCAATAAGTATTGGGCATTGTAAAAATGTGCAAGTTCACCCATTTAGAAAGATAAAAGAGGTTTCTAATTTTAATCATAGGTACACATCAGGCTTGAGAGACATAATGTACAAAAAAAAAATCCAGAAAATCACATTGTATGATTTTTAAACAATTTATTTGTGAAAATTGGAAATGCAGCCGTGGGGCACAAACCAGTGTCTCTCCCTCACGCCGGTCCCAAGCCCGGATAAATGCAGAGGGTTGCGTCAGGAAGGGCATCCGGCGTAAAACAAATGCCAAATAAACTATGCGAATCACAAGAAAGAATGACATACCGGATCGGTCGAGGCCCGGTTTAACAACGACCGCCATCAGTGCCGTCAACCATAAGGGTGCTGATGGAAATTGGACTACTGTTGGTCGAAGACGTCGAAGAAGGAGAGGCGGGAGGCGTGTCCATTGCCAGAGAGAGAAGAGGAAAGGCATGAGTGTAGGACTGAAAGTAGGGACTTTGAATGTTGGAACTATGGCAGGAAAAGGTAGAGAGCTGGCTGACATTATGCAGAGGAGGAAGGTGGACATACTGTGTGTTCAGGAGACCAGGTGGAAAGGTAGCAAAGCTAGAAGCATAGGAGCAGGGTTTAAGCTGTTTTATCATGGTGTGGATGGGAAGAGAAATGGAGTCGGAGTCATCTTGAAGGAGGAGTTTGTAAGGAATGTTCTAGAAGTGAAAAGAGTGTCAGACAGAGTGATGAGTCTCAAGTTAGAAATTGAAGGTGTGATGGTCAATGTTGTTAGTGGTTATGCCCCACAGACAGGATGTGAGCGAGAAGAGAAGGAGAGATTCTGGAGTGAGTTAGATGAAGTGATGTAGAGTACCCCCAGAGGTGAAAGAGTGGTCATTGGGGCAGACTTCAATGGACATGTTGGTGCAGGAAACAGAGGGGACAAGGAAGTGATGGGTAGGTTTGGTATCCAGGACAGGAACGCAGAAGGACAGATGTTGGTAGATTTTGCAAAAAGGATGGAAATGGCTGTGGTGAATACTTTCTTCCAGAAGAGAGAGGTGCATAGGGTGACTTATAAAAGTGGCGGTAGGAGCACACAGGTAGACTACATCTTGTGCAGGCGATGTAATTTAAAGGAAGTCAGTGACTGTAAAGTAGTAGCGGGTGAGAGTGTTGCCAAACAGCATAGGATGGTGGTGTGCAGGATGATGCTGATGGTGAGGAAGGTGAAGAAGGCAAAGGCAGAGCAGAAGACAAAGTGATGACTGGACAACTACAGCTAATGTGATCAGGGAGACAGGTAGGAGAATACTTGGTGTGTCATCTGGAAGGAAAGTAGATAAGGAGACTTGGTGGTGGAATGAGGAAGTGCAGGAGTGTGTACAAAGGAAGAGGTTAGCTAAGAAGTGGGACATTGAGAAAACCGAAGAGAGTAAACAGGAGTACAGGGAGACACAGCGTAAGCACAGGTAGCAGTGTCAAAGGCTAAACAGAGTGCATTTGATGACTTGTATGCTCGGTTGGAAAGTAAAGAGGGAGAAAATGATTTATACAGGTTGGCACAGCAGAGAAATAGAGATGGGAAGGACGTGCAGCAAGTTAGATTGATAAAGGACAGAGAGGGAAATGCATTGACTGATGGCAGAAGTGTGTTGGAAAGATGGAAAGAGTACTTTGAAGAGCTGATGAATGAGGAAAATGAGAGAGAAAAAAAAGAGTAGAAGAGGTGACTGTTGAGGACCAGGAAGTAGCAAAGATTAGTAAGGGTGAAGTGAGGAGGGCATTGAACAGAATGAAGAATGGAAAGGCAGTTGGGCCCTGATGACATACCGGTGGAGGTATGGAAGTGTCTAGGAGAGGTAGCAGTAGATTTTCTGACAAGAACATTTAACGAGGTCGAAGAGAGTGAGAGGCTGCCAGAGGAATGGAGGAGAAGTGTGCTGGTGCCCATTTTTAAGAACAAGGGAGATGTACAGAGTTGTGGCAACTACAGAGGGATAAAGTTGATGAGCCATACGATGAAGTTATGGGAAAGAATAGTGGAAGCTAGACTAAGGGCAGAGGTCAGCATTTGTGAACAACAGTTTGGTTTCATGCCAAGAAAGAGCACCACAGATGCAGTGTTTGCCTTGAGGATGTTAATGGAGAAGTACAGAGAAGGTCAGAGGGAGCTGCATTGTGCCTTTGTGGCTCTGGAGAAAGCATATGACAGGGTGCCGAGAGAAGAACTTTGGTATTGCATGAGGAAGTCTGGAGTGGCAGAGAAGTATGTTAGAGTGGTGCAGGACATGTATGAGAGATGTAAGACAGTGGTGAGGTGTGCTGGTGGTGTGACACAAGAGTTCAAGGTGGAGGTGGGACTGCATCAAGGGTCAGCTCTGAGCCCCTTCTTGTTTGCTATGGTGATGGACAGGCTGACAGACGAGGTTAGACAAGATTCCCCATGGACTATGATTTTTGCAGATGACATTGTGATCTGTAGTGAGAGCAGAGAACAAGTGCAGGAAAATCTAGAGAGGTGGAGGTATGCCCTGGAAAAGAGGGGAATGAAGATTAGCCTCAGTAAGACAGAATACATGTGCATGAATGACAAGGACCCAAGAGGAACAGTGAGATTACAGGGAGCAGAGATAAGAAATGTGGAGGATTTTAAGTACTTAGGCTCAACAATCCAGAGCAATGGAGAGTGTGGAAAAGAGGTCAAGAAGCGTGTGCAGGCAGGTTGGAATGGTTGGAGAAAAGTGTCCGGTGTGATGTGTGATAGGAGGGTATCGGCAAGAATGAAAGGAAAAGTGTACAAGACGGTGTTGAGGCCAACGATGTTGTATGGTTTAGAAACAGTGGCCCTGGGGAAAAGACAGGAGGCAGCAGAGATGAAAATGTTGAGGTTCTCTTTGGGAGTAATGAGGATGGATAGGATTAGGAATGAGCACATCAGAGGGACAGCACATGTAAGACGTTTTGGAGACAAAGTCAGAGAGGCTAGATTGAGATGGTTTGGACATGAACAGAGGAGGGATAGTGAGTATATTGGTAATAGGATGCTGAGGCTGGAACTACCAGGCAGAAGGCCTAGAGGAAGACCAAAGAGACGATTCATGGATGTGGTGAAGGAGGACATGAAGGTTGTTGGTGTAAGAGAAGAAGATGCAAAGGATAGGGTGAGATGGAGGCAGATGATTCGCTGTGGCGACCCCTGAAGGGAAAAGCCAAAAGAAAAAGAAGAAGGAGGCCAATAAGTATTGGGCAGCCAGCAAAAGTTACTTTTAATACTTTGTTATGTAGCCTTGGTTGGCAATAACAGAGGTCAAACAGTTCCTGTAGTTCTTGACCAGGTCTACACACACTTTAGTTGCTATTTTGTCCCACCCCTCTACACAGATCTTCTCTAGAGTTGTGATGTTTGAGGGCTGTCACTTGGCAACTCGAAGTTTTAACTCCCTCCACAGGTTTTTGATTGGGTTGAGGTCTGGAGACTGGCTAGGCCACTCCAGAACCTTGATATGCTTTTTTCGGAGCCCCTCCTTGGTTTTCTTGGCTGTTTGCTTTGGATCATTATGCTGGAAGACCCAGCCATGTTTCATCTTTAATGTTCTGACCGAGGGAAGGAGGTTTTTACCCAAAATGTCACAATACATGGCCCCATTCATGGTGCCATTGATACGGTGCAGTCTTCCTGTCCCTTTTGCAGAAAAACATCCCCAAAGCATGATGTGTCCACCCCCATGCTTCACAGTCGGTATGGTATTCTTCTTCCTCCAAACACGGCAAGTGCTGTTTAAACCAAAAAGTTCAATTTTCATCTGACCATATCACATTCTCCCAATCCTCCTCTGGATCATCCAGATGGTCTGTAGCATATTTCAGATGGGCCTTTACATGTTTTTGTTCAGTAGGGGAACCTTTCGGGCAATGCAGGATTTCATCTCACGACGACGTAGTGTGTTAGTTATTGTCATCTTTGTGACGGTGGTTCCTGCCATCTTCAAATCATTGA
The DNA here is from genome assembly GCA_024760905.1 of Plotosus lineatus. Lineage (NCBI taxonomy): Eukaryota > Metazoa > Chordata > Actinopteri > Siluriformes > Plotosidae > Plotosus > Plotosus lineatus. The sequence goes on along the minus strand of CM045736.1, from coordinate 24,974,263 downwards.
CCAGTTCTTGCCGTGTAGTTCTGGGCTGATTACTCACTGTTCTCAGGATCCTTTGAACCCCACAAGGTGAGCTCTTGCATGGAGCACCACTCCTAGGGAGATTGTCAGTGATGTTATACTTCTTCCATTTTCTAATAATGTTTCCAACTGTTGATCTTTTCTCACAAAGTTATTTACCAATTGCAGTTTGACTCATCCCAGCTTTGTGCAGTTGTACAATTTTATCTCTGGTGTCTTTGGGAAGCTCTCTGGTCTTAGTCATGATGAAGACTGCAGTCTGACCGTTTGAAGGTGTGTGCAGGTTTGAAGGTGTCTCTTATGCATCTAAACGGTTGAAACAGGTGTCATTCATACTGTTAACGAGTGGGGGCCGAAATACTGTTTGTTTTCTAGCTGCCCAATACTTATTGGCCTCCCATTTTCACAAATAAATTGTTTAAAAATCATACAATATGATTTCCTGGATTTTTTTTTTTTACATTCTGCCTCTCAAGCTACCTGTGATGAAAATAACAAACCTCTTATCTTTTTAAATGGGTGAACTTGCACATTTTTACATTGCTCAATACTTATCGGCCCCACTGTATACATACTGTATATTCAATGTACAGTGGTACTTCACCTTACGATAGTCCCAGCAAACAAAAAAATCCAGGTTATGAAAAACATTTTCCAAAATTTTTTGTCTCTCTATATGAAAAACTTTTCCTTACGAAAAGTGCCAAACGCGCCATTCAAACATTCAAACACGCAATTCAAACATTCAAACAATGCACGAGCTGCTCTCCCATCAATGATGTTCAAACATCCCACCTCGCTGGCCTCCCATTGACTAGGAAGGATGACGCAGCTACCTCCCATTGCCTATCTCCCAACATCTCACCCTGCTGGCCTCCCATTGGCTAGGAGGGATGACGCAGCTTCTTCCCATTGGCTATCTCCCAACATCCCACCCTGCTGGCCTCCCATTGGCTAGGAGGGATGACGCAGCTCCCTCCCATTGGCTATCTCCCAACATCCCGCCCCGCTGGCCTCCCATTGACTGGGAGGGATGACGCACATCTCCCATAATGCTTTTCGTGTAAAGGACAGAGTTACTGTTGTTTCATGCTTTATTTCTTGACTCAGGCTTTTAACCTTCCATAAACATTTGTAAGATTATAACTCTGCTAAGAAGACATTGTCAATACACGTGCGCGTGAACACACACACACACACACACACACACACACACACACACACACACACACACACATTTCTGGTGCGAGTGAGAAGAAGAAACGGGCTCGTGGCATTCGGTTGAGTGATATTGCAAAGAAATATGGCCAAACCCGTCTACCATCGGTACGATATTGAAGCAGAAGGAAGTCTTAAAAGGTATGCTTTTATCATTTTTAAAGGGTTTAGGGGTAGTATTGGGGCCTTGGAACGAATATCACGTTTTACATGTAAAATGAGGTTCAATTTACGAAAAATTCAGGTTAAGAAAAAGGCTCTGGAACGGATAAATTTCATAAGGTGAGGTACCACTGTATTGCTAAACAACAAATTGCAAAACATGGGAATTGGGACTTGCATTACTATATACTGGGCCTGAAGATCGTGTCTGGATTTCAAATTCTATTTATGAGGTTTTTATCAGGTTTGTGTTGGACTGCATCAATTGTGGAAATACAGAAAAACAACAATTTCTGTAAGGAAAAGGAGATTTTTACACACCAAGACATGAATTAGTTTAAATTTTTAGCTCATGCAATAAGATTATGTACAGTGAAATCTCTGTTCACACTTTCCTCCTGCAGCTTATTTAAATGAACCCATTATAAAATCTAGAAGGAGTGCTTTGTCCTTTTATTGGTGAAGACAATTGATAAAATTACCCAGCATGATTTATTTAACAATTAAATATTCTTTATCAAAGCAGGATCAACATGGAAGTCTCGTAACTACAGCATGTAATCTGTGCTGTCAGAGTTAAATTTGGATAACATGACATTGTTCATGAGGAAAGATCAGGAGATTCTGAGGAGGTCCTCCAGCTGGTTCCTGCATGAACACTGCCAGCCTGTGTTTACTCTTAGATGGTAGTTAACTGATCAGAAAACCATATTTACTCCACTGTGGTAAAACCCGAAGCACATTTCAAAGCCTTTGAAGCATTTGGCAACCAAAACCGCTCTCAAATAAAAAGGGAGGCCTGGGAAATGTTAGTGAACGACTTCATAATCTATTTGTATTCCAATTCAAATTTTAATACTTTTATTCTAAAAATGACTAATAGAAATCATTTAAGAAATTACAGTTTCCACAACTGACATCACTTATACGTGAATAAAATGTGAAGTTTTTAACATGGTCTAAGGAATTGCCAAGGCAATGGATTCGTTTTATTATACAATAGATTTAAATAATTAATTAAGGTATTGGATTATTTGATTATCATTTCTTAATTGTAGAAAATTATGTTTACTCACTCACTTGTCCTTGTCGTTCACACACATGTATTCTGTCTTACTAAGACTAACCTTCAATCCCCTCCTATCCAGGGCATACCTCCACCTCTGTAGATTTTCCTCCACTTGGTCTCTGCTCTCACTACAGATCACGATGTCATCTGCAAACATCATAGTCCATGGAGATTCTTGTCTAACCTCGTCTGTTAGCCTGTCCATCACCATAGCAAACAAGAAGGGGCTGAGAGCTGACCCTTGATGCAGTCCCACCTCCACCTTGAACTCTTCTGTCACACCGACAGCACACCTCACCACTGTATTACATCTATCATACATGTCCTGCACCACTCTAACATACTTCTCTGTCACTCCAGACTTCCTCATACAATACCACAGTTCTTCTCTCGGCACCCTGTCATATGCTTTCTCCAGATCCACAAAGGCACAATGCAGCTCCTTCTGACCTTCTCTGTACTTCTCTATTAACATCCTCAAAGCAAACACTGCATCTGTGGTGCTCTTTCTTGGCATGAAACCAAACTGTTGTTCACAAATGCTGACCTCTGCCCTTAGTCTTGCTTCCACTATTCTTTCCCATAGCTTCATTGTATGGCTCATCAACTTTATCCCTCTGTAGTTGCCACAACTCTGTACATCTCCCTTGTTCTTAAAAAAGGGCACAAGCACACTTCTCCTCCATTCCTCTGGCATCTGCTCACTTTCTAAGACCTTGTTGAATATTCTTGTCAGAAAATCTACTGCTACCTCCCCTAGACACTTCCATACCTCAACTGGTATGTCATCAGGGCCAACTGCCTTTCCACTCTTCATCCTCTTCAATGCCCTCCTCACTTCTCCCTTACTAATCTTTGCTACTTCCTGCTCCTCAACGGTCACCCCTTCTACTCTTTTTTCTCTCTCATTTTCCTCATTCATCAGCTCTTCAAAGTACTCTTTCCATCTTTCCAGCACACTTCTGTCATCAGTCAATACATTTCCCGCTCTGTCCTTAATCACTCTTAACTTGCTGCACATCTTTCCCATCTCCATCTCTCTGCTGTGCTAACCTGTATAAATCATTTTCTCCCTCCTTACTGTCCAACCTATCATACAAGTCATCATACGCCCTCTGTTTGGCCTTTGACACCGCTACCTTCACCTTACTCTGTGTCTCCCTGTACTCCTGTTTACTCTCTTCTGTCCTCTCTGTGTCCCACTTCTTCTTAGCTAACCTCTTCTTTTGTACACACTCCTGCACTTCCTCATTCCACCACCAAGTTTCCTTATCTACTTTCCTTCCAGAGGACACCCCAAGTCCTCTCCTACCGGTCTCCCTGATCACATTGGCTGTGGTTGTCCAGTCATCTGGAAGCACTTCCTGACTACCCAAAGCCTGTTTCAACTCCTCCTTGAAGACAACACAACACTCTTCCTTTTTCAGCTTCCACCACTTTGTCTTCTGCTCTGCCTTTGCCTTCTTCACCTCCTTCACCATCAGCGTCATCCTGCACACCACCATCCTATGCTGTTTGGCAACACTCTCACCCAGTACTACTTTGCAGTCACTGACTTCCTTCAAATTACATCGCCTACACAAGATGTAGTCTACCTGTGTGCTCTTACCTCCGCTTTCATAAGTCACCCTATGCTCCTGATTCTTCTTGAAGAAAGTATTCACCACAGCCATTTCCATCCTTTTTACAAAATAGATCAACATCTGTCCTTCTGTGTTCCTATCCTGGATACCAAACCTGCCCATCACTCCGTCGTCCCTTCTGTTGCCTGCACCAACATGTCCATTGAAGTCTGCCCCAATGACCACTCTTTCACCTCTGGGGGTACTCTGCATCACTTCATCTAACTCACTCCACAATCTTTCCTTCTCTTCTCGCTCACATCCTGTCTGTGGGGCATAACCACTAACAACATTGACCATCACGCCTTCAATTTCTAACTTGAGACTCATCACTCTGTCTGACACTCTTTTCACTTCTAGAACATTCCTTACAAACCCCTCCTTCAAGATGTCTCCTACTCCATTTCTCTTCCCATCCACACCATTATAAAACAGTTTAAACCCTGCTCCTAAGCTACTCGCCTTTCTACCTTTCAACCTTGTCTCCTGAACACACAGTATGTCCACCTTCCTCCTCTGCATCATGTCAGCCAGCTCCCTATCTTTTCCTTGCATATTTCCAACATTCAAAGTCCCTACTCTCAGTCCTAGGCTCACGCATTTCCTCTTCTCTCTCTGCCTACGGACACGCCTCCCGCCTCTCCTTCTTCGACCAACAGTAGTCTAATTTCCATCAGCACCCTGTTGGTTGACAGCACTGATGGCGGTCGTTGTTAACCTGGGCCTCGACCGATCCGGTATGAATTCTGTATTGATCATTTGCATTTTTAAATGTGGCAGAAGTTTTACGCCGGATGCCCTTCCTGTCGCAACCCTCTGCATTTATCCGGACTTGGGACCGGCATAAGGGGGAGAGACACTGGTTAGTGCCCCCCCCCCCCCCCCGCCTCATGGCTGCATTGAATCTAAAATATATGAAAGTCTATATTATCAGTACATTACAGAAAATAATGAACTTTATCACAATATGCCTTTTGAGAAGGACCAGTATATATATATATATATATATATATATATATATATATATATATATATATATATATATATATATATTATATATAGCGTGTTATCCTTGTGCTAAGACGTCTCTGTGATCTTTGTGTTTACACTGTTTTGCGGACTTTTGTAACCCTAAACAAATATGGTTGGTCAGAAGCGTAAGCCTACTAGCATGGGTGCAAGTCTCATACACAGAGATGAATTAACTATCTGCTCTGATCGGCGCAATCTACCATGCATACTCAGTTAAGCAAAGAGAGTTGTAAAATGAATGAAAACCCGAATCCAGAAAGGAAAGATAACTCTCTGCTCTGCTGGTGATTCACATCAGTTCAGGCTGAGTACTAAACGAGTTCAACGGCGCGCTTGCTCACTTGAAAGACCGGAAGTCCGTATAACCCGCCTACAAGCACAGCAAGTACACTACTTTCGGTATTGAGCGCCTCACATATTGTAAGCGTTGATTGGCTTTTTTAAGCTTCATGTAAAGTGATCATCCGTCGACCATCGGAACCATTTACAAGCAGAAGGATCGCATCATAGAGAATGTTCAAGGTTATATTTGATACTGTATTTGATATTTGATGAGTGAATTTGATTAAAATTTCTCAATTTGAAATTATTTAGCTTGAATTTAATTTATTTGAAATTAATGTTGATATTATTTGATATGTTTGATATTATTTTACAATGTTATGTTTATAATAATTGATTTAGGGATGTTTTATGAGATACGGTAATGGTATTTATGGATGTATAGTATAGTATGAGCGTCATATGTCACGCGTCATACATCACTGTAACAACTTACGTTCACTTTCAACGTACGTTCAGCTGTCCGGAACTAATTAAAAACGTAAGCCGGGGAGCGTCTGTACTACTGAATTCTCACTTCTGATTGTTTAGTTCAGTTCATTTTCTATAACCGCTTAATCCTAATTAGGGTCACGGGGAGGCTGGCGCCCATCCCAGCCGTCTCCAGGCAAGGACAGAGTACACCCTGGACAGCTCGCCAGGCCATCGCAGCCTTTGCAGACTGGTCTGGTACCTTCCGAGTCATAGGACGACTCTTGGCGACCTGCCATGAAGGATAACTCCTTAATTATCATCTTCATGGAGGTTTTCTTCGCAAGGATAGTGTACTGGTTTGCCATTGCCTTCTGCACCATGCAAACCTACGGGCAATTTTGAACAGCCAATTAGCCTACTGTGCATGTTTTTGAACCGTGGGAGGAAACTAGAGTACCCCGAGGAAACTCACACGAGCACAGGGATAACATGCAAACTCCGCACAGAAGCGCCCAGGCTGGGAAACGAACCCAGGCCTTCTTGCTGTGAGGCGGATGTGCTAATAACTATGCCACCTACTCTTGTTGAAAGTCAGCAATGGTTCTTTTACATGAACCTCACACCATAGACAATTAGAGACATGGGCGGCCTTTGATAACCCAGTTAACTGCACCTGGGGTAGTGACAACCTTGTGGAGAGTGGGACTCGAACCCCCAACCTTAGGATCAACGATCCAGTGCCCTATACCAATAGGCCACCACCGCCCCATTTCTGATTGGTTAAAGCTATTTATTTATTTATATATTTATTGAATGATAATGATGATATAAGGACCAGATGCTTTAGAGGGGCTTTGTAACCATTTCCATACAGAACCACCTGTGATGAACTGGGACTCAAACCCAAGACCATCCTGAGGTGAGGCAGATGTGTTAACCGGTATGCCGCTATACTGCCCAGGTGAAGAAATATATATATTTTAAATGATTAGCATTGGAAACTTCTAACACTGAAGTTATCCAAAGTGTTTTAGTTCTCATAAACCAAAGTAGTAATGGTGTCACATGACTATATTTATCACTGATTATTTTTCTATAATGGGTGGCTTGGTGGTATAGGGCGCTGGATCGCTGATCCTAAGGTTGGGGGTTCGAGTCCCACTCTCCACAGGGTTGTCCATGTCTCTCACTGTCTGATGTGAGGCATGTAAAAGAACCAGTGCTGACTTTCGTAAGGAGTAGCTGTAAAGCCGTCAGCGTGTTTCTGTCCCTTGCTAAAGGGTTGCGTCAGGAAGGGCATCCAACGTAAAAACCTATGCCAAATCAAACATGCGAATCATTCGCTGTGGTGACCCCTGAAAAAGGGAAAAACCCAAAAGGAAATCTCAATCAGGCCATACTGAAGATTTAATTTTATTTCATTGATGATATTCATGGTTGTAGGCTTGTTTTAAACAGTCAACCTGAAACACAGATATGGTGCTGCACAGAAAATCATTGCTGCAAGCTGACCCATGTAGCATCACTTTAATTATTTATTATCTCAAGCTGTGAGTTTTTGAATCCAAATCAAGTGTTGCTGAGCATGAAGTTGCTCTGAAAATCATCCCATGCAACATTACATCGGATAGAAGTTTGTGCAGAGTGGCACTGTAGCATAGTGGATAGCAGCAAGTCTTAGAGCAAGAAGGTCCTGGGTTCAAGTCCCTGGCTTGGGTGTTTCTGTGTGGTGTTGTGTGTTCATGCTCGTGCTTGCATGGGTTTGATTCAGGTACTCCGGTTTCCACCTACAGCCCAAAAACATGTACATTAAACTGAACTGGCTGTTCTATATTGCCTCTTGGTGTTAGTCTGATATTTGCAAGACCATCAAATGGATGCCTATCTCAGCCATCCACAGTTTGAGAGATGAATTGTTGTATAGAAGGTAGTTGTTGCAAGCTTACCATGTCACACCAGCTTAATGCAGCAAGTAATGGTAATTAAGGGACTTTTAATGTAAAGCATTATTGGAGATGATTTTGTTTTATGTGCAGAGAGTTAAAATTTTATCAAATTGCTGCATATTTTAACTTAAGATGAACTAATGTGACTGATCCAGAGCCAAGAAAGTGGGTGTGCATAGTGTTCACCAGCATTAGTTATTAGGATAGAAATAGAACCCAACAGTCTGTAGCTGATCATCGTCCCTTCAACATTAAAAGAAATGAGATCAGAGAGTTTAGTTTTGGGTTTAGGCCCCCAATAATCAAGAGGCATATAAATTTAATACAATTAAGTGGCTTCACAAATTATACGCTGCGACTAGGTTTTAACAGAAACAGACGTCTGATTATGTGTTGACCACCCAGTGGACAGAAGTGTGTGGTGAGAGGGGGTGTTTTGGACATGCTGTCGTGAGGAGACATGCTGGGGAATGAAGCCTGCAGGCTCATGATCTGACTTCAGATTGCAGATAGCACAGGTCAAGCAGGCCGGCGGCAAAAACACACCTCCTCCGCTCATCATGTCCATACAGATACTCGTTAAGAGCACACACACACACACACACACACACACACACACACACACACACACACACACACACACACACATTAGTGACTGGAGTCCAGGTGATCGTTATGGGGTCAAGAACAGAACAAGAGTCAGTGAATGAGTGGATCATGGTTGTGAAAAGTGGATGGGAGGGAGGGGTGGGTTGCTTTATAAAAAAAAAAAAAAAATCAATTAATAATAATAATAATAATAATAATAATAATGATAATACTTTGTATTGATAACTCACACAACAAATTTGGCAAATGTTTTACGTCGGATGCCCTTCCTGACACAACCCTCTGCATTTATCCGGGCTTGGGACTGGCATGAGGATGAACACTGGCTTGTGCCCCCCCTCACGGCTGCATTAATAATAATAATAATAATAATAATATTTAAACGGTTGAAAAATAGGGATAATGTATAATAAACTTTTAAATAATAATTATACTTCTGTAAGTGTACTTTAGGATGTGGGTCTCACCAGCAAATATGTACTATAGAGAGTGAGTTCCATTCGTGTTTTTCCCTTTATCAGGGGTCGCCACAGCGAATGATTCGCACGTTTGATTTGATATAGGTTTTTACGTCGGATGCCCTTCCTGACACAACCCTTTAGCAAGGGACAGAAACACGCTGATGGCTTTACAGCTACTCTTTACGAAAGTCAGCAATGGTTCTTTTACATGAACCTCTCACCATAGACAGTGATAGACATGGCCGGCCTTTGATAACCCAGTTAGCTGTACTGTGTACTATAGTAAAATACTGTATATTATAAAGATTAAATGAATGTTTCTCAATTATTTTCTGTGGCACCCCCCAGGAAGAAAAAAAGTATTTCATCCGGAACCAAAAGCAGCCGGAAGTCGACGACTCACTTTACTATTACAGTATTTGTCTATAAAATTGTCATTAGTACACCTCTGCATAACCTTGTATCTTTATTAACATTAAAAACAAAAAAGAAATAAATATAGTTCAACTTACAATAAATAAAAACTTAATTAACATTGTTTTTTTTAACCTGTAATAGAAAAGATTTAATGTGCACCTATATGCCTGAAAAAAAAAATCCTTATTTAAAGTCATTCACCCCATTTATGTCTTAATATCTCCAGCTCTCTCCACCTTTCTCTTCGATCCTGTTAGAAATTTTTCCATTTTGCTTCCTTGAGGGGTTGTTTACTGCGCTTCATATCCACCACCACACCATTGCATGACAATAAGAGCGCCACTGCCAAGTAGTGGAGTGGAGGTGCAATTACACTTAATCCTTGTACAGCCGCTCCCCGACTTATGTTCATCTGTTTTTTTCGATTTTACAGTTTTTTTTTTTAAATAGTCAAATTTTGAGTTTAGACGTGCCTCCGTAGTACGCTGACGTCATGACGCTGCATTCATTGTTTACAAACTACAGACTGAGTGTGTGTGTGTGTGTGTGTATATATATATATATATATATATATATATATATATATATATATATCAGTTGTATAGTGTTACCCTTGTGTTAAGACGTCATAATTGTGTTTACACTGTTTTGTGGACTTTTGTAACCCTAAGACAGTGCTTCTCAATTATTTTCTACCCCCCCCAGAGGAAAATGTTTCGTGCCCCCCCTCCAATACTGTATCCTTATTACCATAATAAATCCTTATTATCATTATGGAATACAAAAAAATGAAGAAATATAGATCAACTTCCAACAAAGAATAACTTTTTTTAGTCTTTAAACAAAAAGATTCAAAGTGCATCAATTTGCCTGAAATAAAAAAGTATCCTTATTTAAACTGTCAACATTTTCTGACCAACAATTTGAACCATTTGATCCTGAAAAATAAAATTAAATGAAATCAATAAATAATAATAAATTCAAATTGATCGACAATATTAACTCAAGAGCACAATATAGAAAACACTTTAATCTACAAAACAAAATGAATAAAATTAATATTAATATAAATATTAATATAAGATTAATAATAAAATATATAATAAATTATTATTATTATTATTGTTATTATTATCAAAATGATTAAGTCCAGATTAATGGCTATAATGAGCACATTTCTCTGTGCACAGCTTTTTCGAAGCCGGGTTTAAAACACGATACTGAACTCTCAGCTCCTGCTCAATGCTGAACTGGGACCTGGACTTATTTTCGCAGCAGTGATGTCATCTAGCATGACAGAGACTGTGTGCTGCAGGTCGGATCAGTTCCTCTGCTGCGGGGAGTTTCAGTTTTGTACGCCACCTTATCTGATGCTAACAGAGCTTGGTTTGCTGGAGTAGCATTCACAAAGCGGGATGGTTGTTGGAAATACTCAGCACATTTTTGCTGAAAAAACTCACGTGGCTCATCATGTGATCAGGGTGTGACGTCTTTAAGAGACGCCCGAATTTATTTGGGTTCATGCTGTCCGCTCCCAATGCTTTCGGACAAAGTAAACACAGCGGACTTTCCTTGTTTCTCACCGAAGCTCCGCTTTATCATACCTCCTCCACTTAGCTTCCGGGGAGACTTTCGTTTCTCTCACTGTCTCCGTCTCTCTCCCTGTCTCCGTCTCTCTCCGCCTCTCGTTCCATCCCTGTTAAAAATTTCCATGGTGGGTTTATTAACTTCACTTCTTATTTTACCACTGGGCACACTCTGACCGTGAGAAAGTCACTGCCACCTGCTGTAGTGGATGTAGAATTACACTTTAATTACACACACACACACACACACACACACCCGGCATCGCACCGCTATTTCGCATATATACTCGCAGCGTGCCCTACTATTTGAGAACCACTGCCCTAAGCAAATATTGTTGGTCAGAAGTGTAAGCTTACTAGCATGGATGCAAGTCTCATACACAGAGATAAATTAACTATCTGCTCTGATCGGCACAATCTTTATATTTATTATCTTTTAGCAGAATCCTAAGAGTGTATGCTTATTTTTATATTAATATTCATTATGATTTGTACTTGTTCTTTGTATGCCATCTATTAAATAAAGTTTACTTACTTACACAAAAGAAAGAACTTTCCGCTTTGCTGGGATTTACATCAGTGCAGGCTGTGTTCTAAACGAGTTCAACGGCACCCTTGTGCACTTGAAAGACTGGAAGTCTGTATAACCCACAGCAAGTACACTACTTTCGCAAGTACACTACTTTCGGTATTGAGCGCTTCACATATTGTCAGCGTTGATTGACTGTTTTAAGCTTCATGTAAAGTGACGCGGTATAAATAAGTGACTTATTTGAAATTAATGTTGATATTATTTGATATATTTGATTTTATGTTTATAATAATTGATTTAGGGGTGTTTTATGAGATACTGTAATGGTATTTATGGATGTAGAGTACAGTATGAGTGTCATACCTCACACGTCATACGTCGCTGTAACAACTTACGTTCACTTTCAACTTATTTTGGGCCGTCCGGAACCAATTAAAAATGTAAGCCGGGGAGCGTCCATACACAATTCCAGAAAAGCATGTTCCCCAGGGTCAATTCACTGATTCCAAGATTGGGGGTTCAAGCCCCACTCTCAACATATTGTCACCAGCCCACCCAGTTCAGGTAACTGGGTTATGAAAGGCTGACCATGTCTGTCACTGTCCATGGTGAGAGGCTGTAAAAGAAGCATTGCTGATTTTCATCAAGTGTAGCTGCATAACTGTTAGCGTGTTTCTGCCCTGCGATGGCCTGTCCAGGATGTACTCTGTCTTTTCCCAGAGTCGGTTGGGCACCAGCCTCCCCATTACCCTAAGAAGGATTAAGCGGTTCAGAAAATGAATGAATGGATGAAAGGTACTGTCTGCATACTGAAGGATATTTGGATGTGTGAGAGATTTTTAATCTATAAAAGTGTGAGAAAGTGTTTGGTCGAAGTAAACAGTGAGAAACAAATTAGTTCAAAAGGCCAGAGGAGATCAGTATTAGTATTTAAATTTATACTTTTGTATCTATTGACATTTTTTCCACTGAGAAGCCACTTTCTTTATAGCACCACATTGCATAGTGAGTGTGTGTGTGTGTGTGTGTGTGTGGGTGGGTGTGCACACTCCCTTAGGTTACAAGCAACCCAGGTGGTCTACCTGTAAATCCCAGCCCATCAGGCAAACAGATTTCTAAAAATGATAGGAAACCCAACATATCACACCCTTCACCTGCCCCACAGCCCTTTCACCCTTCTCCTTTATTTTTACATCTTTTGCGCCGTATTATTATTAGCAGCGATTGCATCCAGTACAAGTGGCAAGGGGGTTAGCTTGTCCGTCTTACAGAAAGAAGGTCCTGGGTTCGATTCACAGCCCAGCCGTTTGTGTGTGGAGTTTGTATGTTCTCCCCATGCATGTATGGGTTTTCTCCGGGTACTCTGGTTTCCTCTCAGAGTCCAAAAACATGCACAGTAGGCTAATCAGCTGTACCAAATTGAATGTAGGTGTGAGTGCAAGTATGAATGGTTGTGTGAGTGTTGGCCCTGCGATGGTCTGGCAAGCTGTCCAGGGTGTATCCAGACGCAGCTGAGATGGGTGCCAGTCTCTCTGCAACCCTAATTAGGATTAAGTGGTTCAGAAAATGAATGAATGAAGGAATGCGTCCAGGACACCATGGTGGTGCAGATACTTGCAATACCACCTGGCAGTCCCAGATTTCTGGTTCAAAATAGACTAAATTCGCATCTCGGCTCACGCATGGCATCATGGGATCTCAAATACCAAACGTGGCGGAAGTAAGCCTTGATGTGGATGAGAACTGCACTATCGATACGTTTAATTTATGGAAAGTTCCCGATCTTCGAGCGTATTGTATACGTAGGGGTCTTCCAGGTTGTTACCGTAAGCGTAAAGATGAACTTGTTGTGCTTGCATTTGCGGCGACATTACAAAAGGAATCTAAACAAATCCATCGTGACTATGCCAGATTCTTGACATTTGAAGTGGATGAGGAAAGCGTGACAATCCCCAACCCCTTGGGACTTGAAGATGGCTGGGAGACAGAAAATGACGCCTTAGCGAAGTGGCCCCCGTGTATGTACGCTGACATAGTGGATTTTTTGTTTATGAAGGACCAGACACCCCTACTAGCGCAAATTCGTAATGACTACAAAGAAGGAAGATACAAGATTGACAGCTGTTACTGACTGATCTGACAGCTCTTGTTTGTCTATTTTACAAATTAACATAACAGTAATTTTCAAGATCTAAGTCTATGATATGTAATGACTACGTCATCGCCGATTCTTATGGTAATTTAACAGGTAAATAAAAGGTAATATAGTCTTATAGGGTGTATGAATTCGAATAAAGAACACTTTAATTATAAACTTACTGCTTTAATTCAACGTTTGCGTCCCTCCGGATCCTTCAGCTTGGTAGGGAAGGTAAATAATGTGAATGGTGGTGGACATGTACACGCGTTAGTCCCAAATTTGCAGGCATGTTTACTGTAAATTTCCTTTTTCCAACACTCGAGATGATAAATGCTGTTCCCACAGTTCACTACGGCACAATGAGCACCTGGCATATCGATACATGTAATTTAAGGTTTAAGGCAGACTTTAAGCGGTAGTTGTTAGGATGTTTACATACAAAAGCAAGTGGCTACAAGAAAGTTTGATAGCAGTGACGCTTGGATCAGATGTTGGGTCACGTTCCCCGCACATGCGCAGTCGTAATGCGAATTAAGTCTATTGAATGTCTGTATCGATTTTTTCATGCCGATGCAGTTTTTCTCCTGTTTCTGTTGTTTCCTCCAAGTATCACAGACTCAACAAGTTCTACCTTACACATAAATAGTATTTGCGTTTACTATCATTTTTATTTGCAAAATCACTAAAGTTGCTGAGCTTGACTACAAGTACATGGAGAGATGAGTTGGGCAGAGGCAAGCTCCACCTTCTCTCTGACTGCTCAGCTCAGAGGGTTGCCACACAGTGCCCCACCCAACGAGAAGTTTGGGGTTAGGTGCCTTACTCAAAGGAGGCAGAACGGAAGGTGCTGGGCTGAACCAGACTAAAGATCATTAGTATGACAAAAATGGTGTGTTTAATCATGGCTCTTAAACAATGGTCCTAAAGAATGCCATAGTGTGAGAAAGGTATGAAAATGGTTATTGTTACAGTCCTGCAACAAAAGACAGCCTAAGATCGTTAAAAACTACGTCCACTGGCTATTCAATAAAAATACAACTTGTGATGATGTATTCATCAATGTGAGAGCACATGGATTTAAAAAACAAAATACAGTGGTACTTCACCTTACAAAATTATGTTTCTATCTGTTCTACAGCCTTTTTCTTAACCTGGATTTTTCGTAAATTGAACTGCATTTTACATGTAAAACGTGTGATTCGTTCGAAGGCTCCCAATACTACCCCCTAAACTTTTAAAATTATAAAAGCATACCTTTTAAAGCCTCCTTCTGCTTCAATATTGTATTGATGGTAGACGGGTTTGGCCATATTCCTTTGCGATGTCACTCAAGCCCGTTTCTTCTTCTCACTTGCATCGGAAATCACGCGCGCGTGTGTGTGTGTGTGTGTGTGTGTGTGTGTGTGTGTGTGTGTGTGCGTGTGCATGCGCGCATGTGTTGACCATGTGTTCTTAGCAGAGTTATAATCTTACAAATGTTTATGGAAGGTTAAAAGTCTGAGTCAAGAAATGAAGCATGAAACAACAGTAACTCTGTCCTTTACACGAAAAGCATTATGGTAGATGCAGCTCCATAATAGCCAATGGGACGGATCTGCGTCATCCCTCCGAGCCAATGAGAGACCAGCGGGGCGGGATGTTGGGAAATAGCCAGTAAGAGGGAGCTGCGTCATCCCTCCTAGCCAATGAGAGACCAGCGGGGCGGGATGTTTGGAGATAGCCAGTAAGAGGGAGCTGCGTCATCCCTCCTAGCCAATGGGAGGCCAGCGGGGCAGGATGTTTGAACATTATTGATGGGAGAGCAACTCGTGCATTGTTTGAATGTTTGAATGGCGCGTTTGAATTTTTAAGATGGTGCTTTCATAACGTGAACTTGTTTCATATCCAGAGACAAAAATTTTTGGAAAATGTGTTTCGTAACCTGCATTTTTCATTTGGTGAGACTTTTGTAAAGTGAGGTACTACTGTAACATGGAGGAAAAAATTAAGTGGTTAGTATTGTCAACCCTTGTGACCCTAATGGGATTAAGTGGTTAGGAAAATTAATGAATAAATGTAAGACATCAATTTTTTGTTTATCCGGGCTCCTTGGTGGAAATTTTTGCATCCACTATTTATACTGCTTATCTGTCACGCTGGAGCTAATCCCAACCCACCTAAGCAAAACACAGAACACACCCGGGACAGGATAGATATACAAAACTACGAGCAATTCAGAGCAGCCTGTTGACCACTTGGTTAGGTTTGAACCGAGAACCTTCTGTGAGGCAACAATAGTAACCACCACAACCAATTTGTCCAGCTGTGATTAGAATTTAATGGGTAGCGTTTATATAATCTGTATCTATATATAAACATGTGCACAATCTGTAAATGGATCCTCTGGCCAATCAGAATGAAGAATTTAACCGACTATGGTATAATACATAAGTATCAGATTGTTAAAACTACCAGAAGACTCATATACTTTTCATTTTTTATGTACAAATGAAAATTGATGTGCACCACAGTTGTGTAGTGGTTAGCATGGCTAGCTTACAGCAAGAAAGTCCTGGTATGGAGTCCCAGGCTTGGCGCAGGCATTCCAGTGTGGATTTTGCATAAGTTTCTTCAGGGTACACCAGTTTCCTCCCATGGTCCAAAAACATCAGGTTAATCGGCAATTTCAAGGTGTGAATTTGAGTATGAAGGGTTTTTGTGTGTGTGTGTGTGTGTGTGTGTGTGTGTGTGTGTGTGTGTGTGTGTGTGTGTGTGTGTGACAGGCTCCAGTCTTCCCACAACCATGGTAGGGCAAATCGACTCCGCAAATGAAAAAAATGAATGAATAATTGAAAAGATGATAAAACTTTCTCTGTGTATCTACCAGAGCAGCACTGCTGCTATGGACAATAACAATATAAACTTAAATCAGAGAACAGTACAGTAATTTGATACAGTACCAAAGAATCTTTATATTAGAGACATTGTAGGAAGTAAAAATAAGGCTTGTCATGTTCCATCAGTGTACCTGAGTGAGTATGATCCAGGCCAGAAGTGAGCAGACCTCCTGCTGGCATACACTACATCATGGAGGTTCGAGGGGGAAAAAAAACAAAAAACCGGGGGGGGGGGGGGGTTATCCTGGCTGTGATTACTAAATGTAGCAGATCAGGAGTTCTTGGAAGCACAGCTGCTTAGAGTAAGGGCCTCCGGAGGTAAAAGGTACTGGCTTCTTCCATTCATCTTCATTTTGCAGGAGGCAGCCCTTTGTTCCCTTTCACTTCCTTCTATCACAAAGCATTTTGAGTTGGAAGCCGGAGAAAGTCAAGGATTAACCGCACACCGGGAATTAAGGAAGGGAGGGGAGGTCTTTGGGGAGAAGAACATCGGTACTCTCATGCTCCCATGTAGGCACACACACACACACACACACACACACACACACACACACACACACACACACACACACACCCTTATGGATGCAACCACCCACACACCAACATGATTTTTAAATTGAGTGTCCATTTAATCATGGCAGGAACTGCCTTGCGGATGGAAAAGTACACAATCTTCATGCGGTTGATGCTGTTTCCAAAGAAACCTCTGTGCTTTCTTGTCTAATGGAAACCCATCAGAACACAACAAACCAACCACCTTTGACTGGGAAGCGCTTAAAGACTCAAGTAGTAACAGGACGGTGGGAAAGTGTACAGACCCAGCCACACTCATGGAGAAAAGATGGATACATGATTACCCATGATTAGCACATTCCGCTCGAATAGCATAACTCCTTCCATGCATAGGCACACTGCCAGGGCGAGCGCTAGGTGCATGAAGACACGAAGTGGATGCTGACAGATGCTGGAATGAGGGGTCTTGAATGAGTGGTGCTGAAACTCTTCCAACAAATAGCAAGTGAGAGACAAAAAAAGATTTAATTAAAGATTACGCCTGAGAAGGGGTAAGGTGCTGACAAGCCGATAAAGGGAAAGAAACAAGTTTAACTGACAGACAGGTGACAGTTTGAGAGAAAAAGAGAGTGGTACAGCAACACGTGTCGGAGAAGAGAAAAACATATACACTCGGCCCCGTTTGGCCTGCGTCAACATAATTAGTTGACTCTCACTTACCTACAAACGAGACACTGCTATGGTGAATAAACTCTCAGAGCTTCGTCTTTCATTTATTTATTTAGCAACCCAATACTCCTAGCATATATTTCCTGCTCTGAGGGTGAAACATTGACTAAGGAGCTGTTTTACTTATTTTTAATGCTCCTGGATGATCAGTTCTTACTTCGGGGATAAATATAAATATTGATGGAATATAAATATCTTTTTTTCCTCTAGACAATCATGATACACTGCAGCACTATTACCATTCTTATGTGTTTGGCACTCCAATTTTATATACAGTGGTACCTCACCATACGAAACTTCCAACAAACGAAAAATCCAGGTTACGAAACACATTTACCTAAAATTTCCATCTCTGGATATGAAACAAATTCACGTTACGAAAGCGCCATCTCAAAAATTCAAACAATGCGCGAGTTGCTAACCATTGGCTATCTCCCAACATCCCACCCGCTGGCCTCCCATTGGCTATCTCCCAACATCCCTCCCCTCTGGCCTCCCATTGGCTATTATGGAGCTGCATCTCCATAATACCCATGACGTAAAGGACAGAGTTACTGTTGTTTCATGAGTTTTTCGAGTGTGCTCACTGCAACTTTATTTTTTGGCTCATGTTCAACACACACGCGCGCACACACACACACACACACACACACACACACACACACACACACACACACACACACACACACACACACACACACACATGCGCGTGTGATTCCCGGTGCGAGTGAAAAGAAGAAGCAGGCTCGTTGCATGCGGTTGAGTGATATCGCAAAGGAATATGGCCAAACCCATCTACCATCGGTATAATATTGAAGCAGAAAGAGGCCTTAAAAGTTTTATAATTTTTAAAGGGTTTAGGGGGTAGTATTGGGAGCCTCGCAACGAATCACGCGTTTTACATGTAAAATGCGGTTCAACTTACGAAAAATCCAGGTTACAAAACTACCTCTGGAACAGATTAATTTTGTAAGGTGAGGTACCACTGTATTTTGTTTTTTATTTTTGGATTTTGTTTATACCACTGTATACTGTAAATTCATTAATTCCTTTGCTGAATCTTACTAGGTCACGGAGAAACTAGAGCCTATCTCAACTGACTGTGGGAAAAAACAAGGTACACCCTGAATAGCTTGCCAACACACCCAAAACCATTCACACATACATCTTCTGAAGCAGCCACTCACTCACTCATTTTACCGAGTCCTACAATTGAGATGCGTGGCGGCTGGATCCCATTTCAGCTGATACCAGCCAAAAGCGAGGTACACCCTGAAGTGCTCGCTGGACCATCAAAGGGCATTTGAAATGTATTACCTCCACACAGAAACACCCACATCAAGTCTGGGACTCAAACCCAGGGTCTTCTTGCTGTGAGGCTGATGGGCTAACCACTACATTACTGTGCCACCACACATACATATACATGGGCTTTAATTCTGGAATGGGTGTGGTCTAAATAACAATATTGCTTTGTTTTTGTGGGTTGTCCCATATAATATGATATACCATTTATCAATGCTTGAGGGGAAGGCTGGACTCCATGTCCCTCTGTCCCTTTGTCTCTCTCTGTCACAATGTCCCATTTGCGGCTCTATGTGATGCCACAGAGAGGAGCGCTACCACCCTGGGACATCCCATCCACAGAGCTTTATTCACTGCTTTGAGTATATTTAAATATTAACCCTATTACCCTAAATGTCCTATATACCCTAAATGTAACATGAGAATGTATAATAAATAAAAATTTCAAGTCTGTAAATGTATTATCTCATGATAGCTCTGCACATAATGAATAACAAAGACTGTTTACAAACCTAATGTGTCCTCCTTAGCTACTCGGGGATGATTTGCTAGAGAATAGATTGCCTTGGAATTTTTTTTCCCCACATAGTTGACTATCCTCTTCCACTACATTATCAAGACATTGCTGTTTCCATATTAAATTTGACAACTGGAGACGCTATGTGGGAGGTAAACAAAACAAAAGCTTCCGAAAATACTGAGGTCTGGACCTTAGTGTCCTCAGAGTTGTTGCTTTAATGCCTCACAGTCTGATTTACCTTTTACTCAGTGTTTGGTTTGTATAAATAAACATGACACAGTCAGCCAAACAGAATGTTCTCAGGGTTTCACTGTACTTGATGGAAGTCCAGAAGAAAAGCTCTCATTCATGTTAGTGTTAAAAATTATTATCCAGCATAACCTAAAAAAAGCTTATCGTGACTAATAATTTTATCAAAAGATCGTAGTCTTGTGCTTACTAAGTTGCCACTGTAAATAAAAAGACGTTCCTGTGTTCATCCAATTACTGTTATTCACATTCTGATTTGATAGTTAACAATCTAATATGAAATAATATGTTGGACCGACTTTACTACGGTATATAATCGCCATGGTAGGTAGCTAAAGGTTGGTAAAGTCTGTTGGGCTTTTTACACCCGAGCCTAGTGGTTCATCAGGCCAGTGCTTATCCCCGGTTTCCGTAGCGTGAAGCGATCAACTCCTCCTGGATGGGACACTAGTCCATCGCAGGGTACCTTCCCAGTATATTTTACTGGTACCCATTTATACTGCTGGGTGAACAGAGGCACACTTGTGGTTATGACCTTGCCCAGGGGTACCTTGCACAGTGGGGGTCTAAGTGGGATTTGAACCTACAACCTCCCAATCATGAGCCCAGCACGCTAACCACTACACCACCAGCCCCACAATTGCTATGGCACTGTTGAAATAAACTTTAAAACCAGCACACTATTTAATTCTAATGAATGAAGGTTGGATTTATTTATTAATTTTCTGAACCACTCAATCCTAACTAGGGTCACGGGGAAGCTGGTTCCCATCTCAAACGAGGGTACACGCTGGACAGCTTGCCAGGCCATCGCAGAGCCAACACTCACACAAGCATTCATACTGTCACCTAGGGGAGATTTGGAGCAGCCAATTAGCCTACTGTGCATGTTTTTGTACTGTGGGAGGAAACCAGAGTACCAGGAAGAAACCCACACAACGCCATACAGAAACACCCAGGCTGGGAATCAAACACAGGCCTTCTTGCTGTGAGGCAGACGTGCTAACCACTACGCCATCGTCTCAGGTTGGGTGTACTTTAACTTGAATTACTCACTCACTCATTTGCCGAACTGATAAATTCTACTAGGGTAATAGGGAGGCGGGCTGACCACACTACGTGTGCTGTCTGTCAAACTTTTTGGGAACGCACATTTTTGTTTTTTGTTGCTATTAAAATGTATGCAATTTAATATCTGAGTGCACTCTGACATTAAAGCATTGAACAGATAAACTCTTAAAGATTAAAGTTGTGAAATTTTTCCATTTAACACAATTTAATTAACATTTTTTGTGGCAGCCGTAACCTAATGTTAGAAAAGTGGTATTTGGACTGAAGGGTTATTGGTTCGAACTAACATGTAAAAAAATGTGTGGCAGTGGGTGAACAGCACTCTTCCTCCAAATAAATGGCTGAAGCGCCCTTGTGCAAGACACCAAACCCGAATCTGCTCTCCAAGCACCACCAAGGTGTGTGGCAGTCCACTGCTCCGAGCGAGTGTGTGTGTGTGTGTGTGTGTGTGTGTGTGTGTGTGTGTGTGTGTGCTCACTTTGGATGGGTTAAATGCAGAGGAAATTATTTCCCTTCGTTGATTCATGCAGAATATTAAAAAGTCTCATTTTGTCCTGTCAAAGTCTACCTTTTGCAGATATTTCATCCAAACATACTTGTGGTATTCCTTTGATAATGAAGATCAAGCATTATTCTGTAATGTCTTTCCAACACTGTTTCAGAGATTCCAACAAATGCTCTCCACCTGTCCATTGCCTTGGCTTCATCCTTCAGCTTTAAGGCTGAAGAATTTGCTGCCATTGCAGTGGTGGCCTAGTGGTAAAGGTGCTGGATCACTGATCCTTAGGTTGGGGTTCAAGCCCCACTCGCCACAGGTTGTCACTGACACACACCCCCCCCCCCCCCGCCCTGCGTGCAGCTAACTTTGTTATCAAAGGCTGGCCAGGTCTCTCACTGTCGATGGTGTGAGGTTTATGTAAAAGAACCATTGCTGACTTTCAACATGAGTAGGCTGCAAAGCTGTCAGTGTGTTTCCGCCATGCGATGGCCTGGCGAGCTGTCCAGGGTGTACTCTGCCCTTGCCCAGAGTCGGCTGGGATGCGCACCAGCCTCCTGCGACCCTAATTAGGATTAAGCGGGTACAGAAAATGAATTGAACTGAACTAAGGCTCTTGCCTCCTGAGGTACTGCCGACATACCGCTTACCTTCTGTACTTTTCAGGTTATCATTTCACTAGAGTAAAACTACTTAAATTTGTATGCTCATCCCAGGAAATGTCTACCATCCCAACCAGTGTGGCTGTCCAAATCATTCCCCAGGCTATGGGGTCAGGGTATTCTCTGGATTCAACTTGACCTTGACGAGGAGAAAGCGGTCACTGATGATGAATGGTGTGATTTCTTTTTTCGATTTAAGGGTGTCTGATAAATTTTGTTACACTGTAGTAAGCAAATATACCCACAAAGTGCACCTAGTGTGCATTGTAAGTCAGCCATATAAAATGTGAATGAGTCCAGCAGTACAATAAGTACAGTAATACGCTGGCAATTTGGTGAAAATCACTTGAAAACCTTTCAAGTCTATTCCATATCATTCTATAGATTTAAATAACACTATTCCTGCCGCTGGGATTTCATTGTTAGATGATGAAACAGCTTTATAGTACATGACCAAACAGTTCTGACAGCAGTGAAGAAAGCTCTTTCACACCATGTAATTTAAACTACTTTATGTAATGGGGGGAGAAGCCAGATTCTTTACCATCAGCTCCTGTATTCAACACCATGACCATAGAAACAGAGGCCAACTAGACGAAGCAAACCCTTGTAATTACCTATGTGTGTGGAGGTCTTCATTTAGTTTCTCCTTTTATAACTCACCATGTGGTTTCTATCATTATTCTACCAATATAATGATTACAGATTTCTGCACTATGGTCAGAGTGTGCCTACAAGCAAGTGTGCACAGTACCTGTGGCACTGATTCCTATAATAAATTGAGAATTTTCAAGCATGTGGGCCCCAATACCTGCTTATTACTGAAATGAAGGGGGTTATAATGTGGGACTCTGCATTACATCCGAATCACACTGACTTTACCGCCTCCAGGAACGCAGACCTGTCATTGACAAAATGAGACAAATAGGCCTTTCCTGTTTGTGGTTAAACGGGATTTAGAAATGCTTAGAATGCATATCAGATTCTTATTGTCCTGCATTTTAGCAGAGCTCCTGACTTTGTCTTGACTTTGATGATTGTCACATGTCCACGGCCACTCAGACTCGCACAGAATAAAAACACGATCCTTCAAGTTGTGGACAAACTTTCATCAAGCAAAACGGAATGAAACATTACAGGGAATACGGAACATGAACTTGTTCAATGGATAATTAAACTAATAAGACAGCTGATGCCAATGAATGTGGAAATCAGCAAGTGAAAGGCTTTTAAAAAAATACTCACTGGCAACCTTTCTTTCTTTTGTGCCAGACCATACTCAAGAAATGCAGGGAGGATTTATTCATTCAGTTATTTCAGAAGTTCAGAAATTGATTCAGCCCTTAAATGAACCACACTACTCTTATAACACCAGCCCTGGAGAAATAATAAAGCAGAAATGTATTCGGATCCTATTAGCAGGGAGACTGAAGCCTATCTTAGCCAACACTGGATGAAGGCGAGGTACACATGAACAGCTCACCCGACCATCACTCAGCCAACACACACACACACACACACACACACACACACACACACACACACACACACCTATTTACACTCACATGCACACTTGGGCCAGTTTGTCTAATTTGTATGTCTTTGGAGTGTGAAAGGAAAATAGAGTGCCCATAAGAAAGGAATAATATGTTCACATACAGATAGTCCAAACCCAGCGCTTGAACCCAGAACCTTCTTGCTGTGAGGTGGACATGATAATCACTACGCCACCTTGCAGCCACTATTATCACTATTATTATAGCCACTATTGTTAATTTTCTGTATTTACAGTAGTGCCTACGTGGTTCATTAAGAAATAGTAGGTGTTTGTCGAGGTTTCCAAATAGAGGTGTCACCTCCATAATGGCGGATGCCCCTCCTTCTGGTTGTCACATGACACTACAAAAAAAAAGATTAAAGGAAATTTCAAAAGCAATTCATACATGACACTTGACAAAAAAAAAGATTAAAGGAAATTTCAAAAACAATTCATAATTAAAGAAATATGTTCTACAACACACATAATACCCCTCCCCCCAAAAAAAGTTATTAATGCACAGTGTTCATTACAGCTGTTCAAACATGGGGTCGACAAATGACCCGTGGTTTAGGAAAACACTGTGATTTACTCGGCAGTGTGTGCTAAAATAATCCAACGGGGAGTATAATAACATTTGTCATAACTCACAAGACACCCGGAGGGGAGAAGGAGAGCGAGAGAGAGAGAGAGAGAGAGAGAGAGAGAGAGAGAGAGAGAGAGAGAACCAGCAGAAAGAAAAAGCAAAGAAATGCAGCGTAAATGATGACAGGATAAAATTGGTGAATGAGAGTTGACGAGTGAATGAGAGCATACACTGGCTAAGAGCACGCTCCTGTTAGCAGAGAGGTACACAGCTCCTCAAAACCTCATCTCCTTCATCTCCAGAGGAGGTCCGAGAGTTTTCCATAAGATCACAGAGAGTCTTAGGAGGCCAAAAGTAAAGTCGATGCCACGCTGTGTGTGTTTGCATGTGCGCGCGCGTGTGTGTGTGTGTGTGTGTGTGTGTGTGTCACTCGTCCAGGGCAATTAGCATTAAAACGCGGCTACCAAGGTGGCTGAAACCGCATGGTTCCAGTGGGAAGGAGTGCCCAAACAGAGCCTCCCTCTGAAGCACACTGTACAACAACTAGGTATGTTTAAAAAGAGAGAGAGAGAGGAAACAAGATGAAAGAAAACAACAGAGCAAAGGGACAAGTATGGGAGCAGATGAAATTGGATGTAACCGATAGGAAAATAAGTCTGCACTGGAGGCAATACTGGCCTTTGACATATTATCTGATCCGGTGTACTGGAACCGGTGTATGTGTTATGTTATGTTTGACTCCTGTACACTGACGTGAAGACAAATCACTGACTACTGCTTTTAAAATGAAGTTTACTCTTTGAACATTAAGCAAATAAAATCGATTTCGAATAGTATGGTGCACAGTGAAAATGTTTCTCCAGGATCATGAGCTTGAATCCAGGCTGATGTATGCATGCATCCGATCATGGGGTCCACGGATGCATACTCGCTCAATTCTCAGGGAAAGGGAGAATGGAATACATTTGCATCCCTGACACTTAGCATGATCATGTTCCCAGCTGATCATAGTGCTGTGCGCTCAAGAGGACAAATATCGTTTTAACGCTGAGTATGTTAGGCTGCCCTGAATACGGATGTGCAACAGCTCGAAAACATGAAGACTGCAAAAGCTTATTGTTCTCACCTGTTGACTCCCTGATTGGTGGTGGTCACATGATAGGAAACAATACTTTATGGGAGGGCATTAAAAAGTAAATTAAATTTTTTTTAAAAAATTAACGCTGGACTACAGAACAATGAAAGGCGTATGTGCTGCATTTGCAAATATTTCAGGACAAAGAAAACAACAACAACAACAACAAAAATGCAAATACAACTGGCACAATTAAGCTAATATAGTGCTCCAAATCTGATGAGGCAAATAGTGATTGGAGGTGCAAGGACGTTACAATATATTAATACTCACTCAACCATTTGCCAAACCACTTAATCCTATTAGACTCACAGAGAGACTGGAGCCTATCTCAGCCAATATAGGGTGTAGGCAGGGTACACCATGAAGAGCCCGCCAGACTACTGCAGGGCCAACATATACACACAAACATACACACTTCTACCTCGGAGTAATTTGGAACAGCCAATTCACCTAATATGTATGTCTTTGAACTGTGAAAGGAAACCAGAGTACCCATAAGAAATCCATGCAAGCACAGAAAGAACATGTTCAAACCTTGAGTTCAAACCTAAGATCTTTGTATTCTGAGGTGGACGTGCTAACCACTATACCTCATGCAGCTTGTACTGTATATGGCTTTATCCGTTATTAATGTCACAGGCAGGCTGGCGCTTAACTCAGTTAACTCTGGGTGAAGGCTAGGTACTCCCTTATCAGCTCGCCAGACTGTACAACACACATACAACCTTTCACACTCACTCTCACAAACCCAGGGGCAATTTAGAACCACCAGCTATCCTAATGTGCATGTTTTTGTATTGTAGGAGGAAACTGGAGTACCCGGAGGAAGCCTACACGAGTATAGGGAGAACATGCAAACTCCACACAGAAACACCAGAGCCAAACCCAGAACCTTCATGCTGTGAGGTGAGCATGCTAACTACTGTGCCACTGTACCAGCTATATGTAATAAATCAGTGTAAACATACATTTGAGATGCCAATATGGATCATTTGTAGGTTCATAACTGTTCAAAGATTGCAGCAAAAGGAAAATGGTCTTCATTGTGTGTGTGTGTGTGTGTGTGTGTGTGTGTGTGTGTGTGTGTGTGTGTGTGTGTGTGTGTGTGTGTGTGCGTGCGTGCGTGCGTGCGTGCGTGTGTGTGTGTGTGTGTGTTAGTGAAAGTGAGAGATATGTATCAGTACTGTCCCCCACAGTTAAGAAGTCCGATAGCATGAGGGGAAACTGTTACAAAGGCTGGCTGAAGAGGCCAGAATGCTTCAGTTTCTTTTTCAATTTGGCAGGACAGTGAAGAATGTGTTGGGTCCGTCTCAGTGCTGGTGGACTTGAGCATGTAGTGTTTGGTTTTAAATGCCCATGATAGAGGGAAGAAAGACTGCAGTGATCTTCTCAACTGTCCTCGTTATTCTCTCTAGAGATCCAAAACAATGTAATTTACAAGCCAGGCCATGATGCAAACACTGAAAATGCTGTCAGTGTTCATCCTGTAGAAGTTTGTTGTGGAGCTGCTGGTGGTCTTTCTTGATGCTCTCTTGAAAGCTGGTGTTGAGGGACCAGATAAGGTTTTCCAGCAGGTGAACACCAAAGTATGTGGTAGATGACCTTCTTGCTGTGTGAGAACCACTATGCAACCCTGCCATACAAAACAAATCACAGCTTTATATGATTATAAATAATACAGTAAAACAAATAATACGCAATAACTACTGTAGTATAACCATACACAAGGCAATCCATATACAGTAATTACACACTAATAATGAACAATGTTGATTTATACAGTGTAACCTCTGTGGTTGAACACAATTCATTCCAAAGATATGGTCGATTATCGATTTGTTCGAAGAGTGAAACAATATTTTCTATAAGAAATAGTTAAAAGTCGATTAATGCGTTCAAATGAATGTTTACTTCCACCAACACAGTTGTATATAATTAGAAAATGAGATGTATTTATGAAACATATTAATATACAATACATACATTAATGTACAAAAGAGTAAAACATAATAATATGTAATAATTAACCTAATTATGTACTGTATTTGTTTACAGTACTGTACATACCTTTCTGGTGGCGATATGTCAGCAAATGTGAATGAATAGGGAGGGAGCGATGGGGGAGGGGTTATTGGTTTGAGGGGCGTGGCAGTTTTTCCCTTGTCTGTCTCTTGATCGCAGTTGATTCTTCACATTCTTACAACTTTTCTCTTTTCCTTTTCAGTAGAATTACTGTTGCTTTTC
Source organism: Plotosus lineatus (assembly GCA_024760905.1). Taxonomy (NCBI): domain Eukaryota; kingdom Metazoa; phylum Chordata; class Actinopteri; order Siluriformes; family Plotosidae; genus Plotosus; species Plotosus lineatus. Next base: position 24,946,769 of record CM045736.1, on the reverse strand, counting down.
TGAGGACTGAGGGTTATGGGTTAAAGTAGCTGTAATATAATGAATAAACACAAAACGCAGTACGAGACACTCTCTCAACAGCTGTTCAAAGTACAGGTATACCTTGGCTTACGTTATTAATTGGTTCCAGGAGAAAACGATTAAAATCGAATTAGCTTGTCTCTAGGCTATGCCAAATTTACTTGGTAAAGGTAAAGTCTGTTGGGTTTTTACACCCAAGCCTAGTGGCTCATCAGGCCGGTGCTTATCCCCAGTTTCTGTAGTGTGAAGCAACCAGGAGTTGAACTGTTCCTGGATGGGACGCTAGTCCATCGCAGGTTACCTTCCCAGTATGTATTTACTGGTACCCATTTATACTGCTGGGTGAACAGAGGCACACTTGTGGTTAAGACCTTGCCCAGGAGTCTTAGCATAGTGGGGGTCTTAGCGGGATTTGAACACAACCTCCCGATCAATAATAGAGAAGTACAGAGAAGGTCAGAAGGAGCTGCATTGTGCCTTTGTGGATCTGGAGAAAGCATATGACAAGGTGCCGAGAGAGGAACTGTGGTATTGCATGAGGACGTCTGGAGTGGCAGAGAAGTATGTTAGAGTGGTGCAGGGCATGTATGAGAGATGTAATACAGTGGTGAGGTGTGCTGTCGGTGTGACAGAAGAGTTCAAGGTGGAGGTAGGACTGCATCAATGGTCAGCTCTGAGCCCCTTCTTGTTTGCTATGGTGATGGACAGGCTGACAGATGAGATTAGGCAAGAATCTCCATGGACTATAATGTTTGCAGATGACATTGTGATCTGTAGTGAGAGCAGAGAACAAGTGCAGGAAAATCTAGAGAGGTGGAGGTATGCCCTGGAAAGGAGAGGAATGAAGGTTAGCCTCAGTAAAACAGACTACAAAATGTGTGAACGACAAGGACCCAAGAGGAATGGTGAGGTTACAGGGAGCAGAGATAAAGAAGATGGAGGATTTTAAGTACTTAGGCTCAACAATCCAGAGCAACGGAAAGTGTTGGAAAGAAGTGAAGAAGCGTGTGCAGGCAGGTTGAAATGGTTGGACAAAAGTATCCGGTGTGATGTGTGATAGAAAGGTATCAGCAAGAATGAAAGGAAAAGTGTACAAGACGGTGATGAGGCCAGCGAGTGGCTCTGGGGAAAAGACAGGAGGCAGAGCTGGAGATAGCAGAGATGAAAATTTTGAGGTTCTCTTTGGGAGTAACGAGGATGGATAGGATCAGGAATGAGTACATCATAGGGACAGCACATGTTAGATGTTTTGGAGACAAAGTCAGAGAGGCTAGATTGAGATGGTTTGGACATGTACAGAGGAGGGATAGTGAGTATATTGGTAGTAGGATGCTGAGGTTGGAACTACCAGGCAGAAGGCCGAGAGGAAGACCAAAGAGAAGATTTATGGATGTGGTGAAGAAGGACATGAAGGTAGTCGGAGTAAGAGTAAAAGATACAGTGGATAGGGTGAGATGGAGGCGGATGGTTTGCTGTAGCGACCCCTGAAGGGAAAAGCCGAAAGAAAAAGAAGAAGATGCTGGGGGGCGTGAAATATTTTTTTGTTTGTTTTTTGGGGGTTTTTTTTTGCTTGTTTACTTGCTGGATAACCTGGTCCAAAGAGTTCATGCCACTGCAAGGAAACAAAGTTTGTCCTACATTGATTCAGCCCTCGCTAGTAATCCAAGGAATGAAATTACCCAGTATTGAGTTTTTTTATGGTCATTTACGTTGAAATAACTCTCTATCGCTTCGATATGAGTGCGAATGATCACATGTAGTACCCTGGCCTGGTCTGGCGAGATGGTCAGGGTATACCCTGCGTTCGCCCAGTGTCAGCAGGGATAGGCTTTAGCGTTCTTGCCATCTTAATAGAAGGATTAAATGGTTCGGCATATGAGTGCATGAGTGAGTCTCAAGTAGCAAATCAGAAGGCTGTTTCTATCATGACAAGCTGTATTTTTGCCTTGTTAACTTTAAGAAGACAAAAAATGAAGCACTGTTTATAGTTGCTATCATGTAAGCGATAACAAGAGCAAGGATGCCTCATAAACCTTCTACTGTGGGAAAGGTATCCATAAAAGGACAAAACATTCATTAATATTATTATTTATTTATGGATATTTCGTGTTAATTGATTGCTGTTATTAAAAGGTATGAAGCCAACAATAAGAAATTATTAATTGTTGATTATTTTCATATAACCACTGTTTTATTTCTTATATTAATACACTCAATCACTTACTTACTCACTTTAATCCTTTTTGAGTCGCAAGAAGGCTGGAACCCATCTCAGCCGACAGGGGTTAAACGCAGGGAGCAGCTTGCCAGGCTGTTGCAGTAATTAATACATATAATAAATACATATTATCAATGTTTCCCCTGAAATTTTCATCTTTCTTGGTGCCACTACCTCTGCAGGTTGAATCTGTAGATCTCACATCATGTGTCATTGTTATTTCATTAATGCTGGCAATGTGAAATACAGTTAGAGATCAAGACAATGACGTTTCACAGGCGTCACCAGAAAGTTGAGCATGGACATGTATGTTCCATCCCTATCAGTGTCACAACACTTCCTCTGTTATCCATATGTTGCCTTGTCGGATAACCCGACTGGACATTAATCAGCATGAGCACTTGTACCGATTCTCCCAGTCCCCCACACACACACCCCCCAATCCGCTGTCTCCCTCCCTCTCGTGGCCCCAGCCATAGCAGACATTTTTGTGGTGAAATCATTAAACCCACGTGCGGAGCTCTCTCTGTGGTCACTGGGGGTCTTGCTCCTCTGCCTTTAGCTGAATAAATCATAAAGTCTACCGCCGGACCACACAAGAAGAAGGAGAAACAGCAGCAGCAGAGGAGAACAGACCTCGAGCCCTGCACGGACGCACACATACACACAGATCCTTCCCGTCTACACACACACACACACACACACACACACACACACACACACACACACACACACACACACACACACACACTCCCTTTCCCTCTCCCTAACTCAGAGGCTGAAGACCAAAACACTAGAGCGGTAAAAATATGTGTGTGTGTGCGTGTGTGTGTGCGTGTGTGTGTGTGTGTGTGTGTCTGTGTGCGTGTGTGTGTGTGTGTGTGTGTGTGTGTGTGTGTGTGTGTGTGTGTTTTAGAGAGTTATATAAAAAGTAACAGAACAAAGAAAAAGCATAACAAGAAGGAAATAGGGACCAGATAGAGAAAAGATGTTGAGTAAAAGATATAAGGGGAGGGGAGGTGGGGGCTCTCGAGAAAAAAATACCCCGATTAGATGCCAAGATCAAGTTCTGTATGAATAAAAAAAAAGAGTCTCTTTAAATCAAACACGTATCCACACAAGCAAGGAAACATTCAAATGTGTGTTTAATCAATATGAATAAGTCTGTTTTTCTATGTGTAATTAAAAGTGTATGTTGACTTGTATGCGTGCAATTAAGAGTGCATGTTGACCCCACGTTGTCAGAAATATAGTGTGTGAGGTTAATCATGTGAAAGAGTCTGGTTTTGCACATGCAATTAAGACCGTGTGTGTTAAGCCAACGTTCTCGCAAGTGCACTCGGTGGGTTATTATTTCTGTGGAGCGTAACATGCAGTGAAATAGCTGGAGGAAAGGCTTTGAGCTCTGGAAAATTCAAAAAGTCCCTCTGAAGAAGTCAATGAAGGACGATTGCCATACCCGGAGGATTCCTTTACCTGGAGGAATAAGACAGTGAGCTAATCTCTCGTCACAACCACCACACTACAGGTGTACAACAGGTCTACAGAAGTGGACAAACTCCTGTTAACCATGATGCCACTGTACAGCCTGACTGTTTGATGTCATATAATTATCTACTGATAATGAAGATGAGGAACTCAATAATGTTGTTAGCAACGTTAGCACATGAAGATGACACATGTAATAGGTCGCACTGTGCCCACTATCAGAAGATTATCAAAGAGTTTTGTGTACATACACTTCAATGCTTAATCATGCAAAGGTAGCTGGGAGGCAGGAGCCTCTGTCAGATGTCTCTTGTCAAAGGTATGGTACACCCTGAACAGAAAAACTAATACACACACACACACACACACATACACTCATAACTATACACACTCACACAATGAGCTTGTGGGAGGAATGTTGGACTCTGCTAGGAAAGCCATGAAAGCACAGAGATAACATGTAAATCAACACAGGAACACTTTTTATCATGCCCGGGACTGGAACCCAGGACCTTCTGCCGTGAGATGGACCTGCTAATCACTATACCGCCAAGCCACCTATAAAAGATCACATTGATGATCAATTAATAAGTTAAATATGTGCATAATGGATTCTGCCTTTAATGCAACAATTATCTATACTGGTGTACCTGGTGTTTAATCAGTTTTGATCATCTTTCAATTTATTCTGGGAATTATATGGTGTTCAGTAAATAATGATATCAAGTCCTGTTGAGTAGCCAGTTACCAAGTGACTTGTTCTTATTTTATACATTCATTCATTTTCACATTCGTTCAGAATACATCTGAGGGACAGCACATGTAGGAGGTTTTGGAGACAAAGTCAGAGAGGCTAAATCGAGATGGTTTGGACATGTACAGCAGAGGGATAGTGAATATATTGGAAGTACGATGCTGAGGTTGGAAGAGCTGAGGTACGATGCCAGGCAGAAGGCCTAGAGAAAGACCAAAGAGAAGATTTATGGATATGGTGAAGGAGGACATGAAGGTAGTTGGTGTAGGGGAAGAAAATGCATGAGATGGAGACAGATGAGTCGCTGTGGCGACCCCTGAAGGGAGCAGCCGAAAGGAAAAAAAGAAGAAGAAGAAAAAGAAGATTCATTCATTCAGTTTCTAAGCTGCGGCATCTAATTAGGGTCGTGAGTAGGCTGGTGCACATCTCAGCCAACTCTAGGTGAGAGCGGGCCATATCCTGGACAGCTCGCCAGGCCATCGCAGAGCTGATTTGATATAGATAACATAATTCCATGCAGTGTAATCAGTTAACAGTCGGGTTAAGTTATTTATACAAAAGTGTTATGGCATAAATAGTGAATATCCACAAAACCAAGGTGTAAGAAATGAGCCAAGAATTGTAAGGCTATACTTGAGGTCAAGAAAATCATGTTGGCCTTGCATCGGTACTAAAAATGGATCTTGCTGAGCAGTAAAATATATGTCATTTAGGATCAATGTAAATTTGGAAATACCACTGGTGGGATACACACCCACTTCACTCATGTCTATGGTGGTACGTGCTATTTTAAAAATTGAATACAGGGAACTTCTTCCAAACCAAATTAGCAAAATTCTAACTAATTTACACTTGCACAGAGGACACACAAACAAGAGGATTATATGATGTGGTTTTCCCTTCTTTGACAGCCCAGAACTAACCTAAAATTAAAATATCTATAGCCTATACGGTATATGTGCATTTATAGAAAATTGCAGGGATAAGAAGTCAACCTTGATTTAGTACCCGAGTGCAAGTTCTGCCGCTGAACTGATATTCAAATTAAACTACTACAGTCGTGTTCCTCGTATATTTTTTTTTTTTTTATGTCCCGGTATTGGATGTTTTTAATTAATGTGGATATAAACAAATTTATTTACAAATCTAAAAACTCACAAGGTCACAACCTGATCCACACAAGAAATGTGGTAACGAGGAAAATGCAATTTAAAAAAAAGAAGGAAAAAAAAAGCTTTGTCAAAGTGAACACAGTGCCATGGTGATCAGCTATGTTGGGGTGTTTATTGCTTTTTGTTTTGTTTTGTTTTTCTCCCCCTATTTTCTCCCTAATTTAGCAGTACAGTATCCAATTCCTTGTAAAATTAAGCACTTCAGCAAATGAATGAAAGAATGATTTCCATAAGTTGGATAAAGTAAGAAGTCTTTGTCGTTATGGTGACGGGTTACTGATCTGAAAGTCAGCGGTTTAATCCCCACTGTCACATTTGTTGGGCCCTTGAGCAAGGCCCTTAACCGTCAATTGTTCAGTTGTATAAAAAAAAAAGACAATTGTAAGTCGCTCTGGATGAGAGCGTCCTCCAAATGCAGTAAATGCAACGTGAGAGCTTGAGAGAGCTTTTACTCTTACACTGCATCCAATAACCACTGATGAGCTGCAAAGGCGGAATCATATAACTACAAAATTTAGTGCATATTATACCTTTATTATGCTCTTTAACAGTCTTTTCCCCACACTCTGTGAGTAAACATGCTTGTTTGTGATTACAGGGACCCCTCACTTTCCGCAGTTAATTGGGACCGAGATCCCCATGCGACCACCGAAATCCACAAAGTAGGATCAATCCCCCTTGACTAACGTATACGTACATGTATATGTGCATATAATATCAATAAATACATATTCAATGCTATAAATTCTGATAATAACAATTAAACATGAAAAAAATGCATAAGATGTAAATAAAACATAAATACACACACATACAGACGTGCGTGCACGCACTCAGATGTGCACCTCACAACAATGTAAGCAGTTTTGATGGGAGGTTTTGGGTTGTTCTTTGTTTTGTGTTGGTTTTCTTTTTTTTTTTTTTACATAATTGGCCTTGTTTTTGTGGCATTTTCCTTAACGTTCCCCCCTATTCTTCCTTAATTTCCTTATTTTTTAATTCTATGAATATTAAAAAAAAAAAAAAAAAAAAAAAACACGATGCACTGAAGCCACATGAAATGAAGCGTGAAGTAGCCCTGTACTTTATTCCTTTTCCGTTGCTCAGAAATAGTAATATTACTTTACTAGTCTCTACCTGCAATCTAGTATCATGCAACAAAATAAAAAATGTCTCGGCTTAAGAAAACCAAGGTGGTTTGTTAATGGTGAGTGTTTTAGAACAAATGGACAAAGGCATATTTCTTCTGGGAAATAAACCACAAACCCATTTGGATAATTTGCTCCCAGCAAGTGGTTGTGCCCAAAGAATTTAATATTTGAGTGCACCATGAAACCAGGAAGTGAAAACAAAGTACGGCCAATGTGCATGCCAGCTATAGACAGACCATAAAGCAAGTTAACTGTTGTGCTCAAAATGGAGCCGTCTGTTTTTAATCACCTTCAGGAGATGAATGTTGTTACTGTTAAAGTTGGAAAATATAAATATGAGATTAGAACAGTTAGTTTGCAATATGTTTATTGTTAGATAATTACAGAAAAACAACGCACAATAGCTTGTATTGTCTATTACTGGAATTACCCAATCACTGATACCAATTTTCAAAGAATTTATACAATTTATAAGGCACACTTTACTATTGAATGTGATTTGATGTTTATGTGCGGCTCTTTTACCATGCAAGCAATAAAACATAATGCTGCACACTTAAAATGGAAAATACCACCCCATAGTTAATTGTTTTCCCATTATGGGTCACCTTGTAGTGTGCGTTTCTCTTATTTTAAAGTAATCACCCCCACCATTGGGGAGGAGATTATGGAATTGGTTGTGTCTGTCTGTGTGTGTATGTGTGTGTCTATGAGCATGCTAATTCTGAAACTAGGGGATGGATTTCCATGCAATCCCAACAAAGAACTGATTCAATTTTAGGCATTGTCCAGATTTGGTCCAGGCCATTAGTGAATTATTTTTAACATTGTGCAATAAGACATGTAGGTAGAAATCACCCAGAATATCCCAGGAAAAAAAATACAGAGCTCAGAAATAACTGGTAGAATAGATGGCCAGTAGTATAACTGGTGGAATGCACCCTGAGAAAGCAGTGTAATTACACATCATCTGCCACTATAACCCTTACAAGAAAGCACTACCTTGGTGGAGGTCTGCATTATGTGAGTATATTTCTAGTTCTCCATGATAACAATATTTCATTTATTCATTCATTTTCGAAGCCACTTATTCATAATCAGGGAGACGGGGAGAGCATCTCAGCTGACTCTGGGCGTTATGAGCATACATCTACTCATCAGCCTGTTTTTTTTCTTTCTTTCTTTCTTGATGTAAATAATAATACAGTCAGCCCCCTACTTACGAAATTAATCCGTTCCAGAGCCTTCTTCATAACGCGGAAGTCTCGTAAGTAGGGGCGCATTTTACATGTAAAACACCTGATTCGTTTCAAGGCTCCCAAGACTACCCCATAAACCCTTTAAAAATGATAAAAGTACACCAATTTTGTATGAAATATGTGTTAAAAGTAAAAGAAAATCATTTATTAAACCATTTAAACATTTTTTATTAACACACACACACACACACACTCACACACACACACACACACACACACACACACACACACACACACACACACACATACACACACACACACACACACACACACACACACACACACACACCTGTCTCTCTCTATCTCTCTCTCTCTAAATGTGTATTGTATACACATTAAATGTTTATTGTGGCACTGCGGGCCACACCCACTAGCAGGACGTCTGAGCATTTTCAGACGTGGAATTCAAAGCACATTCCCTGCTTGACAGATCGGAGGTCCAACCTCAACTTTAACTTGATTCCTTGATGGATCGGCGGTCCAGATGAGCCGGTTTTGCTCACATGCGCCACATTTATTAAACAACTTAAAAAACTAAACTAAAAACTAAAGAGTTAAGCCTTCTTTCATCTCTGAATGATTCTGTAGACAGTCTCTCTCTATCTCTCTCCCCCTCTCACACACACACACACACACACACACACACACACACACACACACACATAAAACTTGGGTCCGCCCACATGAAATGCAAAGCTGACGGAACAACTCTATTTAAATATTTAAATGGACGGGATGTTGTATTTTAATCAGAATTACAGTACCTGTTTGAAAGATCAGAGGTCCTCATTCAATATTAACTTGCTTACTTGCAAGATCGGAGGTCTTCTCCCACGGAGCACTCTGTTTTAATATCGTGCCGAAATAATCGCCTCTGTCACTGTATTTCTGTTTTAAGGTCTCCTTCTGGTTCAATATCATCCCGACTGTAAAGGGGTTTCGGCGATAACGAATTATAACGCTGCATGATCAATCTCAAAACAAGCCAACAGTCAACTCTCCTTCACGCATGTAACAAACAGGAAGTATGGGTAACAGCTGCCTTCTGGCCAATTGGAGGCCAGCGGGGCGGGATGGTGGGAGACAGCCAATGAGAGATTAACTCATGCATCGTGTGAAATTTTGATTGGAGCATTTGAATTTTGAATTGCGCATTTGGCGCTTTTCGTAAGAGGAGGTTGTTTTCGTATCTCAGGGACGAAAACTTAAGAAAATGTTTTTCGTAACCCGGATTTTTCGTACCCAGGGGGTTTCGTAAGTAGAGGGCCGACTGTAATAAAAAAAATGTTCACAGCTTCCTAAACAGGAAAAACACATACACTGAGTTATGCCAGAACTTCAGGATAACTGGGGCCAAGACAGACCAATTTCACGACGATCACTGTAAATTAAGGCTAACACATTAAAACAAAACATTAAAAATCCCTGCAGGCTCAGTTGATCAGGGCCATTATTATTAATATGTCAATATATATGCACCATGTAATTCATTTCCTTTCTACATCATCAGTACATGACTATTGGCTGACGAGAGATCTGGACCAATCGAGGGATATCATCCATCACAGATTTTTAGACAAAAGATTGGATGTAATCATTTGTTGTAGACCTGTACACCTTGTGGTAGTGATGCTCATGTTCAGAAATAACATCCTAATGGAGATATTGTAGGCTGTTAGCATAACTGGTTTTGTTTTCACTTCTGTCCATTTGCATTAGTTTTTCATTTGTCTGTTTGTTTTTGAGTTTTTTTCCTTCTTCGTATTTTAGTTACTCATGCCTCAAGAACTGACAGACACATCAATGTCAAATTTACAGATTAGCAACTTGGGACCAAATGCTGGTGCAAGTTCATGAAAAGGTCATTGTAGGTCAAGTTCAAGATCATCAATATGGCGACCAATTGTTTATAATGTCCAGGCAGTGGCTGGTGTGATTCCTCCATCAGGGGAAGTTCTAGTTTATGTGTGGCGTACACCCTGAACAGCTCACCAGACTACCACAGGGCCAACACACATGCACAATCACACACACACACACACACACACGCACACACACGCACACACAGAAAACTAGGGGTGATTTGGAACAGCAAATGTGCAAGTTTTTGGACTGTGTGGAAACTGGAGTACCAACATGGAGAGAACAGACAGCAATTTACACTCAATTTGAAACAGCAGTTTGAAACAGCCCATCAAACTACTGTGCATGTTTTTGACTGTGGGAAGAAACCGAGGTACCAGGAGGAAACTCACACAAGCACAGGGAGAACCTGAAAACTCCACACAGAAATGACAGGCCGTGGGAATTGGACTTGGAAGACAGATGTCCTTACTACTATGCCATGTTGCCATCTTTGTTATGGACCTCTTCCACTTATCCTACCGCTGTGTCTTCAATGTATTTACTTTTTTATATTTTTGTATATCTATATAAATATCATGGAAAGAACATGCAAACTCAACACAGAAACACCCGATCTTGGGAATCAAACCCAAGCCTTCTTGCTGTGCTACCCTCTGTGCCATCTTAAACATGTTTTTTATTAGCAAATAATTCTAATATCAACTATCTAATGAATTAAATAGAGCTTTTTTTGCCCAGCTGTTTGAAAACACGAAACACTCCACGCTTTGTAAGGGGTCTGTGATATTGCTACTCTATTGATTCCCAGTCAGTTAAACCTTTTAATATGTTATTTTTAATATGTTGCTTTTCCATACAGACTCCTTCTATAAGTGTTAAATAAATGTGTCCTTAGTACATCAATCATAACATTTTTTTTCCATCCAGAAAACAAGAAACAGCCAGAGGTGGATTGTGTTATAAAGAGAGAACAGAAGAAATCCTATCCACACCATTAGAGGAGGCCATAGCGCCTCTTGACCCAAGGGGCCAAACCTTTTACAATGACCTTTGGCCTTTTTCACTCCAAGGCTGGTGTTAGGTGCCTGCACCCCGCCTCTCACTTGTGCTTACCAAGTCTGTGGCTTTGATTGAAGCAGGAGAGGGTCATTATTTAGAGATGGTATCGGTGTCAAGTGCGAGCCGCCAATCCCCATTGGTAAAACCCCACAGGTGGCTCACAGCAGAGTTCGGCGGAGAAGAAAAAGAAAACTGGAGCCCCTTGTTTTCACTCATATGATCAGAATGTTAATGTTTCAAAGGGTTTTGTTGATGGGTGGTGTTTTTAACCCTGGTCTGAATGCTTTCTGCTGTGTGTTGTTGTAGGTTCATGTTTTTAGTTCTCATTGTGAAGTGGATTAGCAAGTGCATGACCTCTGTAATCTGGGGAATGTGATGGTCATGACCCAAAGTTCGAAGTTAACAAACTGTCTGTGGTTCATCAGTTAAGAGCATTTTAGATGAGTACACAAATCATTAATTCATCTTCATTAACTGTTCTATTATGATCAGGGCTGCACTAGTTTCTCACATCTCATTAAACGAATACTGATACATGAAATGTCTGTGCATGTGTGCATGGAGCCCTGCAACAGACAGGTATTTAATCCAGCCTATATTCCCAGCCTGTTGCAGGGCTCCATACACACATACACAGACACTTCATGTATCAGTATTCTTTTAATGAGACGTGAGAAACTAGTGAACCTTGAGAAGTCCACAACTCATGCAAAAGTTGACATACATGGTATACGAGGTCCACCTGGACAACCTGGAGCTATGAGGCAGCAATGCTGTTGTACCAATAGGATGCAATACAGTATGAAAAGAAGGGGAGAGGAAAGCAGTTCTGGTTGAGAGAAAAGGTACACCTTGAGCAGGTGTGCCGGTTTATTACAGGGGGCTCGCAACACTTACACTCTCATTCACACCTGTGGACAATGTAGAGTAGCTAGCTCACCTAATGTGCATGTCTTTAAACTGTTGGAGGAAACTGGAGGACCCACAGGAAAACCACACAGGCATGGAAAAACATGAAAGTCCCTCACAGGAAAGCCTTTGGCAGAGATTCGAACCAAGACCCTTGTCAGGTAACAGTGAGGACACCATTGTGCTACACTCTTACTAGGGTTGCCAGGAGGCTGGAGACTATCCCAGCCGTGTTTGAGCAATTGCAGTGAGGTACACCATAAACAGTTCACCAGTCCAACCCAAGGCCAATACAAACATAATCATTTACAGTCATAGTTATGAGCGTATTGAAACAGCCAACTATCCAAATGTGCATGTCTTCTACTGTGAGAGGAAATGGGAGTACCTGGAGGAAACCCATGCAGGTACTGAAAAAACATGCAACTGTGCACAAAAGTGCCTTTACTAAAACTGAGATTTGAATTCAGCACCTTCTTGCTATGAGGCAGATGTGCTCAACAGTCGGCAGGGATGGTCTCCAGCTTCCCCTTGACCCTAATAAAGCATAAAAGGGCTTCACAAAACAGCATGAGATGTTGCTATTATTCTTCCAGCTATTATGAGTGTGCTTGTTGTCCATAAACATTTATCCTGATTGTTACCCTTAGTTCTTACCATATGAGGAAACAAGAAACACAAGTAATAGATCACTTACTAGGGTTAATTTAGAGTTGTGTTTATAAAGATCCTCCTTGGTCAGGCGTAGGCTTGCTGTAGTCCAAGAAGGATACCAGGCATTTTTAATTTTAAATAAAGCAAATGATTCGTTTTAACCCAAATATAGATCATAGGAAACAAATGAAATGTTCAAGTGCACAAAGTGTTGTGATGCACAGACTTATTATAACTCCAAAAGTAAAAAAATCAGTAATATAGTGGAGTGGATGATGATGGTATGATAGTCGGATGATAAACTCCATGAACTCTCCTCACGTATCTTACTCATTTGCTGAACTGCTTAATCTTACTAGGGTAGTGGGGAGGTTGGAACCTACCTCAGCTGACAGTAGGCAACGGCAGGGTTCACCCTGAGCGGCTCGTCAAACCATTGCTGGGAAACACCCTGAAATATGAAACAGCCAATTACCTTAATGTCTTTGGTCTGTGGTAGGAAACCAGAGTACCCTGAGGAAACCCATACAAGCATGGAAAGAACATGCAAACTCCACACAAAAATGTTCTTTCTGAGCCTGGGACTCGAACCTAGGACCTTCTTGCTGTAAAGTGGATAGGCTAACCATTACACCACCATGTTACAAATTTCCTTGGATTGAAGATTAGAAATATGTTCATACTGCAGTGAAGATGTTTCTATTACAAAGAAAGAAGAAATTTTAAATATTGTCTCATTCTTTTCTGGTCCCAACTTTTTAGACTAGATTTTAGTGAAGTAACATTTTTACAGATATCTGCCAAACATGGTCACTGATAAAGCTAATAAAATACTCAACTGTAGGATACATGTGATTCTTGCCAAAAATAAGTTACATCAGAAATATTTTAGCCTTTACCTATATGGGCAGCATTGCACAAGTTCCTTCAAATGCTCTCTATCGAGGTCGCCATTTTCATCGGAACATAGTGTACAGAACAAAGTACCATATTACAGCATAATTAGTGGCGCATACACCAAGCTTGAAGGATGTTAGGAAAGCTAGCATAGCCTTGTTGCTCAAACTATCTATCATTCATAGCTAATTAAGTGCATTAACATTTTTAAACTATTTCCTTGAAAATGAGAACCATACAACTAAGAAAACAAGATGTTGCAGCTGTTTACACAGCTAAGTCAATCGAAAACACAATCCAATCAAAAAGACATTTGGAAGCAAACCTGGTGGTCTACTATCTATATAGAGACAAAACTGGTGGGAAAGATTGTGTGTGTGTGGGGGGGGGGGGGGGGGTGCTTTCTGTGTTGCACAGATCTCTCTTTATGCTTCTGTTTATTATGCTCAAGGCTTGGCCATGCCTTGTGCACTGCACCAGATCCACCATATGTCAACATCTTGCTGGTGGTTCCACGACTTCCAAACAACAGATAGGGTGCAGTGAACCTGCCCTGTAAACTTTGGACAACGTATTCAGCAGAACTGTAATTATTTACAGAGGCTGGGGGTATTGGAATTTGGCTTTTCCACACTTTCAAAAAAAAAGCCAATTTGTTCTTTGTTGATTGCACTCTGTGAGTCGACTTCAATCCATTGAAATGGTGAGTTATCTAGGACAATGACTCTAGATGGAGAAATGTATTTTGATGTGGTACATGGTGTGTGCGGGGGTTGTGTTGTTCCACTGTGTACCTTCATTGCTTTAACAGTCTGATGGAGATTTCGTTAAAAAAAAAAAAGTCTACCTTTCCACATGAAAATGCATGGTGTTTCTGTCTGTGTATGTCAGTATCAGTGTGTGCAGAGAAGGGGGTTGTCAGTGGAGGGGGGGGGGCATATTTGTGAGCACCCCTACAATGCCCCACCTGTGCCTAAGCTGTACACTGGTAGACCACCCACTTAGGAGAGAGTGGGGGGGAGAGAGAGAGAGAGAGACGATGCAGTTGCGAAGGAAGGCCTAATAACCTCTTTGGGTGGGCAACAAGACCTTGAACTGAAGTAGAGTGTTTCAAACAACTGAGAAAGTGAAGGGGGGACCACTCCTGCCATTACTGAATTCTACCAGCAAAGCAGCAATACACAGAAAGAGATGTTCTGTGTGTGTGTGTGTGTGTGTGTGTGTGTGTGTACTTACATTGTCTGTAGAAAAATAATTATCACCCCAAAACTAATTAATTACCAATGAATACATATATATATATATATATATATATATATATATATATATATATATATATATATATATATATGTAACAGGACAGTATATATATATATATATATATATATATATATATATATATATATACAGTCATAATTAAATAATAATATATGAAATTATATATTATAATAATAATAACTGAATATTACTTGTTAAGAATTACTTAAAAGTAATCGTGCACGATGGCGCAGTGGTTAGCATGTCTGCCTCACAGCAAGAAGGTTATGGGTTTGAGTACCAGGCTTGAGTGTTGCATCTTCTCCACATGGGTATTCCAGTTTCCTCCCATAGCTTAAGGACATGCACATTAGACTAACTGGTTATTCCAGATTGCCTATAGATATGAGTGTAAGTATGTATGGTTGCGGGTGTGTGCTGCCCTGCTATGGTCTGGTAAGCTGTTCAGGACCTCTTCCGGCTTCGCCTACTGTAAGCTGAGATAGGTTCTGTCCTTCTCGCAACCCTAATAGTAGTATTAAGCAATTCAGCAAATAAGTCATTGAGTGAATAATTATTTATATGAATTATTTTTTCATTCACTTTCTAAGCTGCCTAATTCTAATTAGGGTCGCGGAGAGGTTGGCACCTATCTCAACCAACTCTGGGCGAGGGTAGAGTACAGCCTGTACAGCTCGCCAGGCCATCGCAGGGTAGAAACACATAAAACACTACTGACAATCCAGTGGTCTAATCTTTGCGAATGGCAACAATGGTTCTTTTACATGCCTCTCACCACAGACAGTGAGCAACATGGCTAGGCTTTGATAACCCAGTTAGCTACACTGGGTGGTGGTGCCCACCAGTGACAATCTGGTGATAGTGGGTCTTACACCAACGACCGGTATGATCAGCAAGACGGCACTCTACCACCGGAAAGTGGAACATTCTGTGCAACAATTAATAATACAGTTAGATCGGCTATAATTAGTCATTCCGTCACCATTTTATTATTTATATCCTTCGGCCAAATGATCCCCAGTGCCGTTAACTGGGTTATCAAAGGCCGGCCAGGTCTCTCACTGTCTATGGTGAGAGGCATGTAAAAGAACTATTGCTGACTTTCATAAAGAGTAGCTGCATAGCCATCAACGTGTTTCTGCCCCTTGCTAAAGGGCTGTGTCAGGAAGGGCATCCGATGTAAAAACCTATGCTAAATCAAACATGTGAATCAGATGATTCGCTGTGGTGACCCCTGAAAAAAAGGGGAAAAGCTGAAAGGAAAAGAAGATCTTTTGACCAAATGAATTGATGAATTTTTAATGGCACAAAACTTATTGTCTTTTACAGGGCACTATAACTGGAGACTCCTTCCACAGATTTTATATATATTATATTTTAAAATATATACTGTATAGTTTCCTTTAACAACAGCTTGGTTTGAAGTCAGGTTTAGATTATGTGGAGTGTTTGTTTTAACGGGTCCTGTTCTTATAGAAGCAGTACGAAGTATTTTCAAGGTTACTGTTAAAGAGAACTAATCTACTCCTTCTGATCAACCACATCTGAGGTTTTAACAACACTGTGGTCCATATAAATGCATGTAACACCACAAATATGTGTTTAAGGCCTGATAAAAGTGAATAGGGCATAACTGTTTTTGTAGTTTATATTTCCTGGAACTATGAACAAGTACAAATGATGGGTTTTAAAGAGAAATTCTGAACTATGCTTAAGAAGAGCAAAGAAATTTCCATATTTGTGCTGTAGAAGCTAGACAGTCAAGTGGAGTTGTGCTGTTGGTCCATGTTTATTGTAGAGTTTGTTAGTTTCCCTGTTTAGAAACAGTAGCCATAAAGACTATAATTGGTGAGATCATTCCAACCTTGTGTGTTAAAGAGTTGGAAAGTCTGGTGGATGAGCCAAGGAGGACGAGGAGAAAGAACACCAGCACGGTGGTCCATGGAAAAGCTGAACTCGTAGAACCACTGTGTACGGCCTGTTAGTGACCCCCTTCACCTCGCTACTGATACAGTGCTACTCGCTGTCACTGCCTTCCCTTCTTTTATTCGTCCCTTTTAGAAAAACCACATACGATTACATTAGATCATACAATGATTACGTTTACATAGAAGTTTTTGTTTTCATTGTGTCTGTAAGTACAATAACCTGAAAACTAGTAAACTGATTTCCATGATATTGTAATAAAATATGGGTCTGGAGTCAATGAAAAAGAGATTAAATTTTTGGTATGATCCAGATTGGGATTCAGGAGAGTTTAGACGGAATATATAGAATATACTGTATATTTAAGCGCTTTCGAAGATGGGAAATTCCATTTAACAAGCTCAGAGGATTATATCTCTGCAAAAATTCATCAGATTAGTACAAAATGTGTTGTGCTAATGTAAGAAGTAAAGCTTCAGGTCCGGATCCAGGAATCCTTCCATTACAAAATTATCAATTTTAGTTGATTGAATGAAAGGTATTCAATGGTGTCAGAAACATTCAACAACCACCAAAACGTAACTGACAATGTGCTGATTCATTAAGGATTACAGTTTTCTTAAGCACTTCCTGTTTAAAAGATTCCTTAATTTTATATATATATATATATACACTGGTACCTCACTTTACAAAATTAATCTGTTCCAGAGGCGGTTTCGTAACCTGGATTTTTCATAAGTAGAACCACATTTTACATGTAAAACGCATGATTCGTTCCAAAGCCCCCAATACTACCCTTTAAAAATTATAAAAGCATACTTTTTAAGGTGCTTACTTCGTGTTGACCATGTCTTCTTAGCAGCGTTATAATCTTACAAATGTTTATTCAAGGTTAAAAGCTTGAGCCAAAAAATAAAATTTCAATGAGCACACTCAAAAAACTCATGAAACAAGCCGCGTCATCCCTCCTAGCCAATGGGAGGCCAGTGGGGCGGGATGTTGGGAGATAGTCAATGGAGAGCAACTCGTGCATTGGTTGAATGTTTGAATGGTGCGTTTAGCGCGTTTCGTAAGGAGAACTTGTTTCGTATACAGAGACAAAAAATTTTGGAAAATGTTTTTCATAACCTGGATTTTTCATTTGCTGGGACTACCACTGTATATAAGAGTTGGTCAAGAGTGCTACAGCCAGGAGAAAAACACATTGTTCCTCTTGAATCTGAGGTTCGACTATCAGTACCCCTGCATAAATTTTCCTGACTAAGCTGAGGAGTGTGATTCCCTGATGATTGGAACACACCCTCCGGTCCCCCTTTTTAAAAAGGGGGACTACCACCCTGGTTTGCCAATCCAAAGGTATGGCCCGCGATGACCACGCGATTTTGCACTGACGTGTCAACCAAGACATTCCTACAGCATCCAGAGCCCTGAGATATTCAGGATGGACCTCATCCACCCCCAGAGCCCGACCACCGAGGAGCTTTCTGACTACCCCAGTGACCTCAGCTCCAGTGATGGGCAGACCCTCACCCAAACCCCCAGGGTCTTTCTCCTCCACAGAGGGCATGTTGGTGGGATTGTGGAGGTCCTCAAAGTATTCCTTCCACCTCCCAACGATATCCCCAGTCGAGGTAAGCAGCTTCCCACCTCCACTATAAACAGTGTTTGTGGAGAACTGCTTTCCCCTCCTGAGGCATCAGATAGTGGTTTAGAACCTTTTTGAGGCCAACCAACAATTACTCTCCAGGCCCTCACCAAAGTCTTCCTACGCCTTTGCATCAGCGACAGCTTCAGCTGCAGCACGTATGGACTGTCGGTACTTGTTTGCTGCCTCGTGAGTCCCACACGCCAGTAAAACCTGACAGGCCTCCTTTTTCAGCTGGAGAGCCCCTATCACCACAGGTGTTCACCACCAGGTTTGGGGGTTACTGCCCCGACAACCTTCCGGCCACAGCTATGGGCTTCCACCACAGCAATAGAGGCACGAAACATGGCCCATTCGGATTCCATGTCACTCTCCTCCTTCGGGACATGGTTGTAGCTCTGCCGGAGGTGGGAGTTAAAGACATCTCAGACAGGAGACTCCGACAAACTTTCCGAGCAGACCCTAATTACACTCTTAGGCTTGCCAGGTCTATAAGGTGGCCTCCCCAGCCATTGAAGCCAGCTCACCACCAGGTGGTGATCGGTTGACAGCTTAGCTCCCCTCTTCACCAGAGTGTCCAGAACATGCGGCCGCAAGTCCGGTGACACGACTACAAAGTCAGTCACTGAACTGTGACTTAGGCCGTCCTGGTGCCAAGTGCACTTATGGACACCCTTATGTCAGAACAAGGTGTTTGTGATACACCAACTGTGAGCACAGACGTCTAACAACAAAACACCATTCAGGTTCACACTGGAAAAGCCATACCTACAGATCACACCCTTCCAGGCCACACTATCATTGCCCACATGGGTGTTGAAGTCTCCCAAGGCAACAAGTGAGTCTCCCAAGGGAGCGTTCTCCAACACACCTCCTAAAGACTCCAAGATGGGTGGGTACTTTGAACTTTCATTTGGTGCATAAGCACAAGTAACAGCCAGGACCCATCCCCCACCAGCGGGCGGAGAGAAGCTACCTTTTCATCAACCGGGGAGAACCCCAATGTTTAGACACTAAGACGGGAGGCAACAAGGATGCCCACACCAGCTCGCTGGCTCTCATCATGAACAACTCCAGAATGGAATAAGGTCCAGCCTCTCTCAAGATGGGTGGTTCCAGAGCCCAAGCTTAAGGTGAACCCGACTTTATCAAGTTGGGATCTTTCGATCTCACACACCAGCACAGGCTCTTTCCCTGCCAGAGAGGAAACATTCCATGTCAGAGTCAGTAACCAAGGATTGGTCCCAACTCACATTGCACCCAACCCCTATAGCCCTTCCCACAGGTGGTGGGTCCATGGGAGGGCGGACCCATGCCTCCTTTTCAGGCTGGGCCCGGCGAGGCTCCATGTGCACAAGACCAACCACCAGGCACTCACCTTCGAGTCCCTCCCCAAGGTCTGGCTCCAGGGGGGAACCCAGTGACCCGTGTCCGGAAAAGGGAAACTGTGTTCTTGATTTGTTTTTATTTAGCATAGAGGTCTTCTGAACTGCATTTCATCTGAACCTTCACCCAGGACCTGTTTGCCTTAGCTGACCCTATGCCCCCGACAAAATAGCTCCTAAAATCATTAGGTCACGCAAACCCATCCACCAAGATCAGGTGGCGATTGAAGGAGGGGCTTTCTTTTATATTTAAAGTAAATTTGGTAAAATTTTCATCAACAGTAGGCTGCTAAGCTGTCAGTATCTTTCTGCCCTGCAATGGCCTGGCAAGCTGTCCAGGGTGTACTCTTTTCTCACCCAGAGCCGGCTGAGATGGGCGGCAGCTTCCTCACAATCCTAATTAAGCTTAAGTGTTTCAAAAAACTAAATGGATAAATGGGTAAATAGGATAAAATAATTTAAAAATTAAAAATCTATATTCCCGAAAACAAGAAACTCTTCACGTCTGATGTTTATTATGAGATAAAATGTGACTGAAGATTAAAATCTTTGCTTTAAAATGGATCTCTGGCAGTGTTGGAAATTAATTTTATTAATTAATTTTCCCCATCATCCCTTTTTGCCTTTATTTCTGTTTTCATTTTTTAATCAAAGGGGGGGAAAAAAAGAAATAACACAAAAGACATTGTCTCAGATACCAGCCTTCGGTGTGGAAGACAGACAGTGGTGATAAAATCAGATAGGCATATGATCCATGTTCAAATAAACATGTGTGTGTGCGTGCGTTTGTGCGTGTGTGTGTGTGTGTGTGTTTGTGTGTGTGTGTGTGTGTGTGTGTGTGTGTGTGTGTGTGTGTGTGTGTGTGTGTATGAAGGGGAAAGAGCAAACAGTTGTTCATTGGCTTGTCTTACTCAAACAATACATACAATTCCAGCACCTCCGGTGGGACAATTAAACACTGGTGTTGACCCTTGCCATGTCCAGGTTGGCTGGTTTACACCCAGTGCAAAAGCTGTCCCATCCTTGTTTATCCACACACGCCATCGTTCTTGCTGTGATGGATTATATTGTTTGACCTTCAGTGGCTATAATTGGCTTCATTGTATAGATTAACCCCAGGATATGCTCAGCAGATCCCAAACATGCCACGCATGGCCCCTGGGTCAATAACACTCCTATCAGTCTTACAGCCCCGTTAATGGTAAACAGGGTCAACGGCAGCTCCGGCACTGGCCCGTCCCAAGACTTCAACCGTTTGAGACCAGACATTCAGACTCGCCCATTCCCACAAGCCTTTCTCTGCTCTGATAAATATTTACTTCCAGTTGATGTGACATAATGGTACTCCAAACAACTCGCTAAACAATTATCTGTATACTGTTCCGCTTATTTGTGGCCAGTGTTGAAAAACGATATTCCAAACTCCAGAAGGACTTGAGCATCCTTGTGTCACTAAGCACTTAGCAACTAGCAGCCCCAGCCACTTGAAATCATAAAAGAGTGCAAACCGAATTTAAATCAGGCCTAAACAGTGTTTCAGGTTTGACATCCAACCTTAACAACATGAGTGAACACACACTGCCATGTTAAAGCTTAGGTGGTAGGCAACACTCATAGGATGAAGTATTATTGTGTTTATATCCAGGTAATATTAATTTTAATACAGCCGTCCCTCACCAGGAGTCCATGGGAGCTGATTTGCTGAGCTCTCATGGGAGGGAGGGACGGCATATGCTTCTGTCACTAACAGCAATTGCCAGCCAATCACGGGCGTCTGTGAACTCATTCGTACAAGGGGGCGGTTAGAGCTTTCCCTCCAAGTGTGTTAGACCATCACTCAAATACACATGCGCCACAGTTCAAAAAGATGCAGGTGACTAGCATTGCATGTCACAAAGGGGGAGTGTGCTTGCTTTCACGCTGTCCAGGTTGGTGGTGGACATGTGATAGGGAAGGCAATACCTGATGGGTGGGAATTTGAGCCGACTAATTTGATTTTCAGTTTCAATATGCGGCACCTATTGTAACACAGCAAGCTGGTCTTGGGTTTGATTCCCAGTTCGGACGTTTCTGTGTGGAGTTTGCATGTTCTCCCCATGCTTGCATGGGTTTCAGCCGTGTGTGTGGACCCCCCCCCCTTCCTCCCCTCCCCCCACACACAGTCCAAAAACATGCACAGTAGGTTAAATGGCTGTTCCAAAGCTCCCCTAGGTGTGAGTGTAAATATGAATGGTTGTGCAAGTGTTGGCCCTGCGATGACTTGACAAGCTGTCCAGGGTGTACCCCACCCAAGCTCAGAGTCAGCTGAGATGGGAGTCAGCCTCTCTGCGACCCTAATTAGAATTAAGCAGTTCAGAAAATGAATAAATGAATGACTTCTCTCACATTAAGAAGATCTTATGTTTGAGCCTTTTCTTGGTGGTTTTCATGTTCTCCACACGCTTGAGTGGGTTTCCTCTGGGTACTCCAGTTACCACCCATGTGAATGGTTACTTGTGTGTTGGTCCTGCAGTGGTCAGGTTAATAATCAGACGTAAAGCCCAGTGTGGTTTCTGTGATATCTAGAGAACATCTACTCAAATTTTGGTCTATTCATCCATACATTGATCTA
The DNA here is from genome assembly GCA_024760905.1 of Plotosus lineatus. Taxonomy (NCBI): domain Eukaryota; kingdom Metazoa; phylum Chordata; class Actinopteri; order Siluriformes; family Plotosidae; genus Plotosus; species Plotosus lineatus. The sequence goes on along the minus strand of CM045736.1, from coordinate 24,924,476 downwards.
TACCACTTTTCCATCAGGGGCATGAGAATTGTGGAACCAATCCTAGTTGACTTCAGGTAAAAGGGAGTGCCCACCCTGAAAAATCTGCCAATGTATTGCAGGGCATAAACAGACCCAATCAGTCATCCTCACTTATACTCACAATAATGGATTTAGTCTGTGGGAGGAAGCCAATTCACCCTGAAAAACATGTGCAAGCTGAGAGAGGGTTAACCACTACACTACATGGGACATGTTCTTGAACATATTAAAATGAATTAACAACTTGTGAATTAAACATGGCAGTATGGTGGTGTAGTGGTTAGCATGTATGCCTCACAGTAAGAATGCCTGGGTTGATTGCCAGTTTATCCATTTCTGTGTGGAGTTTGTATGTTTTCTCCGTGCTTGCGTGAGTTTCCTCCGGATAGTCTGATTGCCTCCCACAGTACAAATCATGCAGAGGAGGCTAATTGGCTCCTACAAATCAGCCCTAGGTGTGAGTGTGAATGGTTGTGTGTATGTTGGCCCTACGAGGACTTGACAAACTGTTTAAGGTGTATCCCGCCCTCGCCCAGAGTCGACTGAGATGGGTGTAAGCCATCCCGCAACCTTAATAAGGATTAAGAGGCTCAGAAAATGAATGAATGAATGAAAATTGTTGATTTGAACAATACTCCTGGTAATCTCTCAACACCTGCCAGCATTCAGTCACCAAATGCAACCCTTGAAGGAAGTAGCACCAGAACTGGGATTCTGCAGATGTCAGTCCATAAATATTTTGCAGTAGGGTGATCTGCTCAGCTCCCTAATTATTCTTTATATATATATATATATATATATATATATATATATATATATATATATATATATATATATATATATATATTAAACTTTTATTGCCTTTGTTGCTCACCATTTGAAAATGTCAGCACTAACGCACTGTGGATAACAATGGGGCAAGCAAGGATATAGGTTATAGGGTTATTGTCCAAGATTAGTAGGATTTTCCCTGTGTGCTTGAGTGGGCTTCCTCCAGGTAATCCAGTTTCCTCTTACAGTCCAAAGACATGCACGTTAGGCTGATTGGCTGTTCTAAATTGTCCCTAAGTGTGAGTATGAATGGTTGTGTTTGATGCAGCATGTTGCCTCTGTAATGGTCTGGCGAGCTGTTTAGGGTATTTACAGAGTGTCAGCTGAGACAGGACCATACAAGCCTAAAAGGTTAATCATGCTGGCAAATAAGTAAGTATGTACGTAAATGAATAAGAATCAGCATTGTGAGAAAATGTCATTTTATGAATATTTCACCAATATATAAGCTGAAGAAGATGAAGATCGAGATATTTGAAAAAAAAATACACTGCTTAAATTTGGGGGAAAAATCTCTGTAATGTATGATTTTTGGAAGTGATGTTCCTGAGCCCAGGCAGAAATTTCCATGACAGAGTCATGCCTGTTTTTATTCCAATGCTGCTGGATCCAAATCACAGACATTTGATATAAAAAACCTTCAAGCTTGTTTCTTCCGCACAGCCATTTCTCCAGACTCTCAGACAATCCAATTTTTTCTTCTTCCTTCTTTCTTTCTTCTTTTTTCTTACATATTGGTACACTTCTCCCCAGATGCAATGCCAATTAAACAATACAGTTGTTTATGTTCCTCCAGTTGTTCCTTTTTAGTACCACTTACATTTCCATCTTCTGTTGTCCCAACTTTTTGAGACCTATTGCTGCCGTCAATAAAACCAAACAAAAAAAGGGTTATTTCTCATGAAATCATAAAAAGTTTCACTTTCAAGTTAAAAAAAAAATCAATATCGATTTGCAAATCGTTACATTCTGCTTTATTTGTATTTTACTCAGAAATTGGGGCTGTACTTAGATGCATGCTATGGGCATCTGACACCCACTGTATGGTCTCATACATCACACTGCCACATTATTGATTATAGGACGTTTGTGTCGAGAAATAGCTGTGAAATAAATTTGAATGTACCGATTTACAGTATGTGTTACTGGAGGACTCCACTAGAGGGGGGATTTTGTCACACAACTTTGCTTCAATACTTTCTGTAATTTTTTTTGTGTTGTTGATCATGTGCCATTTGACAGTCACATACTGCTCTGAAATTTCATGCATATTGTATCTTGCAGACAGAAAAAAATTCATTTCTGAGCATTTATGCAAGCTGCATACCAACCAGATGCAGGATATACGAAGTAGCCATTATACACATGTGAGCAATTAGTTAAACGCAAGTATGACTCCCACCTAGATGCATTCACAATCATGTTTAGTTCCTTTAATTAAAGCAAATTTTATGCTTAAGCTTTACTGCAATTTAAGTTGACCCTAAGGATTCTCATCTGATTTCATCATTTTTTTTTTCATACAGTTTCAGATTTCTTTTGGCCAGAGTTCTACGATCCCAAAGCAAACCTTTCACAACACTTTGGCATGATTTGTCTGACTTCCTCCATTGCTTTTACCAAATAATTTCAGTAATAACTGCACTGCTTATGAAGGACAGGTAAAGATATTCCACAAAGAAAGCTGCACTATTTTTTGCAGATTCCTCGTCAATCTGCACCCGATCCAGACGTCTCTACAGAACTCAAGAACACTCAAATGGAGAGCTACAGGCCAGTACACTCAAGACCTCACACGCAGAAGTCAGCTGCAGCCAGGACATTGATGTGCAACAGTGCTATCAGTAATTCTGATAACATGCTATCTTAACCTACATTTCCATACAGCAGATTTATAAAAACAGATTATAAAGCAACAGTGCAGTATGGGAACTCGGTATCATATCCAGATTAATCCTAAGCACCGAGTTCCCATACTGCACTGTTCTTCTTGCTTTTCATCCAATGACCATTAGAACACTATTAAAAGCATTTGTTTTTCATTTTCCAAAATCCTTTACCCTACTATGGTGATAGGGAGACTGTAGTCTATCTTAGCCAACTTTGGCAAAGGAAGACTACACCCTAAGCAGCTCATCAAACCATTGCAGAGCCAACAAGCATACATATGTCCATTCACACTTTCACCTCGAGGAAATTTGGAACAAGCAGTTACCCTAATATGCATGTCTTTGAACTGCGAGAGGACACCAGAGTACCGAGGAAACCCATGCAGCACGGGGAGAGCACGTCCTCACTAATCACAAGGATTCCAACCCAAGACCTTCTTGTTTGACTTATAAACCTGACCTATTTTCCCCACAACACGTGTTTTAAATGTGAATCCAAACCTGCATAAGTCCCTCCTGTCATAGCTCTGATAAATTCACACAATAAAACATTGCACGTTATTTATAAAAGGGCTTTTATCAGCGAAAGTGTTGGATCAACTTGATAAAGGTGTCGTCCTGGTCATGCAGTGGTTAGTTTTTCCAACTCACAGCAAGAAGGCTCTGGTTTAAGCTCCATGCCCGGCGAGGACATTTCTGTGTGGAGTTTAAATCTCTGTCCTGGGCTTGTGTGGGTTTCCTCCAGGTGCTCCGGTTTCCTCTCACAGTCTAAAGCCATGCGTGTTAGGTTAATTGGATATTCTAAACTGAACATTGATGTGAATGGTCAGTGTTGGCACTGCGATGGTAAGGCAAGCTGTTCAATGTATCTGTAGCCATAGTTGGCTATGATGGGCTCCAGCCTTTTTGTGATCTATTTTGTCAATAAAGGAGATAATGCTTCCAAAAATTACAGGATATGAAAAGACATCACAAATGAAAAGCAATCTTTGACAAATCCTTGCTCTATAGAATGACGGAGGAGGGAAACTGGGTGTTGTTATTTAGTATGAAATATCTCTCTTCGTGGGAAAACAGGCCGCATTTTTTTTTCTCACACAAACGGAACGATAACGGGGCGTTTTCTTTTAGAAGAATATTTAGAAGAATCAGGAGTGGAAAGGTCTCTTTGCAAGAGACAGAAGATGCTGAGCGAGAACAAGCCTGGCTGAGGATAAAGAGCTCTCCTCTGTACAGCTTGAGTTAAATCAGCAAAGCCTCAAGGGTGTTTAGATGTGACTCGTGGGGCCGCAACCGCAACAGTACACTGCCCAATTGACCATGCAAATATTTGGAGTCAGTAAAGTGCTCATATTTGGCAGTCAGCTCACCCTCAACGAAGCATGGAAACCGCAGGTTAAGAGGGACAGAAAAAAGGATCCATCCCAAAGGAAAGACAAGTGCGAAAACGTCTTTGAAAGTCATCCTTTATGTGCCAGTGATTTATAACGCTTGGTTGTCACATCAGACCAAGTCCATTTTATTTTTATTATTATTATTTTTACCTAGCCAGATGGGATGTAATATCTCATTTCGTTTCAATTAGGTTCTGAATGTAAACAAGCAGTGTTGTAACTGAGCTCACAGATTCACACACAGCATCTTAATTAGAAGAAAAATAAAGCCCAGCTCCATAAATAAGACACAGGTTTGTTCATTTTTCTGAACAGATTAAACCTAGTTAGGGTCTCGGGTAGGCTGGCACCCATCTCAGCCGACTCTGGCTGAGGGCAGAGTACAACCTGGACAGCTTGCCAGGCTATTGCAGGGACAATACTCACATAACCATTCATACTCACACTCACAGGTGATTTGGAACAGCCAATTAAACTACTGTGCATGTTTTTGGACTGTGGGAGGAAACCAGACTACTTGGCAGAAACCCACACAAGTACGGGGAGAACATGCACACTCTACACAGAAACACCTGAACTGGGAATTGAACCCAGACATTCTTACTGTGAGGCAGACATGCTAGCCAATACGCCACCATGCCACCGTGCCCCTGCCAGTCATACAAATTATTTTAATCCTGATAAACCAGCTGAGTTTTTTTCTAGAGTGCCAACCTGATGATTCTGACACAAACCTGGGATTATACTTAAAACAAAACACACACACACACACACACACACACACACACACACACACACACACACACACACACACACACACACACACACACACACACACAGTGATCCCTCGCTACTTTGTGCTTCAGTTTCTGCAGCTTCAGTGCATTGCGAGTTTTTCAAAAATATTCATTAAAAAAAAAAAAGGAAATTAAGGGAAAATAGAGGAAAAGTTAAGGAAAATGCTGCAAAACAAGGCCAATTATGAGAAAAACAAAAAAAACAAAAAAAAAAACAACCCAACAAAACTATTACATTTTTATGTGCGGTGTGCATTCATGTGTGTGCGCGTGTCTGTATGTGTGTATTTATATTTAATTTAAATCTTCTTCTTCTTTTCCTTTCGGCTGTTCCCTTCAGGGGTTGCCACAGCAAATGATCTGCCTCCATCTCACCCTATCCTCTCCATCTTCTACTCTTACTCCAACTACCTTCATGTCCGCCTTCACCACATCCATAAATCTTCTCTTTGGTCTTCCTCTGGGCCTTCTGCCTGGTAGTTCCAACCTCAGCATCCTACTACCAATATACTCACCATCCCTCCTCTGTACATGTCCAAACCATCTCAATCTAGCCTCTCTGACTTCGTCTCCAAAACATCGAACATGTGCTGTCCCTCTGATGTACTCATTTCTGATCCTATCCATCCTTGTTACTCCCAAAGAGAACCTCAACATTTTCATATTTGCTACCTCCAGCTCTGCCTCCTGTCTTTTACCCACAGCCACTGTTTCTAAAAGAGACAACATCACTGGCCTCAACACCATCTTGTACACTTTTCCCTTCATTTTTGCCGATACTCTCCGATCACACATCACACCGGACACTTTTCTCCATCCATTCCAACCTGCCTGCACACGCTTCTTCACCTCTTTTCCACATTCTCCATTGCTCTGGATTGTTGAGCATAAGTACTTAAAATCCTCCACCTTCTTTATCTCTGCCCCCTGTAACCTCAACGTTCCTCTTGGGTCCTTGTTGTTCACACACATGTATTCTGTCTTACTGAGACTAACCTTCATTCCCCTCCTTTCCAGGGCATACCTCCACCTCTCTAGATTTTCCTCCACTTGTTCTCTGCTCTCACTCCAGATCATGATGTCATCTGCAAACATCATAGTCCATGTAGATTCTTGTCTAACCTTGTCTATCAGCCTGTCCATCACCATAGCAAACAAGAAGGGGCTGAGAGCTGACCGTTGATGCAGTCCCACCTACACCTTGAACTCTTCTGTCACACCGACAGCACACCTCACCACTGTCTTACATCTCTCATACATGTCCTGCACCACTCTAACATACTTCTCTGCCACTCCAGACTTCCTCATACAATACCACAGTTCCTCTCTCGGCACCCTGTCATATGCTTTCTCCAGATCCACAAAGGCACAATGCAGTTCCTTCTGTCCTTCTGTGTACTTCTCTATTAACATCCTCAAAGCTGCATCTGTTGTGCTCTTTCTTGGCATGAAACCAAATTGTTGTTCCCAAATGCTGACCTCTGCCCTTAGTCGAGCTTCCACTATTCTTTCCCATAACTTCATTGTATGGCTCATCAACTTTATCCCTCTGTAGTTGCCACAACTCTGTACATCTCCCTTGTTCTTAAAAATGGGCACAAGCACACTTCTCCTCAATTCCTCCGGCATCTGCTCACTTTCTAAAACCTTGTTGAATATTCTTGTCAGAAAATCTACTGCTACCTCCCTTAGACACTTCCATACCTCCACCGGTATGTCATCAGGACCAACTGCATTTCCACTCTTCATCCTCTTCAATGCGCTCCTCACTTCACCCTTACTAATCTTTGCCACTTGCTGGTCCTCAACAGCCACCCCTTCTACTCTTTTTTATCTCTCATTTTCCTCATTCATCAGCTCTTTAAAGTACTCTTTCCATCTTCCCAGCACACTTCTGTCATCAGTCAATACATTTCCCTCTCTGTCCTTTATCACTCTAACTTGCTGCACATCTTTCCCATTTCTATTTCGCTGCTGTGCTAACCTGTATAAATCATTTTCTCCCTCCTTACTGTCCAACCTATCATACAAGTCATCATACACCCTCTGTTTGGCCTTTGACACCGCTACCTTTGCCTTACGCTGTGTCTCCCTGTACTCCTGTTTACTCTCTTCGGTCCTCTCTGTGTCCCACTTCTTCTTAGCTAACCTCTTCTTTTGTACACACTCCTGCACTTCCTCATTCCACCACCAAGTCTCCTTATCTACTTTCCTTCCAGAGGACACACCAAGTACTCTCCTACCTGTCTCCCTGATCACGTTGGCTGTGGTTGTCCAGTCATCTCGAAGCACTTCCTGACTACTCAAAGCCTGTTTCAACTCCTCCTTGAAGACAACATGACACTCTTCCTTTTTCAGCTTCCACTACTTTGTCTTCTGCTCTGCCTTTGCCTTCTTCACCTTCCTCACCATCAGCGTCATCCTGCACACCACCATCCTATGCTGTTTGGCAACACTCTCACCCACTAATTCTTTGCAGTCACTGATTTCCTTCAAATTACATCGCCTACACAAGATGTAGTCTACCTGTGTGCTCTTACCTCCGCTTTCATAAGTCACCCTATGCTCCTGTTTCTTCTGGAAGAAAGTATTCACCTTAGCCATTTCCTTCCTCTTTGCAAAATCGATCAACATCTGTCATATATATACTAGTCTTTCTTAAAAACTTAGAATATTATCATGAAGTTCATTATTTTCTGTAATGTACTGATAAAAATTATACTTTCATATAGTTTAGATTCATTGCACACCAACTGAAATATTTCAGGGCTTTTAATGTTTAATACTGATGATGTTGGCATACAAATGCAGCCGTGAGGGGGGGGCACAAACCAGTGTCTCTCCCTCACGCCAGTCCCAAGCCAGGATAAATGCAGAGGGTTGCGTCAGGAAGGGCATCCGGCGAAAAACAAATGCCAAATAAACTATGCGAATCACAAGAAAGAACCACATACCGGATCGGTCGAGGCCCGGGTTAACAACGACCGCCATCAGTGCCGTCAACCAACAGGGTGCTGATGGAAAATGGACTACTGTTGGTCGAAGACGTCGAAGAAGGAGAGGCGGGAGGCGTGTCCGTTGCCAGAGAGAGAAGAGGAAAGGCATGAGTCTAAGACTGAAAGTAGGGACTTTGAATGTTGGAACTATGACAGGAAAAGGTAGAGAGCTGGCTGACATGATGCAGAGGAGGAAGGTGGACATACTGTGTGTTCAGGAGACCAGGTGGAAAGGTCGCAAGGCTAGAAGCATAGGAGAAGGGTTTAAGCTGTTTTATCACGGTGTGGATGGGAAGAGAAATGGAGTCAGAGTCATCTTGAAGGAGGAGTTTGCCAGGAATGTTCTAGAAGTGAAAAGAGTGTCAGACAGAGTGATGAGTCTCAAGTTAGAAATTAAAGGTGTGATGGTCAATGTTGTTAGTGCTTATGCCCCACAGACAGGATGTGAGCGAGAAGAGAAGGAGAGATTCTGGAGGAGTTAGATGAAGTGATGCAGAGTACCCCCAGAGGTGAAAGAGTGGTCATTGGGGCAGACTTCAATGGACATGTTGGTGCAGGAAACAGAGGGGACGAGGAAGTGATGGGTAGGTTTGGTATCCAGGACAGGAACGCAGAAGGACAGATGTTGGTAGATTTTGCAAAAAGGATGGAAATGGCTGTGGTGAATACTTTCTTCCAGAAGAGAGAGGAGCATAGGGTGACTTATAAAAGTGGCGGTAGGAGCACACAGGTCGACTACATCTTGTGCAGGCGATGTAATTTAAAGGAAGTCAGTGACTGCAAAGTAGTAGCGGGTGAGAGTGTTGCCAAACAGCATAGGATGGTGGTGTGCAGGATGATGCTGATGGTGAGGAAGGTGAAGAAGGCAAAGGCAGAGCAGAAGACAAAGTGGTGGAAGTTGAAAAAGGAAGAGTGTCAGGTTGTCTTCAAGGAGGAGTTGAAACAGGCTTTGGGTGGTCAGGAAGTGCTTCCAGATGACTGGACAACTACAGCTAATGTGATCAGGGAGATAGGTAGGAGAATACTTGGTGTGTCATCTGGAAGGAAAGTAGATAAGGAGACTTGGTGGTGGAATGAGGAAGTGCAGGAGTGTGTACAAAGGAAGAGATTAGCTAAGAAGAAGTGGGACATTGAGAAAACCGAAGAGAGTAAACAGGAGTACAGGGAGACACAGCGTAAGGCAAAGGTAGCAGTGTCAAAGGCCAAACAGAGCGTTTGATGACTTGTATGCTCGGTTGGAAAGTAAGGAGGAGAAAATGATTTATATAGGTTGGCACAGCAGAGAAATAGAGATGGGAAGGACGTGCAGCAAGTTAGATTGATAAAGGACAGAGAGGGAAATGTATTGACTGATGACAGAAGTGTGCTGGGAAGATGGAAAGAGTACTTTGAAGAGCTGATGAATGAGGAAAATGAGAGAGAAAAAAGAGTAGAAGAGGTGACTGTTGAGGACCAGGAAGTAGCAAAGATTAGTAAGGGTGAAGTGAGGAGGGCATTGAAGAGGATGAAGAATGGAAAGGCAGTTGGTCCTGATGACATACTAGGTATGGAAGTGTCTAGGAGAGGTAGCAGTAGATTTTCTGACAAGAACATTTAACAAGGTCTTAGAGAGTGAGAGGATGCCAGAGGAATGGAGGAGAAGTGTGCTGGTGCCCATTTTTAAGAACAAGGGAGACGTGCAGAGTTGTGGCAACTACAGAGGGATAAAGTTGATGAGCCATACGATGAAGTTATGGGAAAGAATAGTGGAAGCTAGACTAAGGGCAGAAGTCAGCATTTGTGAACAACAGTTTGGTTTCATGCCAAGAAAGAGCACCACAGATGCAGTGTTTGCCTTGAGGATGTTAATAGAGAAGTACAGAGAAGGTCAGAGGGAGCTGCATTGTGCCTTTGTGGATCTGGAGAAAGCATATGACAGGGTGACGAGAGAAGAACTGTGGTATTGCATGAGGAAGTCTGGAGTGGCAGAGAAGTATGTTAGAGTGGTGCAAGACATGTATGAGCGATGTAAGACAGTTGTGAGGTGTGCTGTCGGTGTGACACAAGAGTTTAAGGTGGAGGTGGGACTGCATCAAGGGTCAGCTCTCAGCCCCTTCTTGTTTGCTATGGTGATGGACAGGCTGACAGACGAGGTTAGACAAGATTCCCCATGGACTATGATGTTTGCAGATGACATTGTGATCTGTAGTGAGAGCATGAGAACAAGTGCAGGAAAATCTAGAGAGGTGGAGGTATGCCCTGGAAAGGAGGGGAATGAAGATTAGCCTCAGTAAGACAGAATACATGTGCATGAATGACAAGGACCAAAGAGGAACGGTGAGATTACAGGAAGCAGAGATAAGGAAGGTGGAGGATTTTAAGTACTTAGGCTCAACAATCCAGAGCAATGGAGAGTGTGGAAAAGAGGTCAAGAAGCTTGTGCAGGCAGGTTGGAATGGTTGGAGAAAAGTGTCCGGTGTGATCTGTGATAGGAGGGTATCGGCAAGAATGAAAGGAAAAGTGTACAAGACGGTGTTGAGGCCAACGATGTTGCATGGGTTAGAAACAGTGGCCCTGGGGAAAAGACAGGAGGCAGAGTTGGAGGTAGCAGAGATGAAAATGTTGAGGTTCTCTTTGGGAGTAACGAGGATGGATAGGATTAGGAATGAGCACATCAGAGGGACAGCACATGTAAGACGTTTTGGAGACAAAGTCAGAGAGGCTAGATTGAGATGGTTTGGACATGTACAGAGGAGGGATAGTGAGTATATTGGTAATAGGATGCTGAGGCTGGAACTACCAGGCAAAAGGCCTAGAGGAAGACCAAAGAGACGATTCATGGATGTGGTGAAGGAGGACATGAAGGTCGTTGGTGTAAGAGAAGAAGATGCAAAGGATAGGGTGAGATGGAGGCAGATGATTCGCTGTGGCGACCCCTGAAGGGAAAAGCCGAAAGGAAAAAAAGAAGAAAAAGAAGACTGATGATTTTGGCATACAGCTCATGAAAACCCAAAATTCCTATCTCAAAAAATTAGCATCTCATGAAAAGGTACCCTAAACGAGCTATTAACATAATCATCTGAATCAACCAATTAACTCTAAACACCTGCAAAAGATTCCTGAGGCTTTTAAAAACTCCCGGCCTGGTTCATTACTCAAAACCGCAATCATGGGTAAGACTGCCGACCTGACTGCTGTCCAGAAGGCCATCACTGACACCCTCAAGCAAGAGGGTAAGACACAGAAAGAAATCTCTGAGCGAATAGGCTGTTCCCAGAGTGCTGTATCGAGGCACTTCTGTGGGACATCTGTGGGAAGGAAAAAGTGTTACAGAAAACGCTGCACAACCAGAAGAGGTGACCCGGACCCTGAGGAAGATTATGGAGAAGGGCCGATTCCAGACTTTGTGGGACCAGTGCGCCGCATTCCCCAGGTCAAGCCCCTTTTGAACCAGAAACAGTGGCAGAAGCGCCTGACCTGGGCTACAGAGAAGCAGCACTGGACTGTTGCTCAGTCAGTTGCTCAAAGTACTTTTTTTGGTTGAAAGCAAATTTTGCATGTCATTCGGAAATCAAGGTGCCAGAGTCTGGAGGAAGACTGGGGAGAAGGAAATGCCAAAATGCCTGAAGTCCAGTGTCAAGTACCCACAGTCAGTGATGGTCTGGGGTGCCATGTCAGCTGCTGGTGTTGGTCCACTGTGTTTTATCAAGGGCAGGGTCAATGCAGCTAGCTATCAGGAGATTTTGGAGCACTTCATGCTTCCGTCTGCTGAAAAGCTTTATGGAGATGAAGATTTCATTTTTCAGCACGACCTGGCACCTGCTCACAGTGCCAAAACCACTGGTAAATGGTTTACTGACCATGGTATTACTGTGCTCACTTGGCCTGCCAACTCTCCTGACCTGAACCCCATAGAGAATCTATGGGATATTGTGAAGAGAAAGTTGAGAGACACCAGACCCAATACTGTGGATGAGCTTAAGGCCTCTATTGAAGCATCCTGGGCCTTTATAAAACCTCAGCAGCGCCACAGGCTGATTGATCCACGCCGCATTGAAGCAGTCATTTCTGCAAAAGGATTCCCGACCAAGTATTGAGTGCATAACTGAACATAATTATTTGAAGGTTGACTGTTTTTGTTTTAAAAACGCTTTTTTTATTGGTCAGATGAAATATGCTAATTTTTTGAGATTGGGATTTTTGGTTTTGCTTTACTTTTTTTCCAAAATTATCAATATTAAAACAATAAAAGGCTTGAACTACTTCAGTTGTGTGTAATGAATCTAAAATATATGAAAGTCTAATTTTTATCAGTACATTTCAGAAAATAATGAACTTTGTGGGCAGTGGTGGTCCAGTGGTATAGGGCGCTGGATTGCTGATCCAAAGGTTGGGGGTTCGAGTCCTACTCTCCACAAGGTTGTCACTGTCCTCCCCCTCCAGTGCGGCTAACTGGGTTATCAAAGGCGGGCCATGTCTCTCACTGTCGATGGTGCGAGGCATGTAAAAGAACCACTGCTGACTTTCGTAAAAAGTAGGCTGCAAAGTCGTCAGTGTGTTTCTGTCCCTTGCTAAAAAGGGTTGTGACAGGAAGGGCATCCGATGTAAAAACCTCTGCCAAATCAAACGTGCAAATCAGATGATTCACTGTGGCGACTCCCGAGTAAAAGGGAAAAAGGCGAAAGGAAGTCAGACAGACAGAAAATCATGAACTTTATCACAATATGCTAATTTTTTGAGAATTACTAGTGTATATATATATATATATATATATATATATATATATATATATATATATATATATATATATATATATATATATTGGGGCATATTACAGTTTGTAATGCAATGGTGGTGAATGTATTCAAATGCTCGCTTTCCAGTGAACCTATTCTCAGTGACACCCTGTTTAGAGAATCTGTATTGACTGACTCCCCATTCAGTGAGTCTACTTTCAATGAGCTCTGGTTCAGTGAGCATTTTTTTCCAGTAACTCCCTGTTCACTGGGTCTATTTTCAACTAATTCTTGTACAGTGAATCTATTTCCAGTGACTCCTTCAGTGAGTCTATCTCTGTTCAGTGACTCTATATTCAATTACATAATTCCTGTTGAATCAGTCTGTTCGCAATATACTGTAATTTTCAATTCAATAAAGTGTATTAAATACTCCTTGTGCATTTTCTGAATTTAGAAATAACTCTGTAGTGAGTCTATATGCATTGGCTCTTTCTTTAAGTGAATCTGTGTACAGTGAAGTACACTACCTTCCATAATTATTTGCACTCTTGATTAAGGCGTGTTCTTTAGCTTCTAATCAATTTTTTTTCTATTCAATTCTAAATAATATAGGACTACAATGAAATAAAGGTGCATTTCTTCAGGAAGGGGGGTTCCCCCAAATTAAGAAATAATTAGTTTACATCAAATCATGTGTGCAACAATAATTAGCACCCCTGATGTTGATACTTTGTACAACTGCCTTTTACCAATAAAACAGCACCTAATCTTCTCCTGTATTGTTTCACAGGATAGGAGGATACAGAAAGAGGGATGTTGGACTGTTTCCTCTCTGCACAATCTCTCTGAATAATTCAGCAACCTGATCCTCTCCTCTGCATCCTCTTCAGCTGACTCCACAGGGTTTCGATGGGGTTGAGGCCTGGGGACTAAGATGGCCATGGGAGGAGCTTGATTGTGTGTCTGAGGAACCATTTCTGTGTAAATTTGGCCACATGTTTAGAATTATTATCTTCCTGAAAGACCCAGAAATTACCCATTTTCAGATTTCGAGCAGAGGCCACCGGACATTTTAAATAAAAAGCTGGTGGCCAATCAATGCTTTGAAGATGCCATGCGCCCTAATGGTTTCCCAGGGTCTCTGAGAGAGAAACAGGCTCACAGCATCATCAATCCTCCCCCATACTTCACACTGGGCATGAGGTGCTTTTCTGCATACTCATCTTTTGTGTTCCACCAGACCCACTTAAGAGTGTTTGTTGCCAAAAAAGCTCTATCTTGGTCTCATCTGACCAAAGCTCACTGTCCCAGTTGAAGATCCAGTATCGCCTTGCAAACTCCAGATATTTGCGTTTATGATTGTAAGTGAGAAAAGGATGCTTCGCTGCATGCCTCCCAAACAGCTTGTTGGCATGTAGATGGCACCTGACGGTTGTTTTGTACACTTTGTGACCCCAGGATGCTCCCGTTTGTTGCAATTCTTTAACAGTGAGCTTTGGAGAACTGGGTTTTTTCCTCTGCCATCCTCCTTACTTTGCATGGTGGCAAAATAACTTTGAGTCCTCTTCCAAGCTTATTTACCACTGTTCCAGTTATTTTAAACCTCTTAATGGTTCCTCTGACAGTAGATATATGCAGGTGCAAGCGACGGGCGATTTTCTTGTAGCCACTACCTGACTTGTGAAGGTCTACCCACATCTGCCTTACTTGAATGGTGAGTTCCTTTGTCTTTCCCATGCTGAAAAGTGGGTAAGAGAAATGTCCTCTGTGTAATGTCATATTTATACCCCAGGGAAACAGGAAGTGATTAATTACTCAGTAAATGTTCATAGAGACTCATCAACTTTGTAAACTACTGTAGAAATAACAGAAATACAGTACTTTAATTACAGGGATCTTTCACTTTACGCGGTTGATTGGGATCGAGAACCCTCCGCAACTACCAATTTCCACGAAGTAGGATCACCCCCCTGACTGACGTATACATACATGTGATGATGATGGCTGTTTCTTCGCATACGAAGATCAGGGAATTGTTGGTGAGTTGCAAGCCCGCTGGTGGCTGTAGAGGCCAATCCGTGATGCAAAGGCTCTTCTGCAACGTGGGCAGATAAAGGCTGCGGATGGTGAAGCCGGGTTTTGAGACAGTGCCCTCTCCTTCTTACGGTGTATTTTTTCTCTCGCTGCTCCACTCCTCTGGATTTCGAACTCTTGGCTTGCTCTTTGGATTGTGTACTTCCACATGGATCGGTCAATGGCATCAGCTTGCCAGGAACTGAGTGAAATTTTTGCCAGAGAAAAGTGTCTTTTTAGCTGGTCTTTGTAACCCTTTTTCGGAGCACCGCGGTTTCACTTTCCAGACTTGAGTTCCCGGAAAAGGACAGCTTTTGGCATGCGAGGGTCCTCCATTCTGTTAACATGCCCTGCCCATTGCAGCTATTGTTTAAGCAGGATGGACTCGATACTGGGAAGTTGAGCTTCTTCCAGGACATCCTCGTTGGACACATAGTCCTGCCATTTGATGTTCCGGATGGAGCGTAGGCACCACTGATGGAAGCGTTCAAGGAGTCGCACTTGTCTTTTGTACAGTTTCTAGGCTTCTACACCGTATATGAGAGTAGGGATGACAACAGCTCAGTAAACTTTGATTTTGGTAGTTAGCCGAAGTGAGTGGTTATTCCAGACTCACTTGGAAAGTCTACCAAAGGAAAGTTCTTGTCAATGGTTGCATCGTTTAACATCACACTGCCAAGGTAGGTGAAGTGTTCGACTGCATTCAGAGTTGTGCCATCAATAGTGATGTGAGGGGGAGTGTAGTTTTGCAGAGGTGTAGGTTGGAACAGCACTTCGGTCTTTTTCAGGCTGATTGTAAGCCCGAAGGCCTTTGGGGCTTCAGAGAAGTGGTCAACAAGGTTTTGAAGAGCAGCTTCTAAGTGTGCAAGAAGTGCACAATCATCAGCGAACAGCAGTTCTATGATAAGCTGCTCTATTGTTTTGGTGCAGGCGAATAGCCGTCTAAGATTGAACAGGCTGCCGTCAGAGTGGAAGCAAGTGTAGATTCCATTTGTGACGTCCTCCATTGCTTGGTGTAGCATCATGCTGAAGAAGATGGAGAAGAGTGAGGGCGCAAGCACACAGCCTTGCTTGACACCATTGGAGATTGGGATTGGGATTGGGCCGTGTTCTGCTCTCTGCATTTCTCCTGGATTTGACGGAGTACGAAGATCATGTCATTGGTTCCTCTGTTGGCTCAGAAACTACACTGGCTTTCAGGAGTGAAGTCTTCAATGATGGAGGGAATGAGTCTGTTCAGGAGAATGCAGGCAAGCACTTTACCTGCTACTGACAGGAGTGTAATACCACGGTAGTTTGAGCAATCCGATTTATCCCCTATGTTTTTGTACCGCGAGACGATGACTGAATCGTTGAGGTCCTGTGGAAGAACGCCCTGTTCCCAGCAGGAGTTGAAACGTACATGTATATGTGTATATAATATCAATAAATACATTGCATCAGATGTGCACCTCACAAAAATGTAATTAGTTTTAATGAGAGATTTTGGGTTGTTTTTTGTTTTTGTTTGTTTGGGGGTTTTTTTTTTGTATAATTGGCCTTGTGTTGCGGCATTTTCTTTAATTTTTTCCCCTATTCTTCCTTAATTTCCTTATTTTTTAATTGAATGAATATTTTTTTTAAAAACACGATGCACTGAAGCCACATGAATTGAAGCGCGAAGTAGCAAGGCATCCCTGTACATTTATTTCCTTAGAATTGTTAGGGGTGACAATAATTGTGGAACGGGGATTTTATGAAAAAGAATTATTTCTTAGTCAGGGATTTTTCCCCTCAAATTTCACTTGAATTGAAGGTTACAGTTTTCTACAATTTTCAGTGTGAGAGTATCTTCTGCAATAAAAATGTAATTTATTTTAAGGCTTTTAACACATCTTAACCAAAGGTGCCAATAATTATGGATCGCAGTGTAGACGCCTGAATCACTGTGCACTGAAAGTGTGTTCAGCGAAGAACTGAATCTCTGTGCACAGTCTATTTGCTTCGTGCCTGTTCTGTGAGTTTGTGAACTATTTCTATACAGTATTTTGAAAATCTTTGCACAGTATGGTTTTATTTCGTGAATGCATTGTCTGTATTCCATGAATCCCTGTGCACTGAACACTGTGTAATAAATCAGTGTGCATTGCATAAGCACAGCATGACTCAGTGTGTAGTGAATTTGTTACATTTGTTGAATCTGTTTGAAATCTTGTGCATGGGTGGTACATCATGTATATCATGTGGATAATAGCTCATAGCAAACAATAACAATGGAAAGAAGCAAAGAATGAACCATATTGGCAAGGTTTACCCTTTACATCTGTATGTGTAAACAGTAGAATGTTTTCTGTTTAGCGAATTTGAATGCTGTGCACTGGTTTCTGTGAACCAGCACACTGACTTCATTTAAACATCAAATGTCTGTGGCTGTGAGATCTTCGATTTTCACCATGTGCCCTGCCGATCCTTAAAAATTCACCATCTTAGTGAGTGCATGTGGGGCAGTGGTGGTCTAGTGGTATAGGGCGCTGGATCGTTGATCCAAAGGTTGGGGGTTCGAGTCCCACTCTCCACAAGGTTGACACTGTACCCCCCCCCCCCCCCCCCCGTGCGGCTAACTGGGTTATCAAAGGCGGGCCATGTCTCTCACTGTCTATGGTGAGAGGCATGTAAAAGAACCATTGCTGACTTTCGTAAAGAGTAGCTGCAAAGTCGTCAGCGTGTTTCTGTCCCTTGCTAAAAAGGGTTGTTACAGGAAGGGCATCCGACGTAAAAATCTCGGCCAAATCAAACGTGCGACTCAGATGATTCGCTGTGGCGACTCCCGAGTAAAAGGGAAAAAGCCGAAAGGAAGACAGACAGACAGTGAGTGCATGTCTGTATTCACTTAATGTGCGAGAGATTTCCTTTCGGCTTTTTCCCTTTATCAGGGGTCACCACAGCGAATGATTCGCACATTTGATTTGGCGTAGGTTTTTACCCTAGGCCAATGCCCTTCCTGACACAACCCTTTAGCAAGGGACAGAAACATGCTGACGGCTTTGCAGCTACTCTGTACATAAGCTAGCAATGGTTCTTTTTCATGCCTCGCACCATAGACAATGAGAGACATGGCCGGCCTTTGATAACCAAGTTAGCTGCACTGGAGGGACAGTGACAACCTTGTGGAGAGTGGGACTCGAACCCCCAACCTTAGGATCAGTGATCCAGTGCCCTATACCACCAGGTCACCACTGCCCAAGTCTGTATTCACTTAATGTATACGTAGTAAATTTGTGTTAAGTGAATCAGTGTATACCGGGTCAGTGTGCCATGAGTCAGAACTAGAACTAAGTGACTCGTTGTTACTCTGTAAGCAAACAGGTCCTGCAGGCCTTAACTGTCTCACACTGAGCACAAGAAGACAGCGGTCTCCATCCGCCTCATTGATGAATAGCCAAGAGTGGGAAGCTCTTTATCAGACTCTTTATTCAGCTTAAGTCAATAAAGTGTGCTTCGAGTCTTTGGTGGTCCTCTCTACACTATCAGCATCTGGAATGCAAACGCGGAGAGGACCGCAATCAACACACATCTCCGTGGCTGTATCGCTGCAATTAGGCGAAGATAAACTTGGGTTTTTGCACTCTGGTGATTTATATTTTTTGTCCTGTGAAATATTTAGAAAGCGTGTTTTCCCACACAAAAGCAGCCGAATGTGGAGTGTGTTTATGATAATAGGCACTACCTAATTTCTTGCCCAAATGAAGCATGGTTGTGTGGCTTTGAAAGCCATGATGGGATGATGTTTGTCTGTGAAATGAAAGAAGGACTTAGTTTTATATGTGCAGTCTTGCATGACCACATATGCACGTGTTTATTTGACTGTTTATTAGGGTACAGGTTCCCAACCATGATCTTACAGTATATTTTAGCGGAGCTACAATATGGGTGGAGTACCATACTTAAAAAAACATTTACTTGATTTGGGATGATTTGTACATCCATCAGTCCATCTTTCTAGTGTCTAACTCAGGAGACCCTTAGCAGATTATGTTGAAATATACCTTGGGCAGTTGGTGCTGGTGGTGCCATGTTGGAGCTAGTTCTACTTTTATATATGGGGTAGCGGCATTTAAGAGTCCCTCAGCTATTTCTGTCAGTTGTCATTATCGCCAAGGGTTTCCTTGAGTGGCTGCCATATTGCTTCATGGGATCTCTGTTGTTTATAAACTACTAAAGTAGCTTAGTTTTAATGCTTCCTCAAACAACATGACTTCTTCTTTTGTCTTAAAATGTTTTTCTACTGTCAAACACCTACAATGGGACACAGGAAGCCCAATAGATACAATGCAATATTTTTATAAAGTTCACCCCTGCCACATTTATGCAAAAAATTTAAGGGAGATCAACGTCGAAATAACACTTAATGCCCTTAGTGACATTCAAGTTGTGAAAACTACCAGAAATATCACAGTGAGTCATGAATACGTGAATGCTGATTGGCTATTATGTTCCTCGATGGTGATTAGCGGTTCATTCTTTGGCAGGAACTTCACATGTGCTGATATAAAGGAGTGTCTACTAAGGCAGTGTCACTTTTAAAGAAACTTTTTTTTTTTCCCCCTACATAATAAACTAATAAAAATTGTTTTCCACAGTGTTTAGGCAATGCTTCGACTGATTTTTCTAAAGAACATGAGTTAAAGCATTTTCAGTGTAATTAATTAATTCATAAGAAAATTTGCAAAGAAAGACAGCCCATAAAACTGTGATGGGGGAAGCTTTGCTGTGAGACAGTGCTTAAATCTGTATATTTTAGTATTTTTATGAGCTCACAAATGTTGCCTGTTGGTCTAAGGATCGGAAGCATTCCGTTTACATCACACTCTTCAAAAAAGGTGATCCCAAACGCTGCGAAAATGATTGTACCATAGCGCTCATCTCTCAGACAAGCAAAGTTCTCCTCAAAATCATTCAGAAGAGACTTCAGAACTTTATTGAAGAACAGCTCAGGAACAATCCGGCTTCCGGAAGGGCAGGTGCACCAGAGACCAAAAAGCAAACCTGAGGTGGATTCTGGAAACTGCCAAAGAAAGAAGAAAAGATGTGTATCTGTGTTTCATTGATTACTCCAAAGCGTTCGACTGTGTTGACCTCAAGACTCTCTGGAATGTCCGTCATTGGCTAGGAGCCCCAACTCATCTTATCCACCTGATGAGGACCCTCTATCTCAACCAAGAAGCTAAAATCAAACTGGATGATGGAGACATAGAGTGGTTTCACAGTGGCAAAGGGTTTTGTCAGGGCTGCATTCTTTACCTCATGCTCTTCAACATTTATGGTGAGTCCATCATGAGAGCAGCCGTTGGAGACCCGCCATCAGGAGTGAAGATCGGAAGCCGTACAATTAACAACCTGAGATACGCTGACGACACCACACTTGTTACCATCACGGCAGAAGAACTCAAAAGTTTAATTTTCGACATCAAACGAGAAAGCAAAAAAGTTGGGCTTTTCCTAAACATCAGTAAAACCAAAATCATGAGCAACACAGAGATGAACGAGTTCTCAGTGAACGGCAAGTGTTTCAAAATTGTGCAGCAATTCAACTTTCTAGGTTCCACCATCAACAGCCACAGCAGCAGCAAAGAGGAAATACGCAGAAGGCTAACGCTCTATCACACGGCAATGAAAAGACTCAGTCACGTCTGAAAGGACAGGGACATCACTACTGAACTGAGATCAAAATAGCAACAGCGATGGTTTTCCCTATTATAGAATACGCCGCCAAGACTTGGACTCCAAACCTGGAATCTCAAAGGAGAATTCAAGCCTGCGAGATGTGGTGCTGGAGGCGAATGTTCCGAGTCCCGTGGACGAAGAGAAGAACAAACGCAGACATCCTCCAAGCAGTAGGCAATCCCATGCCTCTCAATAGCAAGATCTCGAGAGCTAAGCTCAGCTATTTTGCTCACATTATGCGTGTGAAGGGTGAGTGTCTTGAACGCAATGCGATGATTAGCATGATGGAAGGAACGTGCTGCCGAGGTAGACCTTGCACCAGATGACTAGATGAAATCAAAACAGCAACAGTCCTGGGACTCGAAGATCTAAAGGAGGCCGTGCGGGACAGAAGATCGTGGAGTTACCTTTCATGGCAGGTCGCCAAGAGTCATCTGCGACTCGGCGGCACCAGACCAGACCAGGTGAGCATATGGAGCATATGACCAAGTTTCCATCTCACACACACACACACACACACACACACACACACACACACACACACACACAAATGTGAATGTAATGCCCTGAGATGAATAATACCCATATGTACATGACTAACTGGAGGATGCTGGTAAAAGGATATGAGTGAAAGAGACACATAACTCTTTGGACGTGCAGGAATCCAAAGCCAGAAGTGGAGTTGAGTTGAGCCAGAGGGCACAAACACACAGACAAGTGTACTGACACTTGCTTTTAGGCCACTATTATTACAGCACTATCTGTGTGGCATCAAAAAATAAGAAAACCCTTTTCAAAGACTAGGATCAGCAAACACAACGTGACCTATGGGTTACATGGGTTTGTTACAGGGTGGTGAGGAGAAGAAAAAAAAATACACAGTGCAACCGCAGTATTGTACTTTCTGTTCGACCTGCTGTACCTTTCACTAAAGAAAGGAAAAAACACTTAAACAAAAACACTGTGGCGTGGGAAGTAGGGCCTGTTAGACATGAGTCATTCTGCTTAATCAGATTAAAGACATAAGGAAGCTTTCACTACTTTTTGTATTGTGGATGTAAAAAAAAAAAGAAAGAAAGAAAGAAAAGAGAAAATTATAGACAAGGAAAAAAGAAACTATTGTTTCAGAACAAGACCGATGATGGATTCCCAGGACAATAAAAGTTAAAGTGCTTCCAAAGATATAACCTCATACAGTGAGGTGGGGAAGAGAACAAGTGTAGTAAGTGTACCATGTGTATATTAAATACGTCATCCTGGATAAATACTGTTTTTTCAGCACTTAGATTTGTTGTCTAGCTGCCAGTGACTGTTTAATTTGTCAAGGAGTACAGATAAGTAATCGTACATCAGTAATCATTCATTCATTCATTCATTTTCTGTAACTGCTTAATCCTAATTAGGGTCGCAGGGAGGCTGGCGCCCATTCCAGCTGACTCCGGGCGAGGGCAGGGTACACCCTGGACAGCTCGCCAGGCCACCGCAGGGCAGAAACACACTGATGGCTATGCAACTACTCTTATTGAAAGTCAGCAATAGTTCTTTTACATGAACCTCACACCATAAACAGTGAGAGACATGGCCAGGCTTTGATAACCCAGTTAGCTGCAATCAGTCATCATTCATTCATTATTTTTTAAATTCATTCATCATTAATGAGCATTAATTCATTTACATGCCAAATCACTTAATCCCACTAGGATTTCAGGAATTGTAACCAACTCTGGATGAAGTCAGGGAGCTCCCTGGACAGAATGCTAGACCATCACAAGGCAACACAACAGTCACAACTATTTACAGTCACACTCAAACGTAATTTATTGTGCATTTCTTTGGACTGTAGGAAGAAGCTGGATTACCTGAGGAAGGAGGAAACCCAAGGACGCACAGGAAGAACACACAGAAACATCCTCACCAAGCACAGGGCTCAAACGCAGGATTTTCTTGCTGTGCGGCAAACATGCTGACCACCACGCCACTATGCCTTTCTCATGGTTAACATCTGAGATTTTATTTTACAAATTTCTTTATACTTTATTAGTTTCTTTTTTAGAATACAGTGGTAACTCACCTTACAAAATTAATCCGTTCAAGAAGTGGTTTCGTAACCTGATTTTTTCGTAAGTTGAGCCGCGTTTTTACATGTAAAAGGCCTGATTCGTTCCAATATTACAATTCGGCCCCCAATATTACTCCCTAAACCCTTTAAAAATTATAAAAGTATACCTTTTAAGGCCTCCTTCTGCTTCAATATCATACCGATGGTCAACGGGTTTGGCCATATTCCTTTGCAATATCACTCAACCGCATGCCACGAGCCCACTTCTTCTTTTTACTCACATCGGGAATCACTTTCACCGGGAATCACAAAGTAGCGAGGGATCACTGTGTGTGTGTGTGTGTGTGTGTGTGTGTGTGTGTGTGTGTGTGTGTGTGTGTGTGTGTGCGCGCGTGCGCACACGAATGCACGTGTGGGTTGACCGTGTCTTCTTAGCAAAGTTATAATCCTACAAATGTTTATGCAAGGTTAAAAGCCTGAGCCAAAACATAAAGTTGCAATGAGCACACTTGAAAAACTCACAAAACAACAGTAACTCTGTTCTTTACGCGTGTTAGAACTCCGTGACGAACAATGGGTCAAAGGCACACGAAAAGCATCATGGGTATTATGGAGGATGCAGCTCTCTCCTAGCCAATGCTAGGACAGCAGGGCGGGATGTTGAGAAATAGCTAATGGAAGGCCAGCAGGGTGTGATGTTGGGAGATAGCCAATGGGAGAGCAACTTGCGCATTGTTTGAATTTTTGAGATGGCGCGTTTTGTAAGGTGAGGTATGTTTATATATATATATATATATATATATATATATATATATATACACACACACACACACTCGCACACACACACACACACACACACACACAGGCTTCCATTACAAGATTACTGCAATAAAAGACAACTTGTTTTAAGGGTGCATGCAATGCACAAGATGGCTGATAGGCGCAGCTCGCACTCATTTGGAATGTTGCCATTCATATCTTAAAACAAGTAATATCTGGGGTTGCATAATGGCACAGGGATTAGTACTATCATCTCACAGGAAAAAGGGTTCTGGGTTCAAACTTAACTTACAACTGGGAATGTTTAGCATGATAAGCAGTACAGATAAATGGATGGTTGGATGGACAGATGGATGGATGATGTGCGCATGGTGCAGTAATAATACAAATGGCAAGGAAGCAATTTTTGAAGCTTTGCTGTCTGCTATGAGTATGTTTTAAGTACTTGTATGGTTTTCCTTCATCCTCATAGTACTATGACATTACATTGTTATTACAATATGGTGTTTCTGGTCATATATGTTTGTTCATTCACTTTCTAAGGCACTTTAATCTTAAATAGGGTCATGAGGCGGCTGAAGCCAATCTCAGCCAACTCTAGGCGAGGGCGGTGTACACCCTGGACAGCTCGCCAGGTTATCGCAGAGTCAACATAAATGTACAAACATTCACAGCGAGATACATACCAAGGGGCAATTTGAAACAGCCAATTATGCTAGTATGCATGTCTTCGGGTTGTGTGAGGAAGGCCCAGAGGAAACCCACATAAGCATTGAAAGACCACCATTCGTTGACTCATTTGCTCAGTCTGTGTCGATCAGGGATGTCCAATCTTATCTGCAAAGGGCCAGTTTGGGTACATGTTTTCACTTCAAACAAAACAGTAGCCATCCTTTTTATCTGAGTCAATTACTAACCTAAAAAGAAAAAAAACTAGGTTGCACATGAGTGTTAATTTTAAAGCTGGTGGCAATCATCTTGGTGAGACCATCTTACTTTAGGATTTCAAAATGAAGTCGTTGAAAGACAAAAATAGCTCATAAACAATAAAAATTTTATTGCTGACAAACAGAATACCTTAAATTTAACAATTCAATAAAACAATTTCACTGATATTTGTATTTAATTTAAAAAACAAAACCTCTGCATTGCTGGAATTTAATCCCCCCACCACCACCATCAAAAAAAAAAAAAAAAAAAAAAAAAAGAATAGGTTTCAAAATAAAATGTACTTGATGACTTTGGAGGCAAGGTCTCAGTGGAATGGCTACCATCCGTCTACAAAACTTCAAAATTAAAATACTACGGTTGTTGTTGTTTTTTAGGTCAGTAATTGAAAACGGTAAAAGGTGCCTACTGCTTGCTTGAAGTGAAAACCTGCACCCACACTGGCCCTTTGTGGTTCACATTGTGAAACCCTGGGCAATTCCTTGCTCTTGTACAGATCTCACGCTCGGGTTAATTTGGAGTTAATATATGTTCAAAGCCTATTAGAGATAAGATGACATTTCCTTTTGGCTTTCTCCCTTCATCAGGGGTCGCCACAGTGAATGATTCACACGTTTGATTTGGCATATGTCTTCTACGTCGGATGCCCTTCCTGACACAACCCTTTAGCAAGGGACAGAAAAACGCTGATGGCTTTGCAGTCTACTCTTTACGAAAGTCAGCAATGTTTCTTTTACATGCCTCTCACCATAGCCAGTGAGAGACATGGCCAGCCTTTGATAACCGAGTAAGCTGCACTGAGGGGGGACTGTGACAACCTGGTGGAGAGTGGGAATCGAACCACCAACCTTAGGATCAGCGATCCAATGCCCTATACCACTAGACCACCACTGCCCCACGATATGTTCAAAGCCTCTTAAACTCCCCAAATCTTAAAAATAATCGGAAGTGATCAATGTGTTCTAGTGCTAGTACATGTTTTAGTGGTACTCTGCCCCTCGTGAACAGAGCGTTTAATCCTCCAGATGTACAAATGGTACACAGATGAGTATAAGATCAGTGCTGATGCATAGCTGTGATCACAGGTCGAGTACAACCCTGTAATTATGAGTTGAATCCACTTCCTTATCTGAGAAAAAAAAATCCTCAGCCTTTTTGATTCCTGGAGAACTTTTAAAATGAATTATATCTTTAAGTCTAAGATGTTAAAGTAACAAATATTTTTGCATCATTCTTCTTAGCCAGAGACACTTGCATCAATCAGTCGTCAGACTAATCCACTCAGCCGTGTGGTCCAATCATCGATCACTGGTGTCCATGCTGCCTTGCTTGCATTGCGTCTTGCCACTGATATATTTGCCGTGAGCACTTTGGCAGCGTGTTGAGCCAGCTCTAGTAAAATGCCCCACTGTTTTGGACACCAGAACACTGTAGAAGCCCACAATTGTTGAAAGAGAGCCAAGCAGGCCCGAGTGGGAACAGATGGACCGAACACAGAGAAACTGCTAGGATCACGGGGAAGGACCACCATCAATGCCACTGGTGCCCGCAGCACACCACTCACATGGTCCTTCTCTTCTCCTCCTACTCATTAGCAGTGTATGATGCAGAAGCCTAATGATGCCTCGCCGCAATTTTCACTCACATATGGGCTTTAAGTTGAAGGGTCTGCTCTGGGTCACTGTTTTGGGCCTTACTGGAACCATTTACAAATAATTGCAGTGTAGGAGGAGAAGGAGGTAGCGAGGAGGAAGAGGGGGGGGGGGAGACATTCATCTGCGGCCTAATGCTGAGCTAGCCATCAGGATACAGAGAATCATGTGATCAGAATGAGGTTTGGGAGGCCAGGCATGAAATAGACGTAATAGACGTAAATGATGTGGTTTGTTCAACATGAGTCGATTCTCTAGACCTCATATAGAATAGAACAGCTGTAGGCTCCCAGTGGTCTACCAAAAGGGAGATTGGTAGATGATGAAAGGTGTGTATGGGGTGGTGGGTGGTGGGTGGGGGCCTTGATGATGAATACCCCTTGAACACGCCTTATGGCCTGCAGAGACACGGTTCGGTGGTGTCTCCTGAGATATGTGGTTTGGACATGCTGTTGAAGTTTACACTTCCTGTAAAGAGCACTATAGTTCCCCAACACACTACTCCAGTTCTGCCTCGAGGGTAAAGTCCAGCACCATCATCAGCCTCTCTGCCTTGTAGTGACACTTTCACAATGTGGTGCTGAAATGAAAATACGGGAGTGTGGGCAGGTTGAGGAGTCAGATGTCACCTTTAAATGTTAAGGGCTCTTTCCGACTCACTTGCATAACCTGAGGCAAGTCATTTGCCTGGACTAGTGGATGAAGAGGAGGTGGTGGAGGAGTAATAAAGACTTCTGGGTGGCTTTGCTTGCCACCCAAAAAGTGTGTGTGTGTGTGGGGGGGGGGGAGGTATACAAATATTGTATATTTGTATAAAAATTCACTGCACTGAAGTGTTTCCATAAACAGATGCAGAAATAACTAATTTAAAAAAACTCAGTGGGGCATGCTGGTGTAGTAATATAATCATAAAGGGGTGGGGTGATGAGGCACTGTTACAAGGACAGAGTTGAGAATTTTCCAAAAACAGCGCTCCCTGTAGTGGGTTATTACTCTAATAGCATGTAATTTGCCAATGATATCCAAAGGTCTAGTGGTACTTTTCATGCATTTATAATTATACTTACAAACGGAGTGCCAGAGTTCATTCCTTCATTCATTTTCTGTTACCGCTTAATTTTAATTAGGGTTGCGGGGAGACTGGTGCCCATCCCAGCCGACTCCAGGCAAGGGCAGAGTACACCCTGGACGGCTCACCAGGCCATCGCAGGGGGCGGAAACACGCTGACGGCTATACAACCTAGTCTTGTCGAAAGTCAGCAATGGTTCTTCTACAGCCTCTCACCACAGACAGTGAGAGACATGGCCGGCCTTTGATAACCCCTTTAGCTGCACTGGGGGACAGTGACAACCTTGTGGAGAGTGGGGATTGAACCCCCAACCTTAGGATCAGTGATCCAGCACCTTTACCACCAAGCCACCGCTGCCTTGAGTGCCAGAGTTGAGCACCATAATTATAGAATATGGCTTGAATGGTTGTCCCCTGCCCATGTATGCACACCACAGTTACCCTAATGAGGCTGCTGCATTAGTTGATGTTGGTTAGCTGTTGTTAGATTTATATTGCTGTAATATTTATATTGCTGTAATTTAATATTAGATGGGTGCCAGCCTCCCAGGATTAAGCAATTCAGAAAATGAATGAAGTAATGAATGAATTTATGACTAATAACAAAACTGAAGCCCAAAAATAAGGTTTGACTGAGTTCACAGAAGCTCATGATTCGCTGGCGATTGCTGTGGGTGACAGGGAGGTGAGCATATGCCTTCCATGAGAGCTCAACCAACTGGCTTCCATGGACTCCCGGCCATGGACAGTTGTGGCATTATCCCGGATTTGAACTTGCGATCTCTGAGTTAATAGCCGATGCTTTTCATGGAAATAAGAAGGTCGTTCACCATGAAGCCTTAATCATGTCAGAAAATTTGAAGTTACAGCTTCAGGTTTATTTGTTACAAATTCCTGCTACACGAGACTCGATGAAGGATTTTTCAAAGGAAGCATCACTATATCACACATTACTGGCAAACCACTCAATTTTTCATAACTATGATAACATATTGATGGGTAGGTGACCACCCAAAAATCCCAAATGATTTTGATTAGACTTCACACATAGATAACGTGAAAAAGAATAACAATTCACAAAATACCATTCTTATATTGTGGCAAATAAAAACAATGAGTCATTTCTCTGGGTGGTGGAATGATTAGTATGTCCACTTCGCAGCAAGAAAATCCTGGGGTCGATTCCCAGCTCAAGCTGTGCGGAGTTTGCATGTTCTTCCCATGTACTGCGCATGTTGTTGGACTGTGGAAGGAAACCGGTTGACTTTGAGTACGCCGGTTTCCTCCCACAATCCAACAACATGCGCAGTAGGCTAATTAGCTATTCCAATTCATCCCTATGTGTGAGTGTGAATGCAAATAGTTGTGTCTGCCCTGCGATGATGCGATGACCTGACGAGCTGTCCAGGGTGTACCCCTCCCTTGCCCAGAGTTGCCTGAGATAGGCGCCAGCCTCCCTGTGACTCTAATTAGGATTAAGCGATTCAGAAAATGAGTGAATGAATGAATCATTTCTCTGATAAAACACATTTGATTGGAATATAATTTGTATATTCAGGTTTAACCCTTAAAAAGGCACAAGTAACAACAATTTATTTTTATTTTTTTTAGTTTTTATTCTATTTCAGCTCCAGGTAAACCATTTGCATTACTTTTGAAATACCTTGTGCATTTTAGATTTTAGGAGTTATATCCCCAGCATACCTTTCCTTATTAAAGTAATAAACAGAGTGAAAATCTGTAGTCTCTCCTGGTGCATGTTGCCTGTTTAAGAGTTAATGTCAGACCAGGTTTCATCCACATCTGATTCCGATTGTACATTTAGCCGCAGTTTAAATTTACCATGTGAAATCCCATTAATCAAGTACAGAAATAATATATCTCTTTAAAATTTCTTCAGCTCAAGACAAAGCTTGTTGTGCGTATTTATAATCTCTATCGCTATAAGAAAGTAAAGTTTCATCCAGATCTGGAAAGTCATCTGCATTTAATCGATCAAAATTATAAAAACTTTAGTTGCTGGTATGTAAGACAGGGTTGTGTGACATTTAATAGAGTAAATAGAGTAAGAAACATCGAACCACCACTAAACTATAACTGACAGTCTATAGAGTCTACAAGGATTTCAGCTTACTTTAATAGTTACTGACCTACTTTAAAGGATTCTTTAACATTTTGAGATCTCCAAGTGCCATTGTTTACTGATTTATTTGCTGCAGACATTTTGAAAAAAAAACAATATGAGAGGACTACAAAGAGCAAGACAGACATCAGTCATAAAAGACCTGTGCTGACATGGATAGAGAGAGAGAGAGAGAGAGAGAGAGAGAGAGAGAGAGAGAGAGAGAGAGAGAGAGAGAGAGAGAAGATTGGAAATAAAATTGAAAAGAGTGAATAAAAAACTCAAAGTAGAGAACAAATAGAAGACAGACAGAGGCTGGGAACATAGCAGAGGGACATTCAGTGTGGTCTGGGAGCTGAAGGCACTGATTTAGAGGTTGTTGAACCAATGCAGATATCCCATTAGTACAATACCGCTACCTCCCTCACATCACGTAAGTCACAACTCTTAAGACATCCTCATGTGTTTAGAGCGACTGAAGTGGAAATCAGCGTTTGTAGACATTAGATATAAAGGAATACTGGATCTCCTCATTTCATGAAGGCATTCATATACACATGACAGGACCGCATTAGATATGCCATAGCTATGGAGAACACCAGGAACACTTTCCATGCTGCTGGAATGTGAGTGATTGACTATGACACTCTTGTTGCCTTTACTGTCACAGAGAGCAACACTGGGACATTAACTCCTAAAGCATGTGCTTCCTGTGTCACGTATCTGTCATTCAGCCAGGCGACAAAATGTTGATGGCCATGTTTTTATGACATCCCATGAAGCTAAATGTACCAGTGAACTACCCTAGATTTTATTAACCTTAACTAAGCTCATCCTACTACATGGTCACATGAAAAACAAGGTAAAGAAAATAAACATTCGCACAAAGACTCAGCAGTACTATTTGTACAGGAAAATACTTAAGGCGTGGCTTTACAGGAAAATAATCAAAAATGTGGTGGTGAGATGTAGCTTGTGTTAATGTAGGATTACTCAACCACACTTAATTGTGTTGTTTTCCTATAACAGTGCACCCTGAACTGTTTTATTCCACTTGTACCTCAGTCCTAAAGACTTTCCTGCACATCAATGAAAAAATTCGACATATAAAAGCTTTGATCTGGAAGAGTCTTTCCATAAATAACATTCATTCATTTGCCAAACCACTTCATCTCACGAGGGTGACGGAGAAGTGGGAGCCTATCTCCACCGATTCCTGGTGAACGTACGGTACACCCTGAACAGTGCACCAGTTAATCCCAATGTCATCACACACACACACACACACACACACACACACAAAACTATTCAGACTCACACTCACAACTGGGGTGTCTTTGAACTGCAATAGAAAATGGGGAGCACATGCAAGCTCTACACAGAAACATCCATGCCATTCCCAGGATACAAACTCAGAACCTTTTTGCTTTTATAAACAATACCCCACTGTATCATTCGGGCAGTTGTGGTCTAGTGGATAGGGCGCAGGATCACTGATCCTAAGGTTGGGGGTTCGAGTCCCCACGGGATTGTCACTGTCCCCCCAGTGCAGCTAACTGGGTTATCAAAGGCGGGCCATGTCTCTCACTGGCTATGGTGAGATGCATGTAAAAGAACCATTGCTGACTTTCGTAAAGAGTAGCTGCAAAGTCGTCAGCGTGTTTCTGTCCCTTGCTTAAAAGTGTTATGACAGGAAGGGCATCCGATGTAAAAACCTCTGCCAAATCAAACGTGCGAATCAGATGATTCACTGTGGCGACTCCCAAGTAAAAGGGAAAAAGTCGAAAGGAAGACAGACAGACCCCACTGTATCATTCCTATATGTGTGTGTGTGTGTGTGTGTGTGTGTATGTACAGTAAATCGATTGTGGGGCTGTCTGGCCTTCTCTGCTGGCCTAAACACTATCAGAAGCACTGACCTACATTTACAACTTATATTCTAGTATTTTTTTCTAATAAATTATGTTAATGTATTCCCAACAGTCTGTTCTCTACATTTCGTAGAGTGTCTCTTGACTGCACTGTTTCCAGTACATGTATGTGGATGTTATGTTTGTTTTGTACAATCATATTTCAGCTTCTATGTGCTGTCATGTGGGCAGGGGTGGCCTGGAGGTAAAGGTGGTGAATCATTGATCCTAAGGTTGAGGTTTCACGCCCCACCATCAACAGGTTGTCACTGTCCCCTCAGAGCAGCTAACTGGTTTATCAAAGGCTGGCCATGTCTCACTGTCTATGGTGTGAGGTTCATGTAAAAGAACCATTGCTCCATCAAGAGGAGCTGCATAGCCATCAATGTGTTCCTGCCCTGCAATGGCTGAGCGAGCTGTCCAGGGTGCACTCTGCTTTCGCCCAGAGTTAGCTGGGATGGACTCCTGCCTCCCCATGACCTGAATTAGGATTAGGAGGTTACAGAAAATGAATGAATGAATGTTCTGTCATGTCAATCGAATCTAACCAAATGTTTGCTTAAACTATATTTTAGATGGAGCTGTTTCTTTAACCAATCAAATTTCAGATTCG
This sequence comes from Plotosus lineatus, assembly GCA_024760905.1. Lineage (NCBI taxonomy): Eukaryota > Metazoa > Chordata > Actinopteri > Siluriformes > Plotosidae > Plotosus > Plotosus lineatus. The sequence continues at coordinate 24,892,901 of CM045736.1, read as the reverse complement.
CCAGCTAGTAGGCCTACAATAGCTTCAGCATTTCCCCATATTATGATGCATTAGTCATAGCAAAACTAGTTTAACAGTCTGTAGTGATGTGCATGCAATACATTTAAATTGCAATTTTTTTATGGCCACAATGGCTGGCAGAGTCTACTTTCAAGATGGATTTTTTCCAGAAAAGCTAGACATCATGACGATAGGTCGAGTAGGTTTTGCACTTATTACATTATGTCTGTTTCAGTGCCAATTTTACAAGGAACTTCCACCGGTAAACACTGGATTATGCAAAATGGCTCTCTCTGCAATGCCACACCCTGTTATGTTGCGTTTTTGATATTATTCATGGTGTGTGAGATAGTAGCAATATTAATAGGTGGATTAAGTCCCACTGAAGGCCTAGGTACCAAATGCATGACCCTCCACTGCTACATACATATACATATATGTATGTATGTGTGTATACATGTATATATATATATATATATATATATATATATATATACATACACACACACACACACACACACACACACACACACATATATATATATATATATATATATACACATACACACACACACACACACACACACACACACACACACACACACACACATATATATATATATATATATATATATATATATATATATATTACACACATACACACACATACACACACACACACACACACACACACACACACACACACACATATATATATATATATATATATATATATATATATATATATACATATAAACAATTACCTATAATAACAATTATCTACAGCAATTTTGGGCCAGTCAGAAACCAGAATTGAACAGCACTCAAGAACAATGTCGAATTATAAATCTTAAATAAAATCTAAATGTCCACCACAGTCAATTCCCTGTATAAATATAGATTAAATGTCCCACTGTGAGTTTCATCTGACTGTAAGTGTTAGTACCTTTGGGTTTTTTTCTAAATACACTGCACCACATGCTCATAATTATGATAGGTTAAATTTGGAATAAACTCTTTTTACCATAGAGGCTCACCAACACCTATAATTATGACATTCTGCAAAAAAGTTGCTGCGACATGGACCTTTGGTGTGTTTCGCCTGGATCGTTCTCACATCTATAAATTATTCTAGGAAATCTGTCTGGAAAGCAGGTGTGTGTGTATATCATGTATGTAGGATATATGTATGTATATTTCTACATATAGGTATATGTGTATATACTGGTCCTTCTCAAAAAATTAGCATATTGTGATAAAGTTCATTATTTTCTGTAATGTACTGATAAACATTAGACTTTCATACATTTTAGATTCATTACACACAACTGAAGTAGTTCAAGCCTTTTATTACTTTAATATTGATCTAAAAAAAATTAGCATATTTCATCTGACCAATAAAAAAGTGCTCTTAATACAAAAAAGTCAACCTTCAAATAATTATGTTCAGTTATGCACTCAATACTTGGTCGGGAATCCTTTTGCAGGAATGACTGCTTCAATGCGGCGTGGCATGGAGGCAATCAGCCTGTGGCACTGCTGAGCTGTTATGGAGGCCCAGGATGCTTCGATAGCGGCCTTAAGCTCATCCACAGTGTTGGGTCTGGTGTCTCTCAAGTTTCTCTTCACAATATCCCACAGATTCTCTATGGGGTTCAGGTCAGGAGAGTTGGCAGGCCAATTGAGCACAGTAATACCATGGTCAGTAAACCATTTACCAGTGGTTTTGGCACTGTGAGCAGGTGCCAGGTTTGTGCTGAAATATGAAATCATCTCCATAAAGCTTTTCAGCAGATGGAAGCATGAAGTGCTCCAAAATCTCCTGATAGCTAGCTGCATTGACCCTGTCCTTGATAAAACACAGTGGCTCAACACCAGCAGCTGACATGGCACCCCAGACCATCACTGACTGTGGGTACTTGACACTGGACTTCAGGCATTTTGGCATTTCCTTCTCCCCAGTCTTCCTCCAGACTCTGGCATCTTGATTTCCGAATGACATGCAAAATTTGCTTTCATCCGCAAAAAGTACTTTGGACCACTGAGCAACAGTCCAGTGCTGCTTCTCTGTAGCCCAGGTCAGGCGCTTCTGCCGCTGTTTCTGGTTCAAAAGTGGCCTGACTTGGGAAATACAGAACCAGTAGCCCATTTCCTGCACACCCCTGTGCACGGTGGCTCTGGATGTTTCTACTCCAGACTCAGACCACTGCTTCCACAGGTCCACCAAGGTCTGGAATCAGCCCTACTTTCACTTTTTCCTTCCCACAGACGTCCCGCTGAGGTGCCTTGATACAGCACTCTGGGAACAGCCTATTCGCTCAGAGATTTCTTTCTGTGTCTTACCCTCTTGCTTGAGGGTGTCAATAATGGCCTTCTGGGCAGCAGTCAGGTCGGCAGTCTTACCCATGATTGTGGTTTTGAGTAATGAACCAGGCTGGGAGTTTTCAAAAGCCTCATGAATCTTTTGCAGGTGTTTAGAGTTAATTGATTGATTCAGATGATTCGGTTAATAGCTCATTTAGAGTACCTTTTCATGACATGCTAATATTTTGAGATAGGAATTTTGGGTTTTCATGAGCTGTATGCCAAAATCATCAGTATTAAAACAATAAAAGACCTGAAATATTTCAGTTGGTGTGCAATGAATCTAAAATATATGAAAGTTTAATTTTTATCAGTACATTACAGAAAAGAAAGAACTTTATCACAAATTTTGAGAAGGACCAGTATGTGTGTGTATGATGTATGTATCTGTGTGCATATAGAAGTGTGTATATATACTTTGCCCAGAGTCAGCTGAGATAAGATAGAGCCACCCTGCAACTGTAAAGGTTTAACAAATGAATGAATGGACCAAAACGTCATGATAAAATCATAGAGCCATTCATTAATTCATGATTCATTCCATGTGTCCTGTTAAAGGTTTACACCCCGAACAGTTCATTAATACTTTGCAGGGTTAATACATACACAAACAACTATTCACACTCACACTCACACCTTGGGGCAATTCATAACAGCCAATTAGTCTAGCGTGTATGTCTTTGGACTGTACAAGGAAACTGGAGCACCTGGAAACCCACACAAGCACATGGAGCCATTATGCCACCTTGGTTCTCCAAAACCACAATTCATGTATTAAAAGGATCAGAAAAGAAGCAAATTCAGGAATAAAGCATGCACGCCCGATGTGTTTTATTTCTTTCATAACCGAATCACTTGCCAACATTTACAATACATTTTATATTAAAGAATGTCACATTATATGTAGTATTTTACCACCATCGGTCTTTCCAAGCCATTAAAGTTGCTTCGGTGTTTTGTGGTTGCATGTGTAACGCACTGCACATATGGAGACCTTAAAAGGGATCAGACATTTTTATATAGTAAATGTGTTGACATTTTTTCATATACATACAGCTTCAGGCAGAAATACAACACACCACCATGCCACAAATCCTTACCAGCCCATGAAAAACCTTGAAGAGCCGTCACTGCTGATCACCATAACACATCAAGCAGTGTGAGTACATATTGGAGGTTTGTATTAAAAAGTTATTAGATGGTAGAAAAGGAAAAACACATGGCTATAAAGAGCATACATCTGGATGTACGTGTACAGGCATGCGTACACATTCTGCATCGGTATTTAATTCCTCTAATACAACACCATGTTATCTACCTGCTTCAGTTAAATCAACACAGAAAGAAGTAGCATAAGTATTGTTTTGGTCTATTTATACAGTACAAACGTATAAAAATTATTATTGTTTATTAATTCATTTCAATCCCCCCCCCCTCCATTTTCTTCCTAATTTAGTCATATCCAATTCCAACCCATTAGGTATTACGGTACCTTCCCTGTCACATGACCACCACCGACCAGGGAGGTGCGAAAGCATGCACACACACCCTCAGTAACATGCAATTCTACCCACCCACGTCTTTTCGAACTGCGACACACGTATTTGGGGACACTAACACGCTCGGAAAGAAAGCACTACTGAACTGCATAATCGTACTTGGCCCAAAAAAAGAGGCTGAATTTGAGCAAAGGTGGGAACACCCTGAACAGCTCACCATTGACCATTGCAGGGCAATACACACACACACACACACACACACACACACACACACACACACACACATAGACACAACAATTTACACACTCTTACAACTCTTGGCAAAGGCGGGGTACACCCTATACAGCTTGCAAATCCACGGCAGTGCGAAGACACATACGATCATTCACACTTACACCTATTGGTAATTTGGATCTGCCAATCAAACTACAGTGTATGTTTTTAGACTGTAGGAGGAAACCAACTCAAGAATGGGGAGAACATGCAAGCTCCATGCTGATCCCAAGAATCAAACCCAGGATATTTTGGCTGTGAGGTAAACAAAGGTTGTTTTTTTTTTGTTTTGTTTTTTTAGGGGGGGGGGGTTAATTCGTTATGATTTTTTTCACATTCTTGACAATTACTGTAATTTCCGGACTATAAACCCCTACTTTTTTCACATGCTTTGAACACTGAGGCTTAAATAACAATGCGGTTAATCTGTAGATTTTTTTAGAGGCTAACGGCCTTCAGGAGGTGCACTAGCTGGACGTGCAAGAGCGAGACAAACACCTGCGGCTTATAAAGAGGTACGGCCTACTAGTCCTTCTCAAAAAATTAGCCTATTGGGATAAAGTTCTTTCTTTTCTGTAATGTACTGATAAAAATTAAACTTTCATATATTTTAGATTCATTGCACACCAACTGAAATATTTCAGGTCTTTTATTGTTTTAATACTGATGATTTTGGCATACAGCTCATGAAAACCCAAAATTCCTATCTCAAAAAATTAGCATATCATGAAAAGGTAGTCTAAACGAGCTATTAACCTAATCATCTGAATCAACCAATTAACTCTAAACACCTGCAAAAGATTCATGAGGCTTTTGAAAACTCCCAGCCTGGTTCATTACTCAAAACCACAATCATGGGTAAGACTGCCGACCTGACTGCTGTCCAGAAGGCCATTATTGACACCCTCAAGCAAGAGGGTAAGACACAGAAAGAAATCTCTGGGCGAATAGGCTGTTCCCAGAGTGCTGTATCAACGCACCTCAGTGGGACGTCTGTGGGAAGGAAAAAGTGAAAGAAGGGTTGATTTCAGACCTTGGGGGACCTGTGGAAGCAATGGACTGAGTCTGGAGTAGAAACATCCAGCACCACTGTGCACAGGTGTGTACAGGAAATGGACTACAAGTGCCGCATTCCCCAGGTCAAGCCAGTTTTGAACCAGAAACAGCGGCAGAAGCGCCTGACCTGGGCTACAGAGAAGCAGCACTGGACTGTTGCTCAGTGGTCCAAAGTACTTTTTTCAGATGAAAGCAAATTTTGCATGTCATTTGGAAATCAAGGTGCCAGAGTGTGGAGGAAGACTGGGGAGAAGGAAATGCCAAAATGCCTGAAGTCCAGTGTCAATTACCCACAGTCAGTGATGGTCTGGGGTGCCATGTCAGCCGTTGGTGTTGGTCCACTGTGTTTTATCAGGGGCAGGGTCAATGCAGCAAGCTATCAGGAGATTTTGGAGCACTTCATGCTTCCATCTGCTGAAAAGCTTTATGGAGATGAAGATTTTCATTTTTCATCACGACCTGGCACCTGCTCACAGTGCCAAAACCACTGCTAAATGGTTTACTGACCATGGTATTACTGTGCTCAATTGGCCTGCCAACTCTCCTGACCTGAAGCCCATAGAGAATCTGTGGGATATTGTGAAGAGAAAGTTGAGACACCAGACCCAACACTGTGGATGAGCTTAAGGCCGCTATCGAAGCATCCTGGGCCTCCATATCACCTCAGCAGTGCCACAGGCTGATTGCCTCCATGCCACGCCGCACTGAAGCAATCATTTCTGCAAAAGGATTCCTGACCAAGTATTGAGTGCATAACTGAACATAATTATTTGAAGGTTGACTTTTTTGTATTAAAAACATTTTTTTTTTTTTTTGGTCGATGAAATATGCTAATTTTTTGAGATAGGAATTTTGGGTTTTCATGAGCTGTATGCCAAAATCATCAGTATTAAAACAATAAAAGATCTGAAATATTTCAGTTGGTGTTCAATGACTAAAATATATGAAAGTGTAATTTTTATCAGTACATTACACAAAATAATGAACTTTAGCACAATATGCTCATTTTTGGAGAAGGAGTAGTATATACGTACAAATTCTTTACATATATATATATAAAGAATTTGTACGTATATAGGCCGTACCTATATATATATATATATATATATATATTTTGTTGTTGCGGTTTATATTCCGGTGGTCAATAGTCCGGAAATTACGGTATATCTTCATTTAAATTTTGTAGGGGCAGTGGTGGTCTAGTGGTATAGTGCACTGGATCGCTGATCCAAAGGTTGGGGGTTCGAGTCCCACTCTCCACAAGGTTGTCACTGTCCCCCCCAGTGCAGCTAACTGGGTTATCAAAGGCGGGCCATGTCTCTCACTGTCTATGGTGAGAGGCATGTAAAAGAACCATTGCTGACTTTCGTAAAGAGTAGCTGCAAAGTCATCAGTGTGTTTCTGTCCCTTGCTAAAAATGGGTTGTGACAGGAAGGGCATCCGACGTAAAAACCTCTGCCAAATCAAACGTGCGAATCAGATGATTCGTTGTAGCGACTCCCAAGTAAAAGGGAAAAAGCCGAAACGAAGACAGACTTCATTTAAATTTTGTGTTTTGGGAATTTTTCACCGCTGACGACTTATATCTAAACTATCAGTGCAATACCAGAAACAACACCAAATTACTGATGATTAATTCACAATTAGTAGACCTTGAGTGCTAAACACACCTGTAGCATAAAGATTGACTTCTTTAAATGGTGAGCGTGCAGAGGAAGGGAGTACGCAATGACAACAGGCCTATATTACCTCCTATAATGACTTGATCACATGAGCGTTCCACTACCAGTGACTTGCACAATGTTGGTGGTCCTGTTGTGGTCAGAACAATGTGTGGCTTGCTTCAAGGGCAAAAGGACTACGGGTTATTCCTTGCCATTTTTGATTGAGAAAACCAATTTTGCACCCAGGGACTTTCCCTGAATGACAAAGCAGGACATATTCTGGAACTGCCCACCACAGTCAGTGTACACGCTCGGCTCCCTAACCACTATAGTGTACTTTATATAAAACCAAAAGAACAATTACCATAAATGTGCCAAGTACTATATGACTATGCTTTTCCTTATGATATGTTTACGATTCAGCAGTTTGCTCTGAAGGACGAGCCGCATGTGTGAGTGTATGAGTGTGTATGTATTAAGAAGGAAACTAAAGTACAGTATTTTATATGGTGAAAATATGGTCACATCAACTCATAATCGTCTAAGAGTTCCTAAATGAGAGCTGTATGTACAAGACAGTGGGTTGAAATACACCAACAGGCAACATGGCAAATGCACATATGAATTTGTTTAAGTTGATGCACTAGTGTTGTTCTAAAGTGTCCATTACTGCAGTAAATGAACCAGTTTGACTGGGGATTCGGAGAAATATTCCCCGGGAGGGACCATCAACTTCTCACTCATTCATTTATTTCTTAAACCGTTTCATCCTAGTAGGGTCTCAGAGAGGCGGCGAACACCCTGAACAGTTCCCCAGACCACTGCAAGGCCAACACACAGTCATCCGCACTCGCATCTACACTGTGGGGTGATATGTGGCATCCGATTAACCCAGTGCTTCTCAATTATTTCCCGTGGCGCCCCCTCTCGGAAGAGAAAAAAACAATTCACACCCAGACTGTGTATAAAATTATTAGTAGTACACATTTGTATCACACTGTATCTTTATTAACATTAAAAATAAAAAAGAAAGAAATATAGTTCAACTTAAAATAAATAAAAACTTCATTAGCATTGTTTTTTAATCTGTAACAGAAAATATTTAAAGTGTACCAATACACCAATACACACACACACACACACACACACACACACACACAGACATATATATATATATATATATATATATATATATATATATATATATATATATATATATATATATATATATATATATATATATATATATATATATATATATATATATATATATATCTTTGACTGATGAAATATGATTGTAGTGCAACAAGCATGAATTCACTAAGGCAGCACATATACTAAAATTAAATTAAAACAATACGGAGAAAATTAGTGTGGCCCCAGCACAAGGATGACACGCAAAATCATGAAGCGTTGACATATTTTGGGCTGCACAGTGGAATAGTGGTTAGTGGTTTGCCTCACAACAAGAAAGACCATGGTTTGAGTCCTGGGCGATTCTTTGTGAAGTTTGTGCGTCCCCATGCCTGTGTGGATTTCCACTGGGTACTCTGGTTTCCTTCCACAGTCAAAACCATGCACATTAGGCTAACTGGCTGTGGATGTGAATGGTTGTGTGTGTGTTGGTTCTGCAGTGGTCTGGAAGCTGTTTAGGTAGTATCCTGTCCTCAGCAAGTATCAGCCTTCCCATGACCCTCGTAGGAAAAACTGGTTCAACAAATCAGGCAAGCAATACAACCATGATATTTGGAATGAAGAGTCATCGGAAGCTCTGTAATCTGTATTCATTGCTGGCTACGACAACATTTCCACCAGTTTTAAAGATGGCCACTGTGAAAACAAAATAGAGGTATTTTATTATGGTATATATTTTGCTGTTCTGAAAATCTGTCAGAGTTTTTATGATCAAAAAATGTGAGCTATATTAACCAGACAGTGAAAACGTCTTGATGTTCCCTAAACCAACATCCAGTTCAACTGTCTCTCTCTCCATTTTTCGTTTGTTGATGAAAAGTCTGAAAGTTGTTCTTGGAACGGCAAATGTTATTGTTCCGGTTTGTCATGCACTGCTCTATGCAGCTGTACACATGAAGAAGAGGGAATTTAAATGATTTATAAGATGTCAGAAAATGTGTCTGTGATCAGACTGAAAAGTTCTAAAATTGTGTAGACGTACTGTAGAAATTCACCAAAAATAACTCTATTTTTCTGTTATAATGTCTGTCTTCCTTTCGGCTTTTTCCTTTTTACTCGGGAGTCGCCACAGCGAATCATCTGATTCGCACGTTTGATTTGGCAGAGGTTTTTACGTCGGATGCCCTTCCTGTCACAACCCTTTTTAGCAAGGGACAGAAACACGCTGACGACTTTGCAGCTACTCTTTACGAAAGTCAGCAATGGTTCTTTTACATGCCTCTCACCATAGACAGTGACAGACATGGCCCGCCTTTGATAACCCAGTGAGCTGCACTGGGGGGGGGACAGTGACAACCTTGTGGAGAGTGGGACTCGAACCCCCAACCTTTGGATCAGCGATCCAGCGCACTATACCACTAGACCACCACTGGCCCCATTTTTCTGTTATAATAAAACCTCATATTAAACATATCAATGTTTTCATTTTACCCATTATTTAATACACTGCTCAGCCAAAAGAAAGTCACACACTGTAATATTTTCATGAAAAGCATTTATCCTTGACCACTGTATGTAACCTCCATGGGATTGTTACTCCAGTTGGTCCGGTTGAGACTCAGCAACATCATTCAATTAATGAAGACTGGATCAGGAAGCATGAGGAATCAATTTCCCATATGTATTGGCACCCCAGAGTCCTGACTGTAACCTTTTTGACAGTTTCACAGACATGCTGGAGAAGACTTTATGAAGTGGTTCAGTTTTTCCCTCATCAATTCAAGACATTGATGAGAAATAAACCTGACACTGAATGGAAATAAATATTATGTTGCTTAAGTTTGTTGAAATGGTGCCATGATTATTACATGCTATAATCAAGGCTAAAGGCGGAGCACAACATATTTGTTTGTTTGTTTGTTTGTTTGTTTTGGGCAATGTATTTTAGCATGTCTTCGAGTGAAGTGATATTTCTGGGGGGGTTTTGTAGAAGTCATCTTTTAAAAAAATAATAAAAACTTCCTCAGGTGACATGCAGAAGAACCCTTGAGAGGAGCCAGACTCAAACAGGAAACTCATTCTCAATTGAGTGAAACCAGATAAAAATGCAAGCCATGTAAGAGAAACGCCATTACAGTCCAACGTGAAATCCAGTTGGTTATCCCACAATTGTAAGTCCAAAATCTTTTTATTAAAAGAGTTTATATCACCAGCAGTGACCAGCAAGAGCAAAAGCTTCTAAGATCTGTACTCCAGCCAGCAGAAGCACAACAGGACAGACCACAGGACTCAGAAAAGGGAACAATCAAAGATAATGATCACCTGCATCCAAGAAGAAGCATGTGTCCCTCAGCAAAAAACAGAAAGAAAGAAAGAGAGAGAGAGAGAGAGAGAGAGAGAGAGAGAGAGAGAGAGAGAGGGCAGACCTGGGGGTTCTGTGTAATATTGGGCAATCAGCCCCTTCTTATCAATGTACCTGGGTGAGCAAGTAGAGTGAGGGAGTGACAGCATCCCAATATCAAACTTTACCATAAATATTTCGATATAGTATCACTGGGGGAAGTAGCAGACCAAATATGGTGCTTATATCACTGTACACTAATTTGTTTTGTTCCTGCCTCACTTTTAATGTTGTGCAACAGGTTAGTCTCAAGTATTGCTCACATTATAGCAAGCATAAATAGTCCTTCCCACACGAGCATATCCCTTTTTTGTTTATTTGTTTCCTTCCTTTCTTACTGTTAATATGGGAGGGAAAAACAGCTGTTACTGAAAACAACACAGCAAGACAACACCTGCATCCTGAAGTCTTCCCCACGTGATCAAGAATAGAATAGTTATTGCTGCAAAGTGGAGTTCCACAGTGGCATAAAGGTTAGCACGGCCCCCTCATAACAAGAAGGTCCTGGGTTTGAGTCCTGGGCTCAGGCATTTCTGTGTGCAGCTTGCATGCTCTCGCCGTCCTTGCATGGGGTTTCTTCCAGGTACTTCAGTTTCCTCTCACAGTCCCCAAACCTGCAAAATTAGGCTAATTAGTTATTCCAGATTGTCCCTATATGTGAGTGTGACTGAGAATGACACTGGGCTGAGGAAGAGTACACCCTAAACAGCTGGCCAGGCTATTGCGGGGCTAAAACACACACAACTGTTCACACTAACACCTTTGGAATAGCCAACTGTGAAAGTTTTCAGGACTGTGGAGGAAACCAAAGTACCCATTGGAAACCCGCACAAGCACAGGGAGAGAATGCATACTTCACGCAGACACACCCTGAAGCTTTCTTGCTGGGGAGTGAACGTGCTAACCACTGCACCACCATCTGAAAAAAATTCTATTTAATTTAACACATTGACTAAACTGTCTAGTTCTGATATATTGTTTACAAATATTAGTTGCTTTATCTAAAATACTCATTCATTCATTTTCTGAAATGTTTAATCCTTATTAGGCTCTTGGGGAGGCTGGCACCCTTCTCAGCCGATTCTGGGCAAAAGCAGAGTACACCCTGGACAGCTCGCCAGGCCATCACAGGGCAGAAACATGCTGATGGCTGTGCAGCTCCTAGTAATGAAAATCAGTGATGTTTTTTTTTGCATGAACCTCATGCCATAGACAGTGAGACACATGGCCGACCTTTCTAGCCCAGTTAGCTGCGCGCGCACGCGGGGGGGATCTAATATAGTAACAGTGATGCATTTTTGGGATAAAAGTGTGATAAGAGTCTTCAAGCTGGTGGCCTCTCTAATTCTCCTTTGCTTTTCCTGTCCAAGGCAAATGCATTTACCTCTGCTCTCTATCCACAGCTGCTTCCCACATGTTTCTCCCCAATCAGGATTGGGGTTCTCATACCTGAGATGCATCTCGTGAGACCTTCCTGCTTTCATATCTGTGTTCTCTGTGATCGTTCTCATCTAAGGGAGGCCAGTGAGGGGCCACACCTTTTTTGGACTTTTCCCAAACTAGGTTGTTGCGAGCATACAAAGCTGTTTCTACTTCTTCTTCTCTTTTTTTTTTTGGACTGGCACCTTTAAGTATGGGAATTAAATATGAATAAATATCCAAGTATTTAAGGTGAATACTGTCTATAACATGAAATAATGAATGACTTATTCTTTACATATACAGTATTGTTATTATGGAGATAAATTGTTTGATGAGCACTGACGCCTCACAACAAGAGGGTTCCAACCTGGTGGCTCACCGGTGCCTTTCTTTAAAGAGTCTGTATGTTCTCCCTGTGCTTGTGTGGAGCTCTGGTTTTTCATCCCACAGTCCAAATTCATGGAAATTAGGTCAACTGGGTATGAATATGGGTGCAAATGGTTGTTTGTGTGCGTCTTAGCCCTGCAATGGATTCACAACCGTTTCACCTCTTGTTTGAAGACAGGTGGAATGGCTTGAGTTTACCCATGACCTTGATGGATAAGCCTTGTTAATGGATTTATTATTAGCATTTTGATATACAGTACTGTGTTAATCCTGCAAGGAAAATTGTTTCCACTGCATTTAACCCATCCAAAGTGAGCACACACACACACACACACACACACATGAAAACAGTGAGCACACACACACACACACACACACACACACACACACACACACACACACACATATTTGGAGCAGTGGGCGGCCACACACATATTGGTGGCGCCCAGAGAGCAGTTGGGGTTTAGGTGCCTTGCTCAAGGGCACCTCAGCCATTTATGTGGAGTAAGGGAAGGTGGCCATGTCTCTCACTGTCTATGGTGAGAGGTTCATGTAAAAGAACCATTGTTGACTTTCGTCAAGAGTAGCTACATAGCTGTCAGTGTGTTTCTTCCCCTTGCTAAAAGGGTTGTGTCAGGATGGACATCCGACATAAACACCTATGCCAAATCAAATATGCAAATCATTAATATGAAGATGGAGACAGATGATTCGCTGTGGCGACTCCTGAAAGGGAGCAGCAAAAGGAAAAGCAGAAGAAAAGGCTAAGACACATAAAACCATTTACACTCAGGGAAGATTTGAAACAGCTAATTAGCCTACTGTACATGTTTTTGGACTGTGGGACGAAACCAGAGTAGCCTGAGGAAACCCACACAGGCATAGGGAGTACTTCCAAACTCCACACATAGATGCTCCGAGCAAGCACGGGAACTGAACCCCGGATATTTGTACTGTGAGGTGGACGTGCTAATCACTGTGCCACCATGCCACCCTTTAAAATCAATTCACTGAAATTGGCTACAACTAATCTTTTATAATTGGGGCCAGTGGTGTAGAGCATAGAGTGCTGGACTCATGATCAGGAGATTGTGTGTTCGAATCCCAGTTAGATCCTCACTGTGCTAAGACCCTTGGGCAAGGTCTTAACCACAAGTGTGCCTCTGTTCACCCAGCAGTATAAATGGGTCCCAGTAAAAATATACTGGAAAGGTAACCTGCAATGGACTGGCGCTCCATCCAGGGGGAGTTGATTTCCTGGTCGCTTGACGCTACGGAAACCAGGGACATTGTAAACCATGCATTCATTCATTCAGTTTCTGAAATGCTTAATCCTCTTTAGGCATTGCAGGGAAGCTGGCATCCATCTCAGCCAACTCTGGGCGTGGGCGGGAAACACCCTGGACAGCTCACCAGGCCATCGCAGAGCAAGAATTAATTTAAATAGTGAAAATAAATATGATAAGGTCCCTATGATGCCTGTTTAGAGCTCAGAGACATTCCCACAACTGTCCACTATTTCACAATCAGTGTGGATTCCTGCAGCTCCTGATCTATAATGATAAGCGTGCAAAGCTCTGGTCAGGGTTAGACCCCCAAGGAAGTGCAGGTGTGGCAGCAGAGCTGATTTGAGGTCTGTTCTCATTCTTCCTCTTTCTCTCTCTCGCTCCCTCTTTCTCATTCTCTCTGTCTTTTATTGCCATAGACATTCCCTCATGGACTGGCAATCGAGAGATCTCTCTGAAGACGAGAAGAAAAGAGAACTTGTCCTGCATTTGGCTCTGTCTTATCAGGAGCCTTCTGAAGAACAGAAATACCAGGCATTCTAACATCCCCACTTGTGTAATAGCGTAGCATGTTTTAATCAACGGAGACCATCCCGCTGTGGCCTCCTGATTAGCCCTGGAAGGAGTTTGTTTGCATTTAATGACGAAAAGAGTTAAAGGGGAGATTCCATTATCTCATTCCCTCGGGTATGCTGGATGTAGGCCTGCTTCCAATGTCTAAATCAGCAAGAAAATGTTTCACTGAGCTTGCAATAAGCACAACTGTCCATGACATCGTAAAACTTGACATCAACAAAGGCATTTGGGATTTAATTGAAATGTTGTTTATCAAGGAAGCGGGCCATTTTAGCACAGTTTCAGAGACCACCTGTCATTTTCATTAAAAATGTGTTCACTGAAGCAGTTACACTTACCTGTATTAGTTTCATCCTCATCTCCTTCCTTTTCCGCTCCTTGTATTCTTTTATCATGGATGGTTATATTTTTAACATTACCATTATTCATTATTAAAATTAGAAATGAATGTATTATTATTCTTATTATTATTCTTTCATTCATTTTCTAAACCACTTAAACCTAATTAGGGTCTTGGGAACGCTGGCACTCATCTCAGCTGACTCTAGAGACTGGCAGCTTTCCAGGCCATCACAGGGAAGAAACACTCTACCTACCCAAAAGTCCTACCCACCCAATGATATACTCTTTATATACAACTGCAATGGTTCTTTTACATGACTCTCAAAACAGAAAGTGAGAGATATGGCTGCCCTTGATAACCCAGTGAACTGCACTAAGGTATAATAATAATAATAATAATAATAATAATAATAATAATAATAATAATAATAATAATAATAAAGTTCAGTGCCTGAAATAGTCTAAGTGTAAAAAGAAATAGGTTGCAATATTTATTTTTACCATGTAATGGATTACATGCTGTGATATAAAATAATTTTCTGCATGTTGAAGCCATACAGTTTCAGCCAGACCAGATTAGAGCTTTTAACTGGAAAAGAGGAGGGGAAAGAAAAAATAGAACTTCATTTTTCTATTCCTTTTACCCCTTTAAACTGTATCTCAGCTAGAAATGTGACTATAATTTACCTTTAAAATAATCAAGGTCCATATGTACCTATTTAAATACAGCTTTAAAGGGACATAGTATATCTTTCTCCCATCTTTGGATAGCACACTGTGGAACAATGGGGTACTGATTAGCATGTCCGCCTGACATCATAAAGGTCCTGGGTTCGAGTCCCAGGCTAGGCAACAGTGCTTTTCCCCGTGTTTTCCTCCAAGTACTCAGATTTCCTCCCATGGTCCAGATACATGCAATTTAGGCTAACTGGCTATTCCGATAGGAATAGTTTTGTGTGTGTGTGTGTGTGTGTGTGCGGTGCTGGCCCTGCAAAGGACTATTAAGTTGTTTAGCTCTTTGTCTTTACTCAGAGTCGGCTGGGATAGGCTCCAGCCAGATCAGCACCTGATGGTGTAGGTTTTTGTTTTTTTTTTCCATCATGCTTTGTCCTGATTTTTTTCATTATTTCATGAAGATGTGCACATTTTTACATAGAACGGAACATCATTCATTTTCTGAACTGCTTAATCCTAGTTAGGGTTGGGGGGAAGCTCTCATCCATCTCAGTCATCTCTGGGCGAGGGCACAGTACACTCTGGACAGCTCACCAGTTATCTCAGGGTCAACACTCACAGAACCATTCACACTCACACCTAGGAGTTATTTGGAAGAGCCATTTAACCTACTGTGCATGTTTTTGGCCTGTGGACCTGGAGGAAACCCACGCAAGCACGGTGAGAACATGCAAACTCCACAGACACCACTAACACAGCTCTAACACACACTAACACAAGCTCTAACACAGCTCTAACACACTAACACAAGCTCTAACACAGCTCTAACACACACTAACACAGCTCTAACAGACACTAATACACATTAACACTCACCAACACAGCTGTAACACACACTAACACAGCTCTAGCACTGATTTTTGATTGATTAACTGTTTGAGTTTTTACACCCAAGCCTAGTGGCTCATCAGGCTGGTGCTTATCCCCGGTTTCCGTAGTGTGAAGCAATCAGGAGCTGAACTCCTCCTGGATGTGATGCTAGTCCATCGCAGGTTACTTCCCCAGTATATTTTTACTGGTACCCATTTATACTGCTGGGTGAACAGAGGCACACTTGTGGTTGAGACCTTGCCCAGGGGTCTTAGCACAGTGAGGGTCTCAGTGGGATTTGAACTCACAACCTCCCAATCATGAGCCCAATACTCTAACCACTACACCACCGGCTCCACAGGTGCCTCTAACAGGCACTAATACACACTAACACTCCCTAACACAGCTGTAACACCCACTAACACAACTCTAGCACGGCTCTAACAGACACTAACACTCACTAACACAGCTCTAGCACACTAACACAGCTCTAACACACACTAACACAGCTCTAACACACACTAATACAGCTCTAACACACACTAACATAGCTCTAACGCACACTAACACAGCTCTAATGCAGCTCTAGCACACACCAACACAGCTCTAATACACCTCTAACAGACACTAATACACACTCACACAGCTCTAACACACAGTAACACACACTAACACAGCTCTAGCACAGACTAACACAGCTCTAGCACACACTAACACAGCTCTAGCACACACTAACACAGCTCTAGCACACACTAACACAGCTCTAACAAACACTAACACAGCTTTAACACACACTAACACAGCTCTAACAAACACTAAGACAGCTGTAACACACACTAATCCAGCTCAAGCACACACTAACAAAGTTCTAACACAGCTCTAACAGACACTAATACACACTAACACAGCTCTAGCACACACTAACACAGCTCTAGCACAGACTAACACAGCTCTGACATGGCTCTGACACAAACTAACACAGCTCTAACAGTCACTAACACAGCTCTAGCACAGACTAACACAGCTCTGGCACAGACTAACACAAGCTCTAACACAGCTCTAACAAACACTAAGACAGCTGTAACACACACTAATCCAGCTCTAGCACACACTAACACAGTTCTAACACAGCTCTAACAGACACTATTACACACACTAACACAGTTCTAACACAGCTCTAACAGACACTATTACACACACTAACACAGTTCTAACACAGCTCTAACAGACACTAATACACACACTAACACAGCTCTAACGCCGCTCTAACGCACACTCCAACCCCATCATTTAACACTAAGCTCTTTCTTGGGTTGTGGGGGTGGTAGAGGTGGGGCGGGGTGGGGGATAAATTGGTGTGCTGGAGAAGGGCATAACAGTAACAGGGCAAGATTGCGACATGCGTAATCAGGACCGCCCAGTTCCAACAGGTAGCACACACTGCGCGTTCGCCTATTGCGCGCTCCCGTCGACGCACGTCATCCGACTCGCTTCTAGCGCGCTGGTTAAAAAGAAGACGGAGACGGATCGGGACAAGCACGTGAGCGCGCGGAAAGCATCGCGGGAGAGTGAGTGAGTGTGTGTGTGTGTGTTTGTGTGTGTGTGTGTGTGTGTGTGTGTTTGTGTGTGTGCGAGTGTGTGTGTGTATGTGTGTGTGTGTGTGTGTGTTTGTGTGAAAGAGAGAGAGAGAGAGAGAGAGAGAGAGAGAGAGAGAGATACACACGCGACTAAACTTGGTGCTAGTTTTTGGCGCACCGATTTAACGGGATTTAACTTTAACGCGCGAGGAACGCAGCTGAGATTCATGCACTTATTTATGCGGATGAATAAACTGATTTTTAATCGCGTTACATTATGAAACAAAACGTTTTTTCACGTGTCGGGTGATCCAAAACTGCATTTGTAGCTTAATTTGTTTGATCCCCGTCAAGTTGCTTCTGTGTTTTGTTTTGTTTTTTAAATACACTGATATCTGATAAGAGATTTCTATGAATTATTAATTGATCAATAATAAATTAGTATATAGATATCAGACAGAGTAAATTGTTTATGAGGGGGGGGATAACTTTTCTTGTAGATCCGAAGCATTAGAGTAACCCGCCCTCTCAGATCCGTTATTCTATTTATTATCCTCTACAATGAGGCATCTGAAGTTCGTGCTCGTGCTGGTGATCGCCGCCGCCGACCTCTGGGAGTGCGCGGACGCCAAGTGGGGCGACAAGGGAGAGCTGAGTCCGCGGAGGCGAAGATGCTACGACGGGAGTCTCCCGAGACGCCTGAAGAAGAAGGAGCGCAAAGTAGCCGGCGGCGGCGGCGGCGGCGGCGGAGACGTCTGTTCAGCGCTCTACCCGCGCGCCTCGTGCTGCCCAAGCCGCAGAGTCCAGCACCGGACAGACCCCACGGTAACCCACTCACTATATTGCACGCAAGGGCTACGCACATGCTTCATGCACGCCCCGTTTGTTTTGTTTTTACCCTCCTGTCATCCTCGTGCTGTCCAAAGTGCGGTCCTCTGCTCTCACACACCTGACCATAAGTCAGGTGTGTTACAGCACTGAAAGAAATGGACTGCACCTTGTCTTCTGTTACAGCATCAGGGTGATGATGATGATGATGGTGGTGGTGATAATGATGATGATGATGATGATGATGATGATGATGATGATGATGATGACTTACAAGTATAATGAGCTGATGTTTGTTTATGGGCTTCTGCATGCATCCAGCTCAAATCTCTGCTCCTGACAGTCTAATCAACTTTGTGCAACACATCTCATTTAAAATCATCTCTATAGATTTGAATTAACCTCTAACCCTCAGCTTCATGCAAGAAACCATAACCTTTGCAACATTTCGATCCAATTAAGTTATGAATGCAGTCTATTTTGGTAAAGGCTGAATAGTGTAAACATGACTCATCTCTCCAAAAGCATCCCAGAAAGCTTTAGAATTTGTTCAGTCATTATGTGGCCTCATTAGCAAGCTATTTAGAAACCAGGGACATGGCACAAGCTGACTGATGTGAAGATTGGTCGAAAAAATCTCATTTGAAAACTTTCTGGTATTAATGTTGTGTCATTCTCATTTCACCCATTACATTTAGTTTGGTGTATGATTTCATATACTTGTCCAGTACTGACTTACGAACGGTCAGCTATTCTAGTCTGTGTTGTCTTTTAAAGCTAATGTTCGCCAAGTATCACCTGAACAAATCTCATCTATTCACCTGATGGCTCTTTTTGTTGTTGTTGTTGTTGTTGTTGTTGTTGTTGTTGTTGTTGAATATGAATTTACATGTCCAGATGCCAGTTTTGTTGTTGTTTTTTTTTTATTAGAAAACTGGGACCCATTGGCTTCAATTCAATCATGGAACAAATAAAAAACAACTTTTGTGATTCTTTAGTGAATTCCCGGGGAAAAAGGTGCCCCTTTTCTCATGTAAAGAGTCTCGGTCGAGCAACGCATGTGGCTGGGTGGCATTACACTTCGCTCGGAAGAAAAGCCATATTGCATCATTTCATTTGCTCAAGTCATGCAAATAAGAGTGGTTCTGAATGGAACAAAAACAGGGAGTGGACATCTCCTCCTCCCTGCTACACTGCCCACACACGGAGCTTTTTGAGCTGATGGCAAAAGAATAACAACAACACCATTGTGTTTGTTAGTTTCACTAATGGCTGAAGCTGGAGAACATCACTCTCCCGAGTGCTTGGCCCCGGCCAAGTGTTAATGCCGTGGGGAGAGCGTTTGCCCCCCCCCCAACTTACACCTATTCTCCCTGGGGGACCAAAAGTGTTTAGCTTAAGCCCCTAAACACCCGCCAGAGCAGTGCTGACTCTTTCAGAGAACTAAATAGCCCTAAAAAATAGTCAGGTTAACATGACTTCCCACCAACAATCTCTGCACAGATCTGCGCATCATGTCTCGGTCAGGTTCTTATGCACACTTGGAGCTATCCATGATGTAATGTGACTCCTTGGCCTCCTGGTTGCCTCTTACCATGTGGCCTTGTGGGACTTTGACGGCCTCCATTGTGTAAGGGTGAATGACAAGCAATTGTTTTCAAGTGTGTCTTTGTGTGTTTATATGTTTGTTCTGGTAATATTACTGACAAAAGGAATTGTGCAGATATTAATATGTAACCACAGCAGCTGCAGTATCGCTCTGGTTGGTCTAGGAAATTTCAGTAAATTAGAAAAATAAATAAAAAATTTCTGGCAATGATAAACGAAGGTATAATGCAGACCTGTTTAGGAAACGGGTTTATAGGATATGCTGTGAGGATAAATTTTTAATGTGCAGAGCAATCAAAGGAAGGTATGAAACATGTTTATTCCAAGTTTAATGTTTGTTTAATTGGTCATTTAAAACATTACTATTCATGTTCACCTAGTTGTATGACTTGGCCATCATTCTTGTTAAGTAATGGAAGCAATATATTCATGAAGCAACTTGTCAGGAATGACGCCTGACTTAAGAAAGCTGAAAATCTGCATGACTACATCTCACTGATGCTTTTTCACCAGTCTTTAGGAAATGCTTTCAAATGTTAGAGCACACACACACACACACACACACACACACACACACACACACACACACACACACACACATATATATATATATATATATATATATATATATATATATATATATATATATATATATATATATATATATATATATATATATATATTTTTTTTTTTTTTTTTAATTCCCACCCTAGCCCAACAAACAAAGGTGCTCTTGTTTGTGGTATGGATGATGGCATTACTGGAGCCTATCCCAACAGCATATGGGCACTGGGCATGCTTGAGAGCGCACAAATGCTCCTCTCCATGGACCATGTGCCAATCCATGGCTTACTAAATCAATGGTCAATTTAGAGCAGGCGAACGGCTACCCTGTGGAACCATCCAGAAGCACCAAACCAAGGCAGGACGGAAGCTTGAGATGTTTGGAATTATAGGTAGTATATGTATAGTAGATTATATATTGGAGAGTCTGAATAGGTTTTGCTAAAATTCCTTTATTGAATTGCTTCGGCGCACCACTAGAATTGTATTTTTTATAGGATTTGAAGCCAGGTTCATCAGCATACCTTCATACTTCTAAACACCGACCACTCAAATGTCTCTCCGTGCTCATTTGGCCTAATTATAGACTTAATTCTAAAGTTAAAACTCCAACTTTTGTGGCTGTAGGTTCCTGTTTAAGAGGCTGGGGGCAGGCCACAACTTTAATTGACTTGGACAGACTGCTAATTTGTTGATCCCGGCGGTGGAATGATGTGCCTGTCTATCTCTAAATTGGTGTTTACACACAGACCTCACACAGAGCAGGCGAGTGGTACCAGGCGGCTGCTGCTGGGCCACAGGCACACGCCTGTGGAGGAGAGGCCCATTACACTGTCGTTTTATTACAGCTAATTTGTTACATAAATAAGCCCGTTAATTTTCTCGGCTCCAATCTATTTGTTTGCATTTGTTTGCTGATTTAAAAGAACGTTTAGAATGCGCTCTGAGGTCTGTTCCTCCGTTTTGCTTTGTTGTGTTTGTGTGTTATTTTTAGAAGGGCATGTGGCCAACATGTGATGTGAAATTGATTTGAATTGAACTGTTTGTCAGCATCTACGAACATATCCTCAAAGTGCATCAGTTTCAAGAAGTGACCCAGAAATCTTTGCGTGCATAACATCATGTGCTTCAAAAGTGGAAATGAAATATTTGTTCTATTCTGCTATTAAACCATGTGTACTTCGTGTTTAGTAATTCAGACGCTCATAGTAAGAAAGTCTCAAAAATAAATGGAAACTCATTGTAATCTCACTTAGAGTCACCAATGAGACAGAAAAGCAACCGAATTTCAATTACACTCGAATCAAGCCCCTCCCAATATACTTGCAGCATTTTCCAGACAATGATATTCAAAGAAAGTTTTTTAAATACACATACACACATATATATTTATATACAGTATATATCACACACACGCACACACATATGTGTCGGTGTGTGTGTGTGTGTGTATTTATATATATATATATATATATATATATATATATATATATATATATATATATATATATATATATATATATATATATATGTGTGTGTGTGTGTGTGTGCCTGAGAAATTGAGGGTCAAGGGTAATGGGGCTTGAACCCCTGCCCTTGGGATAATTAACACATTCCCTTAACCACTATGCCATCACTGCCCGTTATTACTCAGACTCACAGTGCCAGAAAGAAGTGTCAATTCCAGTCCCAACCACGCCCATACAAAGCTAGAAAATTTTAAAAGTCTGAGTTGCAAAATTCAAATGCAAAGTCCACTGAGACTCATCCCAATGCCAATGAGACTTGAAAGCCAGAGTCTTTGCAAAAACTAACACCAAAGAGACAAACTCCAATGTACCTAAAACTATAAGCAAATTGAAATCACCAATAAAATTAAAGCAATAAAACTCTAGAGCCAGTAAGACTCATCCCATGGCTAGTAGGACTCATCTCAATGACAGTTAGACTCAACCAAAAGCTGCAAAGTTTTTTAGACTTTATTTTGATTTTTATGAGAATTCTCACTTGTTGTTCTGGTTGCCTGATTCCCTCAGATCTTTTCCACCAATAACACAGAGTGTTCAAGACTGCTGGAGGAGATCAAGTGTGCCCGCTGCTCACCAAATGCCCAGATGCTCTTCCACTTATCCGAGCAAGAATCAGCAAGACATCATGAACCAGACCTGCCACGTCTTTGCCTAGACTACTGCCAAGAGTTCTACTACACCTGTAGGGGACATGTACCAGGTAACAGAACCTGCCACGGAACCATCTAAACTGTATTCAGTGTTGTAGGGCTGTTTCCAATGAGCATAATGCAATGCTTGCGCACTTTAAATGGCAGAACTGCAAGCTCATTTGTTCTCTGTGAAAAAGAAATGGCTTGGGGTATTTTCACAATACGCACAACATGTCAACAAACGTCCATGTTCATATCACAGGTCTTTTCCCTCTGTACTCTAATATTGCTCCTAAGCTCTGATACTTTGTGAACAAGTACATGTTTACTGCATGCATGCTCAGCCTGAAGCAAAAGGAAAAGACATCAGAGCCAAACCTTTTCCAAATGTTTGAATTAAATCCCAGTAAAGGTTAGAATTCGAGGATTATCATTCCACAGATGCTACGCAAAAGATACTGCGCAGAAAGGTATTGCTTTATCCCGCAGCAGCGGCCAAGGTTTACAGGTCACACACAAACACGTAAACATGGTTCTGGAGGCTTCTGCCAAACCCTAACAAAGCTGACTGATTAGTCCTGCCCTCTCCACAATGCCATCCCACACGATGCGTTAGGAAGGTTCTCTAAGCTCACAGAGTACTGTCGTTCTGTGCTTCCAACAAAAGGATTATGGCAACATCTAAATATTTCTGTTTTCCGCTCCAATCTGAAATATGGCAGACTCCTCTTGGATTCGTTTCACTTGGATTTCATGGTACGCCTTTTTGTTGACGTTGTTGTTGGTTTAGCTTATTCTCGATCAGTTCGTTGATCATTTAAAAAAAAAAAAAATCTTCTGGTTAGGACAAAGCACGTGGGGAGGGGGGATGAAATAAAACCTACAATCCGTGGAATTCTTCAATGTTAGCACGGTTGTCTTTGGTACGAGTCATATCTCTTCAGTCCGACCAAGTGGTGGTCTCACACGCTGTCACCTCGCAGCTGTCAGACACACCTCGGCACCCATGAGTACACACACACACACACACACACACACACACACACACGCGCGCGCACACACGCACATACCCCAAGTAAAGCCAAGCCATTTTAGAATGAATAAATGCAAATGCATGGTTAATGACGAGTGTCTTTTCTGTATTATTGGAAGCATTAACGTTTACGGTTATGTAACATAGCAGTGCAGCCCGACCGCACATGTATGACTAAGGTCTAGACATGACTGACCCTGACACCTTGCTCAACTGCACGGTGCAGTGGAAAATACCAGCTGTTTTACGACAGTCATCCGTTTTCCGGAGTTTGTTTTTCCTTGGTGGTGTGTTCAAGAAAGTCTAAACAGTGTGGGCTCACTGCCGAGCTGAAGAAGAAACGTTAAACAGCTATCGCGGGGTTTATGTTTTCTCCATAGCATGAATGACATTCGGAACAAACTTCCTGTGTTTGCTTGGGTGTGTCACTGTGCAGGGACGCAACTGACACTGCTTGGTGCATTCCATCAGATGGGATGGTATGTAGATTAGGCAGGGGCAGATATACAAGCAGGCCACACACATACACACACACACACACACACACACACACACACACACACACACACACACACACACACATACACACACACACACACACACACACACACACACACACATGCATTATAGACACATTCTAAACATACACTTTGATTGGTCAAACTTACTGAAAATGATCAACAAGACACTGTTGTGGTAAAAAAAAAAAAAAAAAAAAAAAGCAGTAAAGTCTACAGAACAGAAGTCGACAAACTTCAGCCTCCTCCTCCTCCTCCTGTTCCCCCCTCTCTCTCCCTCTCTCTCTCTCTCTCTCTCTCTCTCTCTCTCTCTCTCTCTCTAGCTTTCAAAATCCGCATATGTGGTGACGAATGACACATTTATTTTTCTACAAAGGTTGTGTATATGTAAAACTGCTGAAGTGCATCAAGATGTCAAGTACTTTGGGTGGCCACCCAGGTTGCTCTGGAAGATAACCAGATGGAAGTATAACCATCGAAACGGTGATGTGGACAGAGTCTCACTCTCATAGCAGTACAATAAAACTGGGCCGGACTGCATGGACGCACAGACAGTGTGTGGCCACATAGTAATTTTGCCATATGTTTAGGGAAGTTGTTAACCATAAATGGCCCAAATTAGAATCTACATATAATTTATTTTCAAGTGAACACTTCTATAATCGGGGCCTTGTCTCTCCTCCCAAGAAGGATTCTACAGATTGTTATATGAGAAAGAAGGAAAAAGAAAAACTGTCTCTGTCTGAGATATACAGCGGGATCCTGAAAGACAGTTAGCGTGAGAGTGATGCACTGGTCATTTGTGGTTTTTAGCTTCTCAACAATTAGCTTGAATAAACTGTTATATGAAAATAGTCAGAGTGTGAAAATATTTAATATAGTGTCATGATGTCTCTCGATGAAAAAGTAGTAGGCTTCCCTTGTTGTTGTTGATGATGATGATGATGATGATGATGTATTTTTTCCTATTACATACAAAATCTAATTTTCAAAGATCGAAAGGTTTATTATGTTCTAGAAAGTCATAAGTTTTATTTGTTTATATCTAGCTAAAAAAAAGAAGAAATTTACGGACTGTAATATTTTGTAGGTTCACTTTGAGCAAGTACAGAATCACCAATAGCATTATTTCTGCAAACTTAAGCAACACCACAACGATTATTTCTATCCAGTGGCGGGTTCATTTCTCACCGATGGCTTGAACTGATGATGGGAAAATCAAAGTGCTCCATAAAATCTTCTCCAGCATAAAACTTTCAATAGGGTTAAGGGCAGAACACTAGGGGGTCAATACATATGAGAAAATGATTCTTTGTGCCTCCCTAAACCACTCTTTCATTATTCGAGTCCCCATTTAATATCGATTCCATCAGGGGAGAAACAAGTGCATTGATGTGATAATCTGCTCATTCAATACATTCTGCTCATCAGCTGCTTCATTTTATTGCCAAATTAATGTAGCTGAGCCTCGACCGGAACAACTGGAGGAACAATGAATGAATTAATGTCTTAGTTATTACAAGGCGAAAGGCTACAACAAAACAAGCCAGGTAGTGTAGTTAGCTTAAATAGTGCGTACCATCCACAAAACAAGTTAGTTCTCGTTATATAGCATGTGATAATGTCAACAACCATTCATTTTAAGTTAATAAGACATACAAAATTCAATTTATTATTTAATATTTATTTTTTAATTATTATTATTATTTTAATCTATGTGTGAGTTGTACATTACTGTAATTGCAACCTTGCAATCTGACCCACTGTGAGAGAATCTGCCATTGAGAATTGAAAACGTCACCAGTGTAAATATTGTGGAATTACATGGCATAACTAGACCAGCCTCACGGCCTTGCCAGGAGTAATTTTCCTACTATAATTAAATTGCTAGTGGCTAAAACTAAGTTTGTTAAATCATCAAAAATGTTGTTAAGTTGCCTCTAGTTAAACACCACTGACTGATTCAGGATCAGAATATTTTATGACTTTTGATTTATGACCTTATGATTTTATGATCCTGGAGAAATTGTGTCAAGGTTGTTAATTGGTCAGCTCCCTTTGGGCACCAACCTGGCTTAAAAAAAAACCTGGCCTGAAAGCTTTACAGATAGGGTGAGGAGATCAGATATCCGGGGTGGGGGGTGAGGGCAGGATCCAACCAGTCCTCCGCATCAAAAAGAGTCTGTTGAGGTAGTTCGGGCATCTGATTAGAATACCTCCTGGTCGCCTCCCTTTACAGTGGTTCCGGGCATATTCAACTAGTAGGAGACACTCAGGGCAGACCCAGAACTCGCTAAGGGGATTATATAGCCCCTGTGACCTGGGTGTTGCTGGGGTGTTGCTAGAGAGCGTTATACCTGGGTTTCTCTCATGGGCTTGGTTGCTCCATGGCTCGATCTGAGATAAGCAGAGTGCAATAGATAACTAATGAATATTGGATTTCTAAATGCTTTGCGATGACCTAGCGAGCTGTCCAGGGTGTACTCTGCCCTCATCCAGAGTCATTTGAGATGGGCACCAGCCTCCCCGTGACTCTAATTAGGATTAAGCAGTTCAGAAAAGGGATGGAAATGGAATGAGAATCATAGCCATCTAATTCTACTAGATCCAGTTGAGCATGCACACTAGAGACTGGATGTTCAACTGGCCAGTACACATTAGCATATTTAGAATTTATTAGCTATCAGGAGCATGGGAAAACATGGACGTAGTTGTGCACAGGTGTGGTTCGCATGGTAAAATTGCTAGCTTGATTCAATGAGATAAGACACAGGAAATCTCACCTATCTCTCTTTGCCATGACTCGAGTGAGAGTAAATGAGTAGCAAATGCATAGTCAGTCATATACAAGCAGCACTTTTTAACGCTCTGCATGTTGAATACACCTCACTCTCCATCCAAATGTGCTTGGCCTGTTTTCTCAAGCCTTTCTGGGTTTAGACGCTATTCTGAAGATAAATTGGTGCACATTTGTTTTCTCAAAGTCATATTTATGAGTCAGCAATTCTTGATTCATAGCATTGTCTGGTGGTTGAAGTTAATTATTCCTTGTTGTTTTAGGACTATGGCAGCTCAGGCGTTTGGTTACTGATCATACGATTAGTGGTTCAAACCGCTATCACCAGGAAACCACTGTAGGATCCTTGAGCAATGAACCTATTAATTACTGTACATTTATTGCAGCCTTATCCAGGGTCATTAATAATTTATTTCTCATCCATACAATTGAGTTTTGCGGCTAAATGACCTTGTTCAATTGCCCAGTGGTGGCTACTTGGTGGTATTGAGGCTTGAATTCCCAATCCTTTTATCAGAAACCCATAGCAATTACTACTGTGCCACCACTGCCTCTAATCCTGAAATGCTCCAGTTAAATAACTATGTTTACAAAAAAAAAGTTGAAGTCTGGTTAAAAAAGAACAGTCAAAAGCTGTAAGCCCAGAAGGTAAAAAGTATTCTATGATTGAATCCTATAATGATGCAAGTGTAACTTTCCTGTGGCCACTCAAAAGTTACCCTTGGTGACTGAACTGCACATGCGTAACCTGAGACCCAACGCCTTTAAACCTCATAAAGCCTTCATAATACAAGTGTACTGTATGTATTGATTTTATGTCAAGATATCCGAGCTGTATTTTAATATAGACAGAATTACTAATCAAGCAATTGATTCTTATGGCCCGTACTGAATGGCAACCAAAACAACGTGATTGTCATTTTTCTTTTTTTTGTTTCATATATTATCTCAGTTTTACTGATTCTGCAGATGCTTTTTATCCAAATACACTTTGAATTGAGACCGAGGTGGCAATGGTCTTCCGATGAGTTCATTCAAAGATAAGCCTTTAAGCCGTTACAGAACCACACGTATATACCATATACTGTACATAGTTAGCATCAGCAATGTTCGCAAGCTAGCCTTACTTGATGAATGGCAGTGCGAAGAATTAATTTTGAAAATTTCATTCTAAATTCCATGACAGTGTAAAATGCAGGCAAAAGGACTTAAACAATCCATGTTTTTGCTTATCTGATTGTCCACGAGCAACCTCACTTCAAGGAAAGGTCAGGAATTAGCTGTAATTGACCTTCTGAAACTCCACAGAGATGCTCTAAGCTACAGATGGTAGGCTTTACAGATTTCTTATTCATCCTTGAATGCAGAGACACCCTCAGGCCACTTCCAGGCAAGGTAGTATCCCCATAAAGGCATTTATGGCCTTGTTCCCTCTCACTGCTATGACGCAGTACTCGCACAAGCAGGCCTGAGATAACCACTTGTGTGTGGGTGGCATGGCTGAGTGAGAGAGAGAGAGAGAGTGTGTGTGTGTGTGTGTGTGTGTGTGTGTGTGTGTGTGTGTGTGTGTGTGTGTCTGTGTGTGTGTGTGTGTGTGTGTGTGTGTGTGTGTGTGTGTGTGTGTGTGTGTGTGGGTGTGGGACTTTGATCTCATTGTTGTGTTTAGATGTTTAGGGATATCCTATCACCTCTGTTGTTGGTGTGGTCACCCCTAGTACCAGCACGAACACACACACACACACACACACACACACACACACACACACACACACACACACACACTTGAGCCAATGCAAAGGGGTTTCTTGAAGATGGAAGTAAGGACATAGGTATGTTTGTGCTTCAATCGCTGGTGTATTTCCTCTGTCCTCCTCAGTAGACGCTGCTCTCTATGAGGGTTTAGCCGAGAGTAACTTATCAGCCTAGTTGTTTTTACGTCACTGTGGAACTAGTAACAACCTACATTCTTACAAACATTGCCGGAAAGCATAACCACATAGGCCGCGTTTAGGTTCCCCGTGCGGGGGCCTTTCACTTGCTGAGAGATTTATGTTGGCCGATAATAAAGAAGTCAATCAGCATGTGTCCAAAGATAGCAAGCAAGCAAATCTAATCCGCGAAGAACAATCCATCAAATCTGGATCTTAATCCATCATTTATTTGATTCTGACTGACATGTTCCAGATGATCATATGGACTTGAGAATAAATGTTTGACAAGTTTGACTTTGACATGCTTGGGTTTGGCATGTTTAATGATTGTGTTTAAATCTTCCACATGTCTTAAAGAGGTGGGTGATGTCTCTTGGCTGTATGTGGTGATAGTTGGGAGATTCCAGGATTATAGTGTCATTTAATTGTTGTAACTCTGAACTACCCCAAAATTCCCCACCTCCCACCCCAAAAACAATATTTTGTGAAATTAAAATTTTGGATCAAACATTTATTCAAATCAAGAATGTATTCTAGTATGAATCTTCCTGTGGGATTAATAAACTATCTATCTATCTATCTATCTATCTATCTATCTATCTATCTATCTATCTATCTGTCTGTCTGTCTGTCTATCTCTCTGTCTGTCTGTCTGTCTAAAATTTTACACGGTTTCTTTTCTAAAAGCAGCTTCTTTTTCCTCTTTCACAAGTAAGGGAGCTAAAATTAAAGCCCCTTTCACAAACAACCCCACGTACTTAATAGTTTGCTGAACTGTTTAATCCTACAAGTGTCACAGAGAGATTGGAGCCTATCTCAGCCGACACGGGGTGAATGTGAGGTACACCATGAACAGCTAATCAGACCATCGCAGGGCCAACATAAACACACAAGCAGTCACACTGACACCTGTGGGAGGAAACCAGCATACGGGGAGAGTATGCGAAGTCCTCACAACCCGGCAATCAAACCCGGGATCATCTTGCTGTGAACTAGACTTACTGTTCGCTGTCTTGCCATCTCAGGCAACCTGTGATTCAGTATTCTCACTCTTATTATAATTCGTCCTAAAAAATAAATAACAGGATTTTTTTTTTTTTTTTTTTTTTTTGTCATATCGATTTAGTGAGGCTACTACAGAAGGGAGTGGTGCATTGTATGCTTGGTTGAGGTGGAAAAGCTGCATAAGTTAAAAGTTAAAAGCAGCTATTGAAAGGTGCATAAGTATTGTACCTATGTAGTGAAGAACATATGTCAGGTGTTTAGGTGAAATCATACAATGTTCCTATGATTGTCACAAGGAAAAAACCTGTATGATGTTCTTATGATACTCATGATGTATGTATGCTGTATGTACAACTAGGTCACATGACATACAGTAGATATTACATATATGCATTATCATGAAAACGTTGTGCAAGTATGTGGCTATAGAAGAGAGGGATTAATATAGAGCAGTCATCGGACTTGGGATTGTAAGAAAACTACAATTCTGGGTGCATCAGATGCACCAAAAGAACATTTGAAATTTGTTTTTCTAGGAAATTGTAGAATCATGAGAATTCTTATGAAACTCAAAACATTTCAAACATATACAAAACTCTGTGAAAAGGTCCTGCTGCATCATGGTTCATCACACGATCGGTGCCTTTACTACCACTCATTCACAACTGTTCTAGAAATTTGCCAATTTGTCCTGCAGTTTATGTGAGGGTGGCATTACAGCTCGTTATCATACAAGTAAAAAACAAAGACTATGTGCATGCTAGCATATTATTTTTCATTTTGGTTTGTATTGTATTTCAGGTATCAGGACCGTAATATTCTTTGAAAGTGAATAGCACATACTCAACTACTCAGGTCACAAAGAGCTCAGGCTACACCCTGAATACCTATATCATCCGTACCATCAGCGGGCCATCACAAGGCAACACACACACACAACCATTCTCGGACACATTCACTCCAAGAGACAATTTGAACAGCCAATAAACCTGTCTTGCATGTCTTTGATTTGTGGGAGGAAACCGCAGTATTTGGATTAAGCCTATGCAGGCATGGGGGACAACACACAAATTCCATGAAAGAGGTCTTCACTGAGTCTGGGACTTAAACCCATGACCTTCTTGTTGTGCGACAGATGTGCTAACCACTACCACTCCTTTAGGGTATCTCCAGAAGCTTATGGTTGTTTAGAACACGATATTAAAATTCCATTCAGTTATTAGCATTTCGAATTTCCACAAAGCACAATATATAGCATGCTTAGTGTACATCGACATGGTATGCCTTGAGCTTTTTGTTCAATTATACATCTAGTTTTTAATGAAGCACACGGAACATGGTCTCAACCAGTGCTTTGGATTAGAGGTTTATGGAAAAAAACAATATAACCATGAGAATAATAAAAAAAAATTTAAAAGGTAGCATCACACAGTGTTCTAGCAGTGCAACATAACCACAGATGGGATTTCACTTGAGCCTGTGGTGAGACGTCTCGAACTGTTGTGAGCTTGCCTGAGGAACAGCTTTAACTACAGGGGATTCTGCCAGTCTTGGAGGCAATGACATCACCCTCTAAGACTCGCGTGGTGTCTGATTCGGGCTGAGTGTAGTTGTCTGTATGTGTTTGGCAGAGCTGTTCCAAGCCGATGTAGACGAGTTCTGCCAATACTACGGGAGGAGGAACGGGGGCCTGTGCTTTCCCGATTTCCACCGAAAGCTACTGCGCGACCAGGATTCCAATTACTTGGGAGATGAGCGAATAGAAGCGATCAACAGGTATGCATGGAAATACATTGATATGTCAGGGTTTTTTTTTTCCTTCATAAGTGCATTTTCGTTGATTCATAGATGGTAAATTTTCTTAACATCTCTGTAGCATCGCTTCCAAGTTAAATCTGCATCAAGGATTTGGAAACTTGTACTCATTACACGATGAATGCTAACCCTTATCAGGCCATCTCTTCTGCTGTTGCTGGATAGGAACAGAGGTCACTGATGTCCCAATATGCATGAATGAACCGACATGTAAAAATATTCCTGCTTGTGCTTTTGGCCAGGCTCAAACCCCCTCCCTCCTTCCAATGGCCGACCCACATTTGTTTGTCCAGTGCTGGCTTAGCCAGCTTCAAGGGCACAAAGAAAGTGCTTATACTGTTCCTGCTCTGATCTGGGCCAGTGTGCTTTGAAGCTTATGTGAAAAGACATGGTGAGGGATGGTCTATAAAACCAGCTATTTCAGCGGATAGAATCAGGGGAACACCAAAAACAGGGTGTGACTTAAAAAAAAAAAAACTGGGTTAGACTAAAGATATCATTGGTTCTGTTATGGGACACATCAGTTTAGTTAACATTTACTGGCAAGGCTTTTCTACCATTTGTTCAGGTCTTGGCTGAGGTTCAAAGCTATAAATAAATATTTTAGGAATGTTCAGTATTGTAATTATGAGCAATTTCTTTCATTCATTTGCCCAACCTCTTTATCCTACTATGGTCATAGGGAGGCTGGAGAATATCTTAGCCAACTCTGGGATTGGGCAGTTTAACACAGGGCCATTGCACTTACAACTACTGTGTTGAGAGTCACAAGTAGGGCCAATTTGAAACAGTCAATTAGCCTAATACCCATGTCTTTGGACTATGGGAGGAAACCAGAAGCCAATCATTCATTCATTCATTCATTCATTTTCTGAACTACTTAAACCTAATTAGGGTCGTGGGGAGGCTGGCGCCCATCTCAGCTGATTCTCGTCGAGGGCAGAGTACATCCAGGACAGCTCGCCACTCCATTACAGGCCAGAAAAACGCTGTACAGCTACTCTCGATAAAAGTCAGAATGGTTCTGTTACATGACCTCACACCACGGACAATGGGAGACATGGCCGACCTTTGACAAGCCAGTTAGCTGCACTGGGGGGGTAGTGACAACCCACTGAGCGTGGAGCTTGAACCCCCAACGTTGGGATATGTGATCCAGGACATTACCTCCAGGTCATCACTGCCCCTCGAAGCCAATCATTATAGCTCTTAATTCATAAGTGCCAGAATTCCATAATTTTTGTTTTGTGAATAGAGACAGAAGGACCGAAGGAGTCTGGCCACCTCTGGACTTTGAAAATGAAAAATGAAAAAAAAAAAAACACGACAGTTTAAGGCATGTAAACAATCTGACTGAGCCCCTTCTTTCAGCAGGAAGCATAAGCACAACTGTTACTGTGCTCAGGAGATCTTAAGTGGGCTACGTCAACCCATGGCCGTGGTGGACTGTGGGGATGGCTCACAACGCCTTTTCATTGTGGAGAAGGAAGGCTTTGTACGCATCCTCACTCATGATATGGAGCTTCTTAAAGAGCCATACCTGGATATCCACAAACTAGTGCAAACTGGCATCAAGGTAAGAATCACTGAAGTATTATGGAAACTAAAAATGCTAGTGAGTTGATCGTTGTTAAACAGGGTGAGAGAACCTGAATTGCAAAGATGTCCTGGATTTTTCGACTCTGGAAAACAGCACATTAGACTTTCATATGGTTGAATGTTGGAGAAAAATATGTCAGTTCCTACAGCAAAAAAGAGCACCTGTTCATTGAATCATTTTATCCTATTAGGGTCACAGGGAATCTATCTCAGTCAACACTTGGCAAAAGCTGGTACACCCTGGACAGCTCACCAGACCATCACAGGGCAACACACACTCACACACACCTATGGCCAATTTGGAGCATATGGGAGGAAATCAAAGTGCTTGCAGGAAACCCGCACAAGCACAAGGATAGCATGCAAACTCCACACCAAAATACCCGAGCCTGGGTCTCAAACCCAGGGCATTCTTGTTGTGAAGTAGATATGCTAACCACAACAACACTGTGCCACCCAGATAAAATGTAAAAATATTGGCATTGATGTTTCATCTTATTTTATTTGTTGAACTGCTTTGTCCTTCATTAGGCTCATA
Source organism: Plotosus lineatus (assembly GCA_024760905.1). Taxonomy (NCBI): domain Eukaryota; kingdom Metazoa; phylum Chordata; class Actinopteri; order Siluriformes; family Plotosidae; genus Plotosus; species Plotosus lineatus. The sequence goes on along the minus strand of CM045736.1, from coordinate 24,858,978 downwards.
GAAAAACTGAAGCCTATCCCGCCAATATCTCCTTCATTCATTTTCTGGACCAATTAATCCTAATTAGGTTCACGTGGAGGCTGGCACCCATCTTAGGCAACTCAGGGCTAGCGTGGGGTACACCCTGAACAGCTCAACAGGTCATCGCAGGGGCCACACTCACACTACCATTCACACTCATACCTAGGGAACATCCAGTTGGCCTACTGTGCACCTGAAGGAAACCCACACAGTCAAAAACTCCACACAGAAAGGCCCTCAACATGCTCTGAGGTGTCGGTGCCGTCCACCATGTTGCCACACACTGCCATCTCAACCATAAATACAGTCCAGAAGCCTTCCAACAAAAATGTTGTTTTTTACTTTCAAGAGTAAAGCTTTTGGGGAGAAGAAAGGCTCCGTCAATAAACCATATAATTAGAACTTCCACGGCGTTTACTGTTTTCATTCATGCATCATCAGTAAGTGCTTCAGACTGTTCAAGGTTCATGATGTTTAAATAACTAATTTGTTTATTTATGTTGTATTGAAGTGACATGGTGGTGTAGTGGTTAGCAGTCGTTACCACTCACAGCAAGAAGGTCCTGGGTTCGAGCCTTGTGCCTGGTCATGGTGTTCCCTTGTGAAATTTGCATGATCTTCTAGTGCTTCCATGGGTTCCTTCCAGGTGCTCCAGTTTCCTCCTACTGTTATAAGACATGCATATTAGACTAATGTTTTTTTATTGCCCTCAGTGTGAATAGTTGCACGCTTGTGTTGGCTATGTCACGGTCTGGTAAGTTGTTCAGGGTGTACTCTGCCTTTACTAGCTGTCGACTGGGATGTGTTACAGTCACAAGAAAAATGGAGAACTTATTTGTAAATATAACTAAAATAGAATTAAAAACAGGGCTTATTTTTAAATATAACTTAAAAAGGGGCGGTGTGGGTGAAGTTTTCATTTCAACCTGTTACACTTTCCACCTGTGTGAACCACTGATCTTAGAGAGTGATTGGATCATGTATTCTATTGTTTGTATGTGCAAAACCTGGTTTCAAATCACATACAAAAAAGATAAAGATAATGGAAATACTTACATCCAAGATGTACATTTCAAGTGAAAACCTTTGGGGTTTTTCCTCCAAATTTCATTGATGCATTCATTCATCTTCCTCTGCTTAATCCGGGGTCGGGTCGCGGGGACAGCAGCCTAAGCAATGAGGTCCAGACGTCCCTCTCCCCAGCCACTTCCACCAGCTCTTCCTGGGGGACATCGAGACGTTCCCAGAACAGCCGAGAGACATAATCCCTCCAGCGTGTTCCTGGTCGACCCCGGGGTCTGTTCCCATTTGTACATGCCAAAAACACGACATCAGGGATCAATTTCATTGATGCAAAACTTTATATTGTTTATCTTTTTTAATTAATTACAAATATTAGTGTAAATATTGGGAAAAGTATATTAATTTTTGTATTCTGAACATCAGCAGTAAAATATACAGGTTTTGGCTTGTTACCGGCTTTGGAATTAAAAGCACAAATGTGCCTTATTTTGATTGAAACTGTAATTGTGATTGTAATGTTTTGATTGATAAATCCTCACAAGAAAAAGGAAACTGTACATTTTCATTTTCTATTCAATATTACATCTACACCGCGATGGCCTGGCGAGCTGTCCAGCGTGTACCCTGCCCTCGCCCAGAGTCGGCTGAGATGGGCGCCAGCCTTCCCGTGTCCCTAATTAGGATTAAGCGCTTCAGAAAATAAATGAAATGAATGAATCAAGGCAAGACGTTATATTTACCTACATCAACATCTGTGTGTTCTCAGTATAGGTCATTTTCTGTAACCGCTTAATCCTAATTAGGGTCGCAGGGAGGCTGGCGCCCATCCCAGCCAACTTTGGGTGAGGGCAGAGTACACCCTGGACAGCTCGCAGAAAAAGGGCAGAAACACGCCGACGGCTTTGCAGCCTACTCTTGTCGAAAGTCAGCAATGGTTATTTCACATGCCTCACACCAAAGACAGTGAGAGACATGGCCAGCCTTTGATAACCCAGTTAGCTGCACTGGGGGGGGGGACAGTGACAACCTTGTGGAGAGTGGGACTCGAACCCCCAACCTTTGGATCAGCGATCCAGTGCCCTATACCACTAGACCACCACTGCCTCATCTGTGTGTTCTGTTTATCCCAAATTTATATCAAGATCATCTAGAAACAAGTAGTAATTAGTATTTAAATGTAAAACGCATTTCCATAAATACTGTATATTACATGTACTTGCAAGTTCATAAATGTCACTAGTAATGGAGGCAATATTATGTTTTAAATTTCTGAGACATATATAATGTGCCCACATGGGTATAAGATATCATCCCATAAATCAGCAGGGGCTTTGCCGTGTGCCACTACGGATGTTTATCCATCCCCATTAGAAACACACTCTGTTTAAACGAATTTATTTGCAAAAGTGTCCCAAGATGGAGGAAGCACTCGACATTTTGACAGGAAGTTTATGTGTCGCATGCTTCTTTTACCTCCCCAGAGAGAGTGATTAGTGGCTTCCATAAATTTGACATGCGAACGCTTCAAGAGGAAGACCTTGTGCACCTTATCGTAATTTAACATAATTGGCTGTGGATCCAACAATCATTATGTCAAAATTAGTGGAGTCTCAAGCCCATGCAGGTCCCAAGAGTCCTATTCTGTGAAGTTTGGCTGCTATCGTGGAGAACTACACAGAAGGGATAGTGTTTATGCTAAAAAAGCAACAACAGGATGTTGCTCTCTTTGTGGACGCTGTAGGTCCCCTGATTCCTTCGGAAAAGTAGATAATGTTTTATCACATCTTAGATTCTAATGTTCTGTGTTTCCTTAAACCGTCAATCCTCCCGCTGCCAATTACACCAACTTGAAAACAATGCACCATCCACCGTCTCAAGCGCCGTGGGTGTTCTCTGATTAAATTTTATCTGCTGTCTTTCCAGCCCAAAGGGCCCTGAACCACATGTGTATTTCATCTTTCTCAACAATACTCTGAATGATCTTTAGCATAATTTGCTAGATGGACGTCATTTTGTCCACAACCTTAAGACCCTTCTTTTCTCACTTTCCATACAACAATAAAGACGTCGGCTTCAAACATTTCAATCAACACCATCCACAAACTTCTGTACCTCATTTACATCAGCAGAGGCATCAATCAGTTTATCCACTAGGGGGCAGATCAGAGATGACAGGGCACATACATGGCACCAGCGTAGAACAGGTAACATGGAATTAGTGTGGTAGTCTGTGATGCCATTCAATACATTTCCAAATATAGATGGAACATGCTTTTGTACAACTTGCTCTGAACAAAAACACATCTGTCTCGCCCTTTGTTCTTCTCTACCGTCCAACTCGCATTTACCGTAATTGCCTCCCACCATCAGAGATGACAAGGCACATACAGAACACACATTTATTAAGAAAGTATATACAGACATGACAAGATACACACATAGCAAACATTTTCTCTATATCAAATGTTTGTTCCTGGGTTAGCCAGGTAAATCAACACCATATAGATGTTATAAAACTTCTTTAAAAATCTGAATAACCTTTCTTGAAAAAGTTTCGCTTTTCTTACAATTTTTCCCCCATGAGTCTTTTGTGAACTGTTGGCTCCAGCGACCCCATGACTGTCGGTAATGCCGATCCTTTCTGACGAGTCGGCAAAGCTTTTGAACACAATTTATGGATAGAAGTCTCTGTGCACAGCCAACCCTGTCTTTAACATTGAGCATAAATGGGCCTTCAGACAAAATTCTTATTGACTTTGATGTATGAAAAGTCCAGGCATTGGTGGCCTGGTGGTAAAGGAGCTTGATCAATCCTAAGGTTGGGGGTTCAAGCACCACTTATCAATGGGTTGTCACAGTCCTGTAGTGCAGCTAACTGAGTTATCAAAGGCTGACCATGTCTCTCACTGTCTATGGTGTGAGGCATGTACAACAACCATTGCTGACTTTCGACAAGAGTAGCTGCATAGACATCAGCATGTTTCCACCCTGCGATGGCCTGGCGAGCTGTCCAGGGTGTACTCTGCTATCACCCTGAGTTGACTGGAATGGATGCCAGCCTCCCTGGAACCCTAATTAGGATTAAGTGGTTACAGAAAATGAATGAATGAATATGAAAAGTCCCCCCAGTGCAGGGTGGAAACATGCTGATGTCTATGCAGCATGCCAGCCAAGTCAATCAGTGTCTATGGTGAGAGGCATGTAAAAGATCCATTGCTGTTGTTTGAAACGAATCGGCCATTGGATTGCCATCAGCATTTTTATATCCTGTGATTACCTGGCAAGCTGTCCAGGATGTACTCTACCCTCGCCCAGGGTCGACTGAGATGGGCACCAGGCTCAACGCGACCCTAATTGGCATTAAAACAAATGGATAAAAGAATACACGTAGAGTCATTCGCCAGAGATCTTCTTTAGCTGCAATCATTAAACAAGCCACTGTACTGTTGATCATCTTTCTGTCGGCTGACAATCAAGACAACCAGCTAATCTGAATCGTTTAAGGTGTCTCAGTTTGTTGTTTGAAACCTTTTTATTCCTGTTTAGTGCTGCATTATGGGATAATGATCTTGCTTGCTTGGTTTAATCCTCCACGCCATCACAGCTGTGTGGTGTTTACCAGGTTAACCAGCTGCTAACGTTGTTTGGATTTGACAGAGCAAGACTGTGCTTAAGCACCAGTGCTTCGCCAATTAACTTGTTTTGGGTTTGCATTGAGTCAAACTTTTCCAGATGCCGAAATGAACTCCAGTCCTCATGGTGACATGTAAAGACCCGGAGCATGTGTTGATCTTTTAAAATATTTGTGTGAGGGAGATGGTGATTAAGAGTTTAGCCTTGATTCATTGCACATTGAACTGTTAGCAGCAAAAGCATGGGACGGCTCTGCTGTTGTGTCTGCTCGACCGGGACGCAAGGCGGTGGAGATGAAGACATCTGTACGCAACATGAGCATGGCTCTATTGCCAGAGTGAGGGCAGCCAGCTGCAATAAAGTATTTCTTGCTGAGGCAAATAGTTCACGGCATGTCATGCTCTCTGTCACACTACATACACAGCTGTTGGGTTTTTTCAATCAGATGAGCAAGAAGGGCTCTCAGACCTGTCTGAGATAAGTACCCCAGCTTTGACAAATGGCCCTTTTCCTCCCCTTCACCCCTCCTTTTTAACAGATCACTTCAGGAAACGACCACTGCTGTCATCTCACTTGACTTAACTTCCCCCAGCACTGTCCTGATCTCCAAAGGAAAGTTTAGCTCTTCAGGGAAGTCCACTATGGTCGAAAACATCGTGATTTGTAGTCTTCCATGCAATTTTCCATTGTATTTCAAGTTCCAGCGCCAGTGATGCATAATAACAGGTGTAGGAACGTGTGCATTTGAGGAGCTGGAACACTAGATGTGTGTGAATCCCAAGCCCTGAGTTGGGGGGGATCAAGAGTTCAGGTAGTTTTTGAGCCATGCATGTTTTTAGGGTTGTTTTGATTTATGTTTTTTCTGTGTTTTTTTATTTTTGTTTACTCCAATCAGCTTGTGGGTGATGCTCTGTATTTAGGATTTCCCACATATATGGGCCAAAGCTAAGCTGTGCATCATGCCTTGAAAGCCAAAAACCAGGAAACTACTCTTGTGTAGTTTGAGACTGTAGCACATCTTGTTCTGACTTCCTAGTTTTAGTTCCACTATTGGCAGAACATTTGTAAGTTCCCTGAATCTGAATTTTGTCAATCAGACACACAGTATATATGCTTAACTTCTGTTAGGAAGGTATATATATTATTATAAAGATATTTGTGTTAAAGGCAATATGATTTAAAAAAGAGAGGAATCCCGAATGATAGCATAGCCTGTCCATTTCTTCTACGAATTGAGTATTCTTTAAATGGTTGTTGTTACATAAGGAGGATATCTTCCAAAAAAGTCCAAGTTATAAATTCCTCAAGAGGTTGTACATACCTAGTTGGAGTGCCTTGGCTGAAGATTAAGGAAACTTGTGCCAGAATTGCAATTAAGTAGACCTGTTCACTAGGCACGAGTCTGCCAACAACTTGCCCCTACTGTTATTCATATTATTCTAATGATCACTGGACCACAGTAGAGCAATTGGCTTAATTTCAGTACATTTCAGCTGTTCATTTGGATCCAGAGGAGCTGCACAGAACCAGCACTGGGTTCTGCTGACTTGCATATGCAGTGGTCCTTGGCTGGATATCATACAGGAGACATACTGTCTTGATCGTGCATGCCATCCCATATTGTCATATTTTGGTCACGGCATGAGTTTTTCATGGGGATCAGGTAGTTGAGCAAAGTAATAGAAAACACAATTATTTTCTTTCAATTGCATCTTACCTTCAAACTTTTCAACAGACATTTAATAATAATAAAAAAAACCCACAACAAATGACTTGAGCTTAATGAGGCCATATGTCATCATTTATCTGTCAGATTTCATGGCTTTCCCTCTCTTGTGGTCAAATAGAAAAGACTCCGGAGTGTGATTACTCAAGACTCTGAAGATCTTGTACACTCCCCTCTGGAGCATTCCAGAGACGGTGCAGACTCGCGTCCGCATTTGTGCCACTGGCCTGTCCAACTTGGATTAGTTCAGCAGAGCCTAACAGAGCTTCTCTGACCAATTTATGGTCTGTGTGTTTTGGCTCAATCTGCGGGCTGAACCACAGAGTTAACTCAAGCGTTTCACAGAAGACCTCTCTTTACTCAATTCCTGTGAAATATCTAAAAGGAATGTCGTATAGCTGACATGACGGCATGCTGAATTTGTTTACTGGACACACTGCATTGGCTCATTGAGTGGCGAAAACACTCCTCCCATGTTACGTCTGTTCCCCAAAGTGTTAAATCTCAGCAATCTATGTTCAGAAACAAGCTTGAACTGCTTTTATTCACACATCGTGAACACATACGTCTGGCATTCTGTCCTCTCTTTTAATTTTCAAAGCAATGCAAGAAAGTGAGAGATGAAAGTCCAACCTGATTGTTTGGCCAGGGATTGAAATGATACAGCTGACGATGATGAGTAGACCACCAGAGTTGTGACAACTGATGTAGCTGGGCCCCGGGGTGAAACAATGGTTTACCTATTACACAAGCAATTTCATTGCTTTTCTAATCATGCTGCCAAGACAGTGGGAGTTGGCAGTTCGCTCCTTGTTTATTTTTATTTTTTTTTTTATTCCTTTTTCCTCCCCACTTAGATTTTGCACGGATTAAAAAACAAGAGGCGGGAGGGAAATAGGGTGGGGGTCAGGATGGAATAAGGAGGTGGAGGCCCACAGCTTGGGCTGAAGGACTCCTGGGCTTTTTGTGCTCTCTATGAACTGCCAGTGAGCTAATAAATTCTTTCAGCCTCTCGCCACTGCATTCGTGGATATCCCCCCAAAGATTACATGCACAAATCACCAGTGTGGTAGAGGCTGCAGGGAGGGCCCAAGCATCATAGAGAGGCCTCGCCCCAAAAATGAGCCACACATATCCAGAAGGAGGTCCAGAAAGAAGGGGGTTGCTGGGAGTCAAATGTTTTATAATTGTTTGTAAGGCAGTAGTCAAGGAGGGAGAAAGGGGGGCAAGAATAAAAGAGAGCTGGAGCAAGAGGGCATGGGGGTAACTGGCTCCCATATGGAGAGAGCGAGATAGAATAAGAACGAGAGGGACAGAAAGGGACACGGGGGGGGCCTGGCTTTAGGCCTGGCCCTATGCTGGCTTTTTAAAGGGGAACATAATTAACTTCTAGATTCTTTGTGCTCGCCATCTGACTTGCAGGGAGGAGATGAAAGGGGCTTGCTAAGCCTGGCATTCCACCCCAATTATAAGAAAAACGGCAAGCTCTACGTCTCCTACACGACGAACCAGGAGCGCTGGGCAATCGGTCCTCATGACCACATTCTTCGTGTGGTCGAGTATACAGTGTCCAGGTAACAGTCAGCCACTTATACACTGCTCACATCATAGACTTACCAATTTTCAGGGGTAGGAGAGAAATAAAATTGGTTTAATGATTGTTATTAAATGTTACAGAATATATGTGGCTTTGAAGGCTTTTTGGCTGCCAAGGGTATTTGTAAAATATTTTATCACAGTGATGGATGATATTCTATACGTTTAATGGCAATGCAAAATTAAGCAATTTCATTGACAGGAATTCTTTTGTGCTGTGTTGCAAAGCATGCAGCAGTTAGCAAAGGAAAAGTCACTTAAATATAATTATAATGTTTTATAACTCTATCTACTCTTATAATCTTCATGAACATCTACATTATATACGCCACTTGATGAAGCAGACACAGAATATATGGAATGTTCTCAATGTTTCTTTTCAGGAAAAATCCTAACCAGGTGGATACTAGGACCTTTCGAGTTTTAATGGAGGTAGCCGAGCTCCACAGAAAGCACTTGGGTGGACAGTTGCTCTTCGGACCCGATGGGCTGTTACATATCTTTCTGGGTGATGGGATGATCACTCTGGATGATATGGAGGAGATGGATGGATTGAGGTGATTCGTGTTTAGTACCACAGGGTCACAGCAAAGCATAACAAACCCTTACTTTACTTCCTAATAAAGCATCAAAAGCATTAATTGACACACTCTTTAAAGCAGTGCTTCTCAAATAGTGGGGTGTGGTATGATGCGGGGGTTGGGGCACGTATGACCCTGGGGAACATGCTTTTCTGAAATACTGTATGAGAATTAAGTGTAATTGTACCTCCATTCCACTAGTTGGTAGTGGCGCTCTCATTGTCTCGCTATGGTGTAGCTGTTTTTTGAACGAGCAAACGATATGAAGTGCAGTAAACCTCACGGAAATTTTTCTAAAAGGAACGAAGATAAAGGTGGAGAGAGACGGAGATATTAAGACATAAATAAGTCAAGTGAGTTGAAATAAGGATGTATTTTTTTAATTTCAGGCACATTGGTGCACTTTAAATCTTTTCTATTACAGATTAAAAAACAATGTTAATGAAGTTTTTCTTTATTGTAAGTTGAGCTATATTTCCTTCTTTTTTGTGTTTAATATTAATAAAGATACAATGTTATGCAGAGGTGTACTAATAATAATTTTATAGACAAATAATACTACTTATAGTCGCTCGGGGGATGGTGGGGGGATGTTTTTTTCTTCCTAGAGGGGGCGCCACAGAAAATAATTGAAAAGCACTGCATTAAAGCCATATCACTGTACTGTATAGGAATCCGACATATGAGCAACACGTAGTAAGCTTTCAGTGCAGGATGTCTTTAACTTTGAGATTAGCTACATTCCGCTGATTCTGTCAGCCTACTAAGAGAGCGATTTGCTGCTGCAGTGACTTCACTGGATCTGTGCTGAGGGTAGATGTTGACACAGACCACTGCTCCATGCCCTACGTCATACCAGGGGACAACCCATACTTCAACAGCACCAATCAACCACCAGAAATCTTCGCCCATGGACTGCATGATCCTGGGAGGTGGGTGACAACATGACAATGCTTCGAATTGAACAGAGCAAGTCATAAATATTATTAAGAACTACCAGGGTTAGTCTGTTCTCTAGAGTAGTGGTCACCAACTCTGCTCTTCTATTTACCCCTCTGAAGTCTTTTTCTCCAAATATAATCATAAATACCTGACAATCTAAGTAATGGGTCTAATTCAGGTCATGAAATTCAGATCTTCATCTAACATTTTATTGCAACTTAATGTTGCTGAGACTCAACCTAACTACTTGAAGAGGCAACATCATGGTGACCACACTCTATAATCAAGGTTAAAAACCAGCCAACAAAATATTGAAGTGTGCAACTCTTTTTTTTTGGTCGGCAGGCAGGCAGGCAATGTATTTACTCTGTGGTACCAATTCAAAGTTGAACAATTGTATAGTAGGCACCAACCAAGTCTTGGTTACTTGATAGCATGTGAAAACTGGAGGTTCATTGGAATTTATTGTGTTACATAACAACTACATTTACATTGGGTTACAAATACAACTTGACAATAAGCTACATATTCCAGATGTTTTCTGATATGTAATACATTCTGCGGTTCTGTCACTGCATGGTGACTGGGCTAATCATCATTCTGCCTTAGGTGTGCAGTGGATAAACTTCATATGGACACCAATGGGAGCCTCCTGATCTTGTGTACTGATACAGCAGGAAGAAACACAACAACAGGAAGGATCCTGCAGATCAGCAAAGGGAAAGATTATGGTATGTCTATATCCCATGGTAGAGAATTAAGTGTTAACTAGTTTTCGGGACTGGTATTTATGTCTTCTAAAAGAATGTGATAACACAGCCTTTGGAGCATTTATGGAGGAGAACTATAGGACATAAATGCTTGTAAATAGAGAGGGTCTATTTGGTCACTTGTCTTGTCTCACTTGTTTTGAGGGTCACTTGTCCCAAGTGTTGACAAGGGAAAAGATTGTGTTCTAAAGTATGATATATCAATCAGGCAGAACTAACATGTAGATGGTGATTTGGAACAGCTCAGGGCAAGTCATATGCTGAAGAGCCTAATTAATATCAGAAGATCACAAAAATGTTATTTATTTTTAAAATTGAAGAATTTGTTGCATTAGATGCCTTTATTCGTGCCCCAACGGGCACTGTTCCTTCTGGCATATGCCCCCATTCTAGCATACACCCCATCATCATCTTCCTCAAAGATTGGCGACAACATGGGCAAATCATTGGTCCTTCTAGACCATTAAAACATCAACATGTCGAAAGTGTAGGTTCATTAAACAGCACTGAGTACTTTTACAACATTGTAATACTGTTCATTCCCAAAGCTGCCATAACTTATGTTGCTATACACACTGTGTCAAACACAAAGTACACATAGTCTTGTTAGAAACTGGAACCTCCCTCACACAAGCTGGACTTTAAGTGTGCCATTTTGTGAAAAGGAAAAAGAGCTACCCATAAAATCAAGTTGTCTTTAATGTTCCCAAGCCATAGATCTTTAAAACCATTCTCCATTAGCATTCTGAAAGATTGGATTGGAAATATAGGATGCGAGTTCTCGCATTCCAAGAAGGCAAGCGATGTCTTTGTTAAAATGTTGTGTGAATATTATGCAAAAGAAAATTATGGTGTGATATAACAGTAGGATGTATAATGTCTAAAATCGAAGTAACACCAGAAATCATAGGTTGTGGGCTTCATAGTCCCTGCCTGCTCCATTATATTAATGGAAGAAGGCAACATTTGTTCAGAGTTAATCTCATTCAATTATTCCCGGATTAATTTCTGTGTGTTGGAGAAATTTTAGACTAATACTGTAGCTTCTGTTTGAACATTTTCAGGGCATTTGTTTGAAAATTAAGTGTGAGAATAATGATGTCATCAAGGCTCATTTAACATATACAGGTTTGAGGTTGTGAAGTCTTTGGAGGTATCAAAATGTTTTAGATTAAAATCATTCCCACTATGAAGTGGGAAGCTGCACATGTACCTGGGTTAATATATTTAAGAACAAATACCTGACATACTGGAAGAAATTACATTTAAAGCCATACTCCTTCACGTGCTTGATGATATCATGTTTCTGAGATTCTGTTTTCAAATAACTACCCATAAGAACAGATATAATAAGACGCTGTTGGTCTAAAAATGTTCACACTGACAGATTTTAATATGAACTTCTAATTGAGATAAACATTTCAATAAGTACGGTGTTCTCCTTTAAAATCTTCGTAGAACACAAATCATAGCAATACAACAGTATTTTTAATGTATTTAGCATTACTGTATATAATATTTTTACGAACTATCATAGGTGCATTGTTGCTTTTGGGATGAATTCCATGATACGTACTGTTTGTATGTTTTGCTTTGTTTTGTTTTTTCATAGAAAATGAACCGTCAATTTTTGACTTGGAGGCCACTGGTGGTGCACTTCCCGTTGGCGGATTCATTTACAGAGGGTGTCAATCAAGAAGACTTTATGGAAGTTATGTGTTTGGTGACAAAAGCGGGTAAGATAATTAATTCCAATGCTATGCTAATGTGTATATGCATTATGAGTTTGAATGTACACTACTGAATCAAAAGATTTTGTTGTTGTTTGGTCAAAAGATTTTGTTGTTGTTATTGTTGTTTTGCTTTGTTTTTGGGGGGGGTGGAGGGTTAACGTTTCAGTGAAATTGAGACTGTGATTTGTTCATGTCCTCAAATAATTAACAGTTCACACTGTCACAAAAAGGTCTGATATCTAAATACTAATTATGTAAGACAGCAGATAATAAAATGTAATGTATAGTGAAGCACAAATACTGAAACGAAATACTTGTTCTTGGTTCTTAATTGCTGTCAGACACCATATTATGTAAGAGTTATATCTATTCTTCGTAACATCATAATGAAGGTTGTACAATGCTGGTATTACAGAAACCTCAGAATACTCCAGAGGCCTGCTGAGGACCGGCAATGGCAGGAGAAGCCATTTTGCCTTGGAAGTAGCAGTTCGTGTGGTTCCACATTGGTAGGCCACATCCTGGGGTTTGGAGAGGATGAATTAGGTCAGTGCAACT
>CM045736.1:24813895-24841395 GCA_024760905.1 Plotosus lineatus | reverse complement strand
ATGTTTATTTAGCAGTGCACTAATAAATAGATGGTTTTCCTGGGATAGACTCCGGATATCCTTGTGACCATAACCAAGATCAAACATTTTTTTGAAAAATATTGATTGATTCATTCATTCATTTTTAAAACCACTTTATCCTTCTACGATACTTGAGCCTATTATAGCCGACACACACGTAGGGGCAATATGGAACAATCAATCAGCTGTATGTGCCTGTCTTTTGACTATGGGAGGAAACCCATGCAAGCACAGAAAAAGCCCAGGACTCTGCTTTGAGGTGGACGTGCTAAACACTCCGCCACCTTATGAACTGTTTTTCTCACTTTTTTGAATGAATACCTCGCCCATACATTGCTTAATCTTATTGTTACTGTTGTGAGGAGGTTATGCCTATCTCAGTTGACACTAGGTGAAGATGGGGTACACCCGGAACAGTTCGCCATACTATCACAGAGCTAACACACACACAACCATACACACTCATATCTAGGAGTTACAAATCTCGGTGGCGTAGTGGTTAGCACGTCCACTTCACAGCAAGAGGGTCCTGGGTTCGATTCCCAGATCGGGCATTTCTGTGTGGAGTTTGCATGTTCTGCCCGTGTTTGCATGGGTTCCTGTGGGTCCTCTGGTTTCCTCCCACAGTTCAAAAACATGCACAGTAGCTTAATTTGCTGTTCCAAATTACCCATAGGTGTGAGTGTAATGGTTGTGTGAAGGTTGGCCCTTGCAATGGCCTGGTGAGTTGTTCACGGTGTACCTTGCCCTCACCCAGAGTCTGCTGAGATGGGCGCCAGCCTCCCTGTGACCCTAATTTGGATTAAACAGTTCATAAAATTGATGAATGGAGAACCTTTGAGCAGCCAATAAGTCTCATATGTATGTCTTTGGACTGTTGGAGGAAACTGGAGTACCCAGAGGAACCCATACAGCAGGGGTCACCAACCTTTTTGAAACTGAGAGCTACTTCTTGGGTACCAATTAATGCGAAGGGATACCAAGTCGATACACACCTCTGAAATTACAAATTTGCTCAATTTACCTTTAATTAAAATTTATTATTCATAATTAATGATATTAGTCTATGTGAAGATATTGATTTGATTTAAAAATATATTCAAAAAAACTTAGATGCAGCTTAATGGAGAGTGGCGCTATAGAGCCGTGGGCCTGTCCTAAAAATAGCAGTGAACAGGTCCGCGGGCACCTTGTATTGTCCTTCTGGGCTACCTAGCGCCCACGGGCACCACGTTGGTGATCCCTGCTATACAGGTATAGGGACAGCATGCAAACTCCACTTAGAAACACCTGAGCCCTGGACCCAAACCCAGGTCCGTCATGCTGTGAGGTGGGCGTGCTAAACACTACATCACTGTCGCACCCTTTTTGTAATACCTTAAGGCAGATATGTTTTCTTCTGTCAATCAACTTTGCTGTGTGATCACAAAATAGCATATAAACCTCTAGCAGTGACTAGGAAGGATTTTAGCAAGTAACAAGAAATGAAATTTGAGCAGATGGTATTTAGACGTGCTGAGTGCTTTACAAGAATGTCCACTTGAACTTTTGATGTAAAGGACATCCCCACTGTGCAAGAAAAGCTGTTTAATTCCATTTCTGACACTTCATAAATTGAAAGGTGACCCTCCCCTTGAAGCCCGGTAGGAAGTCTATTATTTCAAAAGCCTCAACCTTTTTATTTATTTATTTTTTTTTTTTGCTCAAATTTCTTACTTTCCTGTTATTGAAATATTTGTCTTAATTTCATTAATCTTCTGACCAACACTTTTTCACAAAATGTGCAAAGTGGCAAGATTTTTTTTTTCTATTGAAGCACTTCTAAACTCCTAATAAGCAGTCATTTGTCTGTGGTGGGTCCTTGCCCTGACAATGGAGCCTTAGAGCATACTGTAATGTAAAACATAGTATATAAAGCATATGTTTCATTCAGATTTTGCCTTTTCAGTGGATAGGATTTCAGCACTGAGCTCTTGCATCCTGAATGGGCTTTTTTAGACGCCTTTTAATGAAGTACTTTCGTTATGGAAGCCACAAATCACTTCAGTCCTTTCTCTAGAGGCGAGGAGCTATGCACGTGTGTGTGTGTGTGTGCGTGCGTGCGTGCGTGCGTGCGTGCGTGCGTGTGTGTGTGTGTGTGTGCGTGCGTGCGTGCGTGTGTGTGTGTGTGTGTGTGTGTGTGTGTGTGTGTGTGCGTGTGTGTGCGTGCGTGCGTGTGTGTGTGTGTGTGTGTGTGTGTGTGTGTGTGTGTGTGTGTGTGCGTGCAAGTGAGCGAGAAAGCCAAAGATGTGTGAAAGAAGAAATAGGATACAAATACGTCTGAAAAAAAAATCTTCACATTTTCTGGTTCTATAACCCCCAGTTCTTCTACAAAGACCCCTTTATTTGACTTTGTCCCCTAAATCTTACAAACTCGCCACCACGTCCTTTCCTTTGACAAAGCCCCTTTGCAGTGTCACTGAATGGCCTACAGCTACAATACACAGTAAATTTTTCTGACACAATGTACTCACAAAGCCTGTCAGACAATAGTGAGAGATGACAAAAAAAAGGATCGAGGGACTGCAGAGCGTAGCGTGACGAAGCTCATTCTGGCATTGACGATGTACGTAACTCCCACAGTACACCCCACTGCTTGGATAACGCCACTAGTTTATTGTCAAATTCAGCAAGTTAAATCCCAGGAAGTAAAACTGTCTTCTGAGAAGAATGCAACGTGTTGTGAGACTCCTGAAGTTTTGTATGTACATATTGTTTTGCTGTTGGGGGAAAAGATCTTCCAGTCTGAAATTCCATCATAAAGGATTTTGCATACGTACCACTCATCATATTTACAATTTATGTGTGTAATATATTCATTTTAAAATGGCAAACAATTACAATCAAAAATAAAAGCTGCACGCATACCATGAACCCTACCATAGTGGCAGGTCAACAGGCAACCATTCCTTTTTCTCCATATATTTAAAAATAGATAAGACTGAGCTGCATTTATAGTAACAACGTCGTAACACACCAATTCAAACCAATATTCAAGTTCGATATTCTGTAGTAATGAAGTATTAGCCACTAACATGATAAATCCATGCACTCCCTCAAGTGACTCCTTGGACCCCATCCAATGGAAACTTTAGTCAGTACAAGCAGCTATTATACACTGCACAGGAACAGTACGAGCTGATTGGCCCACTGGCTTAGGATTACAAAACATTCGCTCAAGTGGATGCTTGAAATAAAATGAGGGACACTCACAGATTGTCCTGGTCACTTGGAGCAGGTGACATCACCATTAAAAATGTTTCGAAATTGGGAAAAAAATTCATTTTACTTTTTATTTTCTTCCGTTTCTATGTAGTATATGATCCATGTCAGAATATATGCTCTGCCTTTTCATAATATGGATAATCTTTAAAATGTATTTCTGTAACTTGTTTAGGCTGCAAATTAATCATAAAGCCCAGTAAAAAAAAAGTTCCTCAGTGAGGCAAGCAGTACACCTGGCTCATGGCAGAGGGCGCTTGTGAGCCCACTGATTCCTGCACAACCTACAATCTTCTTCGTTTGTTGTTATAGTTTCCTCACAACCACCTCACCTTTGGTGCATACATGTTATTGAGTTCCCACTTTGAAAATGAATGACATTATTAAATGAAATGCGTTTTGAATGGAAATTTCTGATGCCACTGCTGAGTAAACATATCTAGTACAGTTCGCTTGCATTGCTAATCTGGCAATAAATCTAGCATAAATCATGGCACATAATGCGTGTGCCTTTCAACAAGTGGTCTCAGAACAGCTTGTGCCTTGAGCAAGTTGCACCCACTTTCCTACCTGTTTAAACTGTCACTCTCAAATCAATAACAAACCAGAAGATAGAGATAAAACAGGCAAGTAAATCACTAGAGAATAACCGCCCATCTGCCACGAAACCCACAAAATGACCCAATAACCTGAATGGACACTGCTGCGCTTGCATACTGTAATTGGTCTACTTGGCACTGATTGTGTTCAGATAGCAAGTTGCACAATGAACAAGATACTCTGGAAGAATTTGTACCACCTCAAAAATTGGGGCAGTTTATGCTTACTGGTGTAATATTTTTTGTTTTGTTTTGTTTTATTTTTCGGACAAATCCTTTTTACATAGGCAGTTGCACAAGGGTAATTTAAGATTAAAAATGTTCAAGCTTAAATTAAGCCACCAAATGGCAGACTAATTCAGGAATTTTTAAACTTGTGTTTACTTGCTGGGCAGCATGGTGGTATAGTGGTTAGCTCATCCGCTTCACAGAACGAAGGTACTGGGTTTGATTCTAGGGCTTGAGGCATTTTTGTGTGGGGTTTGCACGTTATTGATGTGTTTTCATGGGTTTCCTCCAGATACTCCAGTTTTCTTATAGAAACTTATAAAGAATAGCACATTTCTATATGTCCCGTTCAGCTACATGGCGGAGCTGCATGGAGAGGCAGCGCTGTGCTGTGCCACTCAGTGGATTGTGTTCCTCACAAACTGCACTGGAATGCAACGTAAATAGTGTGTCTCTGTCCGTCTATATATCGCTGATGAAATGCTTTTAAACACTCAGATTATATTCTATGCCTTTTCGAGATGTGGATAATGTATAAAATGTATTTCTATAATATGTTTAGGCTGCAGATTAATCATAAAACCCAGTAAAAATATTCCTCCGTGAGCCAAGCAGTACCCCTGGGGCAGTGGTGGTCTAGTGGTATCGGGCGCTGGATCGCTGATCCAAAGGTTGGGGATTCGAGTCCCACTCTCCACAAGGTTGTCACTGTCCCCCCCAGTGCAGCTCACTGGGTTATCAAAGGCGGGCCATGTCTCTCACTGTCTATGGTGAGAGGCATGTAAAAGAACCATTACTGACTTTCATAAAGAGTAGCTGCAAAGTCGTCAGCGTGTTTCTGTTCCTTGCTAAAAAGGGTTGTGACAGGAAGGGCATCCGACGTAAAAACCTCTGCCAAATCAAATGTGCGAATCCGATGATTCGCTGTGGCGACTCCTGAGTAAAAGGGAAAAAGCCAAAAGGAAGACAGACAGCCAAGCAGTACCCCTGACTCATGGTAGGGGGCACTTGTGGGACCACAGATTTTTGCACAACCTACAATCTTCTTCGTTTGTTGTTAGATTTATTTTACAATCTGTCTTATGAAAATGGAAGATTACATTTCCAAGCTTACGAAATTAATAAATGTGGACTTATATCAAAACATGAGGTAAAAACTAAAGGACGAGAAACTCACTTTATAATAAAATTTAACCTCAATTGAAATATCGTTGCATGTTTATGTACAAGATGCTGATATGAGATATAAAACACAACACATTGTCTGTTGTCAATCAAATGCTGAATAATATACTCTTTTCAGTTCATGTGTATTTGTAAATCTGACTCTTAAAGAGTCAGTGCCTCACCAGCTGTCAACCAAAAGAAAATATTAATCTAAGTAAACAAAAATCTATTTTGTGTATGTTTAATCAGCCTCACTTTCTCGCTGTGGGAAGTGGTAACCCGGTGGTAAGGTGCTGGATTGCCGATCCTATGGTTGGGGGTTCAATCCCACTGTCAACGATTGTCACTGTCCCCCCAATGCAGCTAACTGGGTTATCAAAGACCGACTGTGTCTCTCAGTCTATGGTGTGAGCCATGTAAAAGAACCATTGCTGACTTTCGACAAGAGTAGCTGCACAGCCGTCAGTGTGTTTCTGCCCTGCGATGGCATGGCGAGCTGTCCAGGATGTACACTGCCCTCACCCAGAGTTGGCTGAGATGGGCACAAGCCTCCCCGCGACTCTAATTAGTATTATGTGGTTCAGAAAATACATGAATGAATGACTTGCTCGCTGTGACATCTCAACGGACTTAGGTCATGCTTTTTTCAGAGTATAATACTGATATACTTAGCAGTAAATCGACGACTGAAAACCGTAATAAATCACATTGCTTGACTCAGTGGAGAAAAATACAACAAAATTAAACATATATGCAGTGGTGTCAGCAGAAAGATGTTTTTCCACACTATTACTCCCAGAAGTGGTTCTTTTTAATGTCAGTGTTTCCTGTGTCTCGCTATTAAGCATAAAGCTACCAGGGACCTAATATCGGTAAATAATTTGGAAAATGTAATCTCACAAGCGATCAAGATGTGTGGCTTGTCTTACTATTGTCATGTTTTTTCATAATCAATTTTATTCATACATCCATTCCCTCCTTAATTCATGTCCTAAGTTACTTATTCCTAATTGGGGAGTCTGGCTCCCATTTGCGCCAACTCTGGGTGAGGGCAGGGTCGGCTCAACAGCTTACCAGGCCATCTCAGGGCAAGCACTCACACAACAACTGACACTCACACTATCACCTAAGGGTGATTTATAAGTGCCCTTAGCTACTGTGCATGTTTTTGGACCTTGGGAGGAAACCCGAGTCTCTGAAGGAAACCCAGGCAAGCATGGGGAGAGAACATGCAAACTCCATACAGAAATATCTGAACCCTGGGGATCAAACCCATGACTTTCTTGCTGTGATAATAGATTTTAATCCATGAATTTTTTGATCCATGAATGTTTTCATAGGTGGACATACAAGAAAATATCTAATGTTTGGTATTAAAATAAATCACTTAAGATCCTTATGAGTCAAAAGCTGAAATGACTTGAAGCTCAGAGAGTTTTTGACTCTGATATGCATTCAGTTTATCATTGATCTCATCACCTATGGGAATCTTGCTGTCAGAGACCTGTAATGTACAGGATGGTTACTGTAAGTCTCCAATCTAACCTAAGATCAGGATACTCAATGAGTCGGACAACGCTCATCCAAGCAGCTGATACGTTCAGCCTCCTATTCAGCATCAAGAAAGGCAGGCTCCAGGAAGGCCTTAAACTAATAAGCCATGGTCCTTCTTTAATTTATCAGTCTGTGTTTTATGCAAGTGGCCTCCCAGAGTTGATACATTCCCACAGTGCCTGTTGACCCAGCTGCCTTTGTCGAGGGCTGCAGCAGCAGGTGTTGTTTTCACGGCCACCCTGCAAGTAATGCAAACTGTTTAGTAGCTGTGCTGACCCCCGCGTCATTAACGGCGTTAGCCCAATCCTCCAGGGACCACCTCTTTCTCTCCTTTCTCTTCCTCTCTCGCTTTCTTTTCCACCCTCCATCTCAGTTGCTTTCCCCTTATTTCTTTCGTTCCCTTTTTTAACAACGTAGTGCCTGTCACAACTGCACGTAAAAAAAAAAAAAAAAAAAAAAAGAGTACGGATGAGAGAAAGGGGAGAGTTTACGCGGGTGGTGAAAGTAGTGGTGGGAAGCATGGGAACTACCCCCTGCTACCCCCTTCAGTTCCCCTTCACCCCACCCCACCCTTCAAATACTGCCTGCCAGAAGCCCCTTGTTACCACCCTACCCCTGCCATCAGTCACTGAGGTTGTCAGACTGGGTCCAGCATCCCACACACACACACACACACACACACACACACACACACACACACACACACGTGTATGTGTATATGTATATATATATATATATATATATATATATATATATATATATATATATATATATATATATATATATATATATATTTGTTACAGGAAGGGCATCCGACGTAAAAACCCATGCCCAATCAAATGTGCGAATCAAATGATTCGCTGTGGCGACTCTCGAGAAGAGGAAAATATATATATAAGTACTCCTGAACTTCTTATTCCTACTTGGGTTGCGGAGATGCTGGTACTTAGCTCATACAACACTGGACAAACTTGGGGTACACCCTGAACAACTGCCACAGTTTAATTATTATTAAATCTTCTTCTTTTATGTTCTTAATATCATCAGTAATCAACATTTGTGGTCGACTTCTTCAAGATTCTCTCATATAAGAACCAGTAGAGCACTGAAGGCCTGAATGATGGCTTGCTTTCAGTTTTCCACTTTCCCTTCATGCTGGCCACATCACTTTCCCAGGCACCACTCCCAGTGAAATACACAGGATGTGAACTAACTAAGTGCTCTTCAGCCTGTTCTTCATAGTCATTGCTTCAGCAGAGTCCAATTACAGTGTGTGTGTGTGTGTGTGTGTGTGTGTGTGTGTGTGAGTGTGTGTGTGAGTGTGTGTGAGTGTGTGTGTGTGTGTGTGTGTGTGTGTGTGTGTGTGTGTGTGTGTGTGTGCCTGTTGGGTATGTCAACAGGTCGCAGTAATAGACATCCTTGAAGAGATTCACCTGGCTCATTAGCCGATGTGTGTAGGCATTAGGTTTTTTGAAGAGCTGCAGCTCTAACAGTTTCATTAGTAGCTACTCAGCATGATGGTGAGGCTTCACCTTTGAGCCCCATTACACACAACACAGTACTGTTTCCACTTCCAGATGTTGCCAGGCCAAAAGAAACGTGCCGTCATCCATCATATGCAGTCTTCTTTGCGAGCAATAATAATATTCTTTCTATACTTGCATGTTTTTGCATCTCGAGGCAGTGAGATCTGTATCCGCCCTGATCAATATGTGCCTTGGGGTGTGTATTTATCATCGCTTCAGTAATAAATAAAGCACTTGGCAGTGTGTTGTTATAGGAAAATAATAAATGGGGGGCGGGGGGTGATACAGCGGAGTTATTCTTACCACCCCGAAGTTGATTATTTTCCAATATCAACACATCGTGCAGTTGGTTCGTTCTTGAGTTCCTTGCATTATAGCATCATTTTTTTTCACTCTCACTCTCTATTGAAGTTAATAAGACCAAAAACCCCCCACCACCCATTCATGCTGCCCATCCATACTGCCAAAAATCACAAAGAACAAATTCTTGGAAAACATAGTTACAGTTTTAGCGCCGATTGGACTGACACTGGAGACTCCTTTTAAATGCATTAAGTAAAATCAAACTCAACACAGAAAAGGTAGCAATGATTGTTATTTACATTTACATGCTTTTATCCATTTACATTTATATACAACGGTGCGATTGAGTGTTAAGGGCCATGTTCAATTGCCCTACAGTGGTAACTTGGTAGTACTGGGACTTGAACCCCAGATATTTGGATCCAGAGTCATGACCACCTGAGCCATGAATGCACCATTGCTTTGTTATTAATCTCAGATTATAGGATGTTCCCCACTGAGTTCCTGTGTTGCCTTTTGGTGTTGCCAGCTTATTGTCAAGCTGTTGTTCCAGAAACCCCACCAATACATTCTATCCAATCAGATCCAAGAACAGTGAAACATGTTGTGGTATTAAATAGATGAACTCATGGAGGACTCTAAAGGCCTTTTCACACTTAGGGTAGTTTTTTTTCTGTGGCCATTGTAATCCAGTAAAACTCCACACAATAACTGCCATGTGGTTTATTGGGAAATCGCCAATCAAGTTCTCTAGTGTCTTCTTGCTTTTACGTGACCCTGCCATGCACAAACCAGCAGTCAGAGTGGCGCTCGAGTGTGTGGAGGGGGTCATGGCTTTGGAAGGACTCCTGTGGGCAGGGAAGGGTTTATTCAGCAACCTGAACAGAGGCTACTCTCAGATTTTGCTAACCATTCAAATTCTCAACTCCAGTCTTTTTCACCACATGCTCGATTTTTCTAATGCTTCTTCTGTGAAAGGAAAGTCAATCAGGGTTGCTCATGGAAGATGGCATAGTGTCAGATATATTCTGTCTCAGTATCTGGCAATGCTTTACAAGGGACACAAATATTATAAAGACAATGCTTTTTTGAAAAAAAAAAAAAAAAACTGACCCAGACACAATAGATCCAAAAGCAACTGTGATGGAGTTTGAACTCCTGGACTAAGTGGTTGAACTTCCCCAGAAAGAAGAAAACATTTTGCCATGCACACTGCATCCTTAACAACATTAAAGAAAACAAAAAAGAAAGAAATATAGATCAACTTACAACAAACAATATCTTTATTGATATTGTTTTTCATCCTGAAAACAGAAAATATTCAAAGTGCATCAATTTTCCTGAAATTCATTCATTTTCTGAACTGCTTAATCCTATCCTGACACTCATCTCAACCTACGCCAGGCATGGGCAGGGTACACTCTGGATAGCTTTCCAGGCCATCGCAGGGCCTACACTGAAACAATCATTCACACTCACACCTAGGGGAGATTTGGAACAGCCAACCTGCTGTGCATGTTTTTGGAATGTGGGAGGAAATCAAAGTACCCATAGGAAACCCACACAAACACAGGGAGAAATGCCCGAGCTGGGATTTGAACCTAGGACCTTCTTTCTGTTAGGCAGACTTGCTGGCCACTTCGCCACCTCCTAAATTTCAACAAAAATTTAAATCATTACTGCAATTTGACTGACTCCATCCATCAGGTTGTCAGTAAGCTGAACTCTCCACTTTCTCTCTTTGCTGCCTGCTATTGTGCACAGCTGTATTTGATATTGCTCTGGAACGTTTGTCTTTTTGCACCATGTTTTGAGAGAAAACAAAATTTCGGTTCCCTTCAAGTGCTTTCTTGTAGAAGAATTGACAATGAAAGAAACTTGAATTTAATACGAAAAAATAAAATCAAATTAATTAAATATATAATA
Organism: Plotosus lineatus; assembly: GCA_024760905.1. Taxonomy (NCBI): domain Eukaryota; kingdom Metazoa; phylum Chordata; class Actinopteri; order Siluriformes; family Plotosidae; genus Plotosus; species Plotosus lineatus. The sequence continues at coordinate 24,830,810 of CM045736.1, read as the reverse complement.
ATAAATTTTGTTACGTTTTATTAAAGTAATGCTCAGCAACATTAACCCTGGAGCACAGTTCATTCATTCACTCATTTTCTGAACTGCTTAATCCTAATTAGGGTCACAGGGAGGCTGGCGCCCATCTCAGCCGACCCGGGGCGACGGTGGGGTACACCCTGTACAGCTCACCAGGCCATCGCAGGATTCTGGAGCACAATATATAAAACACTTGAACCTACAAATCAAAAATGAATAAAATAATTTGTGCTGGATTTTTTGTTTGTTTTTGTCAAAATGAAGAAGTCAGGATTAATGTCTACAGTGAGCACGTTTTCACAATGCACTTTTCGAAGCAGAGTTTGAAGCCTGATACTGCAACTTTCAGCTCCTGCTCAGTATTACCTTTAATTTATTTGGCTTCATGCTGTCCGCTGCCAACATTTTAATACCCAGTAAACACACCAGTTGTTCCTCATCTCCCACCGTAGTCACAGTGAAGCCAAGCGCTGCATTCGCTTCGTCATATTTTCTCCATCTCTCTCCACCATTCTTCTCATCCCTTTTAAATATTTCTCCATGCTGTCTCATGAGGGTTTGTTTACTGCAATTCATATCAACCACTCTGTGCTGCGTGTGTGCATGCGCCCATGCAAGAAAAAACACACAGAGCCACTGTAGTGGATCTGCAATTATACTTTATTCTGGTACGGCAAAAAAAAACATGTTCCCCACGGCACACAAACACACCCACACCCACACACACACACACACACACACACACACACACACACACACACATATATATATATATATATGGCATTGCACTGCACCCCACTATTTGAGGACTGCTGGTTTAGCAGAACAAATGTGTCGCATTTATTGTTGCATTAAATCCATGAACATTTTTTTCTGCATTTATCCTGTATTCATGTTGCACTATACATGAAAAGGCATTAATCTTAATCGTGACAGTGTGGGATGTGATGTTCCTACAGGCCTCAGGTACCTAAGGAATGCCGGCGGCCAGTAGAACCTCCCGAGATGCTGAGCAGCTCCTGTTCTCGGGAATGTAGGAATGGACACTGCACGCCCTCCGGCAAATGCTGCTGCAATAGTGGCTGGGAGGGTCCCTCCTGCTTAAGAGGTGAGACACGTGCAAACACTCATGAATGCCTTTCCATATTGTAGTTGACTATAGCTATAGTGCAATCACTAAAAACATCTTATTCTTTACAGCTAAGTGTGAGCCTGTTTGCCGAAACGGCGGTGTCTGCATTGAACCTAACAAGTGCTTCTGTAAGGAAGGCTTCAACGGGGCACAGTGTGAGCAAGGGGAACGAGGCGTACAAGAGGATGGAGACAAAGATGGCATTTTGGATCACATCATTGACATGACATCATATCTGCTAGACCTCACCAGTTACATTGTCTAGATCGGGCAGGGAGTCTGAGCTCCTCTACTCTTGTCTGAAGGCACAACTTTAAGGAGGCATTTTTTTTTGTGGGTTTGCCTTCAGGACACCAAACCCTTTCTCCCAACCTCCAACTCCATCCCATCATCATTTACACAATCATCACTGATCACCCATGTGGTGGACCATCATTGGTCAACTAATGCCGGTATTTGCTTCCAAATTTGGTTGATGCATTCAAATTGTTGTTGTTTGGGTAGATCATGTGGACGTACCAAAAAAATAATAAATAAATTATTGATTAAAAAAAATTCCCACAGTGAGATTCCATGCAAATAACATTGATTCAGAATTATATTTGCACCACATTTTTGATATGCAAGCACTGTCCCATGCATTGCACAACACATAGTGATAACAATGGGTATCAAAGAAAACAAAGAAAAGCCCTGATACAATTCTAAAGGGTTCAGCACTCTGTCTTAACTGTGTTTACTTCAGGAGCTACTTCAGCCCTTATTCCTGCTTCTAAGGTTTACCGGTGAAAAGGATGCCCTTCAGATGCCTTAAATCACTGGACTCACAATCTAAGCTCAGTTTGGACTGTCTGGATAAAACCTACACATGACTAGAAACAAATTGTGCAGCCAATGAAAGACATATTTACAAAACCAAGCCCTGTAATCCAGGCTCACTCTGGGAAAACAGACGGACAGTCGACCTGACTGAAACTTGCCACAGGAAGTCATGGTGGCCCTGGATCCATAACCTCACACCAAAGGCTTAGCCCAATAATCAATATTATTATTATCTTTTTAAATGTGCAAACAGAACATTGTATCTATGAATTTGATAAATCTCAGTTTATCCTTTTAATTATTGAGATAAATAGAAAGAAGAACTGGTGATAAACACATAACAACAGTAATTCAAGAAATACTCACGGAGTCACTTACTTGGGACTTGATGCCAGTCTGTAAAGTTTGGTCCAGGCCGTTAATAAGTCTTTCAGAAAAGTCTTAGTCAAGAAAAATCAGTTTAAACCTTGAGACGGCTGCAAATCAATGTGTACTTTGTTTAAAAAAAAATTAATTCAGAAATTTCTTTTTTTCCGACAGTCACTTTGATTCCGGTATTTCTACCAGTTTTCTGATATTCTTCATGACCATGCACGCTGCTTTCAATATAAATAATGTATCATAGTTTAACATAAGTTTCATTGGGTTTGAGTATGTTTTGTGGTTTCTGTTTGAACTTCAGCAAAGAAGCAAGCTAGCTTTTGTATAAATCTTGTATGTAAGATTGATTTCACAGCAGTATTTTTGTTTGTTTGGTTTTTTTAGCTAATTACACTGCCACAAGTACAAAATAATATAAAATTAACAAATAATAGATGACCATCATTCACTGGGATCCTCTGTGTTATCAATGATCAGCAATCCATATGTCTGTGTGTGTGTGTGTGTGTGTGTGTGTGTGTGTCTGTGTGTGTGTGTGTGTGTGTGTGTGGCATGTGTGTGTGTGTGTGTGTGTGTGTGTGTGTGTGTGTGTGCGTGTGCGTGTCGTGTGTGTGTGTGTGTGTGTGTGTGTGTGTGTGTGTGTGTGTGTGTGTGTTTTTCAATCACTGAATGGTCTTCAAAAGTTCACAGTGTCAAAAGGGAACAAGCATAGTGCTGTACATTTCTGATAGTACTGTACTAAGATAAGTACTACTTAGCTTTGCAAAGTAATATAGTATTACTATTGTTTCAATAGAGGAAGGTTTATTTTTTTAAGTGTAATAATATATGACAGGGGAGAGTATTACTAGAGAGCAGTTTTACATTAAGCCTATGGATTCACGTTTGTACTTTCTCACAAAAAAGAAAAAAAAACTTTTCCAAATTTCTTTTTTCATAAAGCTATCATAAACATATCTGGATTTCTCAACATTGTGCATAGCATTTTTTCGTTGTTGTTTTTTTTTTTTTTTTTTTTTATCTTTATCTCTCAGAAAAATCGATTTAATGTTGGTTAATGATGCAAGTCAATGTTTTTCTTTTGATAATGACCCATTGTACTGTGTATGTCTAAAAGAGGCCTAAAGGCAGAAATAAGAGAATGTGTAATCATATACTACTCTAAGCATGAGTCACCAATAAAATGAATGATACCGCCAATGGAACATTCCACATTGCAAAAGACTGTGTGATTATCCTGAAGTGAACAGTGGGTCGCCCATCACAATCTGACAAGATTCGAGACTTAAACAGATAAACAGATTCCAGACTTACATAACACAGAAAATCTGAATTTATACTTCAATAATACGTAAAAAGTGTTTGAAGTCTAACTACGAAACATACTGCTACATAAATTGCATTTGGTCATGACTGTTGAACTCCAATTTTCTACACTATTGAGCACCACTAATATCACACTGCTAGTCAATTGGATTCATTTCTCCTCGAATGTATCCAAAGACATGGAACTTTCCTGTATAGCATTTACTCAGAGACACATTTGTGTCTTGTTTTTTGTTTTAATAAATCAGGATCAAATGGGTTATTTCGTATACCGTATCATTAGTCAACCTTTTCCCCATTTCTCAGTGTTCCTGAGAGTGGTACTTTTCTTTCAAGAATACATTAACAACAGTATATTATTTTGCTGTGTCTATTCTGTAATATTAGCACTTAATGTGAAACTTGCATTGGAGCTGCTGGGAAGGTATCATGGGAATAGAGTGACCCATTTTCTTTCTTTTTTTTCTTTTCTTTTTTTTTCTTGGCTGTTTGTTTTTAAACATTATTTAAGTAGTTATTCCGTAAAGTTATTTAAGTTGTCTGCAATGTTTGTTCTGTTTCATGTGAAGAATTTGATCATGTATTGTAAATAAAACTAGGGCCATCACATGTCTTTGCAAAGGTATCATTATGTTTATTAAAGTGTGTAGCATGTTATAAGACAACAACAAAAAAAAAACAGATGTAAGACTGCCCCCCCCCCCCCCCAAATACACCCAATAAACGTATATCCTGTAAGGTATACATGTCTACAAACAGGAAAGCATGGCTATGGGAGAAATTAAGGACCTGTTTTCCATGGTACCCACCATTAAACATAGCATCCTAATTTTATCTAGAACTACGTTTAATAAGAATACATAATTATTCAGTAATGTGCATTGTATTGTATACTTGTAGAGTATTGTTCATCATCATCATCATTTTCTGTAACCGCTTAATCCTAATTAGGGTCACAGGGAGGCTGGCACCAATCCCAGCCGACTCCGGGCGAGGGCAGAGTACACCCTGGACAGCTCACCAGGCCATCGCAGGGCGGAAACACACCGACGGCTTTGCAGCCTACTCTTGTCGAAAGTCAGCAATGGTTCTTTTACATGAACCTCACACTATAGACAGTGAGAGACATGGCCGACCTTTTATAACCCAGTTAGCTGCAATTGGGGGGTACAGAGAAAACCTTGTGGAGAGTGGGACTCGAACCCCCAACCTTTGGATCAGTGATCCAGCGCCCTATAACACTAATCCACCACTGCCCTGTAGAGTATTATTGAGTCTCAATTCTGATTTGTCAGAGGTATTCATTACATTTGCATTTATGACATTTGGCAGATGCCTTTATCCAGAGCAGCTTACAGTTGTCATAAGATAAGATAAGATAAGATACAGCTTCATTAATCTCACAATGGAGAAATTCACTGTTACAGGCTCTTGAGGTACTATCAGTAGGGGGTGCAAAAATAGATACAAGTACAAACATACACACATACATATATTATATAAGTAAATAAATAAATAGATACATAAATAGTATAAATTACTAAACAATAAAAGAAAAGAATGGAGCAACTTTATAGAATGGACTTTATAGACTTTATAGACTATAGTCATTGTCACATATCTTAGCAGTAAAGTAATAAAGCCTTGCTCAAGGGCCCAACAGTGACAGCTTGGTGGTACTGGGGTTTAAACCCCCCAACCTATGGATCATTAACTCGGAACCATAACCACTGGGCCACCACTGCCCATTGGTCAATTCAGTTCCTATAATAAGGCAAATTACAGGTTTACAATAATAAACTTGGGGATGTGATAGAAAAAACATACAAAGGAATCCTGTACGTAAACATATTTTTTCAACTTAAACAGTGATTTGTAAATGTATATGGGATCAGGGTTCATATAACATGTATAGAAGGAGTCTCCTGTGTCTTCAAGCTTCTCCATGCTGTGTGTGTTTTTACTTAATAGCTTCAAGACAATGAGGGGAAAAAACAGATGCTGGTCAGGAAAATGTATGTTTTTAGCTGTTATCATGTAAAGTTGTTTGAAAAACTTTTGATACCTCCTTGGCAAATGATACGGTATATTAAATGACCAAATTTTACAGCAAAATATAAGAAAATTTGGAAATTTGGTTTACACAGGATACTAGAGATGATCTGGGTTTGTCTAACAAATTTGATCGGCGTCTGCAAGAGGATTTCAATCTTTGAGTCTTGTAGTCCTGTAAAATAATTGCAATCCATTTCTGTCATTCATTCTATGTCATTTTCAAACACTTTTACCTCATTTTTATTTGGAAGCTAAAAGGCTATTTACAAACACAAATTTGTATTCTGGAGTTCCACTGGTGGGCCCTTGAGCAAGGCCCTTACCCCTCAATTGCTTAGCTGCATAAATATGTTAGTTGTTCTGGACTAGGGCATCCACCAAAATGCTATAAATGTAAATGTTATATTCATACTCAAAACCACAGGCTCCTGTCTGCAGCTGAATAATGATCAGAACCTGAAGCTAATTTACACCTACAATACTATTAAATCTATCAAACACTTCAGAATCATTATGTCCGTGGTCTAAATTAACATTAATTAATGATAGTCGGGGTAAACTGTGTGAAGCGAGGAAAAATCAAGGAAAAGAAGAAAGCGCTCAGTTTTCACTGTACATCAGATTGGCAAAGCAAAAAATATCATGTGATGTTAGGGGCATTCCCGAAGATTTTACACATTAAATAATGCACGTATTGGTGAAAGAATGGGTTGAAATAAATATTATCACTTTCTTGAAGTGTATGTGAGACACAAAAAAGAACTTCTTCTTCTTCTTTTCCTTTCGGCTGTTCCCTTAAGGGGTCGCCACAGCGAATCATCTGCCTCCATCTCACCCTATCCTCTGCATCTTCTTCTCTTACACCAGCTGTCTTCATGTCCTGCGTCACCACGTCCATGAATTGTCTCTTTGGTCTTCCTCTACGCCTTCTGCCTGGTTGTTCTAACCTCAGCATCCTACTACCAATATATTCACGATCCCTCCTCTGTACATGTCCAAACCATCTCAATCTAGCCTCTCTGACTTTGTCTCCAAAACTTCTTACATGTGCTGTCCCTCTGATGTACTCGTTCCTAATTCTATCCATCCTCATTACTTCCAAAGAGAACTTCAACATTTCCATCTCTACTACCTCCAGCTCTGCCTCCTGTCTTTTTCCCAGGGCCACTGTTTCTAAACCATACAACATCACTGGCCTCAACACCATCTTGTACACTTTTCCTTTCATTCTTGCCGATACCCTCCTATCACACATTACACCGGACACTTTTCTCCAACCATTCCAACCTGCCTGCACATGCTTCTTCACCTCTTTTCCACACTCTCCATTGCTCTGGATTGTTGAGCCTTCTTCTTCTTCTTTTCCTTTCGGCTTTTCCCTTCAGGGGTCGCCACAGCGACTCTGCCACTGCCACAACCATTCCAACCTGCCTGCACACGCTTCTTGACCTCTTTTCCACACTCTCCATTGCTCTGGATTGTTGAGCCTAAGTACTTAAAATCCTCCACCTTTCTTATCTCTGCTCCCTGTAATCTCACCGTTCCTCTTTGGTCCTTTGGCATACCTCCACCTTTCTAGATTTTCCTGCACTTGTTCTCTGCTCTCACGACAGATCACAATGTCATCTGCAAACATCATTGTCCATGGAGAATCTTGTCTAACCTCGTCTGTCAGCCTGTCCATCACCATAGCAAACAAGAAGGGGCTGAGAGCTGACCCTTGATGCAGTCCCACCTCCACCTTGAACTCTTGAGTCACACCGACAGCACACCTCACCACTGTCTTACATCTCTCATACATGTCCTGCACCACTCTAACATACTTCTCTGCCACTCCAGACTTCCTCATGCAATACCACAGTTCTTCTTTCGGCACCCTGTCATATGCTTTCGCCACATCCACAAAGGCACAATGCAGCTCCCTCTGACCTTCTCTGTACTTCTCCATTAACATCCTCAAGGCAAACACTGCATCTGTGGTGCTCTTTCTTGGCATGAAACCAAACTGTTGTTCACAAATGCTGACCTCTGCCCTTAGTCTAGCTTCCACTATTCTTTCCCATAACCTCATCGTATGGCTCATCAACTTTATATGGCTCATCATCTTTACTCTGGATTGTTGAGCCTAAGTACTTAAAATCCTCCACCTTCCTTATCTCTGCTCCTTGTAACTTCACGGTTCCTGTTGGGTCCTCGTCATTCATACACATGTATTCTGTCTTACTGAGGCTAACCTTCATTCCCCTCCTTTACAGGGCATAACTCTACTTCTCTAGATTTTCCTGCACTTGTTCTCTGCTCTCACTGCAGATCACAATGTTATCTGCAAACATCATAGTCCATGGGGAATCTTGTCTAACCTTGTCTGTCAGCCTGTCCATCACCATAGGAAACAAGAAGGGGCTCAGAGCTGACCCTTGATGCAGTCCTACCTCCGCCTTGAACTCTTGTGTCACACCGACAGCACACCTCACCACTGTCTTACATCTCTCATACATGTCCTGCACCACTCTAACATACTTCTCTGCCACTCCAGACTTCCTCATGCAATACCACAGTTCCTCTCTCGGCACCCTGTCATATGCTTTCTCCAGATCCACAAAGGCACAATGCAGCTCCCTCTAACCTTCTATGTACTTCTCTATTAACATCCTACACAAAAAAGAACTTAAAGCTAAAAAAAAAACTTATACTGTTGGATCCCAAACATTAGACCTCTTCAAATTTGACCTTTTTCACCAAATATATGCAAACTGATATTATTCAAATTCTCCAAGGTCTAAATTAACTAAATGTATCAGTTATTTTGATCTCAGACCTTGGCTATGCCTGCGTCAAGAGCCATGTAGTTTTACTATTGACTTTGTTTTTTTAAAAACGCTGCAAAATTCGGGATATTATGTCCTTGTTTTCATTGTAGCTTCACAGAGGTTGATGCTACAGCGTAGAAAGTGGTACCAAATGAAAGCTAGTAAAATTTCCTTGGAAATGGTAGTGAATACATGAACACCTGTGTAAATTTTAACTAATTTTAATGCACAAACAATTGGGAAACTGCAAAAAATCAACTTGGTAGTATGATAGCATTGCGCTGATACATATATTGTGTAAGAAACTGTACGATAGGATGTCACTAATGCATGTATTGTCACTTGTTCAATGTAGCTTTCTAAAAACTGTCAAATTTCTTCCTGTGGTACTCCACAACTTGTAGTAAGCAGCTTCTCTGCTCTGGGTCAGTTGTGATCTGAGTCTCGAATAAGTCATTCATCAGTTTTATACCTCTCTCAGCCACATCATTGGCAGCAACGGGCCAAACAGACTTCAAAATCTGCCATAAACTATTGTAGGCATTGCAGTCTGACACCCTGAATTGAACATCACTAACCAACATGGTCCAGAACGTTAGTAAGAAATATTTAGGTTTAAAAACAGAAATCATTATTTTTGCCCAAAATTTGTCTTCCCTGGAGGTCAGCACTCAGTGAAGCTCCTTATCAGTAACAATTCATGAATATGTCAGGTCTCATTTTCAAGTCCTTACCTTTTTAATATATAGTGGTACCTTGATTTACGAAATTAATCCGTTTCGAGGGCAAGTGCGTAAGTCAGAATGTTTGTGAGATAAAACAAAAATTCACATAGGAAATAATAGAAAACCAATTAATCCATTCCAACCCTCTCCCAAACTCATATAACCTGACACAAACACGTATGTATCTGACCTAATATATTAAATATAAACATGTAAAAACAATAAATATTTCATAATAATAATACATGTACATTAACATTAATAATAATCTATAATAAATAAAGCAAGAATAAACAATAAGTCAACTAACTCTTCTGAACATCGACTGTGGCAAAGATGTCATGTGTGCGCGAAGATGTCACACGGGAAAGCATGAGGTGGTGCGTAACAGAAGAATGCCAGCAAGGAAAGTCTCGTGGTGAGCTCGCTCAAGACCAGCCCTTCTCAAATACAGTCTTCTTCTTTTCCTTTCGGCTTTTTCCCTTTCTCGGGAGTCACCACAGCAAATCATCTGATTCGCAAATTTGATTTGGCATGGGTTTTTACGTCGGATGCCCATCCTGTCACAACCCTTTAGCAAGGGACAGAAACACGCTGACGACTTTGCAACCTACTCTTTACTCCTTCTCAAATACAGTCGGCCCTCGATATTCACGGGGGTTCGGTTCTGGCTCCTCCCGCAAATGAAGATAAGCCGCGAGTTCTGTACCTGGAAGTAAAACCCCATGTATCATGTTAAATGCGCCAATGAGCAACCAGAAGTAAAATACAGTACTATGTATCTATTATATGTGCCAAAATATGCTTCTTAAACACATTCTATAGACAGTCTTACTCATTAATACAGTATTAATGTAGTAAAATGTAGAAATGATAAAGAAAAACTTTTTATAACAATTTTTACTGTTATATTTATTGACGATAAAATATAAACATTATACAGCATATACTGTTGTAAAGCACTAGTATTAAAGTCTTTTTCAATTATTATTCCAGTACAGTACCTAAGTTAATGTTTAGAATGTTTGTGCATGAGATTTTATGTTCTGTAGCATGTTTAACAAATGATATCAAAAGGATAAACTTTATTACGCTTCATATCCTTTTACATTGTTCGGAGGAAACTGTCGTTTCTTCAGGATAAAGTCTTATTTCTTCAAAAGAGACATCCAACTTTTTCTATCGCTTAGCTAGAGAAGATGCACAGCGTTTGAGTGGCATCATAGAGCTTAACTGGTAATTAAAACACAAAAAAGAGGCTCACTGACAACTTGGGAGCGAATGAGGAAAAAGGGCCGTTACATCATCTCAACCAATTAGCAGGAAGGAGGACAGCCATTGGCTGAATTTGAGTGACGTTTCATTTGCTTGGCAGTCCGTGAACACTCAAACCGTGAGTGCAAAACCGCGAATAGTCAAGGGTCTACTGTAGTGGGGCAGTGTGATGCCAGGGGTGTGTGTATGACCTGGGTGTACAGACGTTTTTGCCATACTGTACCAAAATTAAGCGTAATTGCGCATCTTCTACACTAGGTGGCAGTGGTGCACTCACTGTGTTCCCTATGGTATCGGGAAAAGGCACCAAGCAAACGATATGAAGTGCATTAAACACTATTTATAGTCGCACGTGGGGCACGGGAGGGGAATGAAATGGGGCTTTTTTCTGCTTATAGGGGATATCACAGAAAATAATTGAGAAGCACTGCACAAGGGGTTCTCGGAGCACAGCCGAATACACATGAAAGAATACAAGGCTAATTGTGTTAAAGCTGGGGTGTGTACATAGGACCCAGAGATGCAGGAGACCAAAAGAAAGTTCAAACGATTTATTAAACACTAGGGATAGTAAATTATGGGAATACTAAGTCAAGGGAACTGCTCGAGCATGAAGCAAGAACCAGGGGTCAAAGAGAAAGCCAAGGAGCAGAGCCACGGGGAAAACAATCTTTTGACATCTGAGGGAAGCGTGCCACTCCCATTTATAGCTGGCAGCTTGCTGATTGCATATAGGAACCAGGTGCGCCCTGCTTGGAACTCGCCTACCGGCACCCGCCATGCCCCTCGCCAGTGCCTGCAATGATTAAAGAAGAGTTAATTCCGCCAGCCAGCACAGAGCATAACAAATTGGCCCGGAAAGGCCATTTCCCCATCAGAGCTCATAAATCAAAATTTTGCTCGTTGGATGGGGCAGATTTTTGATGGAATTGAAGCTCGTATCAAGGAAAATTTGTTATAAAAGACAATAGTAAGTCAAGGTACCACTGTACTGTATTAATCCTGTAAGGGAAATTATTTCCTCTGCATTTAACCCATCCAAAGTGAGCACACACACACACACACACACACACACACACACACACACACACACACAGTTGGGGATTACTCAAGGGGAATTGAGCCATTTATGTGCAGGACGAGAAGGTACTACTTACTCCGCCACTGCCACACAATTTTCCTGGTGGTTTGCGAATCAAAGCAGTGACCTTTTGGTCCCAAAGCAGCTTATCAAACCTTTAGGCTATGGCTGCCCCAAAAGTCAAAGAATGGTGTAGAGAACACATGCATTTGCTGAGTTTATAATCACATTACCTTAAATGAATGCTATATTTACCCCAATAATTAATACTAATAACATTACTACTATCATGACATTACTTACTATGTCATTAGTGGAGAAAATCAAACTTAGAAACGTACCTCTTCCGACTCTTTGGAAATACTCATGCTCTGTCTAACTTGAAGATAAAGTTGAACTTCTAGTTATCTAATTAGTTCCCACCATTTGACATGTTGTAAAGTTCCTATAATAATAATATGAAAAATATATAGAACCCACGAGAGATGATAACTTACTAGCACAGAGTGCACAATCGTGGACTACAGGCAGACAAGTACACACAATTTCCTGAAGAACAAAAGTCAGCACATCATAGTATCTTCCGCGTAGCTCACACGAAAGGTAATAAACAAATTTCTGTGGTAGTAAAGTCTAATTTCTATCAACCGAGGCAAATTTCAAAGGTAAAATCATTTCCCTCATTGAAGGACTTTTATTACATCTTGGCTACTTACATATTTTTTATATAAATGAGGTTTATCTGTGACTCACTGCAGGAGCTATATTATTAATCTCACCTATACTCACCTCTCGACACTCTTTACCAGTGAGATTTTGCATCATTGAATTTAACATGTTCTTTATTTTGAAAGTCTTGCATTGTCTCTCTCCAAAGTATTTATCTGTGGTCTTCTTCACTTCTACTCAACACCGAGATCACTGGGTTCATTCAGAAAATTTCTACTCATCACACCAGGATCTCAGTTGAAGTCTCAATTAATGACATGTGATGGATTTTAACAGCTGAAGGTTCAATGTGATGTTGTGGAATGTCAGAGAGACAAGTTAGTTCCTGTCATCATTTGCACTATAATCACAATAAACACTTGTTCCCTCAACAGCTTTTCTCTCTCTCTCTCTCTCACTCTCTCTCTCTCTCTCTCTCTCTCTCTCTCTCTCTCTCTCTCTCTCACACACACACACACACACACACACACACACACACACACTCCCTCTCCCTCTCCCTCTCTTTATCTCTCTCGCTCTCTTCCTTCAAGAAAAAAAGACAAAGCCTGTAATTTTAGTGAGAAACCAGAAGGTGTAACGCTTTACATAGGTCTATGAGTGTTACAAGGTTCTGGTAGACATCTGTCTGTACACGTTAAACAGCATCCTTAAATTCTTAAATTAAATTAAATTAAATTAAAAATTCTAACAAAAAGAAATACAAGTTACACCCAAAACAGGCTGCGAGTATATTTCAGATTTGAAACCATTCTTCACACCCACATTCACACCTACATGGGGTTTAGAGAAGCCATTTCATCTCATAACGATATCTTTTAATGTGGAAGGAAACTAAAGTACCAAGGGAGAACCGATGAAAAGCATGCACAGGTAGAACCCTGCACAGAAAACCCTTTGGCTGAGATTTGCACCCTGATCCTTCTTGCTGTGAGGAACGGTGGTAACACCTGAGCTGTAATGCAAATATAAAAAAAAAAACATTTGCCCAGTGTTGGCTGAGATATCCTCCAAATTTCCGAACTATGATGATATGAGTGTATTCATTTATTCATTTATTCATTCATTCATTTTCTGAATCATTTCATCCTTATCAGAGTCGTGGGGAGGCTGGCACCTATCTCAGCCAGCAGAGTACACTCTGGAAAGTGAGACATGTGTTTTTTACTCTTGAATTCAGTTTTGATCTCATCTCATCTCATCTCATCTACTTCCGCTAAGTCCAGGGTCGGGTTGCGGGGGCAGACACCTAAGCAAAGAGGTCCAGACGTCCCTCTCCCCAGCCACTTCCTCCAACTTTTCCTGGGGTACACCAAGGCGGTCCCAGACAAGCCGAGAGACATAGTCCCTCCAGCGTGTTCTAGGTCAACCCCAGGGTCTCTTCCTGGTTGGACATGCCCGAAACACCACACCAGGGAAGTCCGGGAGGCATTCTGACCAGACACCCGAGCCACCTCAACTGGCCCCTTTCAATGCAGAGGAGCAGTGGATCTACTCCGTGCTCTCCACGGATGGACCTTATCTCTAAGGGAGAACCCCGCCACCCGGCGAAGGAAGCTCATTTCAGCCGCTTGTATCCACGATCTTGTTCTTTCGTCACTACCCAAAGCTCGTGACCATAGGTGAGGGTTGGAACGTAGATTGACTGGTAAATTGAGAGCTTCGCCTTGCGGCTCAGCTCCTTCTTCACCACGACGGACCTGTACAGGCTCTGTTTAACAGCAGAGGCTGCAGTGATCTGTCTGTTGAGCTCTCACTCCATCCTTCCCTCACTCGTGAACAAGACCCCAAGATACTTAAACTCCTCCACTTGGGGCAGGACCTCATTCCCGACCCGGAAGGTGCATTCCAACCTTGTCCGATTGAGAACCTTGGCCTCGGACTTGGAGGTACTGATTTTCATCCCGGCTGCTTCGCACTTGGCTGCAAATCGCTCCAATGAGAGCTGGAGGTCCCGACTTGATGAAGCCAAAAGGACAACATCGTCCGTAAAAAGCAGCGACGAAATCCGATGGACACCAAACCAGAACCCCTCAACGTCTCTACTGCGCCTAGAAATTCTGTCCATAAAAATCATGAACAGAATCAGTGACAAAGGACAGCTTTGGCGGACTCCAACTCCCACCGGAAACGAATTTGACCTGTTGTTACCAATACGTACCAAACTCTGGCTCCGGTGATACAGCGACGGCATGGCCCATAGCAACGGGTCCGGAACGCCGTACTCCCGGAGCATGCCCCACAAGATTGTTCGAGGGACACAGTCTTCTCCAAATCCACACAACACATGTGGACAGATTGGGCAAACTCACATGCCCCTTCCAAAATCCTGTGGAGCGTATCGTGTTGGTCAAGAGTGCTACGGCCAGGACGAAAACCACATTGTTCCTCCTGAATCCAAGGTTCAACTATCGTTCGGATCCTCCTCTCCAGTACCCCTGCATAGACTTTCCCAGGTAGGCTGAGGAGTGTGATCCCCGATAATTGGAACACACCCTCCGGTCTGCCTTCTTAAAAATCGGTACCACCACCCTGGTTTGCCAATCCAGAGGTACAGCCCCTGATGACCACGCGATGTTGCAGAGACTTGTCAACCAAGGCAGTCCTACAGCATCCAGAGCCCTTAGATATTCTGGGTGGATCTCGTCCAACCCAGAGCTCGACCACCGAGGAGCTTTTTGACTACCTCAGCGCCCTCCACTCCAGTGATAGGCAGACCCCCACCCAAATCGCCAGGGTCTTCCTCCTCTACAGAGCGTGTGTTGATGGGATTGAGGAGGTCCTCAAAGTATTCTCTCTACCTCTTGACGACATCCCCAGTCGAGGTAAGCAGCTCCCCACCTCCACTGTAAACAGTGTTTGTAGAGAATTGCTTCCCCCTCCTGAGGCGTCGGATGGTGGTCCAGAACCTTTTTGAGGCCGACCGATAATCACTCTCCAGGCCTTCACCGAACTCCTCCCATGTCTCAGATTTTGCATCTGTAACAGCCTTGGCTGCAGCACGTTTGGCCTGCCTGTACCTGTCCGCTGCTTCAGGAGTCCCACAGGCTAATAAAACCCATTAGGCCTCCTTCTTCAGCTAGACAGCCCCCTTCACCACAGGTGTCCACCACCGGGTTCGGGGGTTACCACCACGACAAGCACCGACAACCTTACGGCCACAGCTATGGGCTTCCACCTCAGCAATGGATGTACGAAACCTGGCCCATTCATTCATTCGCCTCTTCCGGGACGTGGTTGTAGCTCTGAATAAATTATGGATTAAGGAGCTTAGAAGATGAATGAATTAATGCATGAAAGGATTAATCGCAAATTTTATAAAATTGTTTGCTTTTTTGTTTATGCAGTGTTCCGTTTGTTTGTATGTTTGGTTGTGTTTGCTTGTTTGTTCTGTTGATTTTTTGGTTAGAGACTCTAGATTTTCTAAGATGGCTTTGCTGTTTTTATGCACGACTGAGCAGAGATTATCGAATACAGTACTGTGATTACAACAGATACAAGGCCTCACTAAGAGGCTTCAATGAGCAGGCAATGTCCAGCACACATAAATAATTTAGCATCCTGCCACAAATATCATCATCATCATAATCTACATCATTATCATCTTCTTCTTCTGCTTAATCCGTGGTTGGGTCAAGGGGGCAACAGCCTAAGCAATGAGGTTCAGACGTCCCTCTCCCCAGCTACTTCCGCCAGCTCTTCCGGGGGACACTGAGGCATTCCCGGACCAGCCAAGAGAAATAATCCCTCCAGCATGTTCTAGGTCAACCCCTGAGTCTCTTTCTGGTTGGGCATACCCGAAACACCACATTATGGAGGTGATCGGGAGGCATTCTAACCAGATGCCCGAGCCACCTCAACTGGCTCCTCTCAGTGCAAACAAGCAGCGGTTCTACTCCGAGCTCTCCCCGGATGGTTGAGCTTCTCACATTATGTCTAGGGAGAGCCCTGCCCCCAGCAAAGATAGCTCATTTCATGACATTGTTCTTTCTGTCACTTCCTCAAGCTTGTGACCATCAGTGAGGATTGGAACATAGATTGACCGGTAAATTGAGACTTTTGCCTTGTAGCTTAGTTCATTCTTCACCATGATACACCAGTACAAGCTTTGCTTTATAGAAGAGGCTGCAACAATCTCTCACTTCATCTTTCTCTCACTCATGAACAATATGCCAAGAAGTTGAACTCCTCCACTTGGGGCAGGACCTCATTCCAGACCCAGAGGGTGCATTCCACCCTTTTTTTGGCTAAGAACCATGGCCTCGGACTTGAAGTGCTGATTGTCATCCTCGCCACTTCACACCCAGCTGTGACTGGCTACCATGGGACCTTGAGATCCCCACTTGAGGAAGCCAAAAGGACAACGTCATCCACAAAAAGCAGAGACAATATCTGATAGCCACCAAACCAGAACCCCTCATCCCTTTGGCTACGCCTAGAAATTCTGTCCATAGAAATTATGAACAGAATCGGTGACAAAGGACAGCCAGGACAAAGACCACATTGTGGGAGGAGGCTGAGGGGTGTGATTTCACAATAATTGGAATACAGCCTCCGGTCCAAC
>CM045736.1:24716395-24808895 GCA_024760905.1 Plotosus lineatus | reverse complement strand
TAAGCATTTCGAGAATAATCACCATCATCATCATTTATTCATTTTCTAAACCGCTTAATCCGAATTAGGGTAGTGGGGAGGCTAGCTTTCATCTCAGCTGACTTGGTGAGAGCGCTGTACACCCTGGACAGCCGGATAGGTCATTGCGGGGCCATAATAACAATAACAATAATAATAAAAAAAATAAAATAAATAATAATAATAATAATAATCAATGGCGTAGGCTGGTCTGAGCGTGGGGGGGTGCTCATCTCGGTTGACCGGAACTCGAGTCCCAGGGGCAATAGGCCTAAGCTTTAAAGGGGAAATGAAACACCGAATAAGTTGGCGGTAGTTTAAGTATAGTTTATTGAAGCGATTGTGGCTTAAATTTTATATCATAAATAAACCATTGCACACACAGCGGTTTGGTTTTATGTGCTTGTCGTATAAGTTATTGACCCGAAAGCCGCCATTGCTAAGTGCCCGCCTACACAAAATTACCGTGACGTCACTGGGTTGGTACAAAGTACCACATAAAATATAGTGCATGCATATCACAGCATATTTTATAAACAACATGGAATCTCACGCCAACAACACGCACAGTTTTTCAGCAGAAGACGATTCATCTATTACTCTCAAAAGATGAATCAAATATTATAGTTCAACCAAAAACATTTTCAAATATATTTCAAACTACATCTGCAAGTACATGTGCTAAATAAATTTACAAATTGAGCTAAAGTTATTTATCTATTCAAAGGCACAAACAAATATTAATACATATTTACAGCACAAAAACATACTATTAATTTTATAAAAGTACTGACCATGAGGCTGCTGATACAGGCTGGATGGCTTATGATTATTTTAGCCATTCATTCTCTGTGCGTCAATGTTTGTGTTCTAACACATGTGCAGGAGCCGGAGGCGGGACTAACAAACTGTGCTTTATTCTCACACTTTGTTTGATTGACAGTGTTCAGATATTATTGCTTACTGATAATATGTGAGGTAGGCGAAGGTAGCTACTTGTCGTTAATTGTAGATTGGTCAGCTCGGGCTTGCACATGCGCAGTGCCCGTTACACGTTAACTTCCAGTGTTAACTTCCGGTTTTGGGTTGACTGCATGTTGAATTTATCTCCGACTTTCTCTTCAACAACAATCATTAAGTTTATTTGTAAGATTGTGAATACACATAATTTCTTGTCCAGCGGAACTCAACTTCTGCTGTGGGGGGGGGGGGGGTGCACATGCACCCTGTGCACACCCCCCCCCCCAGCATACACCCTTGGTTTAAGAATCAGTGTTGCACTGCCAGGTTATCACGCACGTGTAAGTCATTCCTCAGGTCACACCGTTTTGGTGTTGTTATTGTAAACAGACACAGAACCAAAACAAGATGTGCATCAGGTGAATAAAGGATACTAAGCCTGTGAGTTGGGATGGTTTCACAGAGATCTGTTTGTATTCAGCCATAATCAACCGACAATGAAAAATAAAACACATCAGACATTCACTCATGAGTGGGTCCCATTAAAGACTTTTCCTGCTTTCACAGGAAAATAATTGGCAATTGATGTAATACAGCTTAACATGAAGTATAACTCCTGTTACCACTTAGAAGTTTATTATTTTCTATATCAGCATGTCTCGATGAGCACAGAAAGTACACACAAACTCCTTACAGAAACTCTGTTACTCACTCACTCATTTGCTGAAACGCTTCAACTTTTCACGGTTGTAGGGAGACTGGAGTCTTTCTCAATAGACACTGGGAATAGATCACCAGACTATCATAGAGCCAACACGCACAACCATACACACTCCCACTCATGCCTATGGATAGTTTAGAACAGCCAATTAGCCTAATGTGCATACCTTTGAACTGTGGAAGGAAACCAGAGTACAACCTGTGCAAACATGGTGAGAACATACAAACTCCACATAAAAATGCCCAAGCCTGGGACTCCAACTTACGATTGCCCTCGACTCCCAACAGATCAGGGGAAATATTATGTTTACATCAGCTTTCTAAATTCCAATAGCACACAAGGTACAAATAATCAAATGTGGGAAAACCATGATGATTATAATGGTGACAATGATGATGATGATGGTGGTGGTGGTGGTGGTGGTGGTGGTGATGATGATGTATCATCTTTCATACAAGTCCCTGTTATCAAGGTCATATAAAAAAAAAACCTTGAAGTTTAGTCTGTCAGAAACAATTGGACACAGTGTTTAAAAAGAAGGCATAGCAGAACAATAATAATAATTTTCAATAATGCTCATTATTATTATAAGTCAGCGTACCACGAATGATCAAAAACCCAGCTGATCTAAAATACAACATGAGTACTAATGTATATTCATGAGGTTTATTTCTGTCAGCATTTAGGTTCAAGATATCTGGTCCATGTGGCTTGTGCTCTGATGTGCGTGATGATGCCCTGTGCTTGTGTTGGCAGCTGGCACCCCGTCGTTTCTGCGAGCTTGAGGCGGGAGAAAAGAATGTGCTGTTTACAAACTGCATTCACAATGAATCAGAACAGCGAATGTCTGCTCGTTGCAGGCCACACGCACGTTCCGTATCCACATGTGCCTGTGCACGCATACACACGCATGCACGCGTGCACACACACACACACACACACACTCTCTCTCTCTCTCTCTCTCTCTCTCTCTCTCTCTCTCTCTCTCTTACTTAACGGAAAACATCCTGATTTACTCAAAGCACTGTCACGAGTTTTATTCTAATCTTAAACACAGCTGCATGCTCCAAATTAATTAATCACTGCACAATATCCCCTAATGAATATCAGTGGAGTGTCATGTTTCTCACACATCCCTGATAAAGCCTGAGACTCTGATATCATTCTTCTTTTTGGATTCACATCATTTGCATTTCCTTGGCACAGTATATATAACACAGCCCCCCCCCCCTCCCCCGCCCCGCCATTTCTTTAAAAAGCCCGGCGCTCTGGTTTTCATACACAGTCTTGTGTGGTACTGTGTCGTGATTCTCCACACAAGGTGGTGCATAATATTTCCTAAAATCATCCTCAGCCCCCTCAGAGCTTTAATTGAAGCCAAATTATGCCCTTGCATTCAATTTCAAGCGCCGGCTTTAAAGGAGTCCAGTTTAGGTCAAGGTTTTAAAGAAAGGCCTTCAACACAAAGAATAAAGGCTCCCTCTGCTGAAGTCCCATCAACAAAAACATGATTTCTAAACAAGTCAGATGACCAACAGCATCTGATAAGTTCATGGTGGTGCAGAATTATAAACGGTAAAATTTGGTATGCTCTCGATCAGGAGTCATCACAAGCATAGATTGCTCTCCGAAAATCACACTGAACACTTGAAAAAGCAGGTTATTGACTCTAAACAAGAACGTACATGGCTATTGTATCAGCTCTTCGTTTAAGTTTATCGGAGCAAATCAAGCGCATTGGTTACAAATTTTTAGCTGGAAGGTGCTGGATTCAAGTTACAATCTCTGTGAGGATGTATCTGATTGCACTTAGTGTGTTCTTTCCATACTGGTATAGGTTTCTTCTGGGTACTCTGGTTTCCTCCAACAATCCAAAGAGATGAGCATCACTTTAATTGACTGTTCCAAATTGTTACTCGGTGTGAGTGTGAATGGTTTTGTGTGTGTGTGTGTGTGTGTGTGTGTGTGTGTGTGTGTGTGTGTGTGTGTGTGTGTGTGTGTGTGTGTGCTATGCAATGGACTGACAAGCTGTTCAGGGTATACCTTCACCGAGAATCCTGGTGATCCTAGTTTTCCAGCCAAGTAATGAATGAATGAATGCTCTTCACATAGCCTCCTCATGTCCACTTGGGTTTCCTTCTTGTTCCCCAGTTCCATCTCAGCTCTTAAAAACATGCCAGAAGGTGAACTAGCCGGTATATTGGTCCACAGGTGTAAAGGAATGTGTGAAAACAATGTAATTTCAACCTCGTACATATTGTTCCAGATCCACACAGTCAGTAAAGATGAAAAGTTGATGGCAGCTCATTAAACTAGAAAAAATAATTACAAAGCAAGAGACAAGACAAGCATTACAGTTAAAAACTCTTGGACAGAAAAAAAGTGCTTTTTATTTTCA
This sequence comes from Plotosus lineatus, assembly GCA_024760905.1. Classification (NCBI taxonomy): domain Eukaryota; kingdom Metazoa; phylum Chordata; class Actinopteri; order Siluriformes; family Plotosidae; genus Plotosus; species Plotosus lineatus. The sequence continues at coordinate 24,804,798 of CM045736.1, read as the reverse complement.
AATCTAAAACATGCGTCTCATCTGCTCAGAGTTCATCGTCAAAACATTACTGTGAAACTCCACTGCAAAACAAAATAGAACCACTTCAAAGACATGGGATGTATTAATAGCCCAAACCAACCATTCATCTATTTATTTATTTAGCGAACAGCTTAATCCTACTCGGGTCATGGGTAGGCTGGTGTTTAACTCAGCTGACTCTGGGTGAAAGGAAAGTACACCCTGAACAGCTGGTCAGACCATTGAGGCGCCAACACGCACACAACCATTAACACCCCCACTCTCACCTAGGGGCAACAGCAAATAAGCCCAATATGCCTGTTTCAAGAGACCATAGTGCTCGGAGGAAGTTCATGCAAGTACATGGACATGCAGATTCCATTCAGAAAAATCTCTTACTAATCCCAGAACTCAAATCTAGGAGGCACAATGGTGTAGTGGTTAATACGTCTACCTCTAAGCAAGAAGGTCCTGGCTTTGGGCATTTGTATTTTCTCCCCATGCTTATTTAGGTTTTTTCCAAGTATGCCGGTTTCCTCCCCGAGTCTCAAGACATGGACTTCACATTAAACCAGTGCTTCTCAAATAGTGGGGCGCGTCCCCCTTGGAGGGGGCAGTATGATAGTATGATGCATTGGGGGGCGTGGTGTGATGCCGGTGTGTTGCTCGTATGACCTAGGGCAACATACTATTCTGAAATAGTGTACGAGAATTAAGCATAATTGCACCTCCACTCCACTTGTTGGCAGTGGCGCTCTCATGATATACTGTAGCAGTTCAAACGATATGAAGTGCAGTAAACAACCACTCAAGAAACAACATGGAAACATTTCTCACAGGAACGAAGAGAAAGTTGGAGAGAGACAGTGATATTAAGACATAAGTAAGTTAAATGAGTTTAAATAAGTTAAATAAGGGATGTATTTTTTATTAATTTCAGGCACATTGGTGCACTTTAAATCTTTTCTATTACAGATTTAAAAACGCTGTTAATGAAGTTTTTCTTTGTTGTAACTTGAACTATATTTCTTTCTTTTTTGTTTTTAATGTTAATAAAGATATAGTGTTATGCAGAGGTGTACTAATAACAAATTTATTCATAAATAATGCTATTTATTGTCGCTCGCGGGGTGGTGGGGGGCGTGGCTGGGCGTAAAACGTTTTTTTTCTTCCTAGAGGGGGCGCCACCGAAAATAATTGAGAAGCATTGCATTCCACTAACCGGCAGTTCCAAATTCCCCCAGGTGTGCACGTGGACAGGAGTGTGTGTGTGTGTGTGTGTGTGTGTTGGCCCTATAGTAGTCCAGCAAGCTGCCCAAGGTATATACCCAGGCTTCACGCAGTGTTGGCTGAGATGGGCTCCAGCTTCTCTGCAACCACCATTGAATTAAATTGGGAAAATGAATGGGTGAGGGATTGAGTGTGCATTGAACTGTAACCATTTGCTTCCATGTAGTCATGTTTGTTGCTTATCTGGAGTTTAATGTACTGTAGGTATTTATATTTAATGTTGTACCCTTGATGTCAGATATTGTAGTGAGCAATAACAATTACCATGTCACATTTCAAGCCTCCTAACAACAGTCAGTAATCTGCATACCAAAAGAAAATCCAACAGCCAGCTTGAGTTAACAGATGTTATAACATAAAAACAGTACAAATTCCCATCTACAGTTCATGTAATATGATATTCACCAACAATACACTCATCTGTGTTCTTGCAGGTTCCCCATGACCCTGTGACCTGACCTCTGTCCTCACACACCTGGGAGTCAGTTCAGTGCACCTCGACCTTTGATTATGGTGTGTCAGTCACTTCCAGGCACCTGTTAAACTTATCACAGTGGCAGGTCATTCTTCTTCATGGGTTCACAGGAGAGCAGGTGATAAAACACTTCCCATGCTTACATTTCAAGGCAAGTAAAAAAAACAAAAACAAATAGCTTTCTCTTCTTTTAAACAATAGGATGCTTGTGGAAGGAATATGTTTTCATCACCTGCTGCCAAAAACAAAAGAAATTTCACCCAAAATGAGATACTTGGAGTCATTGTCTTTTCAATGTGAACAGAATGTAGCGGTCAGTGCATAGAGCTGAACCAAATCAAAGATATTTAACATAACCACTGACTTACACCAGTTTTATCCCAACCCAAAACGCAATCATGACCATTTTCCTGATTTCATCACTTTGGAATCACAGCACAACCCATGCTGCCTTTTACCATGTCCATTTTCATCCCTACTAAACCTCAAAATCAACCATTCCGACCTCACATTAATCTGCACAGAAGTGCACTGTCATCTGCTGAGATGGATGAGCTTCAGAGGCTCTCATCTTACAGAAGAAGTAGCTCATGTGGAGAATCGAGGAGGTAACCGTTATAATCGGCATGACAGAAAATCCCTCTCGAGAAGCCCATCAATCTTGATGCCACACACTGAGACAACCGGAGAGCTTCGCCTCAGCTGTCTTCTACCCGATCTCTCACAGCAGCCAGTACTATATTTAATTGTGTTATCATGATGAACAGACTCTGAGGCTTGGCGGGGAGTCAGAGGCAGATCATGCACAACTGTTTCTCTGGTTTCTTCCCACTCAGTGATGTGGAACGAAGCACTTCAACACAACCACGCTGGCTTTACACTCAGAAATCCAGTTCCAAACCACCTTCTCAACTGATTCAGTATTTGGACAAAGTGCTGTGGTTTGCAGGCCCTGATTATCACACATATACTTCACTGGAGATGATCACATACTTACTAGAGGTTCTCTGAAAGATTACATTATTTATATGGTGCTGCCTTAATAATGGAATAAGCATGACTGGCACAAAAACCTCAGAAACATCAACCAAGTTTATAAAACCATTGGCGTGTAAATGTATTTCATGAAGATTGGTTTACAGTAGCTTATACAGACAGTACAAGTATGGTATTTTAAAAGGAATTTGTAAATAAACTATAGAATATTGTACCATTGGGCCATGGTGGCCTGGTGGTAAAGTGATACCAAAGCCCTACAATCATCAGGTTGTCAGTGCTGTCCTTCCCCTCCACCACCACTTTCTGTGGTGAGAGGCATGTAAAGGAACCACTGCTGTCAATTGTAAAGAGTAGGCCATTGTGTTACTGTCAACCCTATGACTGTGCGATGGCCTAAAGAGCAGTCCAGGGTATACCCCGCCTTCGCCCAGAGTCAGCTGAGACCCTAATACCATTGTCAGTTGGATGGATGGAAGGATGGATAGATGGTAAGCAGGATGAAATGGAGAATGGATTGATGAATGGAAAGGATAGCCTGACAGAGGTCTGGAAGGACAGATAGATGGACATGAATATTAAACTAATTGGCTGTTCCAAATTTGCCCTTAGTGTGAGTGTAAATGGTTGACTGTATTGATTCAGCTGTTCGGAGTGTACCCCCACATCCGAGCCCAGTGACAGCTGTGATAGGCTCCAGCCTCTGCGCTACCCTGGTAGTACTAGGATTAAAAGGTTCAGTGAATTAGTGAGTGAGTAAGTACGATTTGGTAGAGCAGTATGAGTGTTTAGTCATAACCATGCTCCAAGTTTTTTCCAAGGAACAATTATATCGAATATCTTGGACTATAATAAGCTTGTTTGCAAGTATTGGGCATACCCAAGCCCAACGAGTTCGTCAGCCCGGTTTCCATAGTATGAAGTAAATATTCATTCAACCCCTCCTGGATTGGATGCTAGCACATTAATACTGATTAGCTGTTGGCAAAATTTTCCAATACAAAATAATAGTTTCCACTAAGGCATACTAAATCCTAGACAAAGACTGGAGTCTACTTTTCTAGAAGATGTCGAAGGGAGGCCATGGGGGCTACTTAAGTTATGTATGGCTGTCTGTACGACAATGTGCTTCGAGTATTCAAAATGTAGCTGCCACGAACAGACTTTTCAGCTGGGCTGGTTCCACATTCTGCACCACAGTTCCTCAAGCTGTACAGTAATTGTTGTTAAATTGGGCAAGTAATTGCACAATGAGACTGATGTATTCTGCTATTTACCATACGATTTGCATTCACTCATTACAGAGTACAGACGCTGCCCGACTTACATTTTTTACGTTCGGATGGCCGAACGTAAGTTGAAAGTCAACGCAAGTTATTACAGTGACGTGTGACGTATGACGCTCATAGTGTACTTCTTCTTCTTTTCCTTTCGGATGTTCCCCTCAGGGGACGCCACAGCAAATGATCTGCCTCCATCTCACCCTATCCTCTGCATCTTCTACTCTTACTCCAACGACCTTCATGTCTGCCTTCACCATATCCATAAATCTTCTCTTTGCTCTTCCTCTGGGCCTTCTGCCTGGTAGTTCCAACCTCAGCATCCTACTACCAGTATACTCACTATCCCTCCTCTGTACATGTCCAAACCATCTCAATCTGGCCTCTCTGACTTTGTCTCCAAAACATCTAACATGTGCTGTCCCTCTGATGTACTCATTCCTGATCCTATCCATCCTCGTTACTCCCAAATAGAACCTCAACATTTTCATCTTTGCTACCTCCAACACTGATTCCTGTCTTTTACCCAGGGCCACTGTTTCTAAACCATACAACATCACTGGCCTCATCACCGTCTTGTCCACTTTTCCCTTCATTCTTGCCGATACTCTCCTATCACACATCACACCGGATAGTTTTCTCCATCCATTCCAACCTGCCTGCACACGCTTCTTCGCCACTTTTCCACACTCTCCATTGCTCTGGATTGTTGAGCCTAAGGACTTAAAATCCTCCACCTTCTTTATCGCTGCCCCCTGTAACCTCACAGTTCCTCTTGGGTCCTTCTCATTCACACACATGTATTCTGTCTTACTGAGACTAACCTTCATTCCCCTCCTTTCCAGGGCATACCTCCACCTCTCAAGATTTTCCTGTACTTGTTCTCTGCTCTCACTACAGATCACGATGTCATCTGCAAACGTTATAGTCCATGGAGATTCTTGTCTAACCTCGTCTGTCAGCCTGTCCATCACCATAGCAAACAAGAAGGGGCTGAGAGCTGACCCTTGATGCAGTCCCAACTCCACCTTGAACTCTTGTGTCACACCGACAGCACACCTCACCACTGTCTTACATCTCTCATACATGTCCAGCACCACTCTAACATACTTCTCTGCCACTCTAGACTTCCTCATACAATACCACAGTTCCTCTCTCGTCACCCTGTCATATGCTTTCTCTAGATCCACAAAGGCACAATGCAGCTCCTTCTGACCTTCTCTGAACTTCTCTATTAACATCCTCAAAGCAAACGCTGCATCTGTGGTTCTCTTTCTTGGCATGAAACCAAACTGTTGTTCACAAATGCTGACCTCTGCCCTTAGTCTAGCTTCCACTATTCTTTCCCATAACTTCATTGTATTGCTTATCATATTATATTTCATGAATGTAATTTTATAAATCTATGCTACACAAATTCTAAGGTGACTTTAAGTATTTCCTGTGATTAAAAGAGGAAGAAAGAGTTAATAGCTTCTTTAAGTATTATCATCATCTGTTAAATTACAGACGCTCCCCGACTTATGTTCATTCGTTTTATGTATTTTTTTATTTTATGGGGAGGGGGGTTCTTTTTTTTTTTTTTTTGTCAAATTTTGAGTTTAGCGTGCTCTCTGTAGTACAAGACGTACCTACATAGTACGCTGACGTAGACGCTGCGTCCATTGTTTACAAACGACAGACTGAAAGTGCCCCTTTTTCTTCCCAGTTCACTGCGTGTTACCCTTGTAGTAAGATGTTGTCTCTGTGATTTTTGTGTTTACACTGTTTTGCGGTCTTTTGTAACCCTAAGCAAATATGGTTGGTCAAAAGCGTAAGCCTAGTGGTAATCAGAAAAAGCAGCAAGCCATCTTGTTAGAAACGAAGATGGCTATTATCAAGAAAATTCATGCTGGTGAATAACATGTGAACGTTGCACGTTTCTTCCAACTGGCTCCATCGACCATCGGAACCATTTGCAAGCAGAAAGATTGCATCATAGAGAATGTTAAAGGTTATATTTGATACTGTATTTGATATTTGATGAGTGAATTTGATTAAAATGTATCTATTTGAAATTATTTTGCTTGAATTTAATTAATTTGAAATTAATATTGATATTATTTGATATTTTTACAATTATATATTTATAATAATTGATTTAGGGGTGTTTTATGAGATACGGTAATGGTATTTATGGATGTATAGTACAGTATGAACGTCATACGTCACTGGAACATACAATAACAACTTACTTTTTTTTTTTTTTTTTCACCTTACGTTCGGCTGTCCGGAACTGAACTAAAACGTAAGCTGGGGAGCGTCTAATGAATTTATCCTTTACTTATATACACAGTATTTGTTCACCTTTTATTAACACTACAGTGCAAAAGTACTTTAAAGACATAAGGCTGTTGGGTTTTGAATGCAAATAAAGAAGCAATATTTGGTGTTAAAATCTCCAGTAGAGGCCGAGTAGTGGCCCAGGGTAAGGTGCTAGATTACCGATCCCAAGGTCGGGGGTTCAATCCCCATTATCAATGGGTGTCACTGCTGTGCCCCCAGTGCAGCTAACTGGGTTATCAAAGGCTGGCCATGTCTCTCACTGTCTGTGGTGAGAGGTTCATGTAAAAGAACTATTACTGACTTTCATAAACAGGAGCCACATATCAGTCAGCGTGTTTCTGCCCTGTGATGGCCTGGTGAGCCATCCAGGGTGTACTCTGCCCTCGCCAAGAGTCGGCTGAGATTGGTCCCAGCCTCCCCACCGCCTTAATTAGGATTAAGCGGTTCCGAAAATGAACTGAATTGAATCTACTTTAGAACTACTTTCCATAGACATGCACACTAAGCTAATTGGCTGTTTCAAATTGACCCTAGGTGTAAATGTGAGTAGGAATGGTTGTATGGGTGTAACCCTCTGCCTTCACCCAGAGTCGGCTGAGATGTTGGCCAGCCTCCCTGCGACCCTAATTAGGATTCAGTGGTTCAGAAATTGAATGAATGAACCAAAGAGACGATTCATGGATGTGGTGAAGGAGGACATGAAGGTCGTTGGTGTAAGAGAAGAAGATGCAAAGGATAGGGTGAGATGGAGGCAGATGATTCGCTGTGGCAACCCCTGAAGGGAAAAGCCGAAAGGAAAAGAAGAAGAAATTGAATGAATGAATAAATTATTAAATGTTATTTTATTTTATGTGAAAATGTGTACTATAGTTTGAGTTAGTGCTGGGTCACAATAATGACTAGCTGAAGCCACACAAGGCAGAGACGGAGGCTTCTGAGCAGTGCGGGAAACCAGGACTCTGCAACTTTGGAAAAGTTCAGTCCTGCTGCTATGGTTGGAAAAATGTTAATGGTGCATGCCAATGTGAGGTCCGTGACTTTTATAGTATTATCATTATAAACTCTATGTTGTGCTATATAGAAAATAGATTTTTAAAAATTGCTATTTAGGTGCTAACAGAGCTACAGAGGCGACTACAGAATAAACAAATGTTATACAAAAAGGCATAGTTTTAATAATAAAGACCGCGTTCAGTATACGGGGAAATGCTGTCTCAGGAGTGTGTGTAAAATAACTGCAAGGCATCAAGGAACATTTGAAACTGATTGAAACTCTCATTTCCTGTCTTCTTAGAGGCTTTCAAAATGCCCCAGTTTAAGGTATCATCAGCATATCCTCAATGCTTCCTATTACTCATACATCTGTGCTTCAGCTGCCTTAAGCAATGAAATTTTCACACAAAAACAGATCCATCTATTATTTAATATACAAATGATACTTTATCCCTAAGACGTTAGGTGCAGATTCATTATCTAGTGTTTATTCTCAAATAAAATTTATTTTATATGATTTTATGACACAACTGTTCTCCAACTAGCTAACATTAGCATGCTAGTGTCTATGATGACAATTAATGTTCTCTTAAAAGGCTGATTAACGTCATGGTGGTGAAGTAGTTAGCACTTCACAGCCAGAATATTCTGGGTTCGGATCCCAGGCTTGGATGTCTCTTTGTGAAGATTGCATGTTCTCCCTGTGCTTATGTGGGTTTCCTTCAGGTACCCCAGTTTCCCCCCATAGTCTAAAATGTGCAGGTTAGACTAATTGGCTGTTCCAAATTGCATGTGTTGGTCCTGTGATGTACCCTGCCTTAGCGCAGTGTTGGCTGAGATAGGCTCATGTCTCCCCTGCCCTAATAGTTAAATTAAGTAGTTCAGTAAATAAGGGAGTGAAAAAAACATCATGAGAGCTGCTGTATGAATACACTGGGGTATTATAGTGGCTGAGGTAGATCTATACTGCACTTGCATAAGTTGAACTAGAATCATTATTTTCATTCATTCATTTTCCTAACCGCTTAATCCTAATTAGGGTCGTGGGGAGGCTGGCACCTATCTCAGCCAACTCTGGGCAAGAGCAGGGTACACCCTGGACAGCTCGCTAGGCCATCGCAGGGCAGAAGCACGCTGACGGCTATGTAACCTACTCTAGACAAAAGTCAGCAATGGTTCTTTTACATGAATCTCACACCACAGACAGTGAGAGACATGGCTGGCCTTTGATAAACCCAGTTAGCTACACTGGGGAGCGTCATAATAGTTTTTAGCCTTTGTTGGGTTTTTTTGTTTGTTTTGTTTTGTTTTGTTTTCTTTACAACTGTGTGTAGAAAGTCGTGTATCAACAGTATCTGCCTTGGTCCGGATGAGTGCTGCTGCAAACAAGACTACACAGGAAACAGTGTAACATGGGTACAGTAGCAGTTCCACTTCTCCAGAGACACACTGATCTATATGACATCCACAGCTCATTTCTTACGTTTATGGCATTTATCAGACATCCTTATCAAGAAAGACTTACATATGGTATTTTTACACAACTGAACAATTATGGGTTAAGGGCCTTGCTCAAGGACCCAACAGTATTAGCTTGGTAGTACTGAGCCTTGAACCGCCCACGATTCAGATCACTAAGCTGGAGCCTTAACCACTGGGCTACCACTGTCTACTACTTCTGTACCTCTCTGAACTGATTTTCCCAGAAACACTTGCAGTCACATCACTTTGGACAGATGATTCATGTGACATCATATTCCATTGATGACCTGCTTCATTTAAGAAGTCAAGGTTGTCAATCTCTGGGTGAAGTTTTGAAAGTTTTGAATCTGAAGTATTTTCTGTGTATGACACAATTTATTACCCTGGTATGGATTTTCCTGATGAGTCTATGATATTTTGCTCCTTTGTATGATCTGTTTGCCTCGACTACTCTGTGTTTGGATTATCTCTAATATGCTGTTTGCCTGATCATTTGACCTCTGTGTGTCCAAACTGATAAACAGTGTTTCTTTGTGGAGTGTGCATGTTCTAACTGTGGCTTTCTTTCGGGTTTCATACCACAGTCCAAAGACATGCGCATTAGGATAACTACCTGTTTCACATTGCTCCTATGTGTTAGTGTGAATGGTCGATGTGTTGGCCCTGCAATGGTCTGGCAATCTGTTCAGGGTGTACCCTGCCTTAATACCAAGTCGGATGTGATGGGCTTCAACTTTCCAATGGCCCCAGTAGCATAAAGCAGATTCGCAAGTGGATGGATAAATTATTATTTTTTAAATATTCATTCATTCATCTTCTGAACTGCTTAATCCTATTTAGGGACACAGCCATGCTGACACCCAACTCAGCTGACTGGGCATGGGGTGAGTACACCCTGGAAAGCTTACCAGGCCATCGCAGGGCAAAAATAGACTGACAAGTTACAAAAGTTAGCAATGGTTCTTTTACATGCCTCTCACAACACACAACGAGAGACATGGCCAGCCTTTGATAACCCAGTTAGCTGCACTGGGGGGACAACAGTGACAACCCGGTGACGGTGAAGCTTAGAGGCCCCACTTGAGGTTCCACTTCTAGGCTATGGCACTTCAATGTGGAGTTTGCATGTTCTCCCCATGTAGAGGTTTGCTCTGGGTAATCAGGTACTATATCCTCCCACAAAACAAAAACATGTACATTAGGCTAACTGGCTAATCCAAATTGCCCCTAGGTATGGATGTGAGTGTGAGTGGTCGTAAGCAGTACACCCCGAACAGCTTGTTTAGGTCAGTGCAGGGCTGATTGAATTTTTTTTTTTTTTTTTTTGCTTTTTCCCTTTATCAGGGGTCGCCACAGCGAATGAATCGCACGTATGATTTGGCATAGATTTTACGTCAGATGCCCTTCCTGACACAACCCTTTGGCAAGGGACAGAAACACACTGACGGCTTTGCAGCGTACTCTTTACAAGAGTCAGCAATAGCTCTTTCACATACCTCACACCATAGACAGTGAGAGACATGACCCACCCAGTTATACCCCAGTTAGCTGCACTGGGGGGCTGAATGAATATAACATCATTTAATAAGACTGCAGTACATTCAGTAATTCAACGAACTGTATAGTCACCATCCGTTTTGATTATATCCAATTTTAAACGAATATGGTCGACCCAGCAGGCCTTGTTCCCACAGCTGGATGAACACACCGGGCAGTTTCCGCTGTTATTGCGATCCTGGCTATACATACTGGATGCTTACGGCAAATCCTGCAACCGTAATTCAATGTGAAGTTTATAGACCATCAGGAGTTTTTATTTTTCATTGTAATATTTAACAGTATGGAAGTCCCTCCCTGAGAGTGTTTTCCCTGCTGTAATTTATGAATGGGCTGTATGAGGAGTGTGTATGGAGGAATGTATTACTTTAAAGTGGAAATTCAGAGCTATTTCCATGTTACAGCCACTATTCACTGTCAAAGTGGAGATTTACTGAAATCGAAGTGTAGATTTAGATCCCTAATGAACACGCCAGATGTGACAGTGGCAAAACAATATATAAATCCACAACCAATAACTGTTCTTCACTAGAGCAGATTCGAGCAAAATCGTTTTCAGAATTTTACTTTTATAGCTAGCTGAGTAATCTCAGTATCAAATTTATGTATGTCCTATTCCCAGCCGTTTTCCTTTTCCTTCTAATTGTTCTTTCTCAGTCTAATTGTTCAAATGTTAACATATGTTCCAGCACTGATAACACCTCTTAAAAGCTCACATTAGTCATTGACTCCAAATATAATTGCTCAATATGACTTCCCTCTTTCTTTATAACCTCTGGAATTAAAAACAGAATGTCACTCTGGTGGACTTTGTCCATTAAATTTGCTGTATTCATTCTCACGTGGGTGGCATGGTGGCTCTGTGGTTAGCACTGTGTGTCACAAAAGAAATGTATTGGGTTTGAACCTCGTGTCAACTAAAACTTTTTGTGTTTAGATCACAACTTCTTGTGTTTGCTGGGGTTCATACCAAATAGCCTGAATTCAGTTCCTATAAACTGGGAAATAATATTTTGATGAAAACCTTTAAATAAAGATTAAGCACTGAAGAACCTTCATACATTTCCAACATTTCAAAAGCAAATTACAGCATTTGGCAGGCGCTCTTATTCCAAGTAACTTATAATCATTTTTTATACATCTGAGGAAATGATCGTTAGGGGCCTTGCTCAAGGGCCCAACAGTGGTGACACTGGGCTTTGAACCCCTAACCTACTTATCAGTACCTGGATCCATCATTGCTACCAAATTAAAAGAAGGTTAAAGATTGGCAGTATGTTGGTGCCCCAACCCCAACTTGAACATCTCAAGTTGAAAGAACTCAATGTGTTATTTCAGGAAGGCGGAGCAATGGTACACACAGCTCAATGATTATTGAAAAAGCTGAAGGAAATGAGATTCTCAGCCTCCACACGGGCCTAATAGCAGTAAGGTTGAGAACTGAGTGATTTTGGACTTTGGACATTCCTCCAAACCTCCAATGTTAGCTAATCTGGTGGATGATGGTGAACTTGTCAAGGTTTCCTCCGCAAAGTTCTCAGAAAACAGTAGAGAAGATCATATCCCACTGCTGTAGTGAAAAGAAAACAACAACAAAAAAACAGTGTTTATGCACCAGTCTGCTCATACTCTCACCGTCATGGAGATGATCTTCAGTCACGCTCACACTCTTTCTCAGGATTTCCCAAAGCAATGCCATGACCGATTCGAGAACATCTCTAAATTTTCATCAGTCAACATTAAACATGTTGCTTGAAAGCCTACAGTGAGGTTTTCATCCATCTGTTTTTATTGGACTTGAAAGAAAAAAAAGATGGAAATGTCAGAATTCTGGAAGAATGTCTAAATGTGGAAGGTTTTGATGTTCAGTTGAGGTGGAAAAAAAAAACAGAAGACGCAATATGGGGTGATGGAAACAAAAAGAAACACTCGCACTACGTCACTGTTTATTTTTGAATAAACAACGATGTTGAAAATGTGTTTCAGTCTCCACACACACACACACACACACACCCACACACACACACACACACACATGCTTGGCTGGGGCTGCTTTGAAAATTCATCTTGTTGGTGCTTTTAAGAATATTCACCAGAACAGTAGTTGAAAGAAAAGCAGTTCTAAACACTGGAATAAAAATCTGCTTAATTTGGAGAAACATTTTGATAAACACAAAGCCAATGTCGGTTGTGATCATATTACATAACTCATTTGAATGTGTGACTCTGATTGGACTGTCGCAGTGGTTTATAAGAAGAATATTTCTATCGAGTGACTAATTAGCAGAAGCAGTTACATTTTTTAGCTCCTGCTCACGAAGAAGCTCGGGAGCTATAGGAGTGCGTTCTGATTGTCTGTCCATCATATGTTAGTTTCCGGACTTACCGTGTACTACAGCTGGTCCATTAAAACTCGGTATGCTTGTTCACTATTATGATTGATAGGCTGAGTTTGTGTGTGAGTGACCTTGACCTACTTTCCAAGGTCACAGAGGACAAACTGTTAGGTTTCTGGACATTTACTTGCTGCACACTGAAGGTTTTCAAACTTGCTATGCTTTTTCTATATTGAAGTTTTTATTTATTTAGTAAGTAGCTAAGTCTTCTTCTTCTTTTCCTTTCGGCTGTTCCCTTCAGGGGTCGCCACAGCAAATGATCTGCCTCCATCTCACCCTATCCTCTGCATCTTCTACTCTTACTCCAACGACCTTCATGTCCGCCTTCACCACATCCATAAATCTTCTCTTTGGTCTTCCTCTGGGCCTTCTGCCTGGTAGTTCCAACCTCAGCATCCTACTACCAATATACTCACTATCCCTCCTCTGTACATGTCCAAACCATCTCAATCTAGCCTCTCTGACTTTGTCTCCAAAACATCTAACATGTGCTGTCCCTCTGATGTACTCATTCCTGATCCTATCCATCCTCGTTACTCCCAAATAGAACCTCAACATTTTCATCTCTGCTACCTCCAACTCTGACTCCTGTCTTTTCCCCAGGGCCACTGTCTCTAAACCATACAACATCGCTGGCCTCATCACCGTCTTGTACACTTTTCCCTTCATTCTTGCCGATACTCTTCTATCACATCACACCAGACACTTTTCTCCATCCATTACAACCTGCCTGCACATGCTTCTTCACCTCTTTTCCACACTCTCCATTGCTCTGGATTGTTGAGCCTAAGGACTTAAAATCCTCCACCTTCTTTATCTCTGCCCCCTGTAACCTCACGGTTCCTCTTGGGTCCTTCTCGTTCACACACATGTATTCTGTCTTACTGAGACTAACCTTCATTCCCCTCCTTTCCAGGGCATATCTCCACCTCTCAAGATTTTCCTCCACTTGTTCTCTGCTCTCACTACAGATCATGATGTCATCTGCAAACATCATAGTCCATGAAGATTCTTGTCTAACCTCGTCTGTCAGCCTATCCATCACCATAGCAAACAAGAAGGGGCTGAGAGCTGACCCTTGATGCAGTCCCACCTCCACCTTGAACTCTTCTGTCACACCGACGGCACACCTCACCACTGTCTTACATCTCTCATACATGTCCAGCACCACTCTAACATACTTCTCTGCCACTCCAGACTTCCTCATACAATACCACAGTTCTTCTCTCGGCACCCTGTCATATGCTTTCTCCAGATCCACAAAGGCACAATGCAGTTCCTTCTGACCTTCTCTGTACTTCTCTATTAACATCCTCAAAGCAAACACTGCATCTTTGGTGCTCTTTCTTGGCATGAAACCAAACTGTTGTTCACAAATGCTGACCTCTGCCCTTAGTCTAGCTTCCACTATTCTTTCCCATAACTTCATTGTATGGCTCATCAACTTTATCCCTCTGTAGTTGCCACAACTCTGTACATCTCCCTTGTTCTTAAAAATGGGCACAAGCACACTTCTCCTCCATTCCTCCGGCACCTGCTTACTTTCTAAGACCTTGTGCAATATTCTTGTCAGAAAATCTACTGCTACCTCCCCTAGACACTTCCATACCTCAACTGGTATGTCATCAGGACCAACTGCCTTTCCACTCTTCATCTTCTTCAATACCCTCCTTACTTCACCCTTACTAATCTTTGCTACTTCCTGGTCCTCAACGGTCACCCCTTTTACTCTTTTTTTCTCTCTCATTTTCTTCATTCATCAGCTCTTCAAAGTACTCTTTCCATCTTCCCAGCACACTTCTGTCATCAGTCAATACATTTCCCTCTCTGTCCTTTATCACTCTTAACTTGATGCACATCTTTCCCATCTCCATTTCTCTGCTGTGCTAACCTGTATAAATCATTTTCTCCCTCCTTACTGTCCAACCTATCATACAAGTCATCATACGCCCTCTGTTTGGCCTTTGACACCGCTACCTTCACCTTACGCTGTGCCTCCCTGTACTCCTGTTTACTCTCTTCGGTCCTCTCTGTGTCCCACTTCTTCTTAGCTAACCTCTTCTTTTGTACACACTCCTGCACTTCCTCATTCCACCACCAAGTTTCCTTATCTACTTTCCTTCCAGAGGACACCCCAAGTACTCTCCTACCGGTCTCCCTGATCACATTGGCTGTGGTTGTCCAGTCATCTGGAAGCACTTCCTGACTACCCAAAGCCTGTTTCAACTCCTCCTTGAAAACAACACAACACTCTTCCTTTTTCAGCTTCCACCACTTTGTCTTCTGCTCTGCCTTTGTCTTCTTCACCTCCTTCACCATCAGCGTCATCCTGCACACCACCATCCTATGCTGTTTGGCAACACTCTCACCCAGTACCGGTTTTCTCCCTTAGTGTAAAAACATGCATGTTTGGCTAACTGGCTGTTCCAGTTTGCCCCTAACCCAGTGCTTCTCAAATACTGGGGCACGCCCCTCTTGGGCGCGGTATGATGCCGGGGGGTGCGGTGTGATGCCGGGGGGAGCACGTATGACTCTGGGGAACATGCTTTTCTGGAATAGTATAGGAGAATTAAATGTAATTGCACTTCCACTTCACGAGTTGGCAGTGGTGCTCTCATTGTCTCGCTATGGTGTAGTGGTTTTTCGCACGAGAAAATGATATGAAGTGCAGTAAACGACTCCTCAAGAAAACACGGGAAAATTTCTAAGAGGAACGAAGAGAAAGGTGGAGAGAGACGGAGATATTAAGACACAAATAAGTTGAATGAGTTTAAATAAGGATGTATTTTTTTATTTCAGCCACGTTGGTACACTTTAAATCTTTTCTGTTACAGATTAAAAAACAATGTTCATGAAGTTTTTCTTTATTGTAAGTTGAACTATATTTCTTTATTTTATGTCTTTAATGTTAATAAAGATGCAGTGTTATGCAGAGTTAGACTAATAACAATTTTATAGACAAATAATACTATTTATAGTCGCTCGCGAAGCGGAGGGGGAGGGGGCGCATGAAATGTTTTTTTCTTCCGAGAGGGGGCACCACGAAAATAATTGAGAAGCACCGCACTAAGTGTATGTGAATAACTGTTTATCTTCCTGGTGTAATGAGCTGCTTGGTGTGTACTATGCCTTCACCCAAAGTTGGCTGATATAGGCCGTGGGTCTGTAATCTATTTGTGCAAAGGTGAGGAGGGGGGGTTCTTTAATCCTTTGTTCTTGCTCTTAACAGCGGTGTAGATTTCAAAGCTGTGTGATGTGGGAACTGTCAAAGTGGTCATTTACTCCAATTCTGGCTCCGTTTGATCACCACAGGATGGTTTTTTGTGTTTAGGGCTGTTTTTGTAGCGGGACTCCAGGTGCATTGAACATGTGTATGAATGTGCATGTTTTTGTCTTTTTTGTGAATTACAGATGAGTGACAAACTAAGGGGGGAGAGAATCAACAAACAGTGTGTTGTGAGAATGTGAAGTCCAAACAGGTCACCAGAAAAGCTTTAGTGCTTCTTAACAGCTATGTTTTGAGAATTGCATTAGACTCTGAATACAAGCTCTGGATACAAACATTCTGCCAACGAAATCACATGACCACTCACATGTCCATGGCAGCCATAACAGAGTCGCTTTAATGTTATTTATTTATTTGTTTCATTTATTCATTTTTTGAACCACTTAATCCTAATTCGGGTGGCTTGGAGGCTAGCGCCCATCTCAGCCAACTGGGCGAGGGAAAGTACACCCTGGACAGTTCACCAGGTCATCGCAAGGCAGAAACATGCTTATGGATATGCAGCTACTGTTGACAATAGTCATGTATAATATATAATACCTCTGAAGCAGCATTACAGCACCTTACTACCAGGCCACCACTGCTCAGGTATTAATTTATTTGTTTATGTATTTATTTTTGTTCCAAATAAAATGTAGGGCAGTAAATATAGCCAAGGTTACTGATCAGAAGGTTACTGGGTTCAAGCCCCAGCACCACCAAGCTCACATTGTTGAACCCTTGAGCAAGTCCCTTAATCCTTTGACCTGCACTCGGATCCTGAAGTTGTGATATTCATTCATTTGTCAAACTGCTTAACCCTACAGGCAAAGGGAGGGTACACCATGAACAGCCATCCATTGCAGAAAACACACACACAACCATTCACACTCACACCTAAGGGCAATTTAGAACAGCCAGTGAGCCTAATGTATTTGGACTGTGGGAGAAAACCGGAGTACCCAAATGAAACCCATGCAAGTATGCGGACAACATGGAAGCTTCACAACAAAATGCCCTCACTGAGCCTGGGACTTGGACCCACGGCCTTTTTTGCTGTGCTAACCAGCACACCACTGTGCCCCACAAGTTGACATGATGTTCAATAATTATTTTTCTTGAATTGATTTAAAATATAACCATTTAAAAATCCTAATAATTTATTAATGAATAATATATATATATATATATATATATATATATATATATATATATATATATATATATATATATATATATATAAACACTACAAGTGATGTACTATGTAACTATTCACTTTTTACAGTGTACTCTGCAGAGACTTCACCCTCAAATGGCTGAGATAGGCCCCAGTCTCCTTGCAACCCCAAAATGAGTAATCTGCTTTAAATTGCTTACCATTTTCCTCTCACTTCATATTTTTGACAAACTGATCCAACTTGTTCTGTCACTCTAAGAATCTGCCCTGCGATGGCCTGGCGAGCTGTCCAGGGTGTACTCTGCCCTTGCCAAGAGTTGGCTGTAACGGGTGCCATGATCCTAATTACGATGAAATGGGTCAGAAAATAAATAAATGAACTTTAAGTTTGATATCTACATTTTCATTAATTGAGTTTTTTTTTAACTTTTGTGAAGGAACTGCGGCACCAATATCTTAACCTGTGGAAATTTGGTCAAAATTGATGTTAAAAAATTAAATCATGCTTCAAGTTAACATAATACGTAATTCAACAATGCAGTGGCATACCGGAAGCACAAAAGAACAAAACGGTGGAGCAATTTTCCATGTTTACTCCAACATTATGCTTAGACCATCGATTTGTTTTCATTTTCATAAAATATTATTATTATATTTTTCTATCTACAAAGAAATCATTGCTATTGGCCAGGGGTCCCTAAACATTTTCCTGCGAGGGTTTCATTTTCTCTGATGGGGGGCTGAGTTTAATTTGTAACAGCAAAAGTGTGACGATCGCAGGGCTGCCTAAACGGAAACATTTATTGTTTTCCAGTAAGTCATATTAGTCACCCTTTCCAGGACCTTCACAGAAAAAAAGTCAGGAAATGAACAATAATACTGTAATAAAGTAAAACGCAGGTGGCTATAAGTTGAGCAACCCGAAAGCTTCCTGAACAGGCCACTGGTTCAGCTGAGCCTGGCATACAAATGTATTCTCCTGAACTAACAGTCCACTTTTTAGATTTGACAGTTTGTCTACTCGCATTTGGCCTTGCAAGCAATCATACTCTTTGTGACGGGATTCACGAGTGTCGGCGCAGATTGTATTCTTTGAATAACGCCACTGCCTCTTGACAGATGATCCAAATAACCTTTTCTTTACATTGAACAAAAAAATAACCGTTTGTTCACTGCAGGTTAAGGGGCGGTTCAACATTTTCAACATTTACCCAAGTGAACTGAGAGTACTCTTTTTTTTTACACTCCCCTCCCCCCTCCGAAAGTGTACAAATAAATGTTGATGATCTCTCAGCAGGATTTTTAAATAAGATATTAAACAAAACAATAGTCAAACTTCTTTTATAAAATAAATCAATGCATTTCCTTGATCAATACCTCTTTATACACCAGTCAAATAATAATGAAATCAATAAAAAAATTATACTTTTAAAGGATTTTTTTTTAATGACACCTGCTAACTTAACTGTTTATAAAATGATGGTATGAGCAGCTTGGGTTTTTGTGCACAACTGTTGGCCGTGTCACACAATACTTCAGTAAAGGTTCAAAGTCCTTGAAATGCTCCATCGTAGCCTTGAACTTTAAAAGCGTTTTGTACACTTAGGAAAATGTTGAATGACCCCTAAATACCCGCATTCTGAATCAATTTTTCTCTTTCATAACTTTTTCACCATTATTCTGTTCTATTTGACAGGGGAGAGAGCGTCTAGGATTTTTGTTTTGGGGGGTGTTCAGATAGGGGCACAGACGGCAGAAGGGTGGAATAGAATGTCATGTTCTAGGTGTGTATTATTCTTGATCGAGTGGCCAGACTAAAAAAATAAATAATCATAATGCGTCGCTGGTATTGTTCAGGGGTCCGGGACAAATGTGGAGGTTGGCCGTATCCGGCGTACGGGCTGTAATTTGGGGACCACTGCTGTTGGCTGTTATTATTAGCCCAGGAGTTTGTTTGAGTTTAGCTAGTTAGCTAATGAGAGCTTACGTAGCACATCCACCTCACAGCAAGACGGCCTGGGTTCGAGTCCCAGGTCGATAGTTTCTGCATGGAGTTTGCATGTCCTCCCTGTGCCTGCGTGGGTTACCTCCGGGAACTCCGGTTTACTCCAACAGTCTAAAAAACATGTACAGTAGGCTAACTGGCTGTTCCAAATCACCCCTTGGTGTGGGTCTACGTGTGAATGATTGTGTGAGTGTTGGCCCTGCGATGGCCTGGCGAGCTGTCCAGAGTGCACTCCGCCCTCACTCAGAGTCTGGCTGCGATGGTCACCAGCCTCCTCGTAAACCTAATTAGGATTAAGCGGCTTATAAAATGAATGCATGAATAATCATTCAAGTTGAAGAAGCTTTATTATCATTTTAACTCCATAGAGCTGCCCACAGTACATAGTGAAATTAAAAATTTCTCTGGGACCTGACGCTACATAAACATACAACATACAGAGCAAATACTAAACATACAGCACAGAGCTAGAACCAGGTTTATGCACATAAAGTGCAACTAGATGCAAACAGAGCAAAGACAACACCGTGCAAAAACAGTTCAGTTCATTTTCTGTAACCTCTTAATCCTAATTAGGGTCGCAGGGAAGCTGGCGCCCATCCGAAATGACTCCGGCCAAGGGTAGAGTACACCCTGGACAGCTTGCCAGGCCATCGCAGGGTGGAAACAAGCTGACAGCTTTGCAGCCTACTCTTGTCGAAATTCAGCAATGGTTCTTTTACATGAACCTCTCACCATAGACCGTGAGAATCATGACCGGCCTTTGATAACCCAGTTAGCTGCACTGGGGGTGCAAAAACAGTATAAAAATAAAAAGTTAAAAAATAAAAATACAACACAAAAACAGGACACTTGGCGCTAAAAAAATAAAATAAAATAAAAGATATGATGCACAGAACAGCAGTGGTTGAGGTAGTAGGCCTAAATATAAACATTGATATGGAGCCCATAAAGTGTCAATTTTTTATAATATTTAAATTGTCACCAAAATAATTCAAATAACTCATGAAACTTATGTGACAAACAGTACAAAACAAACTATCACAATATCCAATGCTAGCATTATACAGTGCTAGCTACACGCCTCATCAGCTTTCACCTCATGTACAACTTTATTTCACAGAATTTCTGTTTAATAGTTGTAAGCCTGGTGGGGCTGGCTAGGATGAACTCGTTTACACAATGCGATCATCAAGTAATTTTTAAGACCAGTTTGATCCTCCAGCTCGTTCCTCACTACGCACAGCTGGATATTACTGATATAATGCTGATTTTTTTATTGCACTGTACTAATGCTTTCTTCAGGCTCAGTGCACGTGAGAACCAGAAAGTATTAGTTCCGCTTTTGCTAAAGTACAGTGTGACTAAATAAAAAGCACTGGTAGTGGGCACAACCACATGTTTCTGGTTCAGTTTAACCCTCCTGTTCGCTAGTTAGTAACAGATGTCTCTTTGAGTGAGGTCGACACATTAGATTTCGTAGCCACACAATTCAAGCAAATATATATTTTAAATTTTTGTATAAAATGTCCATGAATTTCTGTTGCGTTTGCATAACTATTAATCTTTAACTTTATATAAATTGTTTTCCATGTATAATATTTCTAACAATGCAGCGCAGTGGTGTAGTGTTTATATTTTATCCTTATACCTGCTTGGGTTTCTTCTGCATATTCCATTTTCCACACACAGTCAAAAGGCCTGCAGATGAGGTCACTTGGCTCAAGTAAAGTGCCATTAGTCATGAATGGTTATCTTGCTCTCTGTGTAAGCGCCACGACCTAGTGACCAATTTAGGGTGTACAGTATCCCGCTTATTCAAAATCAGCTGTGATTGGCTGCTGTTCGAGCTACAACCTACAATGGTTAAGTGGTATAGAAAATGTGGTATATAAAAATCTGGGTTTCCCAGAAATTTTCAGGAGCAGTTAATAGAAATGATAGTGGAGCTCCTGGATCATGGAGCGTCATTGGAGTAGCCTTTGAAGCACAATGCTTATTAAGAAGCTGTTGAGTTGAATTTTCATAGCTTGTTGGACTGCCTGTATGTGAACCTCTGTACATACATCCTTATAAATTGCATTGCTGATTGGTCATTTGCTCCTTGGGAGAGAACTTTTTGGGATCAATCTTGGGAGAGATTGTTTTGGCCAAAACAATATTCAAACAACATTCATCCATTTTCTATATATAATGTCTATTTAGTTTTAGCCATGATTTTATTTTCCCTTCCACTGTAGACCTTCCTGCTGTGCTATACATACATGCTGTACGTGGCCTAGCGAGTTGTCCAAGGCTTATCAAAGGCGGGCCATGTCTCTCACTGTCTATGGTGTGAGGTATGTAAAAGAACCATTGCTGGCTTTCGTAAAGAGTAGGCTGCAAAGCTGTCAGCGTGTTTCTGTCCCTTGCTAAAGGGTTGTGACAGGAAGGGCATCCGACGTAAAAACCTATGCCAAATCAAATGTGTGAATCTGATGATTCGCTGTGGTGACTCCCAAGAAAAGGGGGGAAAAAAAACAAAAGAAAGAAATATATTTATATACCGACGCTCCTCGACTTGCGTTTTAGTTACGTGCCGAACGTAAGGTGGAAAAAAACGTAAGTTGATACTGTACGTTCCAGTGATATATGACCGTTCATACTGTACTATACATCCATAAATACTATTACCGTATCTCATATAACACCCCTAAATCAATTATTATAAACATAACATTGTTAAATAATATCAACATTAATTTCAAATTAATTAAATTCAACCAAAATAATTTCAAATAAATAAATTTTAATCAAATTCACTTATTAGTACTGATTCCGATTACCACTATCACTAGTAGGCTTACGCTTCTGACCAACCATATTTGCTTAGGGTCACAAATACGCAAAACAGTGTAAACACAAAGATCACAGAGATGACCTCTTAAAACAAGGGTAACATGTGGTGAACTGGGAAGAAGCAGGGCATGTTCAGTCTGTCATTTGTAAACAATGAATGACACATTGTCATGCATAAGTAGCGTACTATGTCTACGTACTATGTAAGAATGTCTACTTATTAGCTACTACGGAGAGCGCACTAAACTCAAAATGACTGACAAAAAAATTTTTTTTTTACAAAAAACGTAAGGCAAATAAACGTAAAGCGAGGCGCGTGTGTGTGTGTGTGTGTGTATGTGTGTGTGTGTGTGTGTATATATATATATATATATATATATATATATATATATATATCAGTCTTTCTCAAAAAATTTGCATATTGTGATGAAATTCATTATTTTCTGTCATGTACTGATAAAAATTAAACTTTCATATATTTTAGATTCATTGCACACCAACTGAAATATTTCTTTTATTGTTTTAATACTGATGATTTTGGCATACAGCTCATGAAAACCCAAAATTCCTATTTCAAAAAATTAGCATATAATACAAAGGTACTCTAAACGAGCTATTAACCTAATCATCTGAATCAACTAATTAACTCTAAACACCTGCAAAAGATGCCGGAGTGTTTTAAAAACTCCCAGCCTGGTTCATTACTCAAAATTGCAATCATGGGTAAGACTGCCGACCTGACTGCTGTCCAGAAGGCCATCATTGACACCCTCAAGCAAGAGGGTAAGGCACAGCGAATAGGCTGTTCCCAGCGTGCTGTATCAAGGCATTTCAATGGGACGTCTGTGGGAAGGCAAAAGTGTGGCAGAAAACGCTGCACAACCAGAAGAGGTGACTGGACCCTGAGGAAGATTGTGGAGAAGGGCAGATTCCAGACCTTGGGGGACCTGTGGAAGCAGTGGACTGGGCTATATGTGTCACGTTCCCCGGGTCAAGCCACTTTTGAACCAGAAACGGCGGCAGAAGAACCTGACCTGGTCTACGGAGAAGAAGAACTGGACTGTTGCTCAGTGGTCCAAAGTACTTTTTTCGGATGAAAGCAAATTTTGCATGTCATTCAGAAATCAAGCTGCCAGAGTCTGGAGCAAGACTGGGGAGAAGGAATTGCCAAAATGCCTGAAGTCCAGTGTCAAGTACCCACAGTCAGTGATGGTCTGGGGTGCCATGTCAGCTGCTGGTGTTGGTCCACTGTGTTTTATCAAGGGCAGGGTCAAAGCAGCTAGCTATCAGGAGATTTTGGAGCACTTCATGCTTCTATCTGCTGAAAAGCTTTATGGAGATGAAGATTTCATTCTTCAACACGACCTGGAACCTGCTCACAGTGCCAAAACCACTGGTAAATGGTTTACTGACCATTTTATTACTGTGCTCAATTGGCCTGCTTACTCTCCTGACCTGAAGCCCATAGAGAATCTGTGGGATATTGTGAAGAGAAAGTTGAGAGACACCAGACCCAACACTGTGGATGAGCTTAAGACCACTATCGAAGCATCCTGGGCCTCCATGATGATGTTTGTCGACTCGATATCGAGTATGACCATAGCAACGCAAACAACACAGTGTCTCAGAGGCGGGGTGATGTGTCCGCAGGTGGCTTGTAAGGCCAATACGGCCGTGAAAACCCCTCCCACAAGTTGGACACTAGTGAGAGGGGGTCGTGCTGGTAGATTGGTCAGCTCGAGCCTTGCGTGTTTGACGTTTATCTTTGGCTGCGTTCGAACATTTATTCTCTGAATGGATGGCACCTTTTGTGAATCAGGTTGCGCCAAGCCGGTCTGTCAAATGCTGCGGTTTCCCACGTTGCAACGTTGATGTTGAAGTCCTTCAGGTATGCTTTGATGGAGTCTTTATAGCATTTGCGCTGGCCTCCTACTTTCCTGCTACCACAACTGAGTTCACTGTACAGTAACTGCTTGGGTATCCTGGAGTCTGACATACGGCAGACGTATCCTGCCCATCGTGTCTGAGCTTTGCGCATGATGGTAATAACGCTGGGAAGGTCTGCTGTCTCCAGAACCTCGGTGTTTGTGATCATGTCTTGCCAGCGGATATTAAAGATGTTTCGGAGACAGTGGAGATGGAACTGCAGGATAAGTTTCTCATGTCTTCTGTAGATGGTCCATGATTCACAGCCATAAAGAAGTATAGTTAAGACGACTGCTCTGTACATTTTGATATTGGTGTATTGTGAGATACCTCTTCGTTCCCTGACTAACTTCTTCAGTCTCCCAAAAGCGCTGCTTGCCTTCGCAATGCGGTTGCTGACTTCAGCATCGATGTTGGCGTAGCCAATCATGTTGTCCCTTCACTGTGATGTTTGGTTCCTGATATGGTTTTCCTGGGGCGGCCTGATACATCACTTCAGTCTTCTTGATGCTGACGGTGAGGCCGAAGTTGTTGCAGGCAAACGAAGAATGCGTCCATTTCCTGTTGCATTTCTTGCTCATTGATGGCACTGAGGGTGCAGTCATCAGCAAAGAGCAGATCACGAATCACAGTCTCTTTGACTTTAGTGACGGCCTGCAGACATCAGAGATTGAACAGCTTTCCGTCACACCTGTACTTGATGGGGATGCCTAGGGGAGTCTCCCTAAAGGCATCGGTCAGCATCGCCGAAAACATCAAACTGAACAGTGTAGGGGCAAGGACACAGCCTTGTTTAACTCCATTTGACACATGAAATGGGTCGGAGGCATTTCCATCGTCAAGAACACGGGCTATCATTCCGTCGTGAAATTGTCTGACAATCTTCACGAACCTGTCCGGGCATCCAAACTTCGACATGATCTTCCACAGTCCCTCTCTGCTCACAGTGTCGAAGGCTTTTGTTAGATCTACGAAAGTGATATAGAGAGCTTGACTTTGTTCCACACTTTTCTCCTGAATCTGACGGGCAGCAAAGATCATATCACTAGTCCCTCGACCTGTGCGGAATCCGCATTGGCTCTCGGGGAGATGACCTTGCTTGAGATGTTTCAGGAGACGATTGAGGAGCACCCGGGCAAAGATCTTGCTGGCGATAGAGAGAAGTGATATCCCTCTGTGGTTGTCACACGATCGTTTGTTTCCCTTTCTTTTGTAGATGTGAACGATTGTGGCATCTTTAAAATCTTGAGGGAGGGTCTCACTTTCCCAAAACGATTGAAATAGCGCTGTAAGTTTGTGTAGGAGAGAAGGTCTGCCTGTCTTGAACACTTCAGCAGGGATGGCATCAGAGCCGGGGGCTTTCCCAGTCGACATCTGCTTGATTTCCTTGGCAACCTCGTCCTCTGATGGAGTTATGTCCAAGTCTGGGTTTATGTCCACCTGGGGAAGGCGTTGAACAGCTTCGTCATTGGACGACGGACGATTTAGAACGCCGTTGAAGTGTTCTGCCCATCTCTCTACGAGCTTGTTTTTGTCGGTGATGAGTGTTGCTCCGTCCGCACTGAATAAAGGGGAACTGCCTGATGTTGGTTGTCCGAATACACACCTGAGTGAATCGTAGAAGCGTTTCATGTCATATCTATCTGCAAAGCCTTGAATCTCGTCGGCTTTGTTACTTAGCCATATGTCTTGCATAGCGCGGAGATTTATCTGAACCTGTCTGCGCTTACTGACGTAGGCGTCTTTCTTCGAGACCGAGTTGGGATCACTCTGATGAGCTCTGAAGAGTTGGTGTTTTTCTTCCAGCAGGGCTCTGATTTTGACATCATTTTCATCAAACCAGTCCTGGTGGTTCCTGGTAGCTTGTCCGAGCACCTGTAAGGCAACAGAATGAACAGATGTCTTCAGAGAGTCCCAGTCGTTTCCGGTAGCCTCAGTCAGCTGGCTTTCTAAACTTGCTACTAGTTCTTCTTGAACAGAAGGAAGCTTGAGCTTGTTGATGTTGAGCTTCTTCACAACTGTCTGGGCTTGTGGTCTTCTCTTGGGCTGAATATGCAAATTGGTCTTAGAAATGATGAGACGATGGTCTGTCCAACAGTCAGCACCACACATTGTCTGAGTCACATGCACATCCCGCCTGTCCTTTGCTCTGACAATGACGTAGTTGATGAGATGCCAATGCTTAGATCGAGGGTGCATCCACGACGTTTTATTACAGGTTGGAAGGTGGAACATGGTGTTGGTGATGGCTAAGCAATGGGTGACACACGTTCTGAGCAGGAGGAGACCATTACTGTTACATTTCCCTACTCCATGGGGTCCGAGGACTCCTTCCCATGCCTGGTGGTCTTGACCTACATGAGCGTTAAAGTCGCCAAGGAGTAGGAGCTTGTCCGCCTGCGGAACAGTGGATATGAGGGCATCCAGTTCTTCATAGAACTCCTCCTTAGTCTCTTCAGAGTTTGTCATGGTGGGAGCATAGGCGCTAATGAGGGTTGCGGATCTCCACCTGTCCAGGGGTAACTTGAGTTTCATGAGGCGATCGTTGATGCCTTCTGATATACAATCAAGTTTTCGTACGAGATGGTCTTTAATCGCAAATCCGACACCAGCCTCACGTCACTCTTCATTGCTGTGGCCGCTCCAAAAGAAGGTGTAGCCGCCTCCAATCTCACTGAGCTGGCCTTTGTTGGGAAAGTGTGCTTCGCTGAAGGCTGCGATGTCGACATTGTAGCGGGCGAGTTCTCTGGCTACGAGAGCCGTACATCTTTCTGGTCTCTTTGACTTACAGATGGTTGAGTCGAGAAGAGTTCTAACGTTCCATGACGCAAGGATGAGCTTGAATATTTTCTTGGATATTTTCTTGTGATTTCGACCGCAAGATGGGAACCCGCCAGCCGCAGTATGCTGGCCAGCTGGTTGTGGAACAGGCTATGTTTAGAGCACCTTTTCTAGCTCTGTCCTCAGACTACGGAGGCAGGCAGAGCTATCCTAAATAGGGCTGCCTGGTTGCTCAGGGGGCTGCTGAACTTCCCTGCTGTCCCGATCAGAGAAGAACGACCATATGGCCTGAGCAGCCTGTGTGCAGGATTGCCGCTATAGCTACAGTGATTCCGCACCTGCTGCTTCGCCATTCCCCCATCGCCACAGGACTTTGAGGGTAAAGGGTTGTCCATAGTGGTGTTGACTTGCGCTGAATTGGATTAAAGTGAAGGAGGCTTGCGCAGCACCAGCCTCACTCTCTCATCCTGATGAGCCTGATCCCACGGCAAGACAGAGTCAAGACAGTTGGAGACTCATCGAGGGTGCAGGAGTTGCCGGAAAGGGATGAGATATGCCTTCTAACTGCCTACGGGGCTCCACTCCAGATTTTCTGTCGGGGTTTACTCCCTTAGCCTTAGCCATTCAAGGCCAACCCGCAAGGCAACAGGAAAAACTCGTGCCATGCAATCTCCGTGACTTCACCGAAACCCTGGCACGGGGGGCTAAGTGGGTGCTCGACCTTGCCCAAGGATCTCCCACAGGCTAGCGGAGGGAAGGAGGCGCCTTACTTCTCCTGTTGGTGGAAGATTTTTCCACCCCGCCACCCGAGGGCCTCAATAACACCTCAGCGGTACCACAGGCTGATTGCCTCCATGCCATGCCGTATTGAAGCAGTAATTTCTGCAAAAGGATTCCCGACCAAGTATTGAGTGCATAACTGAACATAATTATTTGAAGGTTGACTTTTTTTGTATTAAAAACACTTTTTTATTGGTAGGATGGAATATGCTAATTTTTTGAGATATAGATTTTTGGTTTTTCTTTACTTTTTTTGCCAAAATTATCAATATTAAAACAATAAAAGGCTTGAACTACTTCAGTTGTGTGTAATGAATCTAAAATATATGAAAGTCTAATGTTTATCAGTACATTACAGAAAATAATTAAATTTATCACAATATGCTAATTTTTTGAGAAGGACTAGTGTGTGTATATGTATATGTGTGTGTATATATATATATATATATATATATATATATATATATATATATACACACACACACACACACACACACACACACACATATATATACAGTCAGACCCCAACTTACGAAGACCTCTGTGTACGAAATCCCCGGGTTACGAAAACTTTCCTGAGTTTCCGTCCCGAGATACGAAAAGAAATTCAAAATTCAAATGCGCCAATTAAAATTTCACACGATGCGCAACTTGCTCTCATTGGCTGTCTCTCAACATCCCACCCCGCTGGCCTCCCAGATAGAGACAGAAGGAAGCTACACTCTTTAGTTTTTGAAGTTGTTTTAATTCAGTAAATGTTTAATAAATGTGGGTGAATTGGAGCTCATCTGGAATTCCGATTCCTCAAGGAATCAAATTAAAGTTGAGTTTGTCAAGCAGGGAATGCACTTTGAATTCACGTCTTGTGGGCGTGGCGCGCAGCGTGTGGCAAGAGCGAGACAGAGAGAGAGAGAGAGAGAGGGAATAACGCTTTAGTTTTTAGTTTAGTTTTTGAAGTTGTTTTAATTCAGTAAATGTTTAATAAATGTGGGTGAATTGGAGCTCATCTGGAATTCCGATTCCTCAAGGAATCAAATTAAAGTTGAGTTTGTCAAGCAGGGAATGCACTTTGAATTCACGTCTTGTGGGCGTGGCCCGCAGCGTGTGGCAAGAGCGAGACAGAGAGAGAGAGAGAGAGAGAGAGAGGGAATAACGCTTTAGTTTTTAGTTTAGTTTTTGAAGTTGTTTTAATTCAGTAAATGTTTAATAAATGTGGGTGAATTGGAGCTCATCTGGAATTCCGATTCCTCAAGGAATCAAATTAAAGTTGAGTTTGTCAAGTAGGGAATGCGCTTTGAATTCCACGTCTTGTGGGCGTGGCCCGTAGCGCGTGCAAGAGAAAGATAGAGAGAGAGAGAAAAAGAGAGAGAGCGAGAGGTGTGTGTGTGTGTGTGTGTGTGTGTGTGTGTGTGTGTGTGTGTGTGAGTTTGTTAATAAAAAATGTTTATTAATGGTTTAATTAATAAATATGTTAATAAAATGGTTTAATATGTTAATAAAATGTTTAAATGATTAATAAATAATTTTCTTTTACTTTTAACACATATTTCATTCCATATTGGTGTACTTTTATCATTTTTAAAGGGTTTATGGGGTTTATCCAGTCTAAAGACTGGAGCCTTGGAACAAATTAGGCATTTAACATGTAAGATGCGAACCCTACTTACGAAATCCCCGTGTTACAAAAGGGGCTCTGGAACGGGTTAATTTCTTAAATTGGGGACCGACTGTATATATACATACTGTGTGTGTGTGTGTATGTATGTGTGTATATATATATATATATATATATATATATATATATATATATATAGCATACTGTGTGTTCAGGAGACCAGGTGGAAAGGTCGCAAGGCTAGAAGCATAGGAGCAGGGTTTAAGCTGTTTTATCACGGTGTGGATGGGAAGAGAAATGGAGTCGGAGTCATCTTGAAGGAGGAGTTTGCCAGGAATGTTCTAGAAGTGAAAAGAGTGTCAGACAGAGTGATGAGTCTCAAGTTAGAAATTAAAGGTGTGATGGTCAATGTTGTTAGTGCTTATGCCCCACAGACAGGATGTGAGCGAGAAGAGAAGGAGAGATTCTGGAGGGAGTTAGATGAAGTGATGCAGAGTACCCCCAGAGGTGAAAGAGTGGTCATTGGGGCAGACTTCAATGGACATGTTGGTGCAGGAAACAGAGGGGACGAGGAAGTGATGGGTAGGTTTGGTATCCAGGACAGGAACGCAGAAGGACAGATGTTGGTAGATTTTGCAAAAAGGATGGAAATGGCTGTGGTGAATACTTTCTTCCAGAAGAGAGAGGAGCATAGGGTGACTTATAAAAGCGGAGGTAGGAGCACACAGGTAGACTACATCTTGTGCAGGTGATGTAATTTAAAGGAAGTCAGTGACTGCAAAGTAGTAGCGGGTGAGAGTGTTGCCAAACAGCATAGGATGGTGGTGTGCAGGATGATGCTGATGGTGAGGAAGGTGAAGAAGGCAAAGGCAGAGCAGAAGACAAAGTGGTGGAAGTTGAAAAAGGAAGAGTGTCGGGTTGTCTTCAAGGAGGAGTTGAAACAGGCTTTGGGTGGTCAGGAAGTGCTTCCAGATGACTGGACAACTACAGTGAATGTGATCAGGGAGACAGGTAGGAGAATATTTGGTGTGTCATCTGGAAGAAAAGTAGATAAGGAGACTTGGTGGTGGAATGAGGAAGTGCAGGAGTGTGTACAAAGGAAGAGATTAGCTAAGAAGAAGTGGGACATTGAGAAAACCGAAGAGAGTAAACAGGAGTACAGGGAGACACAGCGTAAGGCAAAGGTAGCAGTGTCAAAGGCCAAACAGAGTGCGTTTGATGACTTGTATGCTCGGCTGGAAAGTAAGGAGGGAGAAAATGATTTATACAGGTTGGCACAGCAGAGAAATAGAGATGGGAAGGACGTGCAGCAAGTTAGATTGATAAAGGACAGAGAGGGAAATGTATTGACTGATGACAGAAGTGTGCTGGGAAGATGGAAAGAGTACTTTGAAGAGCTGATGAATGAGGAAAATGAGAGAGAAAAAGAGTAGAAGAGGTGACTGTTGAGGACCAGGAAGTAGCAAAGATTAGTAAGGGTGAAGTGAGGAGGGCATTGAAGAGGATGAAGAATGGAAAGGCAGTTGGTCCTGATGACATACCGGTGGAGGTATGGAAGTGTCTAGGAGAGGTAGCAGTAGATTTTCTGACAAGAACATTTAACAAGGTCTTAGAGAGTGAGAGGATGCCAGAGGAATGGAGGAGAAGTGTGCTGGTGCCCATTTTTAAGAACAAGGGAGACGTGCAGAGTTGTGGCAACTACAGAGGGATAAAGTTGATGAGCCATACGATCAAGTTATGGGAAAGAATAGTGGAAGCTAGACTAAGGGCAGAAGTCAGCATTTGTGAACAACAGTTTGGTTTCATGCCCAGAAAGAGCACCACAGATGCAGTGTTTGCCTTGAGGATGTTAATGGAGAAGTACAGAGAAGGTCAGACGGAGCTGCATTGTGCCTTTGTGGATCTGGAGAAAGCATATGACAGGGTGCCGAGAGAAGAACTGTGGTATTGCATGAGGAAGTCTGGAGTGGCAGAGAAGTATGTTAGAGTGGTGCAGGACATGTATGAGAGATGTAAGACAGTGGTGAGGTGTGCTGTCGGTGTGACAGAAGAGTTCAAGGTGGAGGTGGGACTGCATCAAGGGTCAGCTCTCAGCCCCTTCTTGTTCGCTATGGTGATGGACAGGCTGACAGACGAGGTTAGACAAGATTCCCCATGGACTATGATGTTTGCAGATGACATTGTAATCTGTAGTGAGAGCAGAGAACAAGTGCAGGAAAATCTAGAGAGGTGGAGGTATGCCCTGGAAAGGAGGGGAATGAAGATTAGCCTCAGTAAGACAGAGTACATGTGCATGAATGCCAAGGACCAAAGAGGAACGGTGAGATTACAGGGAGCAGAGATAAGAAAGGTGGAGGATTTTAAGTACTTAGGCTCAACAATCCAGAGCAATGGCGAGTGTGGAAAAGAGGTCAAGAAGCGTGTGCAGGCAGGTTGGAATGGTTGGAGAAAAGTGTCCGTGTGATGTGTGATAGGAGGGTATCGGCAAAAATGAAAGGAAAAGTGTACAAAAGCGGTGTTGAGGCCAACGATGCTGTATGGGTTAGAAACAGTGGCCCTGGGGAAAAGACAGGAGGCAGAGTTGGAGGTAGCAGAGATGAAAATGTTGAGGTTCTCTTTGGGAGTAACGAGGATGGATAGGATTAGGAATGAGTACGTCAGAGGGACAGCACATGTAAGACGTTTTGGAGACAAAGTCAGAGAGGCTAGATTGAGATGGTTTGGACATGTACAGAGGAGGGATAGTGAGTAT
This sequence comes from Plotosus lineatus, assembly GCA_024760905.1. Taxonomy (NCBI): domain Eukaryota; kingdom Metazoa; phylum Chordata; class Actinopteri; order Siluriformes; family Plotosidae; genus Plotosus; species Plotosus lineatus. The sequence goes on along the minus strand of CM045736.1, from coordinate 24,772,865 downwards.
ATTGGTAATAGGATGCTGAGGCTGGAACTACCAGGCAAAAGGCCTAGAGGAAGACCAAAGAGACGATTCATGGATGTGGTAAAGGAGGACATGAAGGTCGTTGGTGTAAGAGAAGAAGATGCAAAGGATAGGGTGAGATGGAGGCAGATGATTCGCTGTGGCGACCCCTGAAGGGAAAAGCCGAAAGGAAAAGAAGATATATATATATATATATATATATATATACTGTATATACACACATCGTAACCAGGAGTGCCAATAACTATGTAGAGCAGTGTATGTATATATATTTATTTGTGTGTGTGTTTGAGATGTAAGACAAAATTAATTTTGTATGTTTGACCTTTAAGTGCTCTCTGCATATGCATTGAAATGTGTGCATAAAATTTCTGAACAGTCTTGCATTTGCCCAGCCTCTCCCACTCTCACCTGCATTCTCCCCTTCATGTTTTCCCCTCACAGATGAGGATGAGTGTGTGACAGGTCATGACCGCTGCAGCAGCCATGCACGGTGTGTGAACAAGGACTGCTCATACACCTGCCAGTGTGAGAACGAGTACACTGGCAACGGCTTCAGCTGCTGTAAACGGAAAAGTGGAAGGTCACAGAACGGCATGTACTTCCAATATAAACTCTCGAAGTGGAGCAGGACGTCAGATACGGGCTGATGAAAGAAGCACAGGGAAGGTCTTCCAGCTGTGCACTCTTTGGCGAGTCAGAAGTGTCAAAAGAGTGCACTGTGGCTCCTGATGTTTGTTTTTTCGTTCGTGTCTCATAACAGTTTAATTCCATGTGCATGTGTTCATATGCACAGCTGGGATTATTATTAGCATGTTGGTTTTAAAGGCTGTGTTAATGGAATCTCATTATGTTTTGAATTACGGAACAAGAAAAATACAGTCCGCAGACTTTCCACCCTGCTTTCAGTGTGACATTTTTGTGTGTACTGCATGTAGGAAGTCTTTTTGGTCATACTGGGGATTGAACCCCTCATCGCTTAGTACCAGTTACTGATCAGTAATCCAGATCTGTAACCACTACATTGTATAATCGATAGCACTGTAAATAGCTGCATTTTATCACCCATTTTCAGTTTCTGAACCACCTAATCCTAATTAGGGTTGCAGGGAGGCTGGCACCCATCTCAGCCCACTCTGAGCAAGGGCAGAGTACACCCTGGATAGCTCACCATGCTATTGCAGGGCAGAAACACACTAACAGAAATGCAGTCGCCTCTTGATGAAAGTCAACAATGGTTCTTTTACATGAACCTCTCACCACAGACAATGAGAGACATGGCTGGCCTTTGATAACCCAGTTAGCTACACTAGGGGGACGGTGACAACTCGTTTGAGAGTGGGGCTTGAACCTCCAAGCTTGAGAGCAGTGATCCAGCAGCTTATCACCCGGCCACCACTGCCTTCATAATAATCATAATAATTATTATTATTATTATTATTAATATTTATTATTTATTGTCTTTTTGGTTATTTTTCTCCTCCAGAGAGATGCAGGGATTGTCAGGATTGAGAAATGACTAGTATACTTTTTTTTTTTTTTTACATCACTGTCTATTTGTGTATCATATGCAGGTTAAAAGGGAAACTTTTGGTCTCAATTTCCGAAAGATTTCTCAAAGGTGTACTTCCAATTTAAATTCTTAGTTTTGTGTATGTGTTTTTCCTGTGATGATCTTGACGATCTGCTCAGGGTGAATCCTTCCTTTGCCCATTATCTCCTATGATAGACTCCAGCCTCCCCTTGACGGTACTGTAATAGGATTCCATTGTTTGGAAAATGAGTGAGTATTATGTACAAAAGTGCCCCTGTACAACAAGTTCTTTGGTCTTTTCTGTCCTGTGTGATAATACATCACAGCCTGGTGAGGACAGACTTTATTTATTAAGTTTATGGCTAATTTGCATAATCGTTATGGTTTGTGCAATGGGAAGGCAAGAGAGGAATGTGTTCATAAACTGTTTAGTTTCTGCTTGGGGTAGTTAAACATCTCTAGTTCATTCGGCGCTCCTAAAACTAAATTAAAAAAAAAAGTCTTTGCGTATGTGCTCCAAATGCAGTGTATTAGTTTGGAGTAAAATAACAAGTAAAATGCTGCGTACACATGAATTTTATTATAAACATATAAATTATTCTTTACAACAATGTATAGTAACTTTTAATAACTATGCACTGAAGTCAAAATGAATGTCTCTGAGTAGGTCTGGGTGCATAATTATTGTAATATATAATAAATAGGAACAGAAGAAAAAATAAAATCAGTTATTTATTTTTCACATTTTTTTAAATCATGACAGACACATGAATTCTGAGAACCCACACAAACAGGTGTGTGAGATCTGTATTGCTGTGTGTCACTATATATTACACAGAAACATAAAGTAAAGCACAATAAAATGAGTTTTTTTATAGTTTTTAGTATATTTTAATAGCTAAATATTTTACATATTTTAAACATTATAGCAATAAGTCAGGTAAGCTCTGTGCACCAAGCAGAAGTTAGCTAAACATGGTGTTGCAACTAGCATCCGTGTTTAGTACTGTACATTCATTTCATTTCATTTTCTGGACCACTTAATCCTAATTAGTGCCACGGGGTATCAGTCAACTCTGGGCAAAGGCAGAGTGCACCCTGAACATTTTGCCAGGCCATCACAGGACAGAAAAACGCTGACTGCTGTGCAGCTACTCTTGACAAAAGTCAGCAATGGTTCTTTTTCATGAACCTCTCACCACAGACAGTGAGAGACATGGCCAGTGTTTGATAACCCAGTTAGCTGCACTGTACATAGCACAGAGAAATGCAAGTAAACCACACTCCGTAAACAGGATTTAGTATACACTACATGGTAAAAGTGGAACAAAAAATGTTTGTTTTTTTATTTTTGAAATTAGAATTTAACATTTAACATTTAGCATGTAACTGTAATAATGATGCTCCACGTGACCATAATGATGCTCCAAGTGTCCATCATTTTGATTCAAGCAATATCCACTCGGAATAATTCTACTAAATTCTAAGATAGAGGATTTTAGTAATAGAACCTGCTATTTAATATTACATAGTATGTATGTGATTATGTACAGTCTCAAAACCAGCAGAAAAGGAATGAGTCATTATCGTTATCCAAAGTGTACACAGCCATTCATGCTCACACTCACACCTGTTTGGGAAAGTTTAATGTGCAGGACTTTTGGCTGTGGAAGGAAACCCAGTACCCGAAAGAGACCCACGCAGGCACAAGAAGATCATGCAAACTCGATACAAAAATATCCTCGCCAATCCTGGCAGTTGACACCAAAGCATTCTTGCTGTGAAGTTGGCAAGCTAAGCCCAATATATGGGTTTTCTGCCCCAGGTTGTGAAAAAATTGAAGACTATCCCAGCTGACTTCAAGAAGAGTTCACCAGTCAATCACAGGGCTCACACAGACACACGACAGCCATTCGCACCGATTACACCGATTCCATTTAAAGAAGCCTGTTGACTTAATGTCCAGCCATTGGCTGCAACCTTCATTATTAATTTGCACTCAAAAAGCCATGGTACCAATAAGCATTCCTACTCCTAGAAATATTCAAACTTGTCTAAAGCTGTAAAATATATGAGCCATTATGGTGATCTAATGGCAATGAAATGACCAGTTAATTAGGGTTAATGTGTAAGTAAACAACAATAGGTTATTTTCTTTTCTGATTTTCTTGGTGACATCAGGAAACATTTGCTTTTGGAAATGTACTTGAGTCACAGTGGACGTGTTCATGGATGAGTAAATGGATTGAGTCTCTCAGAGATTATGGATTTTGTTATAAGTGCAAATCCAGGCTACAATTATTTTTGTTTGTTTTTGTTTTCGTGATATTCAGTTTCACTATATCCAAGCATCAGTAAAATAAGGGAATGAATGACAAAATGTCATTGCAAGAAAGGGAATGAAGTGGATTTTTTTCCATTAAATAATGTGCACAAGATTGTGATAATCATCAAAAATCATTATCAGGTGCAATAGGGAAAAAAAACAGTATTGCATCATTGAGCATATTGTACACAAACATATACAGTATCAAGCAAAATTATTTGCAAAACTTAAAATAAAAAACAATATTTTGAAGGATTTTTGAAAAGGAAATGGGTGGAAGGGATGCGCAGGTTGGGCCATCCACATCATCACAAGGTGAGGCACAAGTGCAGAGGTTCTGAGTAAAAAGGATTTGTTTATAAAACACTGCTCTCTGGTGGGCGTAGAATGCAAGCTTGTTTTTATTTAATGTATTTTATCATTGACCTTTCCTCTACATTTATTTATTTTAGTCATATAGTCATAATACTGTGTGGCAATGACTTCAAATGAATATTTCTAATCATACATAACCATTAAAAAAATCAGTGTCATTGGGAATATGGAACACGAGATGTTTATAGCATTCTGTACCTATTTAGGGAGATGGTTTCAGAAAGAAAAATCATCATTTTCTGTAACCACTTAATCCTAATTAGGGTTACGGGGAGGCTGGCGCCCATCCCAGTCAACTCTGGGTGAGGGCAGCGTACACCCTGGACAGGTCGCCAGACCATCCCAGGGTGGAAAAACGCTGACGGCTTTGCAGCCTACTCTTGTGGAAAGGGAGAGAGAAATAAAAAGTTTAAAGATCAAAAAAATTATTCATTCAATTGTCAGACCACTTAATCCTACTACTAGTACAATGAGGGAGCTGGAGCCTATCTCAGCTGTCTCTGCACGAAGGCAGAGTATATTGTATACAGCTTCCCAGACCATCTCAAGGCCAACGCACACGCAGTCATTCCCATTCGCACTCACATCTAGGGGCCATTTGGAACAGCGATATCAGCCTGATGTGAGTGTCTTTGGACTATAGTAGGAAACCGGAGTACCTGGAGGAAATCCATGCAATCACAGTTAAGGACATGCAAAGTCCACACAGAAAAGCCCTTTCCAAGCTTGGGCCACGAACTTAGGACCTTCTTGCATGGGGAGCGGTAGTTCTCACCATTATGCCTTTTGCTGTATAATCATTTTAGTCAGTTTTCAGTTTCACTGAAGTTGTGAGCGCAATGATGTTTATCCATTTGGATATAATTGGAGAAGTTTGACTGTAAGGATTAATGTATGCTCATTATAAATGATGTATTTAACATAATAAGTGTATGTTATTTATTCTTTTTACAGCTGCGAAATGGGAACATCAGAATAATTAAACTGAACATTACAATTATTCAACTTAGTACCTCAGGCAAGTATCAATAAAAACTAGACACAGGCACCCATATTGTGCAAGGTACCGCTAATGTAGAAAATCTGCTCTATAAGGCTATCAGTATGGGAAGCATTAATCACCCATGTGATCATCATACGATCTGATTCTATAGCATCTGGATGTGCCCAAGCCAGTGGAAAGCCTCTTTTGTTGGAAGGATTTATGAAATGACTGGGGTTTGCCCTTTCGAATAACTCAAGGTGAAAGGTATGGTCTCATCTGATGGTCTATATATGGTTTCCTACTAATGTTCTATAATAATGGCATGTCTCTCAGCCCTCGTTTTGAAGTTACAGGTGTGATATCGCCAAAATTTTGAGCCCTTTGTCTGACCTTCACCTTCAGTTCGAAGATTCCTAAATCATAGGATCAAACGGACTCAGGTAGAGTAGTGTCCCTATCGAGTTTGATGAAGGTGTGTGTGCGTGTGCGTGTGCGTGTGCGTGTGTGTGTGTGCGCGCGCTAAGGACTTTGTCCACAGACCTTTTTATGACCAAGTTGAGCGTGTTAAATTTTTTGTTACCAAATGAACTTGAGTGATGTAGCTGAGGTTGAGGAACTCTCATAGCAAAAATTAGAATAGCAAGCCAAGTTTACCTTTTTTTTAAGGTTGTTCCAGCTCCCAGTCTTTTGCAGTGTTTGTGGGGGACGGCGTGGGCTGGTGGGGTTCACATTTCATTAAAGAAAAGCAGAATATTTCAAGCAACTATTTGGAAAGTTCGATTTGGCGCACCAAACGGATACAACTAGTCCCGTAATATGTGCATGATCCAGTGTGAGAGGTGCAACTTGTCAAGAGACAGCAGTGGGAAGGAGCAGCTGCAGCAAAAATTTGTCCCTGACCTCATTCATTCTCAGCACAGCAGGTGTCACACCGGACCCTGGGGCTCGCACGCAGGGCCAGAGCGCTCTGCAACCCTGGAACTACTTATGGAATGGCCAAGAACAAAGGGGTGAAATCAAGGAAAAATGCAGCCTCTTCGAATAACTCTCACCACAATGCCTAGAGAAGAAGGGGGGGGGAAACCTGGTCTCTTTCTTTTCAGAGCCATCAGAAAGTGTCTCTACTAAAGCTCAAATAGAACAACATCACAGATAAAAGGTTCCAGGCCCCTTTTATGAAACGGACCTCACACTAAGCTGTGTGTAATTCCTACCAGAAACTGGTTTATTTACCAAAAAATAATAAGATTTAATGCCAAGCAGTGACTGGGATACAAATAAAGGAAACGAGATGGGGAAAGTGAAGGAGGGACGGAGGGAGGACGCAGGATAGCACAGAGGACACAGGGAAGGAGAGAAAGTGAAAAGTAAACCCGAAAGTGGAAAGTTTGTACATGTGCCTCCGTCTCACTTTCTCCATCCTGATGAGAGAGGATAACGCTGAGAAGCCCGTGTGGTGGTTCAGGAGGGAAAACAATAACTATGTAAATCTAATTTGGACATCTGCAGTTAAGACGACCCTGGCTCTTTAGGAACTCACACCCAGCTCGGCTTTCATTATGAAACAATATCGTAGTTTTCCAGGCAGCCGGATTGAGTGATGACTCGGAGGGGTACAGAGGGCCAACCACAATATGAAGCCACACACACACACACACACACACACACACACACACACACACACACACACACATATACACACACACTTACACATAACAGAGGAGAGAGGAGGGAGAGTGTGATGGTAGTATAACCTGCCACCCACGTTGCTGAAAAGAATATGCACTGGAAACCCAGGTAGTGAAGTGTAAAACCACAGAATCCCTTCCTTTACCCAGACTGCCCCTTTCAGTAAAAAGGGGGTGTTAAGCAGGGCCATCAGTCTGCCATGCATGTCAGTGCAGTTCTAGTGAGTTTCTGCTTCTGACAGTAAAACGCACATACATACACACACAGAGAGAGAGACAGACATGATGATGACAGGCTCTGCCTGAGGTGAGGGTTTTAAATCATGGTGACTCATGACTGTGGTTACAGAATCGACTTGCTTCTGATTTTAGCACCCTCTTAGGCAGTTGATACTTCACAGCATGCATGTGTTCATGTTCTCCAAAAAAAAAAGAAAAAAGAAACACCATTATGTCTGGCTGAATATATATTAGTGTACTACAAAATTAAATAACCTTCAGCAAAGTAAATATTCATCATTTCTATGCCCAAAAAAATACTCTTGAAAGTCCTGGGTTCAAATTCTGGATTTGGGCATTTCTATGTGGCGTTTGCATGTTCTCCCTGCGCTTGCATGGGTTTCTTCCGGTACTCCAGCTTTCTCCTACTGTACAGAGACATACACATTAGGCTTGCCACACTCACACAAGCGTGTGTGTGTGTGTGTTGGCTTTGCATTGGTCTGCCGGGCTGTTCAGATTGAACCACTGGTGACTGAAATAGGTGCCATCCTCCCCATGAAACTAGGAGTTTGACAAATGAGTGAGTGAGATGAGTTGAGGACATTGAAGATAAATTCTGAATTTATCAAAAAGCATGTACTAACAATATCCGTGGGCAGTGGTGGTCTAGTGGTATAGGGCGCTGGATCGCTGATCCAAAGGTTGGGGGTTCGAGTCCCACTCTCCACAAGGTTGTCACTCTCCCCCCCCCCCCAGTGCAGCTAACTGGGTTATCAAAGGCAGGCCATGTCTCTCACTGTCTATGGTGAGAGGCATGTAAAAGAACCATTGCTGACTTTCATAAAGAGTAGGCTGCAAAGTCGTCAGCGTGTTTCTGTCCCTTGCTCAAAGTGTTGTGACAGGAAGGGCATCCGACGTAAAAAAAAAAACCTCTGCCAAATTAAACGTGCGAATCAGATGATTCGCTGTGGCGACTCCCGAGTAAAAGGGAAAAAGCCGAAAGGAAGACAGACATGTACTAACAATATCCCACATTACCTTCCTTTACTTATTCCCATCATTATAGCTAACAGTTGAGGACCATGGTGGCATCCAGCACCAGAGGCATCCTGCCATACCAATCCCCACCTCCTACATGGCCTCCCATGAGGCCTCCATTGGATCCTTATGCTAGAAATGATCCCTTGTAGGATGTGTGAAGAGAGTTCTAGTGCCCTGCTGACATGGCCAAAGTACTGAAACTTCCTTCTCTTTATGATGCTGACTTGTGTTCCTTCCAGCTCCCAGCTACTCTACTACCAAGTCCTTTGTGTGATGAGAAGTCCAGCTGATCCGTAGTATTAGAAACATTTCATTTTGAAGGCCTGAATGTTCTAGATGCCACTATCATAGAGAGTCCAGGTCTCCTACAGGTTGCCACAGGCCCCACCAGTGTTCAACTTCCACTTGCTTAAATGGCTGATTTAGAACAACCAAAATAATTCTCCGGAGCGGCGCATCAACAAGGGACTATCAACCTGGAGATCGCAAGTTTAAATCCAGGTTGATGTCGAAGCTGTTTGTGACTGGGAATCAAGAGGAGTAGTTTCTCACAGGAGGAAGGGTGGGATGGCATGTACTTGTCTTCCTGTTACTTTAAATGGCCACCAGCAAATAATAGGTTCGTTATGTGAGCTCATTTTACAAAGAGTAAAGATTGATTTCAATCTGAGTGAACATACATAGCAGTTTATAAAGATGCGGGTGGCAGCATGTCACGTCACAGAGGGGGGCCCCGGCAAGCTCCCTGGTTGGTGGTGGTCAGATGTGATAGGGAGGCATTACTTGATTAGTAGTATACAACTACTACAATCATTTGCCTCTATCGTACCCTGTCCTCTGCATCTTCTAGTACACCTTGTCCTTCTCCACCACATCCATAAATCTTCTCTTTGGTCTTCCTCTAGGCCTTCTGCATGGTAGTTCCAACCTCAGCATCCTACTACCAATATATTCACTACATGCTACATCATAACCTGCAGACAAACTGTGAGACATGAACTTTTTAGCTTTAAAGAAATAAACTGTAGCTCATATTATTTTGTTGGTCAGGGAATTTCCTGCAATGAACATGTTCTCACCCACTGATCACAGATCAGAAGCAAAAATCGTAATGCAATGGAAACCAGAAGACAGAATGACGTTGAGTGACTACAAGTTCACTTTTGGGAGCATCCTTCCAGAACAAGAAAGATTTACATCCTCATCGATGATGGTATTCCTCATTGGTAGGAATTCCCTTTTAAATGCCTTGCTGGAAAGGAAGTGCCAGGAGACGAGCTGCTGCTCAAAGTGTTTTCTCTGTATACTGATTAGTCCGGGCGATTTCTGCTTTGATTCGACTAATTCTGCTTAAGATCACTTAATGGTAACATAACAGGCGGTCATTCACGGGTCACCCCGAAAGAAGGAATTTGAATCACAATCCGGACTATTTGAAATATCGGTCTTGGTGGCCTCTGAGACAGAGCGAGAGAGAGAGAGAGAGAGATTCAAAGAGAGAGAGAGAGAGATCCCTCTTTCTGGCTTTGAGAGAGAGTGTCACATTGCTGCCTCGCACACGTCCTGTTTCCAGTGTTGAATGAGGTAAAGAGGCACCAATGGCTGCCTACATAAAAAGAGAAAAAGGACCATAGTGAAGGAATCAATTATGCCCTGATTAAATGAAAAGGAGGGAAAGAAAAGGGTGAAAGCAGTAAATTTAGTTTAGAAAAGAGCTGCTCTGTAACCCAATTGAAACGTATGATCCCAGCCAGCTGTTGTTAGAGAGTTTTTGGGGAGCACAGAGCGGATGGTGGTGGTGGTGATGGGGAGGGAGGGAGAGATCTGGCAGTAGTAGCGATAGGCACAGATTTAATTAGTGTCGTATTGGAAGAGAAACAGTGAAAGCGTTGTGGAGCAAGACAGAACAGCTGCAGTGGATGTCTGGGCACTTGGCACTTTCACGTCTCTTTTTCACTCTTCAAGATCTTGGCCTCTTTCCCTTTATAATCACATTAACTCTCACTCAAAGACCAGATATGCATACATTCAGAGATTTTACAGGTACGCTTACAGTCATCTAAACAAAAGCACCAGGAAAGCGCAAACCTCCACCAAGCAATAAAAATTAAGTACACAGCAGCCCCTGCTGGACCTGCTATAGTAGCACACTTCCAGAAATGGGATTTTCTATGCTTGATTTAAATTGCCACCGATTTGGATGAAATTTGTTCCGAAATCAAACTTTGGAGATACAGACCACATTCCATTCAAATCAGAAGTGTTTTGATAGCTCTTACCACAGAATGTGAAAAAGATAAAATAAATAAATACTTCTACTTTTCCTTTTGCCTGTACTCTTCAGGGTTTGCTACAGCAAATCATCTGCCTCCATCTCACCCTATCCTCTGCATCTTCTACTCTTACTCCAACTACCTTCATGTCCTCCTTCACCACATCCATAAATCTCCTCTTTGGTCTTCCTCTAGGCCTTCTGCCTAGTTGTTCCAACCTCAGCATCCTGCTACCAATATACTCACTATCCCGCCTCTGTACATGTCCAAACCATCTCAATCTAGCCTCTCTGACCTTGTCTCCAATACCTCTAACATGTGCTGTCTCTCTGATGTACTCATTCCTGATCCTATCCATCCTCGTTACTTCCAAAGAGAACCTCAACATTTTCATCTCTGCTACCTCCAGCTCTGCCTCCTGTCTTTTACCCAGGGCCACTGTTTCTAAACCATACAACATCGCTGGCCTCAACACCGTCTTGTACACTTTTCCTTTCATAAAATAAATAAATACTGTAAATAAATAAATAAAATAATAATAAATAATGAAGGGAAACAAGAGCAGAAAGAAGGAATGAATGAATGAAGGAATGAAGGGCATACAAGACTTGGACCATCATGACTTTGTTCCTGAACCCTGTTCTGAAGAGTAAACTTTGCTGCAGCCTTTTATTATTAGAAAGCTGTGCAGATGTTTCGAATAAGCGATAAATGTCTGTGTCAATCGCTTTTATGCTTCAAACTGCTTTCCACTTCGAGAAGACCTATTTTTATGTGGCAGATTTCATAAATCATTTTGAATAAAAATGGCAGATAATGGCTTTAGTGCATTTCCACAGTTAAAGAAAAATGAAACTGTCCAAGAAAGTTTCATTAGAGTAAAATGAGTGGAGAAAGGTTTTGGATTTGTCTCCTGTTTGGATAGACTGACATCTAGCGGAACATGTAGGCAAAACAAACAACAAAAACCTGGCTTTTGGACTCGCTCAATCTATTCATACAGCAACAACATACACTTGTATATTTACACTCTACATATTACTTACTGACAACACTCATTCGCTATCTGTTTATATAGATATTGTGTAGCTTTTTTTTTTTCAAATTTACACACACACACATATATATATATATATATTTGATAATAATATTGCAATTATTTTTAAAGCGTTGGACATAAATTTCTAACAGGAACGAAGAGAAAGGTGGAGAGAGACGGATATATTAAAACATAAATAAGTTAAATGAGTTTAATTAAGAATGTTTTTTAAATTTCAGGCACATTGGTGCACTTTAAATCTTTTCTGTTACAGATTTAAAATGTTAATGAAATTTTCTTTATTATAAGTTGAACTATATTTCTTTCTTTTTTGTTTTTAATGGTAATAAAGACACAGTGTTATGCAGAGGTGTACTAATAACAATTTTATAGACAAATAATACTATTTATAGTTGCTTGCAGGGTGATGGGGGGGCGTGAAATGTTTTTTTTTCTTCCTAGAGGGAGCGCCACAGACAATAATTGAGAAGCATTGATTTAGACTTAATGTTTGTGTCTTTGAACAGTGGCAGGACAACATGGCAAGAAATGTCCAACTTTGGGACTTGAACCCACAACCTTCTTGTTTGTGAAGTAGAGGCACTAATCACTAGGCATGGAAAATAACACACCCAAAAATGATCTTGTGGATACTAATTCATTTGAAGGCTTCAAAAACTGAGCTTTTCTTTGTTATTCCAGGAGGACATGTTTGCAATGATAACTTAAAATGTGTCTGGCAAGCCTGCGATTTACTTCCACCAAGGGTATCATGTTTTACCTTCAATTTCTTCTTCTTCTTGTCCCTTTTTTCAGGAGTCGCCACAGCAAATCATTTGATTCGCACATTTGATTTGGCATAGGTTTTTACATCGGATGCTCTTTATGACACAATCCTTTAGCAAGGGACAGAAACACGCTGACAGCTTTGCAGCCTACTCTGTACAAAAGTCAGCAATTTTACCATAGACAGTGAGAGACATGACTGGCCTTTGATAACCCAGTTAGCTGAATTGGGGGACAGTGACAACCTTGTAGAGAGTGGGACTCGAACCCCCAACCCTATAGTGCCCACATATAGTATACCACCAGGACACCACTGCCCCATGTTTTACCTTCAATTTGTTTGATTAATCGTCGAATTATGCAAAAAGGTACGTGTGGATTTCCATTAAATTCCTACCAGAGGAGGGACTTTGAACAAGGAAGACTCTGGTGGATTTGGAGGTACAGTAATCCGGATCAAATTCTTGAACCAGTAATTTTTAAAGGATTGTTTAACATTGTGAAATAGAACATGGCTCTAGTGGTGAAATAGACTAGGGCAATGGTGGCTTAGTGGATAAATGCAATCGGTTACTGTTCCAAAGGTCAGAAGCTCAATCACCTCTGTTGGGCCCCTGAGCAAGTTCCTCAATCTTCAATTTCTCGGTTGTATATATAAAAAAATTGCAAGTCACTCTGGATAAGAGCATCAGCCAAATACTGTAAATGATAACATTTTTGATGATTTTATTTCATATGGGAGATTGTTGGGCTTGGCAGAGGTTATTCGGAGTGCTCGTCCAATTTTGCATAGACTCATGATATCTAATCCTAATAAAATCCATTTCAGTTGTATTTTCTTTTAGAAGTTATTTACAGTATCATCTTCAGGTTCCTACATGATGAACTATCCATATTTTATGAATGTATACCTTGAGGGGACCCCCATAGAGTTACAAAATAAAGAAAACTCATAACTTACTTCATGTGAAATTTTTAAATTATTTTACATTATGTTCACCACAAGTCACACAGTGGTGTAGTGAGGGAACCGATTGCTTAAAAAAAAGTTTATTTTCTGAATGTAAAACAGTTGCAGCCTCTGGACTCAGTCCACTTTTATAGTTCATCCAATTCATTAATGTATATTGAAGGCAGCTCATTGGATCAGAAACTAGCTACAGGACCAAAGACTTTAGCTCAGAAAGTACAGGAAGTTTTTCTCAGGGCGATACTGTATTTTCTTGATGCGGATTATATTTGGACAGCTATGATACACTTCTGATACAGTTCGGTAGATATTTCCCTAATAGGTGTGTGCAGTTAAAGACATGTTGCTGTTGTAATGTTACAATATGACCCAGTGTATCTGTTTCAGTGGTCACGGCTCTGGGAAGGACTCACTTCGGCCCTTTCCTAACAGGACCCAGAAAGAGTGCTGGAAAAGCCTATCTGAGTTGCCGTAGTAAACCACGATGGATGAAAGCCAATGAAATGCAAGCAAGAGTATAAGAAGAGCTGCCCGGTGGTCTGAATGGATAAAGGACAGGAGAGGTACTCACGTCAGTGAAAAAGTAAACAAGCATCTCTTTTACTTTTGACTTTAAAAATTAGATATGCAGAATATATTAAACATTTTCTCAAAGAAAAAAAATGACACGTCCTGATGTGCAGGGTAGAGGGGGTCCTTATGTCATTCATTCATTCATTTTCGGAACCGCTTAATCCAAATTAATGTCACAGGGAGGCTGGCGCCCGACTCCACGAAAATCAACAAAGTTCTTTCACAGCTTCTCACCACAGTCAGTGAGAGACATGGCTGGCCTTTGATAACCCATTTAGCATTTAGCTGCACTGGGGACACAGGAACATAAGAAAAGCAAATTAAAACAAGATTTTATAGTTTGATTTTACATTTTTTTAAACATGATGGCGTTCACATGTGCTCCATTTCTAGATTTCTAGGATTTAAGAATCAATGACCATAACAAACCAAGAGCTCGAGTTTGGGACATAGTTGTTATCCCAAGATAACTAACCAATCAGATCATGCTGTTCCCGTTTCATGTACTTAATAGGTTTTCCTTTGAGCTTCACAGCAAGAAGGTCCTGGGTTTGGGTCCCAGGCTTGGCAAGGGAGTGTCTGTGTGGAGTTGCATGTTCCCATGCTTATGTGGGTTTCCTCAGGGCACACTGGTTTCTTTCCACTGTCCAAAGATATGCAAGTTAGGCTCATTGAATGTTCTGAATTGCACCTAGGTGTGAGTGAAAGTGTGAATGGTTGCGGGTGTATTGGCTCTGGCGAGCTTTTCAAGGGTGTACCCTGCCTTTGCCCAGTGTCAGCTGATATAGGCTTTAGCCTCCCCTCGAGACCAGCAGGATTAAGCGGTTCAGCAAATAAATGAATGATTGAACTTTTTTAAGAAGCTAAAGTGTTACAGCCTCTGTTTTGGCTATCGGGGTGAGCTGTTGACATCGACCCCATCAAAGCATATAATCATGTGACCAACATGCTTTCCATATACAGGTATACCCTGGCTTACGTTGTTAATTGGTTCCAGGAGAGCCAACTTAAATCAAATTAGCTTGTCTCTAAGCTAGGCTAGGCTAAGGCTAGGCTGTGTAATGTTGCGCCTGGCGCATATGCATCGGACCCAAAAATGCAGGAGACTATGTAAGAAGATTCAACGATTTTATTTTGCACTTTGGAAAATCTAAATCACTGGAAATAATTTATCAATGGAAACTGGTCAAGCACGAAGCAGGACACCAGGAGTCAAAGAGATAGCAGGGAAACGGAATCACTGGGATGGACAATCTTCTGACGTCGGAGGGAAGCGCGCCACTTCTATTTATAGCTCGCTGATTGCTGAATGGAAACAGGTGCGCTCTATGAACCTCGCCTAGAGGTAGCAGCCACGATCCTCGCCAGCGCTTGCAATGAATGAAGAGAGAGTTAACGCCTCCAGCCAGCACAGACCATATCAAATAAGATCTATTTTATTGAACTTTATTTATTAAACCTTATTTTTATTTTATTTTTATATTTTTCTTTACCTTTTTGAAAACCGACTTATAATCGAGAACGACTTAACTCAAAACGACTTAAGCCGAGGTATGCCTATATTCTTCTGTAATCACCTGAAGAGAGAGGATGGGTTCACCACCCCTCGAAACAGATCTGTAGTGATAAATGAAGTTTCAATAGAAAGTCTTTGTCCTGTCCTTTTATTTTTACTTATATATATATATATATATATGTGTGTGTGTGTGTGTGTGTGTGTGTGTGTGTGTGTGTGTGTGTGTGTGTGTGTACATATTAATAAAATAAAATATGTAATACAGTAGTATTATTATTATGTAATAGTAAATGTATTTATATAGTACATAGTATACAACACATAAAGTATTAATTACAGTATAATAAAATTAGGCATGCATATAAAGTACATAATAAAGAACAATTAATAAATTTATAACTAACTGGTACCCGTACACGTACATTCTACTACAGTACTGCTGTATTCTATTGTACTATTCTGCTAGAGGCTCTGACGGATGTTTCTGCAGGACGAGGAACATCGTTATGGGCAGTTGTAACCTTTCTTTCTTCTTTTGGGCCAAAATGCCCTTATGCAGGGCCATGACCTCGTCGAGGCAATTACAGAACTCGTTCGCCCTTGGCATGTTGTCATCGTATTATTGGGCCGTCTGCTGCACTGCCCTTGTAGCATTTATCAAATCCTGGAGGTTCTCCACGGTACGGCTACGTTGAGGTTCGGCGGCGGCGGCGGCTGATTCCTCCTCTTTCTCCTCACTGGCAGACTTTGTGAGTTCAATAAGGTCCTTGTCCGTCAGAGGTTGTGAATGGTAGTCTATGAGTCCATCGACGTCCTCCGAAGTCATGTCAGAGAACCTTTCGTTGCCAGCATCCACGCCAGCTTCACAGCCTTCTCTATGGCGGAGTGATGAATTCTGAATGCGTGAAGCCCGCATAGTCATGGACGATTTGTGGCCACAGTTTCTTCCATGTCGAGTTCAGCGTCTGCCCCTTCATGTCTTCAAGGGCCTTGTGGATACTGGAGAGGCATGTTGCAATGCTGTACATCCTCCAGAAGTTCTTCGCACTGAAGCTCTCGTCCTCGTCGTGAATGACGGAGATGAGGCCCTCCATGGTGGTGCGCGTATACAGCGCCTTAAAGGTCCGAATGACGCCTCAATCCATGGGCTGAATCAAGGACGTCATGTTAAGGGGCAGGAACTCAATCTGGACGCTATCGTAGTGGAGGTCCGTGGCATATCTTCCGGCACAGTCCATCAGAAGGTGGACTTTGGAGGACTTTCAGAGGGGTTGAAGCCTCCAGCCTTGAAATCGCAC
The DNA here is from genome assembly GCA_024760905.1 of Plotosus lineatus. NCBI lineage: Eukaryota > Metazoa > Chordata > Actinopteri > Siluriformes > Plotosidae > Plotosus > Plotosus lineatus. The sequence goes on along the minus strand of CM045736.1, from coordinate 24,756,221 downwards.
TTGCAGACATCCTTGAACCTGAGGGTTGGGCATCCCTTTGACCTGGCTCTAGTAGCCAGCTCCCCGTACTGTAAGTCCCTGGGGATGCGGCCATCATCCATTCAAGTGACGTGGCCAAGCCATTGCAAGCATTTCTGGATCAGGATGGCAAACATACTGGGCACATCTGCTCTGGCCAGGACGTCGATGTTGGAGACACGGTCCTGACGAGGGATGCCCAGTAGTCTGCGAAGGCAGCGTTGGTGGAAGGCATTCAGCCGGCATTCCTGGCAGGAGTAGAGGGTCCATGTTTCACTTCCGTAAAGGAGAGTACTCAATACGCAGGCCTTGTAGACACTTATCTTGTTGTTGGTGATTAGCATAAAGTTGTCCCAGACTCGCTTTGCCAGACGGGCCATCACTGTCGATGCCTTGCCGGTACGGGAGTTCAGTTCAGTGTCTAGAGAGAGAGTGCTGGAGATGATCGATCCGAGGTATGTGAACTTTTCCACCACCTCGAGTGTGGTCACCGATGTTGATCCTGGGAGCACTGCTGACATCCTGGTCCATGACCGCAGTTTTATTAAGGCTGATGATGAGGCCAAACAGAGCAGGCACCAGCAAAGCGGTTGATAAGACACTGGAGCACTTCTTCGGTGTAGGCAGATCAGCATCATCAGCAAAGAGCGGCTCCCTGATGAGAACGCTCCGCACCTTGGTCTTTGCTCTGAGGCATGCCAGGTTAAAGAGGCCTCCATCACTCCTGGCATGGAGGAAGACTCCGAGTCCCGTAAGGCGTAGCGCAGGAGCAGGGAGAAAAAGATGCCAAAAAGAGTTGGAGCAAGGACACAACCCTGTGTCACACCATTCTTCACAGCCTTTTTTTCTGTTTGTAACTTGACTCCTTGAACAACCGCACAAGAATTCCTATGTATGTAAAAAGCACAAATGGCTATTAAAAATTCTGAATCCTGTATCCTGAATCTTGATCGGGAAAGGGTCTGAAGATGATCCATCAAACTGGACGATGCTGTTCATGTCCTGGTGAAATGACTTGATCATGCTCAAAAGCTTGGGGGGGACATACAATTCGCTGGAGAAGGGCAAAAAGTCTATCCCTGCTGACCAAGGCAAAAGCCTTGGTCAGTTTGATGAATGCCAAATAGAGGGGTTGTCTCTGCTCCCGGCACTTCTCTTGCAGCTGCCTCACAGAGAAGACCATATCTATGGTTGGCCTGGCTGCTCTGAATCCACACTGTGCCTCTGGATACACGCATTTGGCAAGTAGTTGTAGCCTGTTGAGGACGACACGGGCAAAGGCTTTGCCAACTATGCTTAGGAGTGAGATGCCACGATAGTTGTTGCAGTCACTTCGCTCCCCCTTGTTCTTGTAGAGGGTGATAATTTTGGCATCACGCATGTCTTGGTGAACAGCCCCTTCCTCCCAGCACTGCAGCAGGAGCTCATGAAGGTGTTTCAAGAGTGAGCTCTCCTTTGTGATTTTGATGATTTCAGGCAGGATGTTGTCACTGTCTGGAGCCTTGCCACTTGAGATGGAGTCTATCGCCTTGCTGAGCTCCTCGATGGTGGGTGGAGCATCAAGCTCATTCATAACAGACAGTGGAGGGATGTTCTCAAGGGCGAGACGGTGGTTTCTCTCGAGTAGAGCGCTTGGTAGTGCTCAGCCCATCTCTACATTTGTTTGCCACGATCCTTGATGACATCGCCTGTAGCTGATTTGAGTGGGGCGAGCTTAATGGCACTCGGACTGAAAGCCTTCTTCATGCCTTCGTACATTTTGCGTATGTTTCCAAGATCTGCAGAAAGCTGTATGCCCTGGCAGAGGTTAAGTCAGTAGTTGTTGGCGCAATCTTTTGTGCATTATTCCTCGCAGCGCACAGTGCAGCAAGTGTTCACACAGAGGGCTCCTTCTTGTGAGCGATTAGGGCCATCATTCCATCTCAGCGGCTCCTGCTTCAAACCAATCCGCTCTCTTCCCCACCTTCTTCCCAAAGGTGCCTATGGCAGTCTCAAACACAGCCTCATGGATGTGGATCCACCTTGCAGTAGCAGTCAGTGGGGCAGTCCGCCAGGGCTACATTTATGGCTTATGCATGGCGTTCCCACAGTTCAGGCACTGCAATCATAGCTGTGTTACTGATGAACATAGACATCTTCCTTGAAATACCAGGTAAACTCACTTTTACATTCAGCGAACGCCTCATTTTATGGTAACAGAGACTGATCAAATAAAATTGGTAAGTTTGATCTACGATTTTGCTACCAGTACACATGGGTGGTTATTAGACGTAAGATAAAAAAAATGGGGGGGTTCTACTTGGAGCGGTTAACACGTCTGAGGCAAAGACGTACCTTGGTGGCGACCAGGGAATGGAATGGTCGGTGTCACAGTCAGTGCTGTGGAAACTGCGTGTGACCAACACTTGGTTCAGCAGGGATCTCTTGGTGATGATGAAGTCCAGCTGATGCCAGTGGCTAGACTTTGGGTGTCTCCAGGACACTCGGTGGCAGTGTTTGGTGGAGAAGAATGTGTTGGTCAGATATAGGTCATGAATAGAGCAGAGCTCAAGAAGACGTTGGCCGTTCTCATTGAGCTTGCCGATGCCAAAGCAGCCAATGCAGTGGGACCAGGAGTCATGATCTGCCCCTGTCCGTCATAGTCACCAAGCAGAAACAGGTGCTCCTTGGCTGGTGATCTGCTGGATCCTGACTTCAAGTGCCTCATAGAATGCATTCTTCACTTCAGCTGAAGAGCAACGCATCGGAACATAGGCACTAAGGATGGTGGCTGGTCCAGAGGCGGTTGTAAGACAGATAGAGAGGACTCGCGGAGTGCCTGAGGATGGCAGTTCAACAGAGAACAGAAAGGAGTTTCGCACAGTGAATCCAACACTGTACAGGCGATGCTCGTCTGGCTCCTGTCCCTGCTAGAAGAACGTATAGTCCTTCTCCTTCAGGCAGCCGCTGCCCAGGAGTTGCGTCTCTTGCAGTGCTGCAATGTCAATATTAAGCCTCCTCAGCTCACAGTGGATAATGGTAGTTTTCCTGTCGTCGTTGATTTGCTGGAGATCGTCAGAGAGGCCAGGACACATTGTTCTGACGTTCCAGGTTGCCAGACTCAGCGCTGGCTGCTTTGTTTTTTTGTAGTTGCCTGGTGCAGAGTTTACAGTCCGTGCTTCAGCTTTTAGCCTACACTTTAAGCGCCCATTGAAGTTAGCGGACTGTGGCGGGCCAGCACCTTACTGGCTGGGGGCTGCCCAGCTAAAGGCGGGTGGTAGCTGGCCAGTGGGACACAATGATCCTTCCCACCGTCAGGAGATATCCCTAGGCACCCTAGATTACGCCAATTAGCCCTGGGCTTTTAATCAGTATCTGCATCTCCCCATGTCGAGCCGCTGCAGAAGGCGGCACTGGAATGACCTCTCCAGGGCACAGGCCAGGGCGAAGTTGTGTAAGAACTGAGATGCCCAGTCGACAGATCCCCCTTTTTGCCCTAGCTAGTAGTGCCCATCGGAAGGGGCTAGCCGATACAGTTGGTACCAACTTTCCTGCAGGAGTTGCCGGGAGGTGCCGCTACGCGGGGACCAAACCGCCTTCGGGGCTCCACTCTAGATTTTCTTCAGAGGGTGTCTCCCTTAGCCTTTGTCACTCCCGTGACGACCAGAAGGCAGTGGTGCTATTTGCCCATAGCTGGGGGTTGTGAATCAGAGTCTTCCTTCTCTTAGCCTTTACCTCAAGGGCTTTATCTGCAAGGCAGCAGATGGTTGACTTGTGAGTACCAAGGCATGTCCACACACCAGTGGGCCTGCATACTACACCTCTAGGGCTCAACCTGCTCTAAGATCCCCCACATATTTAGCCTGGGGCCGTGAGGTGCCCAGTTACCAGGGTGTGTAGGGAGGCAATGTGAGAGTCTTGACTTAGCATAAGCTTTGTACCGTTAGGAAGGACTTACGCACTTGACCTTCTTTTCACTCAATGAGCTAGATGGCGGCTGCAGATGAAGCTGGAAGCGAGAAGTCCAAGTAACTACACTACAGCTGCTTTACAGGACTAGGTGCTATGCTAAGTCCTGTGCAATGCACCTCACCCCATGTGTATATAATATCAATAAATACATATTCACCGCTACTAATGCTTATAACATATTCGACGTGATAAGCGCCCTTCTCCAATAAGCACCCCTTCCCATGTTTTTGATCTTACGTCTAATAACCACCCATGTGTATTGGGAGCAAATTCGTAGATCAAACTTACCAATTTTATTCGATCAGTCTCTGTAACCGTAAAATGAGGCGTTCACTGCCTGTAAAAGTGAGTTTACCTGGTATTTCAAGACCCCAAGCCACTGGGAAATGTCTATAATGTTCATTTGTAACAACACATTTTATTGTTCCCCCGTGCTTTAAAAAACAGGAAAATATTTTGCTGCTTTTTCTTGGTAAATGTCCAACAACCGATGAAACATTAGAAACTGCTACAACAAAACTATCGGATGTTCCGAATGATGGAGCAATGAGCCAGATGCGATCCTATCAGAAAGTGACGACGAGTATCTTTCACCCGATTCTCCTGTTCACTAACTTTATAAATTTCAGCACGTTCCTGTCCATGTGCTTTTGTTTATGTTCGTGTTGATTGGTTCAACTTGCCATGTGCTAAAGTTGTCATTCGTTTTGGCTCGATTTTACTTCCGGGAAAACGTTGAAAGGAACAACACGGGGAGGGAAAAGTAGGGGGTCTTTTTTAAAAGAAAATGCTGTTTTCTGTTTATTTTCAGCATTTATGTAAGTAGTTTGGTTAGGGGCAGTGGTGGCCTGGTGGTATATTGCGCTGGATCGCTGATCCTAAGGTTGGGGGATTGAGTCCCACTCCCCACAAGGTTGCCACTGTCTCCCCAGTGCAGCTAACTGGGTTATCAAAGGCCAGCCATGTCTCTCACTGTCTATGGTGTGAGGCATGTAAAAGAACCATTGCTGACTTTTGTAAAGAGTTGGCTGCAAAGCCATAAGTGTGTTTCTGTCCCTTGCTAAAGGGTTATGTCAGGAAGGGCATCCGGCATAAAACGTATGCCAAATCAAATGTGCGAGTCATTCGCTATGGCGACCCCAGATAAAGGGAAAAAGCCGAAAGGAAATCTCTCATGGAAGTAGTTTGGTTGATACCATAAAATGAATAACACAAATACCTCTTTTATTGTTCTATTATTCATATTTTCCACCTTGATAGGAATAATCCTTCCACTCCGCTGGTAACATTTTAATAAGACCCCCCAACCCCTCCAGTTTTTAAAGTGCCTGGGCGCTTATCACGTCAAATACAGTAATAACAATTAAACATTCAAAAATAATGCATAAGATGTAAATAAAATATAATTACAGCCACATACAGATGCGTGCTCACACATACAGATGTGTATACATGCACTCAGATGCACACCTCACATAAAAATGTAAGTAGTTTTATGGGTTGTTGTTTTTTTTGTTTGTTTTGTTTTTGGGGGGGTCATAATTGGCCTTGTTTTGTGGTATTTTCCTTAACGTTTTACCTATTTTCCCTAAATTTCCTTCTTTTTTATTTTTCAAAGAATATCTTTGAAAAACCTGCGATGTACTAAAGCCGCAGAAACTGAAACACAGAGTAGCGAAGGATCACGTACTTGGAGGAAACCCACACAAGCACAGGAAAGACATGCAAAGCAAACACAGAACTGCCCTCACCAAACTTGGGGCATGATTCCAGTTCCTTCTTGCCGTGAGGTGGATGTGCAACCACTATGCCATCGTGCTATCCAAATTTTCAAACATCAGCACATTCATTTTGAATAGAGCAAATCACAATTCGCACTAAGATCATACAAGGACAGCTTGTTTATTTTATCATTCCTTTTTTTTCACTGAACAGGTTTACATGCAGCATGGTGGGACTGTGATTAGCACATCCGTCTTACAGCAAGAAGGTCTTCGAACCAAGGTTCGAGTCCTATGCTCGGCTATTTGAACTTTCTCCCACAGTCTAAAAACATGCATGTTTGGCAAACTGGCTATTCGAAATTGTCCCTAGTTGTGAATGGGTGTGTGTATTGCCCTGTGACGGTCTGGTGAGCTACTCTGGGTGTACCTCGTCTTCACCCAGTGCCAGCTCACCACAACCCTTATAGAAAGATAAAGTGGTTTGGTAAATGAGTGGGTGTGATTTACAGGAATGTAAATAATGTTATGATTTTTGGTGTGTGTGTGTGTGTGTGTGTGTGTGTGTGTGTGTGTGTGTGTGTGTGTGTGTGTTGGGACACAGATCTGACTACCAGTAGTCTTGAGAAGGCACGATTAAGAACAGAGGGGATAAAAGGAACAGCAATGACCTTGGCTCGTCCCAGCCCACTTAGCTCTGCCACGATAATGAGACAATAGCCAACAGTAATAGTATCAGACATTAAAGCAATACGTCAAGATGCTGATTATCTGACATTGATTCTTCAGGAACTGGCAAAACAGCATTCATCAGGCTGCTGGCAGGCCACTTAAATCCAGATAAAGGAGCTGAGCGGGGTCTAAGATTCTATTTTTTGGCACCGAGCTTCACATTAACTCTTCAGAAGCAACCTGTTGTGTTCCACAGGAGAGGCCCTGATCCTCAACAGCAGCTACAAACCTTGAAAGATCGGCCCCAAATTCAAAGTACGATGCAGTTCTACATCTCTCAGTAACTTAAACACAGAGTCAGACACTGTAGCTATGTAACGCTTCCTGTGTGGTCACGTGTCATTACAGGGTAGCGTGTGCGCCCTGCTACATGAGTAGATCAGAGACGTGTACACCCACCCACAGTTTGTTACCAATGTCATGAAGCCCATGCATCATCGACATGATCGACATCATCATCAATCAAGATGGGAATGTTTTGGCTTGAAAACAGGTTGCGTGTGTGTATGTGTGTATGTGAGAAAGACAGAGAGAGAGAGAGAGAGAGAGAGAGAGAGAGAGGACAGAACGAGCACGGGGTGTGTGTGTGTGTGTGTGTGTGTGTGTGTGTGTGTGTGTGTGTGTGTGTGTGTGTGTGAGTGAGAGAGAGAAAGAGAGAGAGAGAGAGAGAGAGAGAGTTCCACCTGTTGTGATGCTTGTTACAGGTTCAGAACTTGTCCGGAGGAGAGCTTCAGAAATTAGCGTTGACTTTGTGTCTGGGTAAACCTGGAGACGTCTACCTGATAGATGAGCCTTCAGCGTACCTGGACTCCGAGCAACGATTGATGGCTGCCAGAGTTATTAAACGGTAATGTCACATTTATAAAGTACTTCCCTGGCGCTTGTATCAAAAAAAAACACACAGCACTCCTTTACCACCACTTCTTCTTCTTTTCCTTTCGGCTTTTCCCTTCAGGGGTCGCCACAGCGAATCATCTGCCTCCATCTCACCCTATCCTTTGCATCTTCTTCTCTTACACCAACGACCTTCATGTCCTCCTTCACCACATCCATGAATCGTCTCTTTGGTCTTCCTCTAGGCCTTTTGCCTGGTAGTTCCAGCCTCAGCATCCTATTACCAATATACTCACTATCCCTCCTCTGTACATGTCCAACCCATCTCAATCTAGCCTCTCTGACTTTGTCTCCAAAACGTCTTACATGTGCTGTCCCTCTAATGTGCTCATTCCTAATCCTATCCATCCTCGTTACTCCCAAAGAGAACCTCAACATTTTCATCTCTGCTACCTCCAACTCTGCCTCCTGTCTTTTCCCCAGGGCCACTGTTTCTAACCCATACAACATCGTTGGCCTCAACACCGTCTTGTACACTTTTCCTTTCATTCTTGCCGATACCCTCCGATCACACATCACACCGGACACTTTTCTCCAACCATTCCAACCTGCCTGCACACGCTTCTTCACCTCTTTTCCACACTCTCCATTGCTCTGGATTGTTGAGCCTAAGTACTTAAAATCCTCCACCTTTCTTATCTCTGCTCCCTGTAATCTCACCGTTCCTCTTTGGTCCTTGTCATTCATGCACATGTATTCTGTCTTACTGAGGCTAATCTTCATTCCCCTCCTTTCTAGGCCATACCTCCACCTCTCTAGGTTTTCCTGCACTTGTTCTCTGCTCTCACTACAGATCACAATGTCATCTGCAAACATCATAGTCCATGGGGAATCTTGTCTAACCTCGTCTGTCAGCCTGTCCATCACCATAGCAAACAAGAAGGGGCTGAGAGCTGACCCTTGATGCAGTCCCACCTCCACCTTGAACTCTTGTGTTACACCGACAGCACACCTCACCACTGTCTTACATCTCTCATACATGTCCTGCACCACTCTAACATACTTCTCTGCCATTCCAGACTTCCTCATGCAATACAACAGTTCTTCTCTCGGCACCCTGTCATATGCTTTCTCCAGATCCACAAAGGCACAATGCAGCTCCCTCTGACCTTCTCTGTACTTCTCCATTAACATCCTCAAGGCAAACACTGCATCTGTGGTGCTCTTTCTTGGCATGAAACCAAACTGTTGTTCACAAATGCTGACCTCTGCCCTTAGTCTAGCTTCCACTATTCTTTCCCATAACTTCATCGTATGGCTCATCAACTTTATCCCTCTGTAGTTGCCACAACTCTGCACGTCTCCCTTGTTCTTAAAAATGGGCACCAGCACACTTCTCCTCCATTCCTCTGGCATCCTATCACTCTCTAAGACCTTGTTAAATGTTCTTGTCAGAAAATCTACTGCTACCTCTCCTAGACACTTCCATACCTCCACCGGTATGTCATCAGGACCAACTGCCTTTCCATTCTTCATCCTCTTCAATGCCCTCCTCACTTCACCCTTACTAATCTTTGCTACTTCCTGGTCCTCAACAGTCACCTCTTCTACTCTTTTTCTCTCTTATTTTCCTCATTCATCAGCTCTTCAAAGTACTCTTTCCATCTTCCCAGCACACTTCTGTCATCAGTCAATACATTTCCCTCTCTGTCCTTTATCAATCTAACTTGCTGCACGTCCTTCCCATCTCTATTTCTCTGCTGTGCCAACCTGTATAAATCATTTTCTCCTCCTTACTTTCCAACCGAGCATACAAGTCATCAAACGCTCTGTTTGGCCTTTGACACTGCTACCTTTGCCTTACGCTGTGTCTCCCTGTACTCCTGTTTACTCTTTTCGGTTTTCTCAATGTCCCACTTCTTCTTAGCTAATCTCTTCCTTTGTACACACTCCTGCACTTCCTCATTCCACCATCAAGTCTCCTTATCTACTTTCCTTCCAGATGACACACCAAGTATTCTCCTACCTGTCTCCCTGATCTCATTAGCTGTAGTTGTCCAGTCATCTGGAAGCACTTCCTGACCACCCAAAGCCTGTTTCAACCCCTCCTTGAAGACAACCCGACACTCTTCCTTTTTCAACTTCCACCACTTTGTCTTCTGCTCTGCCTTTGCCTTCTTCACCTTCCTCACCATCAGCATCATCCTGCACACCACCATCCTATGCTGTTTGGCAACACTCACACCCGCTACTACTTTGCAGTCACTGACTTCCTTTAAATTACATCGCCTGCACAAGATGTAGTCTACCTGTGTGCTCCTACCTCCACTTTTATAAGTCACCCTATGCTCCTCTCTCTTCTGGAAGAAAGTATTCACCACAGCCATTTCCATTCTTTTTGCAAAATCTACCAACATCTGTCCTTCTGCTCCTGTCCTGGATACCAAACCTACCCATCACTTCCTCGTCCCTCTGTTTCCTGCACCAACATGTCCATTGAAGTCTGCCCCAATGACCACTCTTTCACCTCTGGGGGTACTCTGCATCACTTCATCTAACTCACTCCAGAATCTCTCCTTCTCTTCTCGCTCACATCCTGTCTGTGGGGCATAAGCACTAACAACATTGACCATCACACCTTTAATTTCTAACTTGAGACTCATCACTCTGTCTGACACTCTTTTCACTTCTAGAACATTCCTGGCAAACTCCTCCTTCAAGATGACTCCGACTCCATTTCTCTTCCCATCCACACCGTGATAAAACAGCTTAAACCCTGCTCCTAAGCTTCTAGCCTTGCGACCTTTCCACCTGGTCTCCTGAACACACAGTATGTCCACCTTCCTCCTCTGCATCATGTCAGCCAGCTCTCTACCTTTTCCTGTCATAGTTCCAACATTCAAAGTCCCTACTTTCAGTCCTAGACTCATGCCTTTCCTCTTCTCTCTCTGGCAACGGACACGCCTCCCGCCTCTCCTTCTTCGACGTCTTCGACCAACAGTAGTCCAATTTCCATCAGCACCCTGTTGGTTGACGGCACTGATGGCGGTCGTTGTTAACCCGGGCCTCGACCGATCCGGTATGTGATTCTTTCTTGTGATTCGCATAGTTTATTTGGCATTTGTTTTACGCCGGATGCCCTTCCTGACGCAACCCTCTGCATTTATCCGGGCTTGGGACCGGCGTGAGGGAGAGACACTGGTTTGTGCCCCTCCCTCACGGCTGCATTTCTCCTTTACCACCACCTCGTTCTCTATTTCTCTTTCTGGTTCTCTGCCTTTCTCTCTCACTGTCTCTCTCTCTCTCTATGTTGATCTCACTGTCTTTCTCTATCTCATTCCTCTCTCTCTCTCTCTCTCTCTCTCTTTCCCTTTCTCACTCTCTGCCTCCATCAGTCTATCATTCTGTTTTCTGTCTTTTCTCTCCCTCCCCATCTCTGTTTGTCGGGTTCTCTTATGTTTCTGTCTGTCTCTCTCACTGCTTCCTTTCATCTGTCTTTCCATCTTTTTGTCTCTCTCTCTCTCTCTAACTCTGTCTCTTTGTGTCTCCTCTGTCTGTCTTCATATTTTTGTCTCCCTGCATCTTTTTTGTCTCATTGTATCTCTTCTTCTCAGTGCTTGTTCATCTCTCTTTTTTGTCTTTCTGTCTCATTCTTTGTGTGTTTATCTATGTCTCTATTTGCCTCTTAGCCTACCTGTCTCTATTTTGTCTCTTTTGCCTCTGTCTCTTTTTTGTCTGTGTGTCATTGTATATCTCTCTGCATCTCTGTATGTCTTTCACTCTTTTTGCTTCTCATTTTGTCTCTCTCTCTCTCTCTCTCTCCCTCTCCCTCCCTCTCTCTCCTTGGTTCTCATTGTCTGTCTGGGATGCAGACAATAATCATTCTACATTAATAGTCATTCAATCTTTCACTTTCTGAACCATTTCATCCTAATTAGGGTCACAGGGAGGCTGGCGCTGATCTCAGCTGCCTCTGGGTGAGCACAGAGTACACCCTGGACAGCTCGCCAGGCCTTCGCAGGGCAGAAGCACACTGACGGCTATACAGCTACTCTTGACGAAAATCAGTGATGGTTCTTTACACCACAGATAGTGGAGAGACATAGTCCGCCTTTGATAGCCTGGTTAGCTGCACTGGTGACAACCTGATGATAATGGGACTTGAAACACCACCACCCCCCACCACCACCCCCAACCTTGGGATCAGTAATCTAGCACCCTACCACCGGGCCACCAGTGCCCCAGTTTGTAGATTTTTTTATCCATTATACTTCCACTATATACTTGTGCTTGCTTTAGTTACAGACCGCTTTTGTAGTGGAGCATGCTTCATCAAGGCCATGTACCTTGCTAACTGTGTCATTGTGTTTGATGGAGCTCAATCACAGAGGGTGACTGCTAACATGTGAGCATATGTCCGTACTTCATTACTTCGATCCTATACATGTTTTTATCTTCATCCACCTTACAAGCCACAGATTCTGCTTGTTGGCATGAACCAGTTTTTTTCACTGCTAGAGATTACATTCAGGAGGGACCCTAATAACTTCAGGGCAAGGATCAGTAAGCTCAATTCCATGAAGGTGAACTCATGGCACCTTCTGTCAACTTTTCTCCATGCTATGGTGCTTTGTAATCGGAAGCTTTAGGGGGATTTTAGCCAAGAAATTTGAGTTAAAGTCTCAGGAAAATGTTTCTATATGGTTTATAAAGTTACAATTCTGAAGTGAAATATTACATTTAACTGCAATATATGAGCAATATACAATACACTGTCAGTGACTGCAAAGTCATCGTGGGTGAGAGTGTTGCCAAACAGCATAGGATGGTGGTGTGCAGGATGACTCTGATGGTGAGAAAGGTGAAAAAGGCAAAGGCAGAGCAGAAGACAAAGTGGTGGAAGCTGAAAAAGGAAGAGTGTCGTGTTGTCTTCAAGGAGGAGTTGAAACAGGCTTTGGGTGGCCAGGAAGTGCTTCCAAATGACTGGACAACCACAGCAAATGTGATCAGGGACACAGGTAGGAGAGTACTTGGTGTGTCCTCTGGAAGGAAAGTAGATAAGGAGACTTGGTGGTGGAATGAGGAAGTGCAGGAGTGTGTACAAAGGAAAAGGTTAGCCAAGAAGAAGTGGGACATTGAGAGGACCGAAGAGAGTAAACAGGAGTACAGGGAGACACAGCGTAAGGCGAAAGTAGCAGTGGCTAAGGCCAAACAGAGGGCGTATGATGACTTGTATGATAGGTTGGATAGTAAAGAGGGAGAAAATGATCTATACAGGTTGGCACAGCAGAGAAATAGAGATGGGAAGGATGTGCAGCAAGTTAGATTGATAAAGGACAGAGAGGGAACTGTATTGACTAATGACAGAAGTGTGCTGGGAAGATGGAAAGAGTACTTTGAAGAGCTGATGAATGAGGAAAATGAGAGAGAAAAAGAGTAGAAGAGGTAACCATTGAGGAGCAGGATGTAGCAAAGATCAGTAAGGGTGAAGTGAGAAGGGCATTGAAGAGGATGAAGAATGGAAAGGCAGTTGGTCCTGATGATATACCTGTGGAGGTATGGAAGTGTCTAGGAGAGGTAGCAGTAGATTTTCTGACAAGAACATTCAACAAGGTACTAGAGAGTGAGCAGATGCCGGAGGAGTGGAGGAGAAGTGTGCTGGTGCCCATTTTTAAGAACAAGGGAGACGTGCAGAGTTGCAGCAACTACAGAGGGATAAAGTTGATGAGCCATACGATGAAGTTATGGGAAAGAATAGTGGAAGCTAGACTAAGGGCAGAGGTCAGCATTTGTGAAAAACAGTTTGGTTTCATGCCAAGAAAGAGCACCACAGATGCAATGTTTGCCTTGAGGATGTTAATAGAGAAGTACAGAGAAGGTCAGAGGGAGCTACATTGTGCCTTTGTGGATCTGGAAAAAGCATATGACAGGGTGCCAAGAGAAGAACTGTGGTATTGCATGAGGAAGTCGGGAGTGGCAGAGAAGTATGTTAGAGTGGTGCAGGACATGTATGAGAGATGTAAGACAGTGGTGAGGTGTGCTGTCGGTGTGACCGACGAATTCATGGTGGAGGTGGGACTGCATCAAGGGTCAGCTCTGAGCCCCTTCTTGTTTGCTATGGTGATGGACAGGCTGACAGACGAGGTGAGACAAGAATCGCCATGGACTGTGATGTTTGCAGATGACATCGTGATCTGTAGTGAGAGCAGAGAACAAGTGCAGGAAAATCTAGAGAGGTGGAGGTATGCCCTGGAAAGGAGAGGAATGAAGGTTAGCCTCAGAAAATCAGAATACATGTGTGTGAATGAGAAGGACCCAGGAGGAACGGTGATGTTACAGGGAGCAGAGATAACGAAGGTGGAGGATTTTAAGTACTTAGGCTCAACAATCCAGAGCAATGGAGAGTGTGGAAAAGAGGTGAAGAAGCGTGTGCAGGCAGGCTGGAATGGTTGGAGAAAAGTATCCGGTGTGATGTGCGATAGGAGAGTGTCAGCAAGAGTGAAGGGAAACGTGTACAAGATGGTGGTGAGGCCAGCGATGTTGTATGGCTTAGAAACAGTGGCGCTGAGGAAAAGGCAGGAGGCAGAGCTGGAGGTAGCAGAGATGAAAATGTTGAGGTTCTCCCTGGGAGTAACGAGGATGGATAGGATCAGAAATGAGTATATCAGAGGGACAGCCCACGTAAGATGTTTTGGAGACAAAGTCAGAGAGGCTAGATTGAGATGGTTTGGACATGTACAGAGGAGGGATAGTGAGTATATTGGCAGTAGGATGCTGAGGTTGGAACTACCAGGCAGAAGGCCTCGAGGAAGACCGAAGAAGAGATTTATGGATGTGGTGAAGGAAGACATGAAGGTCGTTGGAGTCAGAAAAGAAGATGCGGAGGACAGGGTGAGGTGGAGGCGGATGATTTGCTGTGGCGACCCCTGAAGGGAGCAGCCGAAAGTAAAAGAAGATACAATACACTGTCTAATTAAATTCTGCATGTAGCCTGCAGTACCATGTGTTACCAAAGGTGGAGACATTCCAAACATTCAAATCAGCTGACTCGCATTCATCTTCACCATCATTCATTCATTCATCCATCAATTCATTCATTCATTCATTCATTCATTTTCTGAACCGTTGAATCTGAATAAGGGTAGCAGGGATGGTGGTGTTTATCTCAACCGACACTAGGCGAAGGCAGGTACACACTTAAAAGATCACCAGACCATCATAGGGCCAACGCACACAACCATTCAGACCTTTATACACACATTGGGCCTTAATGTGCATCTCTTTGGACTGTCGGACAAAACTGAGGTTCAATGAGTAAACCCTTGCAAGCACATGAAGAACATGCAAATCCACACAGAGACTATCTTCTTGCTGTGAGACAGATGTGCTAGCCACTATGCTAGCTCGTCTTCCACCATACCGCACAATCCTCTGGTTAAAGGAGAAATTGGCTGTTCTCAGTCTCCCCTAAGTGTGAGTGTCAATAGTTTTGTGTGTGTGTGTGTGTGTGTGTGTGTCTATGTCTATGTGTGTCTATGTCTATTTGTGTCTATGTGTGTCTCTGTGTGTCTATGTGTGTGTGTTGGTCCTGTGATGAACTTATTGCCCACTATTGAACAGAGTCGGCTCCAACCTCCCAGTGATCATAGTGGGGTTGAGCAGCTCGGCAAATGAATGAATTAATTATTTATTTGTGAACAATATTTCTTCTATTCTTCAATAATCTACAGGATGTCGAACAGAAAAGAAGCGGTAACTATTTTTTCCTTGATGATTAATTCCACCACTTACAAAGTTCAAAAAAGAATGAAGGAGGAAAAACCAACATTTCTAAAAGCTATTTTGCGTAACTCTCGGTATTTAAGAGGCAACGCTCAACAGATAAATAAAATATTACACGAGAACCGTTTCCTGTTTGTAAAGCAATTGCAGAATCTGACCACTAGAGGTCAGCAGACTACCGGTACGTACTGCATTCACTGTGGTTCTGTAGTCTCTTGTCTTTAATTACGTGGATTAAAAGCATTTATTCATTTTCTGTAACCACTTAATCCTAATTAGGGTCGCGGGGAGGCTGGCGCCCATCCCATCCGACTCTGGGCGAAGGCAGAGTACACCCTGGACAATTCATCAGGCCATCGGAGGGCGAAAACATGCTGACTGCTATGCAGCCTCTCGTCAAAAGTCAGCACTGGTTTTTTTTGCATGAACCTCACACCATAGACAGTGAGAGACATGGCTGGCCTTTGATAACCCAGTTAGCTGCACTGGGAGGCAGTGACAGCCTGTTGAGAGTGGGGCTTGAACCCCCAACCTTAGGATCAGTGATCCAGCACCTTCACCACCAGGCTTCCACTGCCTGTATCAAAAGTGTTATGGATAACCGAAAGACTCTATTGTTGCTGAGTGGATATAATAAAATATTTATGATATGCAGGATCAGCGGCACAGTGGCGTAATGATTAGCACTTCTGCCTCACAGCAAGAAGATACTGGGTTTGAGTCCTGGGCTCGGGTATTTCTCCAGGCACTCCAGTTAACTTCCACAGTCCAAAAACATGAGCATTAGACTAATCTGCTGATTCAAATTGCCCCTAGGTGTGAATGGGTTTTTTGTGTGTGTGTGTGGGGGGGGGGGGGGGGGGGCACAGCCCTGCAAGGGTCAAGGGTTATTCAGGGTGTTTAGCCTTCGCCTCATGTCGGTTGAGCCTTCCCGTTACCCTAGTATTTATTTAATAGGACTAAAAGATTCAGCAAACGTGTGAGTGATGAGTTAATCAATATCATCATCTCAGTGACACTGATGTGATAGAAGTATATTTATTCAATAAATATAGATTTAAGGAGCAGGTGATATGAAGTGTTCATGGCTAGGAGGGAGGCTCGGGCTGGGGATTAGAGCCTAAACATTTTCAGCAGTGTATTTCTGTCATGCATATTTGAGGGAACTGCACTGAGCACAACATTTTAACCTGTCAAGGACCTAAGAGGACCTCACACCTCCCAGGATTGTTTACTGTAGTCTTCTGAAAACTCTGCTGTGCATGCAATAACCACCACATACTCGTTTTACTGCTGCATAAGAGTGAAAGCGACGTCTGTGAATACGCTGCTCTCTGCCTGCTCTGTGGCTTATTTAGAATGACGACTAGCAAGATCACCCAAGATAAAGATGTTGACTTTTTTTCATTTGGCTATTTTATATATTTTAACTTTCATTCATTCATTCATTTATTATCTAACCCGTTTAATTATAATTAGGGTTACAGAGAGGCTGATACTCTCATCATAGCTGACTCTGGGAAAAGGCGGGTTACACACTGGACAGCTCGCCGAGCCGTTGCAGAGCCAACACGCATATAAGTATTATACTCTCATTCCCACCTATGGATGATTTGGGACAACCAGACGACTGTGCCAATTTTTGAAGTTTGGGAGGAAACCAGAGTACCCGGAGTAAACCCACTCATGCATGGAGACAACGTTTTACATTGTGCTTCACACTGAAACAGCCCAAGCCTGGGAATGGAAGCCAGGTCTTCTTGCTGTGAGGCCGACGTGCTAACCAGAGCGCTGCAATGCAGCCCATGTTTTAATTTTTCGAATTTCAGTTAAAGGTCCAGCGTGTTGGATTTAACGGTACCTAACGGCATCTTGTGGCGAGGTTCCAGATTGCAAATAACTGATATTTTATTGCCAATCCCTCCCCTTTATAGCCTGTATGGTTCTGGTTGTATAAAACATGGACCTGCAAGATGTCGGCCCCCATGAGAAGGGACCTACTCCCCATGCAGATATAAATAGCTTATTCTTGCACATTAACTTCCTTAGTTGTTTACTTACTCAAACTGGGGTCATGGCGAGGTTCGTGCCTATCCCAGGCAACACTGGACAAAGGCCAGGTACACCCTGAACAGCTCACCAGACCATCCCAGTGCAACACACATACAACCATTCCCACTCACATCCACACTGGGGTGGGGGGTGGGGGGGTGTTGCAATTTGGAGCTCAGCTAATGTGCATGTCTTTGAATTTTGGGAGGAAACTAGAGTAATCAGAGGAAACCCACACAAGCACGAGGAGAACGTGCAAACTCCACAGAGAAAGTCCCGAGCCCGGAGAACGTACAGTATTTGCTGTGACGTGGACGTGCTAAGTTCACAAAATAAATCAGTATTAAAGCGGTTTGATTCACAGTTAAAGCGGTCCGTGGTTGCGGAAAGTTTATGAACCCTTTGTTTATAAAATGCAGAATGTTTTGCTTCAGTGGGAATCAAAGCCGTAGTTGATCCAAGAAAATGAATCCAGGGATGCAGTGTATGCGGTGAATTGTTCGACTCATCTGTCTGATGTTATTTAAGCACATTTATTATCTATATTGAACTTTTTCATGTTTACAGAACAGATGGTTCTACTCTGCTCAGTCCATTTAAGACGTAATTTTGTTTGCAGCTGCATTACATTACTGAGATCCCAGGACTGGATGTAACACAAGCAACTGCAGTTATCAATTTATCTGCAGGTTCAACAACCACACAATATTCACCACACACACACACACACACACACACACACACACATACACACACAAACACACACACTGTGTACATTTTGTTTGTTCAGATACGAGCCTTTTGTAAATGCTGTGACGTTTGAATCAGCATTAGAGATATAAATAACGCTAAAAAAAATACAGCTTAACGGTTATCATGCTAAGCACATACCCCACATGGGAAAGCTTATCAGAGGCTAGTGGCTAGTCAGGGACCGTGAACGAGGAGGGTCTGTCTCAGTGTCTTTAGAGTGCTGTGGTTAATTGGCGCTGATCGATGGTGCTCCTCTGCTCGAAACCGAGGGTGTATGGAGAGTGTGAGCGAAAGGGCGGGAGGGAAGGGAGGGTGGATAAACCTGATATCCACAAGCCCTCTCGGAAATCAGCCGGTTCGATGAAGGCAGTTTACCGGGATAACTGTACGACCTTCGACCCCCGCTGCTATAGTTAGAGCTTTCTGGTCTCTGTGATGGCAGAGAGAAGATCGATGGAGCGTTTGGTGGTGACATCATGCCTCTCAGACCTCATTCCTCTCAAATACACATGAGGCCCACGGAATTGTCTTTATTTATCATGAAACAAAGACAACACAGATTACATGCTCCATGCTATATATGCCACAGCAAATCATCTGCCTTCATCTCACCCTATCTTCTGCATCTTCTTCTCTTACACCAACAACCTTCATGTCCTCCTTCACCACATCCATAAATCTCCTCTTTGGTCTTCCTCTAAGCCTTCTGCCTGGTTGTTCCAATGTCAGCATACTACTACCAATATATTCACTATCCCTCCTCTGTACATGTCCAAACCATCTCAATCTAGCCTCTCTGACTTTGTCTCCAGTACCTCTTACATGTGCTGTCCCTCTGATGTACTCATTCCTGATCCTATCCATCCTCATTACTCCCAAAGAGAACCTCAACATTTTCATCTCTGCTACCTCCAGTTCTGCCTCCTGTCATTTCCCCAGTGCCACTGTTTCTAAACCATACAACATTGCTGGCCTCAACACCGTCTTGTACACTTTTCCTTTCATTCTTGCCAATATTTTCCGATCACACATCACAACGGACACTTATCTCCAACCATTCCAACCTGCCTGCACACGTTTCTTCACCTCTTTTCCACACTCTCCATTGCTCTGGATTGTTGAGCCTAAGTATTTCAAATCCTCCACCTTCTTTATCTCTGCTCCCTGTAACCTTACCGTTCCTCTTGGGTCCTTGACGTTCACACACATGTATTCTGTCTTACTGAGACTAACCTTCATTCCCCTCCTTTCCAGGGCATACCTCCACCTCTCTAGATTTTCCTCCACTTGTTCTCTGCTCTCACTACAGATCACAATGTCATCTGCAAACATCATAGTCCATGGAGATTCTTGTCTAACCTCGTCTGTCAGCCTGTCCATCCTCATAGCAAACAAGAAGGGGCTCAGAGCTGACCCTTGATGCAGTCCCACCTCCACCTTGAACTCTTCTGTCACGCCGACAGCACACCTCACCACTGTCTTACATCTCTCATACATGTCCTGCACCACTCTAACATACTTCTCTGCCACTCCAGACCTCCTCATGCAATACCACAGCTCCTCTCTCGGCACCCTGTCATATGCTTTCTCCAGATCCACAAAGGCACAATGCAGCTCCCTCTAACCTTCTCTGTACTTCTCTATTAACATCTTCAAAGCAAACACTGCATGTGTGGTGCCCTTCCTTGGCATGAAACCAAACTGTTTTTCACAGATGCTGACCTCTGCCCTTAGTCTAGCTTCCACTATTCTTTCCCATAACTTCAATGTATGGCTCACCAACTTGATCCCTCTGTAGTTGCCACAACTCTGCATATCTCCCTTGTTCTTAAAAATGTGCACCAGCACACTTCTCCTCCATTCCTCCGGCATCCTCTCACTCTCTAAGACCTTGTTGAATGTTCTTATCAGAAAATCGACTGCTATCTCTCCTAGACACTTCCATGCCTCCACCGGTATGTCATCAGGACCAACTGCCTTTCCACTCGACATCCTCTACAATGCTCTCCACACTTCACTCTTGCTAATCTTTGCTACTTCCCGGTCTTCAACGGTCACCTCTTCTACTCTTTTTTCTCTCTCATTTTCCTCATACATCAGCTCTCTATGACTGTGTGTGTATATATAAATTATATATATATATATATATATATATATATGTGTGTGTGTGTGTGTGTGTGTGTGTGTGTGTGGGCAGTGGTCCTAAGCTGATCCTAAGGTTGAGGGTTCGAGTCCCACTCTCCACAGGGTTGTCACTGTCCCACCCAGTTCAGCTAGCTTATCAAAAGCGGGCCATATCTCTCACTGGCTATGGTGAGAGGCATATAAAACAACCATTGCTGATTATCGTAAAAGAGTAGGCAGCAAAGCTGTCAGCGTGTTTCTGTCCCTTGCTAAACGGTTGTATCAGGAAGGGCATCCAATGTAAAAACCTATGCCAAATCAAGCATGCGGATCGGATGATTCGCTGTGGCTACCCTGAGAAAGGGAAAAGCCGAAAGAAGTCTATATATATATATATATATATATATATATATATATATATATATATACTAGTCCTTCTAAAAAAAATTTGCATATTGTGATAAAGTTCATTATTTTCTGTAATATACTGATAAAAAAATTAAACTTTCATATATTTTAGATTTATTGCACTGAAATATTTCAGGTCTTTTATTGTTTTAATACTGATGATTTTGACATACAGCTCATGAAAAAAAATTAGCATATCATGGAAAGGTACTCTAAATGAGCTATTAACCTAATCATCTGAATCAACCAATTAACTCTAAACACCTGCAAAAGATTCCTGAGGCTTTTAAAAACTAGCCTGGTTCATTACTCAAAACCGCAATCATGGGTAAGACTGCCAACTTGACTGCTGTCCAGAAGACCACCATTGACACCCTCAAGCAAGAGGGCAAGACACAAAAAGAAATCTCTGGGCGAATAGGCTGTTCCCAGAGTGCTCTATCAAGGCACCTCAGTGGGATGTCTGTGGGAAGGAAAAAGTGTGACAGAAAACGCTGCACAACCAGAAGAGGTGACCGGACCCTGAGGAAGATTGTGGAGAAAGGCCGATTCCAGACCTTGGGGGACCTGTGGAAGCAGTTGACTGGGCTACAGGTGCCGCATTCCCCAGGTCAAGCCAGTTTTGAACCAGAAACAGCGGCAGAAGCGCCTGACCTGGGCTACAGAGAAGCAGCACTGGACTGTTGCTCAGTGGTCCAAAGTACTTTTTTCGGATGAAAGCAAATTTTGCATGTCATTCAGAAATCAAGGAGCCAGAGTCTGGAGGAAAACTGGGGAGAAGGAATTGCCAAAATGCCTGAAGCCAGTGTCAAGTACCCACAGTCAGTGATGGTCTGGGGTGCCATGTCAGCTGCTGGTGTTGGTCCACTGTGTTTTATCAAGGGCAGGGTCAATGCAGCTAGCTATCAGGAGATTTTGGAGCACTTCATGTTTCTATCTGCTGAACAGCTTTATGGAGATGAATATTTCATTTGTCAGCACGACCTGGCACCTGCTCACAGTGCCAAAACCACTGCTAAATGGTTTACTGACCATGGTATTACTGTGCTCAATTGGCCTGCCATCTCTCCTGACCTGAAGCCCATAGAGAATCTGTGGGATATTGTGAAGAGAAAATTGAGAGACACCAGACCCAACTCTGTGGATGAGCTTAAGGCCTCTATCGAAGCATCCTGGGCCTCCATAACACCTCAGCAGTGCCACAGGCTGATTGCCTCCATGCCACGCCGCATTGAAGCAGTCATTTCTGCAAAAGGATTTCCGACCAAGTATTGAGTGCATAACTGAACATAATTATTTGAAGGTTCACTTTTTTTTGTATTAAAAACACCTTTTTTTTATTGGTCGGATGAAATATGCTAATTTTTTGAGATAGGAATTTTGGGTTTTCATGAGCTGTATGCCAAAAACATCAGTATTAAAACAATAAAAGACCTGAAATATTTCAGTTGGTGTACAATGAATCTAAAATATATGAAAGTTTAATTTTTATCAGTACATTACAGAAAATAATGAACTTTATCACAATATGCTAATTTTTTTAGAAGGACTAGTATAGTGTTTCCGCCCTGCGATGGCCTGGCAAGCAGTCCAGGGTGTACTCTCCCCTTGCCCAGAGTCGGCCGAGATGGGCACCAGCCTCCACGTGACCCTAATTAGGATTGAGCAATTCAGAAAGTGAATGAAAGAACAGTGATGGTGATGTAATGTGACTTAGTGGTGCAAGTTACTGTAATCTAATGTAATTCTGAACAGCACATCCCATTGGTGTTTTATTCCTCCAACATCACGGAAAGTCGACAATTGTTTATTCACTGAAGAATGATGTTTCTTCCATTTTTTTGACCATTTATAGCTGCATTTAATTCTGTAAAGCAACGAACATATACAAAACAATTTAATTCCTGTTATTCATGGCATTATAGCAGCTATAAATGGTTGTTCTCTCACCAGCCTTTCTTTCTCATGGTCCTTTCTGAAGGACACACCTCTATTCTGAACAATGTTTTATGTCAAAAAACTTTACATCTAGTTCTGACTCCGGGGAATCCCTCCATGAATGCTAGAAAAATAACCCAGAGAATATACAGTAATTTCACATGATTTTTAATCACATTACATGGATAATCCACCATACTGAGTAACATCCAGTTGTTACTATGGAAACAATAAGGTACAGTATTAGCATAGAGCGATGAACTGAAAGTGTACCATACTGCCTAATGGTATGTCTATAAAATATTTTCTAAAGGTCCTTTTGTGATGATAATAGTAGTAATAATATTAATAATAATAATGATGATGATAATAATAATAGTAATAATAATAATAATAATAATAATAATGCCACACACCTATGTGCCTCTCATCTCTCTTGTAATGATGTAATGGTTCATTTATAAGCAGCGATCTCATATCTTTCTCTACAACAAAAACACAAAGCATGGGGAATCTTGCCTTTATTTAAAACTGTATTTCTGTTACTCTACACAAAAAGGGTGATGTCAGTGTTTTATCACTTACAATATCTCCAGATGGATACCTCCCGCCCCCACACTATCTCTCGCTCTCTCTCTCTCTCTCTCTCTCTCTCTCTCTCTCTCTCTCTCTCTCTCTCACACACACACACACACACACATAAACTCATCTCATGAGAAATGACCTCATTGTCTTGTGTTAGAGGAACATCTGTGGGATGCTCAGTACATTATCATTACTGCAGTCCACACACTGATTTCAAGAAACATTCTGAGTTAAAGTAATTTCATCACCCAATAGGGGTTTTAACGAGAAGTGAATCGATTATTCATTCATTCATTTTCTGAACCACTAAATCCTAATAAGGGTTGCAGAGAGGCTGGCACCCATCTCAGCCAATTCAGGGCAAGGGCAGAGTACACCCTGGACAGCTCACCAGGCCATTGCAAGGCAGAAACACGCTTAGGGCTATGCAGCTACTCATGATGAAAGTCCCAATGGTTCTTTTACATGAACCTCTCACCACAGACATTGTGAGACATGACTGGCCTTTGATAACCCAGTTAGCTCTACTGGTGGGACACTGACAACTCGTTGACACTGGGGCTTAGTATCAGTAATCCAGCACCTTACCACCAGGCCACCACTGCCCATGAAACAATTTTATATATGTACAGTACACACTCTATCTGCCTTCCATAATTATTGGCACCCTTGGTTAAGAACCTTAAAATAAATTCTATTTTCAAGTGAATTTTAAGGGGGGAAATCCCTGACTAAGAAGTAGGTATTTTTCATAAAACCCCCTGTTCCACAGTTATTGGCCCTAACAATTAAAGTATTTTGGTGATTTCTACAGTAGTTTATAAAGTTGATCAGAGTATTTAGGAACATTTAATTAGTAATTCTTCATTTCCTGTTTCCCTGTGGAATAAATATACAGTAATGGTATTTTTCTTATCCATTCTTGAACATTGGAAAGACAAAGGAACACACCATTCAAGTCATTCAACAACTACAAGAAAATTGCCCCTTGCCTGTACCTGCACATATCTACTGTCAGAGGAACCGTTAAGCGGTTTAAAATCCAGTGAACAGAAAACAAACAAGAAGAACAGTGGTAAATAAACCTGAACGAGGATGCAAGTTTATTTTGCCACCACATACCATGAGGAAGATGGCAAAGGAAATAGAAAGTTGTCAAGAGTTCACTGTTAAATAATTGCAACAAATGGGAGCATCTTGGGGTCACAAAGTCTTCAAAGCAACCATCAGGTGCCATCTACATGCCAACAACCTGTCTAAGAGGCATGCACGGAAAAATCATTTTCTCACAGTTATAAACGCAAATGTCTGGAGTTTGCTAAGCTGTACTGGAACTTCAACTGGGACCGTGTGGTTTAGTCCGCTGAGTATAAGATAGAGCTTATTGGAAACAAACACTCTAAGTGGGTCTAGTGGAACACAAAAGATGAGTATGCAGAAAAGCACATCATGCCCAGTGTGAAGTACGGGAGAGGATCGGTGATGCTGTGGGCCTGTTTCTCTCTCAGAGGCCCTGGGAACCTTCTTAGGGTGCATAGCATCATGAACACTGAAATACCAGGAAATTTTAAATCAAAATCTGGTGGCCTCCGCCTGAAAGCTGAAAACAGGTCGTCACCGGGTCTTTCAGCAAGATAATCACTCGAAACATGTGGCCCAATCTACACAGAAAGGGTTCACCAGACGCAGATTCAAGTTCCTCCCATGGCCATCTCAGTCCTCAGAGCTCAACCCCATTGAAACCGTGTGGAGTGAGCTGAAGAGAAGAGTGCAGAGGAGAGGACCAGGTCACTGGATGATCTTAGAAAGATTGTACAAAAAGGTACAGTCCAAGATCACAAATGTTTGTATTCTCCCATTTTGGGAATCATTATAGGAGAAGATTAGGTGCTGTTTTGTTGGAAAAAGGCGATTGTACAAAGCATTAGCATCAGGGGAATAAGAATTGTGGCACACATGATGTTTGATGTAAAATAATTATTTCTTAATGTGGGTTTTTTCCAACTGAATAAATACACTTGAATTAAAGGATGGCTTTTCTTCTTTTTTCATGGTGAGCCGATATTATTTTGGAAAAAAAAAACAAAACAAAACGGAATTTATTAGAAGCTAAAGAACATCTTAACCAGGGGTGCCAATAATTATGAGTGTGTGTGTGTATGTGCGCGCGCTGTTTTTGGGATCTAACACACTCAGAAGGAAAGTGCTATCCACCCCCTCATACAACTAACTTCAATTATTCATTATCTTTTAAGAGAAACTCAAGTTCGCAGAGAACTTGTTATCTAAATTTAATCCCCCCCCCCCCCCCCTCCATTTTCTCCCCAGTTTAGTCGTATCCAATTCCCTCCCATCAAGTATTCCCTTCACACCCTATCACACGACCACCACCATCCACGGGAGGCAAAAGCATGCACACACACCCCCTTCAGGATATGCAATGCTAGCCATCCATACTCTTTTTGAACTTGTGTATTTGGGGGCGGTCTAACATACTCGGAGAGAAAGTGCTATCCGCCCCCTCGTACGAATGCGCTCACAGATGCCCATGATTGGCTGGCGATCATTATGAGTGACAGGGATATGAGTGTATGCTGTCCCTCCCTTTCGCCCGAGGGAGCTCGGCCAATTAGCTAGCATGGACTCCCAGGCATGGAAAACTGTGGCATGAACCCGGATTCGAACTTGTGCTATCTGGGTTAATAGTCACACTCCATGTTCGATGTACCACTTGTGTACCGATTTATCCAAACCAATCTCCAATTATCCAATTTCTTGTTTTTTTCAGCGGAAAAGAAAAACCTTTGGAAAATTAAGAACATTTTCTTGTTTCAATGGTGGCGGCACACATATGCATTGGGTTGCCTGTGTGGGCATGTGAGCATGGAACAAACAAATATGGGCTTATTGCTTTAAGACATTTGTATAAATATGGAGCACCACTAAAAATCTTGTTTTTGTTTACTTTTCTTTTACTCCTGTGTAGTTTATACAAAAAAACAATTCTTCTTCTCAAGTGATGGTTCATCTCATGTTTTTTTATTCAATATCCACCTTGTCCTTATCAAATAATTATGTTCAAAACTCTTGAACCTCACTCTACCTTCCACTTAAGGAAAAAAAAAAATTTATTTGATGATATCTGCATTATGACATCTAGGCAAGCATTAGTTTTCTGGCACAAAATTTTATGCCACAAAAATGCAAATTCTACAAAAGACCACTTTTATGACAAAAACAGATGCAGGCTCTTGGATTTTCCTGCAAAAATAAGAAATAAAGATGACTTTTAAAAACTACAGGAAAACTCTGTGTGTGTGGTTCTCCAACATGTTCAGTAAAACATAATCTCCCTTGAAAAGTGGATGAAAAAGTTGACCTGAGGCGTAAATAGTGTCACCAGTACATTTTATTTACTGCTGTTTTGTGTGTGTGTGTGTGTGTGTGTGTGTGTGTGTGTGTGTGTGTGTGTGTGTGTGTGTGTGTGTGTGTGTGAAATATGACTAATAGCTTACACAGCTCACACCTCACAAGGCTCTGAGATCACTCATTCTCACTCATTTGCTAAACCGCTTAATTCTATTAGGGTTGTGGGAAAGCTGGTGCCCATCTCAGCCAACATAAGCCAATGGAAAGTTACACCCCAGACAGCTTGGGAGACCACTACAGAGCTAACACACATACCTCCATTTGCACATAGCCTAACATGTAGGGGAAATTGGGAACAGCCAATCAGCCTAATGTGCATGTCTTTGGACTGCGGTGGAAAACGGAGTACACAGAAGAACAGGGAGAACATAGAAACTTCACACAAAAATGCCTAAGGACCTGAACCTGGGACCTTCGTGCTGTAAGGTAGATGTGTCAATCACTACGCTATCATGCCACCCTAAACATGCACACATACAAACATGCATACTAGGTGGCATGGTGGCATAGTCCTCTGCATGTCTGCCTCACAACAAGAAGGTTCGATTCCCAGCTCAAGTGCTTCTGTGTGGAATTTTCATGTTCTCTGCATGCTTGAGTGGGTTCCCTCTGGGTATTCCGGTTTTCCACCCACTGTCCAAAAACATGCACAGTAAGCTAATTGGCTGTTCCAAATCATCCCCAGGTGTGAGAATGAGTGCTCTCTGGGGTGTATCCCGCCCTCGCTCAGTCGGCTGACATGGGCTCCAGCATTCACATAACCTTAATTAGGATTAAGCAGCTTAGAAAATGAAAATTAATTGATGAATATATATATATATATATATATATATATATATACGGTATTTTATTTTTATGTATTGTAACACTTTGGTACTTTTATTTGTGCCGAGCAGTTTTTGTAATACTTTTATATTTTACTTATATTTTGTAATTGTACTAAACCTCACTGATTCACGTCAAGGTTTATTGGCTCAGTCTGATTTACTTACAATGAATTAAACATCTCAGAGAATTATTCCTGTCTTATTGTCCCTATTCTCCAGGTTTTCACTTCACATATTTGTCTTTTATGTCTCACAAAGTCTGTTAATAATCCATTAACAGCTTCAGTGAATGGCCTTGGAGAACCTGACATCATCATCATACTCGAGCTGGAGTTAATATAAAGCATAAATCTGTCATAACATCCCAATAATTCGGACTCAAGCGGCAAAAAAAAAGACATCCATGCAACTGACTAAGTGAGTCGATGAGTACAGTGTATTTATTTTAAGGAGATGAAGAGGTGGTGGTGAGAAAGCGGTCTTATTAGTGGAGTATGTATGTTGAGATGTTTGTATACTGTATGATTTGTAATACAGTATTTTAGCTAAAATGGGCCGCCTGTGGGAAGATAGTGATCTTGAGGTGTTCCTTGAAAACCCATGTTATATACGTATATCTAAATGGAAGTACTTGGTGTGTTTACAGGGCTGAGTCACAGTGGTTGGTTTAACCCACAAAAACTGGGGAAAATGAGATAAGGTGATAGTCTGACAGATGTGGATTAGGTCTACCTGTGCCAGAATGGTCTCTTCATCTTTCTTACAACCTTGGATCATGAATCATGAGTATTATCCCTGATTTTTATTTATTTTTTCTATGCAAAAACATTCTCTTTCATTGTTTAGACCACTGTGGTTCTCAGTCCTGTGTTTATTGGTAAGCCTCATCATGGGGACATTCTCGCACTTATAAAGAAATACAGACATGGGAATTTGCTGTAGGAAATGTGTATCTGATCACATTTTCCCCAAGGAGCTACCATAACCTCTTCACAAAACTGTTTTGTTGGCGGTATTGTAATCACCAGCATTTGGGTCTCCATTTGTCACTTTTTTATCATATGAATTTTCACCAAATTTGGTGGGAACACTACCCTCCGTGAGTTCCAGAAATTGTTTGATTTTTAAATGTCTAGGTCAAAGGTAAAGGTCAGATCAAGGTTACTAATAGTTGGAGATATATCATATAACTTCCAAATGAGTGCTAATAGATATGACATTACAGTGGAACTTCGATGGTCGAATGACTCTTCATTCGAACAAATCGGAGTTCGATCAAAAAATATGAGAAAATATGCCTCGGTGTTCGAACAAATGATCAGAGTTCGAAAAGAGCAGAGCCGCATGTGTTGAACGCTGCTCAGTGTCCAGTACTTTGAACAGCCCGAGAGAGTGTCTCGTACTGCGTATTGTGTTTATTCATTACATTACAGCTAATTAAACCTGTAACCCCGAGTCCTAAGAAAAGCAGAAGTAATTCTACTTGAAAGGAAAAAAGGAAAGTCGTGAGAATGTGAAGAATCAACTGCGATCAAGAGACAGAGAAGGGAAAACCGCTACGCTCCCTCAAAGCAATAACCCCTCGCCCCATCACAACGCAACCAGAAAGGTATGTACACTACATAATTAGGTTAATTATTATGTATTATAACATTTTACTCTTTTGTACATTTAATGTATGTACTTTATATTAATATGTTTCATAAATGAACCTTGTTTTCAAATTATATAAAAATGTATTGATGAAAGTAGACATTCATCTGAATGCATTAATCAAGTTTTAACTATTTATTTTAAGAAATATTGTTTCACTCTTCAAACAAATCGGTAATTGACCATACCTTTGGAACAAATTTTGTTCGAAAACCGAGGTTCCACTGTACTATGGAACATTAATTTAAAAAACAGTTACTGTATAGACTTTCAGATGAGACAATTACTTTTGACCTTGAATGACCTTGAAAGGCTAAACCCTCATAAATTGTCAACCTTTTTCAGCAATTTGGTCCCATCCATGTACTACAGAACATTCTTTATGATGTAGCAATTCCCTGTAAAGTATTTATTTAAAATTAATAATGTGATTCATGTTCTGGGATTACTCTATATCGTATAGATAAATAAATTTAATATTTAAAAATGATATACTTACTATATACCATTTCATAATTTGTTCTTTGTTGCTCAGTAACAAAAAAGTCGATTTTGCTTTGTGTTGAGTCACATCACACTACTCTGTTGTTGATTATTTTCCTGTTTTTCCAAAGTGATCAGATGGAGGATGGAAAATTCCCTTTCGATAAGCATCAAACTTGGATACACCCACTAGGTGTGAAGTATTTAACACTGTTGCCTTGTCCTTAATTTAAGAGAACATGGCAGCTGTTCCAGTCACCTGCTGCTCAAAGCCACATCTCACACCTCCTCCATGCAGAGGAACGGACCATCCTTCTCACCCGTGGGAGTCCGAAAGACAACTGCGTGTTAGAAATGGCTGTTGGCTCTCTGTACAATGCTCATTTTACACACACCCCCTGTGTCTATATAACGCCTTGTCAGTTTGAGTTAAATGCCAGTCATCCAAACAGTTATTAAGTCAAACAGAGGAAACCAGTGTTGTATTACTGTACAGTAACACTACAGAACAGTACGGATAACACAGTGAGGGTGTTTTCCTCCCTCAGTCCTTAAAAATATACACACAGCTAGAGTGACACTCACAAAATCAAGATACCTTTACTATGTAGCATGGAAAACTGCAAATGTGTAAAGGTAAGGTGAAGTTTGTTGGGATTTTTACACCCAAGCCATAGTGGCTCATCAGGCCGGTGCTTATCCCCGGTTTCTGTAGCGTGAAGCAACCAGGAGTACAACTCCTCCTGGATGGGACGCTAGTCCATCGCAGGTTACATTTCCAGTATATTTTACCGGTACCCAGTTATACTGCTGGATGAACAGATGCCCTCTTGTGGTTAAGACCTTGCCCAGAGGTTTTAGCATAGTGGGGGTCTAACTGGGATTTGAACACACAACCTCCCGATCATGAGCACAGCACCCTAACCACTACGCCACTGGCCCTGTTCTATGTGTGTACTGGCTTAAATTTTCCATGTGTTTAATGTGTTAGTGCTTATGGGGTGGCTATTAGTGTTTCATAGTAGCAGTACAGTAGGTCCTTGACTATTCGCAGTTTTGCACTCGCGGCTCCGCATATTCGCGGATTGCCGAGCAACTGTCACGTGATTCAAATTCAGCCAATGGCTGTTCTCCCTCCTGCTGACTGGTTGAGATGATGTAACACTCTTTTTTCCTCATTCACACACTTTGTGCCTGTGCTTTTTTAGTGTGTTTTTAATTACAGTTAAGCTCCGTCATGCCACCCAAACGCTGCGTACCTTCTCAGGCTTCTGGTAAGGCGCCAAAGTGCCAGAAAAAGGTAATGACGCTGCATGAAAAAGTAGAACTTCTTGATATGATTCAGGAAGGAAAACATTTTGCTGCAGAAGTGCTAAGAAGGTGAATCTTGTATGAAACAAGGTCATCATCAGAATGGTACCCGCCTTAGTATTCTGGACACTTCTAGTTCAGGGGTCGGCAACCTTTGCCATTCAAACAGCCATTTGGACCCGTTTTCCACATTAAAGAAACCACTGCGAGTCACAAATCCTTTTTTGACATTTAAAATCAAATAACACTGCATATAATGTTTTTCCCTTTTTCCCCTGCATGTTAATATAAAACAACAATCTGTTGCATTGATTTAAATAACCGAGGAGACAATTAAATTATAATTCTGCTTGAAACAAAAACATTTAGATTAAAAAAAAATTGCCAGCCTCCCCGCTACCCTAATTAGGATTAAGTGGTTCAGAAAATGAATTAATGTGATTGAGTCCTTCTTGTATTTTTATAAAGAAAAAGAATGTCTGTACCACGAAGCGTGGGATGGGGTGCAGCCAGACGTGTTAACAGGTTGGGTAGTCTACCTCACCATCACACCCTTCGTGGGATCTTCTTTTTCTTTATTCATTATATTTATGTTGTTTTGTCATAGTTTTAATTTACAAAAACAACAGCAACACAGAAAAGTACAGTCATACCTCACTTTACGACATGATTCCGTTCCAGAAGTTGAGTAGCATTTTACATGTAAAAGGCCTGATTCGTTCCAAGGCCCCCAATACTACCCCCTAAACTCTTTAAAAAGTATTAAAAGTATACCTTTTAAGGCCTCCTTCTGCTTGAATATCGTACCAATGGTCCAAACCGTCTCTTACTTCAGCTGTGATTTCTGTTTCTGGATTACAAACCTCGGTGGCGGAAAAAGTCTCTCTCGCGCCACGCTGCTGATGGTGAGAACACTAATTGCCATGAGCACAAGAATATGGAAGTCCACCAACACAGCAGATCAAAAACACTGAGACTCAATGTAACTGATTAATATAACGATAGGCATGTCCACAAGAACACACACCCCGCCCACACCCGTGACTGTTAATTTTCATCGATGTAATCTTCAACCCTAAAAGAGCATTTTTGGAAGGGTACCCACTGGGTATCTGTGGGTGCCCGATTGTTGCAGAATTCCCATCATTCAGGTGAAAGCTGGTTTAACTACCCCTTGGAGCCCAGAGAGCTTCCGATGTGAGTAAATAAGCGGCATTTTCTTTTTGTAGATGGTTTGTGGTGCACCCGGCGGCCACTGTAAAGTACATTATTTTGAAAAGCCACGGAATTGCACCAGGAAGGAGAAAGAGCCGCATGCGGCTCAGGTGCCACGGGTTGCCAATCCCTGATATAATGCAAGGCAAAGTAAATATAATGCAATACCTCCCCCTAGTAGCCATTTTTTTGAAAACTACAGTACTGTATTTTTAATGGGAAAGATTATACTATACTCAATTCATGTACTTTTATATATAATGTATGATCATATATATATATATATATATATATATATATATATATATATATATATATATATATATATATATATATACAGTATGTTGTATAATGTTTATATTTTATTATCAATAAATATCACAATAAAAAATTAAGTTTTTCTCAATCATTACTACATTGTACTACATTAATACTGTATTAATGAGTAAGACTGTCTATATAATGTGTTTAAGAAGCATATTTTAGTGCAGGTAATAGATACATAGTATTTTACTTCCGGTTGATCATTCACACATGTAATATGATACATGGGGTTTTACTTCCGGGTACAGAACTCGCAGATTATCTTCATTCGCGGGAGGTGCCGGAACCAAACCCCCACGAATAACGAGGGCCTACTGTATATCGATCTGCACTCATCTCAAAGTTACAAGTGTTCAAAATCCTATGACTTTGATTTTAACCTTGGAAGGTCACTGAAGGTCAAAGTTAAACATCGAAGATAAAAGTTCATACATATGGTTTCCTTTAAATGGTCCGTAATAATGGCATATCTGCTTGCACTCATTTTGAAGTTATTAATGCTCAAAATACTCTGAATTTGATTTTGACCTTTCAAGGTCACTTGAGGTCAAGAGGAATTGTACTCTATGAAAGCATCTAGTTTCTTGTCTGTCCCTCATTGTATTTATTAGTCTATATCTCTTTAAAATAAATTTTAGCTTTAACATAATAATTGTTGGGTTTCGTGGTGGTTAGAACATCCGCCTCACAGCAAGAAGGTCCTGAGTTTGAGTCCCAGGCTCGGCCGTTTTAGTGTGGGGTTTGCATGTACACCCCATGCTTACACGGCCTTCCTCAATGTACTTTTTTCCTACCACAGTCTGAAGGCTGCACAGTGATATAGTGGTTAGAGCATCCGCCTCACAGCAAGAAGGTCCTGGGTTCAAGTCCTAGGCTTTCTCATTTCTGTGTGGAGTTTCCACAGAGGTGGACATTGTGTTAGCTGGCTGTTCTAAATTGCCCCTTGATGTGGATATGAGTTTGAACGGTTGTGCATTTGTTGATGCGATGGTCTGTCAATATTAGCTGACCCCATGACCCTAATAGTAGGACTAAGCAGTGCAGCAAATGAGTGAGAGTGATTTCACATGGGAAGTCTCCATCTCCAAAACTTAGCGACCTTGACCTTTCACCTAGACAGTCCAAAATTAAATAATCTCTGAAACTCAGGAAGGGTAGTGTCCCCACTAAGTTTGGTGAAAATCCTTATATGGATTTGATTAGGATTTTGTTCACAGAGAAGCTGACAATCAGACAAATGGATGCACAAATGCAGGAGATTACAATACCTTTGTTATAATGCTGTTTTAGGTGGAGGTAATAATTATCACATACGTTTTGTCTTGCGTCTGACTTATTCTGTGGACAGATTTAGACACTTAAAACACATACAAGACAGAGTACGCAACACTTTCAACCACAACAGTATCACAGCCATCCAGGAATCAAATAGCATATCAATGGTCTTAATATGTGATAGCCAGCGAGATGCATGCATAGACTGATAAATGTGCTTGACTGATCACCATTACCTCATTGCATTACATACCAGTTTGACAGACGTTAGCAGTGGATTCTAAATTCTAAATTAAAATTCTTTCCAATGCCATGCCCATAGAATGAACAATTAAACTAACTGATGGGCATTTTTCATTCCTTTTTAATGACAACAATTTACCTGGGAAACTGTTTCATTATCAAAGAACGTCACAGCGTACTTTTTATCCACTTCTAAATCTTACAATGAGGCAGACATCTTAACCCCTACACCACAGTGCCGCCCCTTCATCCTTTTATAGTTATTTTTAACAATATCAAAATTTAATGAAATAAAATAAAAGTTATTTATTGTAATCATAGTTAGATAGAAACCAGATCTTGAAGGTTCTTCCCAGCATTCAGTGGTTAGAACATTACAAAATGGTCCAAGGAAGGACAACCAATCCAACAAACCAGCGACAGGGTCATGGGAGTCCAAGGCTCACTGCTGTACATGAGGAGCGAAAGCTAATCTACGTGGTTCAGTCGCACAGAAGAGCTACTGTAGTACAACTTGCTAGATGATAGAAAGGTGTCAGGACACACAGTTCATTGCAGTTTGCTGTGAGGCCACAGACTTGTCAGGGTGCCCATTCTGACCCCTGTCCGCCATGGAAAGTGCTTACAGTGGGCATCAGACCTGAACCACAGATTAGCGGAAAAAGGTGGCCTGATCCTATGACTCATGTTTTCTTTTACATTATGTGGCTCGTTGTGTATGCGTCACTTACCTGGGGAACAGATGGCACCAGAAAGCACTATGGGAAAGGAAAATTGTGAAAGCAGGGTTCTACTGGGGAACATTTATCATGGTATTCATTCATACCCCCTACCTAAACATTGTTCAAGTAAAATACACTTATTCATGGAACCAGTATTTGCCAGTGACAGTATCTTATTTCAGCAGGATAACACACTCGGACTCACTGCAAAAAATTGTTCAAGCATGGTATGTGGAACACGACAAATTGTGTGAATCTCAAACTGATTGTGGGATGTTCTGTACACAAGTCTTTCCCAGGGACCCCCACCTTACAACGTACAGAACAAAAAACAAAAAAGATCTACTGCTAACATCCTGTAGCAAGATATGACATCACACCTTCAGATGTCTTGTACAGTACACATCTTGATGGCTGCGGGCTGTTCTGGTGGTATAGGTGGGAATAACACAATATTAAGCATATGGGTTCACTGTCATGGCTGATTGGTGTAGTTTGCTGATTAAGTACTAAAAACAAGTAAGTGATGGGTTCAGCATTGGCAGAATCAAGGGCATAGGCTGGTCTGACCGTGGGGGTGCACATTTTGGTTGACCAGAACTCGAGTCCCAGGGGCTACAGGCCTAAGCCTTAAAGGAGTGTAGAGAAACACAAGAATAAATTGAACACCTGACTGTTTTAATTATATACATAATTTGGGTCATAATTAAAATTGGCGTAGAGGTCTTGTAAATGATGTTATACAGTAGACTAAATTCACATTAGGACTGCGCATGTGCGGGGAACGTGACCCAACCTCTGGTCGAAGGGTTACTGCTACCAAACTTTCTTGTAGTCACTTGCTTTTGTATGTAAACACATCCTAACAACTGCCGCTTAAAGTCTGCCTTAAGCCTTAAATTACATGTATCGATATGCCAGGTGCGCATTGTGCCGTAGTGAACTGTGGGGACAGCATTTATCATCTCGAGTGTTGGAAAAAGGAAATTTGCTGTACAGTGTGAGACAGTGTGAGGCTGCCCTCGCCCAGAGTCAGCTGAGATGGGCGCCAACTTCCCTGCAACCCTAAATAGGATTAAGCAGCTCAGAAAATGAATAAGTGATGGTGTAGTAGCATGTCCAATTTACAGCTGCAGGCTCCTGGGTTCTTTGTGGAGTTTGTATGTTTTCCGTGTTCTTCCGTGGGTCTCCACTGGGTACTCCGGTTTCTTTCTACAGTCCAAAGACATGCACGTTAGGATAATTGGTTGTTTCACAGTGCACTTTGGTGGGAATGCAAATGTAAATGTGAATTGTTGTGCGAGTTCCCTATAATGGAGTGAGGCAGCTTAGGGTGTATCCTGCCCCCCCCCACATACACACACACACACACACAGTCGGCTGAGATAGGCACAACCTTTCTGACACCATATAAGGATAAAATGCTTCAGAAGATTGAAGACTGAATATATAGAGAGTATTTCTGATTAGGTGGCTCTCACACTGTCTCCTCTCTACTGAAAGAAAGAAGCTGCTTGTAGCATAAATGTGGACCAAATTCAAAAAGGCCTTGGAGACAGCATTTAAAAATTACTCTGGATATTATTTCTAGATGGGATTGTTGGCTGTGTGCTGTACTGGGTAACGCGAGCTGCCCGATGCCCGGCCATCATGTTTGGCATAACTGAAAACTCTGACACTTCGCCAAAAATTTCCACACAGCACGAAACAAATCCAGTGTTGCCAGGGTCTGGAAAAGGGGCATGACACTAAACCGCTATTACCATATTCCATTATCAGGAAAGATGTGACTTCGGATTCATAGGTATACGCTGCACAAATTTCTTTCTGAATTTTTGGAACAGTGAGAGTGTTTGATCACTGAGGTCGGATCTGAAGTCTGAGATCTTCCAGAAAGTTCTCCTCCCTTCAACAGTGAAGGACATTGAAAAGGTTAAAAGGTTCATCAATAATGTCTCCACTGTTGATGTTTTGACCGGAAATTTCTCTACACATGCAGAACTGGGGACTCCCTCTGTGCTATTTGAATAAGCACCACCCACAGTCGCGCAGAGATCGTACGAGGCGAGGGATATTTAAAGCGGCGATTTAATTTCATTTATTTATTTTTACGCACTTCTTCTTATAACAGGGACATAATATTTTCCCGCCATGTTTTTGGGAGAGAAGGCTATCACTTTTATTTTACACAAAGAAAACTGACAAGAAATAAGGGCGTGTTTCAGTCATTTATAAAAGTACTGTATGTGATGGGGTGTGGTACCATAGCACTGCCTCAGAACTACCGGGTCTCACATCTTCTCCTCGTTAATATCTATGTAGGTGTTCTCTGGGTCCTCTGGGTTCTTCCCAAAACATGCAGGTAGGCTGATTCCATTTTCTTTATCCTTTATTGGGATCACGATGAGGCTGAAACTCATCCCAACTGTCTCCAGGTCAAGGCAGGATGTACCCTGAACAGCTCACCAAACCAAATTCACAACCATTTACACGCCTATTTACACCTAGGGCCAATTTAGAATAGCCATCTAACCGAATGTGTATGTTGTTGGTCTGTGGGAGGAAACCGGATGAACATGCTATAGCGACCATCTCAGCTGACTCCGGGAAAGGACAGAGTATACCCTGGACAGCTCGCCGAGCTATTGCGGGGCAGAAGCATTCTGACATCTATGCATATAAATCTATGGTTCTTTAACATGCCTCTCACCATAGATTGTGAGAGAGATGGCTGGTCTTTGATAACCCAGTTAGGTGCACTGAGAGGGGGGGGGGGCACAGCAGCGACAACCTGTTGATAATAGCGCTTGAAACCCCAAACTTGGGATCCAGTACCTTACCACCGGGCCATAATAATAATAATAATAATAATAATAATAATAATAATAATAATAATAATAGTAGTAGTAGTAGTAGTTGGCAGCACGGTGGTGTAGTGGTTACATCTGCGTCACAGCAAGAAGGTCCTGGGTTCAATTCACAGCTTGGGCGTTTCTGTGTGGCGTTTGCATGTTCTCCCCGTGTTATCATGGGTTCGCCCAGGTACTCTGGTTTCCTCCCACAGTCCAAAAACATGCACAGCAGGTCAATTGGCTGTTCCAAATCTCTCCTAGGTGTGAATGTGCGAATTGGTTGTGAGTGTTGGTCTTGTGATAGTGTGGTGTGCTGTCCAGGGTGTATCCTGCCCTCGCCCAGAGTTGGCTGAGAGGTGCAGCAGCCTCCCTATGACCCTAATTAGGATTAAATGGTTCAGAAAATGAATGGATAATAATAATAATAATAATAATAATAATAATAATAATAATAATAGAGATAGATAGGTTAGTTTCAGGTTATTCAACACTCTTGTCAGCATACTGTATTTGTGGCAGATAGAAAAATATTGCATTCTATATGTATCCATATAGTTATTGTTTTTTGTTTTTTTTATTACAAAATGTAACAGAATTTACAAAAGAAGTGGTTTTGCTGGTGTGGCTCTCCCAGACAGAAGGAATAATTAATCTTTTTTCTCTCTCTCTCTCTCTCTCTTTCTCACACACACACACACACACACACACACTCACTCACTTTATCTCACAGTGTTTTCCCAGATTTCACATTCACGTTAGAAACTCGGCGCTCATCCCGAACCTCGTACTATCATCCTAAACAGTGCGCTAAAGCCGGAGTCCTCTTGCGGTCACTGCTCTACCCGGCCTGGGTGGTGCGTACTACTCTTACACACTCTTTAGTACGCCAGTATGCGGGCTTCTGGACGG
Source organism: Plotosus lineatus (assembly GCA_024760905.1). Taxonomy (NCBI): domain Eukaryota; kingdom Metazoa; phylum Chordata; class Actinopteri; order Siluriformes; family Plotosidae; genus Plotosus; species Plotosus lineatus. Next base: position 24,718,080 of record CM045736.1, on the reverse strand, counting down.
AGCCTCAGACTTGCTGTCGCCAACAGCGTGACGTCAGCCGCCCTCGCAGCGCCCGTGCTTTTCTCGTGTATCCCTCCGCCGACGGCGCTTTTAAAATGTTAAAGTAGTTCCACAGGCGCACGTTTGCATCAGGATTTGAAACTAAATTTAAATCAGTACAACTTTTAAAAAACTTAAGCTCTACTGATCAACCTTCAAGTAACAAAGTTAAAGACTTCAATATCATTGCGATCCCTCAATGGCAAAAAAAAAAAAAAAGTATTGGGAAATAACTGTTATTTTCTGCATATTCTCCTGTGAAAAGGTCGCAGGCAGGCTGGTGCTCATCTCAGCCGACTCCAGGACAGAACGGGGTACACCCTGGATAGCTCGCCAGGCCATCATAGGGCAGACACTCTCACAACCATTCATACTCACACTCACACCAAGGGGAGATTTGGAACAGTCAATTACCCTACTGTGCATGGTTTTAGACTGTGGGAGGAAACATGAGTACCCTGAGGAAACCAACACAAGCATGGGGAGAACATGCAAACTTCACACAGAAACTTAGCTTAATTTAATTGACATAAATGTAGTGCACATGAAATACAGCACTGTATGAGATATTAGACTTTGTTAATGCATGTTTTTGTAGCTTCGTATGCACATATATTGCATACAATAACAACAATAACATCAACAATACCACCGTATCATAAACATCATGTGCATTTTTCTGCTCTCTGCTTCCTGTCTCACTTTGGCAGATGCAGAATAAATAATGAACCTGAGAGATCATCTTCTGCTGCCTTTCCATTTTCAATGCACTAACCTTCAAGATCATGTTCATCACCTGTGTTGTGTTTATGTTTACACGGCATCCTACCATTCATAACCCTACAGTGTGTTTTCACTATTGCATACTGCATAGTCATATCATTTATATTCGTGATACTGAAGATTTACTTTCACTCATTCATTTGCCAACCACTTAATTCTACTGGGTCACGAGGAATCTGCAGTCTATCTCAGCTAAGACTGGGTGAAGGCGGGGTGCACCCTGAATGGCTCTCCAGACCAATATAGGGCCATTACACACACATAACCATTCATACTCACAGTCAAACATAAGTGCAATTTGGAACAGCCAATCAGCTTAAAGTGCATGCTGTTGGACTATTAGGAAACCAGATTAGTTGGAGAAAGTCCACGAAAGCACAGGGGAATGATGTAAACTTCACATAGAAACACTCTCTTTGAGCCTGGGACTCAAACTTGGGACCTTCTTGCTATAAGGGGGAAATGTTCATTAGTACACCACCGTGCCGCCCGGTTATACCAGACTATATAATAAAAGTAGTAATTTTAAATGGAAAGAAAAAAAAGTTGTTTACAGTACAGTAATGGTCAGAAAAAAATTAAAAATATTCATTATTACCAGCTATGATGTACAGTGAGACTTAAAATATGCGTCGGAAATTTTAAAAAATGATAACTGAGATATTCATTCATTCATTGGTTGAAACACTTTATTCTATTACAGTGACAGGGAGGCTGAAGCTTGAATTAGCTAACTTCAGACGAAGGCACTCGCTAGTTCATTTCAGGGCCAACACACAACAACCATTCACACTTACACCTAGGGAGAATTTAAAACAGCCTAGAACAAGCCTAATGTGCATGTTTTTGGACTGTGCGAGAAA
>CM045736.1:24431395-24711395 GCA_024760905.1 Plotosus lineatus | reverse complement strand
TTTTTAAAATAAAAAATTTTGGTAATAATTTACTTAGTGTTTATGAAAAATTTAAAAATTATTTAAAAGAGAAAAAAAAATCTGAATTAATAAATGACAAAAAAGAATGTAAATTATTAAGTTTCAATGAAAGTGCAGGTTACTATGTGTTATATCTGTCAAATATCACTTTGTAATTTTGAAAGAAAACTATGATGATGAATTCAAATCATATTATCATCCTGGGTATCATGATGCGATATTTTGGACATATCAACTCTTCTGTCATTGTTATCATAGCAGGTAAATGATGACTTAAAAAATATGAAAAAAACCCAACACATTGGTGAAACATTTAGATTTTTGAATAATTTTCTTTAAGAAAATCCTCTGTCTTGTCCAGCACCCACCACACACACACACACACACACACACACACACACACACACACACACACACACACACACACACACACACACACACAGAGACAGATAGACAGACAGATTTACACCCCCAATGCTCCATGACTGCACACCACAGGTGATTTGTGTTAATTTACCATCGCGAATATGTATGCACAAGCGTGTGGTATATTCAGATGGACAGGCGTGTCCTGTCCCAGAGCTCATCGGTCTGTGGTTGCTCTCCTTTACACACAGTTATGAGAATAAATTTACTGAAAAATTGATGTATAAGCCAATGCCAGTTTCTCTTCTAGACTGGTGTTTGTCCATCTCTGCTCTCTTTCTCCGCACCCTTCTCTTTCTCTTTTTTTCATACATCTCCGTCCAAGCCTAATGGATGCTCCGGGTTCCAGGCTTTGATAAATAATGTACGTTCTTCGTAATGCCGAGTCTCTGGAGAGAGCCGAGAGAGCATCATTACTGCTTCCTAAATTGATTAACGGCACTGAAGCGGCGCAAAATGATACATGGAGATGATGCAGGGGGTCGGGCTCGGCGGAGGCGTGTGATGGGTGCCACATTAGCCTGCGTTTCTGCGCACTGCTAATATTTACATGCACTCAGGCTCCAAGAGTTTTGGCCGCGATTATCGGGCTTTTATGGGATCCGGGAACGTCACTTTGGTTCTTTTGGGCTATTCTTCACTTGGAGGCTTGCTATGTGGCAGATATATCACTGTGTTTCAAATGGCCTGTCAGGGTTTGCTCTTTATACATATAGATTATCTTTTTTTTAATTCATGCAATTAAACCACTGCATTACTGCATCTTAAAAGGATTACGAGCACTAAAACAGCTCAATAATGTCAAAGGATCACTCTTTGCTGCATAATGTTGACATGATTACCAACAGGATGATCATTTAGACTTTTAGCGTAGGAGTGCTGGGACTAATATCTGTAAGAAATGTTTTATATACGTCTTTTTTAAATCTAGAAATAAGTTAGTATGGTAATGTTCATTCATTTATTCAGACTTACTCATGGTTGGTACCGTTTGAGTATTTAATCTCATAAATAACCAATAATGTGTGGAAAAGAGGTGGGAAAAAATAATAACATGTAGTTGGAATATTAGATAAATGTAAATAAAATAAACCTAGAAATATGAAGCACAAAAATCACATCTTTAAAAAAATTGATATTTTGTCTCCCACCAATCATAATGATTAAGTCAAGAACATAAAAAATATATATTTTTTAAATTTTATTTTAACCATAGCGCAATGATATACTCTATGTTTGTTTTGATTGGGTAGAAGGTGATGATTAATTTTCTTGGACAGGTTCCAGCTGTAATCTGAATCACAGGTTTATTTTAATGCACTCATTCAAATACAGAATTGTTTCCATAGCGACAGCTGATTTACAAGAACATTTGGACTTTTGATTTATATGACCACCTAAATGCCTTTTCATGTACAGTGTGAAGGGAATAAAGAATCTGAAAGTCTGGGAAAAAAAATTTTCCCCATGAATTTAATGCAACATTCATGTTTATATTGCTTCCTGTTTGGCGCTCAGCATCAAAGGATAGAACAACGTAATAACTGGCGCTGCACAGTAGTGACAGGTGCCCAGAGCAAAAAAACAAAACAAAACAAATTTCATCTGTGTAATATAATTTGACAATAAAGAGTCATCATCATTAACTGAACACTCCTCAATGCGCTTTGAGCATAATATTCAGTATGGATAAAGCGCAATATAAATTACTACATAACATAACATAACATAACATATTTTGAATGCAAGCCAACCATGTAAGCCTTCCATTAAACAAATTGCCAATGAAGACGTTATTATTATTTTTTTTTTTACCGTTGTCAGATAGAGTCTGTGCCATTTTCCACTAGCGGAGAAACTGTCAAGTGCAAGGGGGAAGTTTTTTCAAGACGTTGAAAAAACCCCACTTTTTTTCCATCCGAAATTTTTTGCTCCTGAGGCGAAAGTGTTCATTTGGGGCATAGTTGTTCGGCAAAAATAGTGTCATGCAAATTATTCACATGAAAAAATGCACGTTCATTCATTTTCTGATCATAAGCCTAATTAGGGTTGCGGGAGGGCTGGCACCCATCGTAGCCAACTTGGGGAGAAGGCAGAGTACATCCTGGACAGCCTGACTGCAATGGTTCTTTTACATGCATCTCACAACAGTGAGAGACATGGCCGGCCTTTGATAACCCGGTTAGCTACACTAGGGGGGACAGCAGTGACAAACCGTTGAACCCCCGACCTTTTCACAGCATAAAAGTCTCATGTTATCAAGTCAAATTGAGTTTTATAAAATAGAATATGATGCAGAGACAGGGGATTTAGCTCAGTTGGTAGAGTGTCCGCTTTATCCTCCGGAAGGTCGGAGTTCGAATCCGGCCGCGTCATACCATAAGACGTTAAAATTTGGCAGTTGTTGCTTCCTGCTTGGCGCTCAGCATCAAAAGGATAGAACAACGCAATAACTGGCGCTGCACAGTGGCGACAAGTGCCTAGTGCACAAAGCAAATTTCAATGTATGTAAATGTACTTTGACAATAAAGAGTTAGTTTAGTTGATTCTGTTTAGAGTTCACTGAATGCCATGGAATCACTCGGACTTGGGTGTGTTTACGGCAGAGAACTTGGGCAACCCGGGAATTTCAAGTTGAGCAACAGGTCTCTCCCCCCTGAATTTACAGTACAATGGACTGTAGGATTAAATTACCGTATTCGACGTAATAAGCTCCCAGGGTGCTTAAAAAAAAAAAAAAAAAAAATTGGAGTGGCTTATTAAAATGTTACCAGCGGAGTGGAACAGTAAGTGCTTATTTCCATATTTCCATAGAAATGGAAAACATAAACAATAAAAGAGTTTTACTGGTATTTGTGTTATTAATTTTGTGATATCAACCAAACTACTTACATGAAAGCTGAAAAATAAACATAAAACAGCAGAATTTAAAAAAAAAGACTCTTTAACCCCCCAATGTGCTGTTCCTTTAAATATCCCCCCCCCCCCGATGTAAAATCGAGCCAATCAACATGAATGTCAACTTTAGCACATGGCACGTTTAACCAATCAACACAAAGGCCAACTTTAGCACTTTGAATGTTGAAAAGCACATGTCCAGGAACTTCATTCTTTAAATGTACGAAGTTAGTGAGCAGGAGAATCGGATGAAAAATACTCGTCATCACTTTCTGATAAGTCCATATCTGGCTCATCGCTCCATTCATTCAGAGCATACCATAGTTTTGCTGTAGCTATTTCTAATGGTTCATCTTGTTGGACATTTACCAAGAGAACACAGCAAAATATTTTCCTGTTTTTTAAAGCATGGCGGAACGATCAAATGTGTTGTTACTGATGAACATTATAGACATTCCCCAGTGGCAGGGGGTCTTGAAATACCGTGTAAACTCACTTTTATAGTCAGTGAATGCCTCATTTTACTGTTACAGAGATTGATCGAATAAAATTGGTAAGTTTGCTCCCAGTACACATGGGCGGTTATTAGACGTAAGGTAAAAAAAACAAAACACTGGGTGAGGGGGGGTTATTACGTCGAATACGGTAGCCAGTTTTCCAGTGCATGAAGGTCTCCAGGCCCAAGGCGTTTGTGGTACCCTTTGTTTCTGTAAATTGACAAGCTCCATGTTGTAGACCACTCCAATAATGTTTAGAGTTGGGTAGAATTTTTTTAAATTTCCAGTACCCAAATATGACCTTCACATGAATATCTAGTGTATCTGTGACACCCCTCAAGACAACGCTATCGAATGGCAGCAGTCTCTCAGTGAGAAGTTGTACAAGACTTGGTGTATATTTTGACTTCGAATTGGCATAGAATCAATATTGAGTGTATTGACCTCTCAAGGCTGAATGTGGTTACACCAGTGGTCAGATTATACAGATTCCCAAGTTTGGCTCGAAATAAGGTCAAAATATTTGGACCAAAACGTACGCCGGTCATGCAAGCCAGATGTTTAGCTGAGTCATGTGATCTGGATGGATTGAGAGAGGCAAATGTTGAAGGACATGGAAAGACGACGCAACATCCATGAGCACAGCCCACCTGTTATGTGCTGGTAAGAGCACAGAGCTGTGTTTGGGCTGGAAAAATGTGTTTTTTGAGATTTTTATCGCACACACTAGTGAGGTTTCCTGTAGGACAACGCCTGGATGGATGTTTGTTCAGATCTACAGTGGGTTTTAGACCTTGACAGAAAGCCTGACTTAGATAAATGTACTGTATGTCAGACAGCACTGTAACAACACAGCTAGTGCAGGTGTTGGAAGTTTTTTTTTTAACATTTGGCCATGCTTAAACTACAAGTAACTAATAGGAACATTGCTGACGTTGACGTTTCTTTGCTTTATGTTAGTCTGGAAGGCAGAAGTTCACAAAGACATCTGGATTTAATGCAATGGGGAAGCTTGAATTTTTGAAGGAAAAGTGATAGATGCTCTTTTTTTGTAACATAGCAACAATAATCATTTGAGGAAAGGGCTTTGAAAACGCATATGGCAGACACATCCAAAATGCTAACGTATTGCCAATACAACATTAGAGTTATATTTTAAAAACTTTCAGTTCGGTTATACTTTAATTTAATAATATAATTAAAAAAGTATAATTTTAACAAAAAAAAAAAAATTAAGAGTGTTGAAATTAAATGAAAATTATCCCGCTAAATTCTGGAAAATGTGTCGTTTGCTGGTTTCTCACAATACTGATGATGTAAATCAACAACAAAGAATTTAGATAAAATGGACATGAATTTGTTAAACATTGAATTTTTAACAGTAGCCAGATTTTTGCTAGCAGCCTTTCCGAAGATTGAATGATTTTTTTATGAATAAAGAAAAAAATGATTCTGGTGGAAGGTTGCAAAGGAACTGAATTTTTTTTCTAAAATAATATTCCAAGTTGTAAATAAAAATAAGTGAGTATATATGTACCTGGAATGAACTGCAGGTGTGTGATAATTTAAACGAATTTCAGCAATTAAAAAGTCATAAATGTGTACATTTTATTTTCAGCAGAAATATTTGCAAATATTTCGAATACATATTTTGTAAATGTTGATTTTTATTTAGTTAGTTTTTATTTACTAATGTACAATTCGGGGTTGAAATTCAGATGTATTTGCTTTAAATCTGTTTGTTTTAACCAAGGTTATGCTGCAAGATATTTCAAAGTTTTCTGATATATAATCACCTGCAGATTTCGAGTCTACATATTTCCATGAATTCACATGTAAAGTTTCCATCTTTGAAAATGTCCTGGAATTTGCAGCCCTTTTTGCATGTATGCCGAGGTAATTATTACATCTCTACTGTCATTTCACAGATGCTTTTGTTGGTAACGTGGCTTTATTTGCTTTATGCATGAAAGGCTGTATAATGTATTGTAGTCTATGATGACACATATAATGTCAACATTGATGTAAACTGAATCGCAGAAAGTAGTTAACAGGAAACATCTATTTATAACAACATTCAGGAAATAAATATACTGTACAGAGATTATACATCAAGGTTTTTAAGGAGAAGGAGAAGAATTCCATCCAAAGTTTTTTTTCACAAGAACTAGTTACCCCTAAAGTTATAATTTGCATAATTAATTACTTATTTGACTAACTAAGTTGAAGAACTAAGAAAGTTATCAACCAGGAAATATTTTTATATAAAACAAGAAACTTATAAAAGTAGTTTACATTGGTGCCTGGCTGAAAGTCTGCATTGTGGCTGAACAGGTACTGCAGATGTATCTCATCCTTTCTTTACCTCTGATAGGCAGCTGGTCCTATATTTCCGTTTGAGAAATCTGTGTATCCTGTTTGGGTTCAGTTTATCCAGGTGTCTGAGACATGTGGTTTTGTGTTCATGTGCCACCTGTGGTGGTGCTCACCTGCTGGTGTAGGAAGCGTAAAGCACATGAAGTAAAATTACAGAGTCGTAACTAAAAAAATCAGACCCCCCACGAGTTGAAAAACAGAAGGTATTTTGGGATGGAAGTTTCTTAGGGGTGGGAGAGAAAAAACACCAGCATTGCCAGCTTGGATGGAAGTAAAATCACTATGTAGCACTTAGTGTAGTGGACGGATGTCAGTAAGCATGATAAGCAGCCTTTAGGGGAAAAAAAGGTTTTGCACATCTGGAGCCTGATTTGTATTTATTTTTTTAGTCCATTCTTCTTTTCACACTCTGTCTGGTGGGATGGAGAATGTGATTATGCTATATTTCCTGAATTTCTGTCCTTGGCCAGGTCATTCGAACACCTTCAGGTTTATTGTTTTGAACCACTCTGTTGTAGTTTTGACGGTATGTTTATGGCCATTAGAAGACTAACTATTGATTAACTAATTAGTAAACTGGAACAGGCTTCTCTGTAGGATTAGCTTCAATATGTTTCTTTTCATGTTGTGGTCAACACGGCTCATTTTATCACTTACTGCTGATGGAAAACATCGCCACACTACACGTCTCTCACCGTCATGCTTCTCACTGGTTCCTGTAAATATACCATTTTGCAAAAGCCAAAAGACTCTTATTCTGGTCATATTGCACCAGAAAAAACGTTTCCACATATTTGCTGCGACTTCGTCATGCCATTTGGTAAACTTATGTCATCTTATTGCCTCACTCCCAGCATTGTTGGATATCCTGGCTGTGGTTGTCCCATGAACATTTTTTTCCATCTGAACTATAGGATCTATTCCTTGAGCTATAGCTTGAGCCATCTCTTCCATCTGAGCTATAACAACATCAGATCTCTTCAGCTATAGAATTCTTCAGAGTCACCCTTGACCGGGTTGCTTCTCTGAGTAATTCCTTTAACTGGTCATGGAATTTTGGAGGACAGTCTTCCACATAAAGTGTCACAGCTGTGCCATTTATACAGTTCCAAGTCTGAGATTTTTGAAATACTTTTAAAGGAATTTGTCTTGAACTTTTTTGAGAGCCCTTTGTTCTTCTGTTTATTTAGGCATGTTGTACAACAAATATTTTGTTCTTCTTGGAAAAGGTGACACTTTGGTATTTGGTACCACGAGGTATTGTCATTTATCAAGCTTAAAAATGGAATAATAAAACCTACAAATCTTGTTTTTGTGTGGGCGTGTGAAGGTGTGTTGTGCATTGGACAAGTAGGTTAACTCAATTACATAAAGAATTAGTATACAGGGATACCTTGCTACTTCACGCTTCAATTCATGTGGCTTCAGTGCATCGTGTTTGGTTTTTTCTTTTTAATGTTCATCGAATTAAAAAAATAAGGAAATTAAGGAAGACTAGGGGGAAAAGTGAAAGAAAATGTCACAAAAACAAGGCCAATTATGTAAAAAAAAAAAAAAAAAAAAAACCCTAAACAAACAAAAAACCCAAAACCGCCCATCAAAACTAGTTACATTTTTGTGAGGTGCACATCTATGTGCATGTCTGTATGTATGTGTATTTATATTTTATTTATATCTTATGCATTAGTTTTTAATGTTTAATTGTTTTTATAAGCATTACATATATGTATTGATTGATATTATATACATATATACATGTACGTATACGTCACTGGGGGGGGGGGGCTACTTTGCAGAATTCGGTGGTCGTGGGGGGATCTCTGTTCCAATTAACTGCGGAAAGTGAGGGATCCCTGTACTATTTGGGAATAGTGCCATTGAATTGGTTCACGGTCTCTGGATTAAAAACATTATTCCAAGTGAATAACTCTTAAATTAGGTACTGGCACTGGGACATGATACTACAATCAGGAATTGTGACAAAGCTAAGCTTGACGGCTGAAAATAGACAAACTTCAACCGCAAATGCAGCCCTTGCAACCAAATAATGCCGAATAAATTTAATTGTGTGAAAAGATCATTTAATTCCTGTTCCAGTGGTACCAAATTCAGCCATGTTCATTGAAAAATTTCAATTTCAGACAGAGTTTGTGTTGATTTTTTACCAATCTTGATTAGAGTGCCTTAGTTTTGATGAGATCTCAAATGTACTGCACCCTGGTTGCAAGGCATCGTCCAGGAAATTGGTCTCGCTGATATGACGCACGTCGTCTAAACCATTACTGTATTCAGCAGTGAATCTCCAGCTTTCCAGCCATAACCGGCTTGTCAGGGATATATTTTGCCGTTTTTTTAAAAACTACGTATTTATAAATATTCCCAAGAAGATTGCCAGTTCTTTAAAAATCGGTAGAACCCCCACAAACTAAGTACAGTCATACCTCACCTTACGAAATGAATACGTTTGAGAAGTGGTTTCGTAACCTGATTTTTTTGGTAAGTTGAGTAGCATTTTACATGTAAAAGGCCTGATTCGTTTCAAGGCCCCCAATACTACCCCTAAACCCTTTAAAAATGATAAAAATATAGCTTTTAAAGCCTCTTTCTGCTTCAATATCGTACCGATGGCAGATGGGTTTCAGCCATATTCCTTTGCGATATCACTCAACCGCATGCCACGAGCCCGCTTCTTCTTTTCACTCGCACTGGGAATCACTTTCTTGGGACCCATGATGAATGACAAAAATTAAAGTTGCAATGAGCACACTCGAAAAACTCATGAAACAACAGTAACTCTGTCCTTTACGCGTGTTAGAACTCCATGACAAACAATGGGTCGAAGGCACACGAAAAGCATCATGGGTATTATGGAGATGCAGCTCCCTCCTAGCCAATGGGAGGGAGCTGTATCTCCGTGATGAACAACGTGTCGAAGGCACATGAAAAGCATCATGGATATTATGGAGATGCAGATCCCCCCTAGCCAATGGGAGATAGCCAATGAGAGAGCAACTCGTGCATTGTTTGAATTTTTGAGATGGCGCATTTCATCACATGAATTTTTTTCGTATGCAGAGATGGAAATTTTAGGTAAATGCGTTTCGTAACTTGGATTTTTCGTTTGTTGGCTCTTTCATAAGGTGAGGTACCACTGTACCAAAATTTAGAGATTTTTGTCTAGTTTAAAATAAAATTTGAATCGAAGCTCAAGAATAAACTAGCATGACGCACCAGGCAATTTAATTACGAGTCCCCCATTTAAAAAAGTATTGATGATCAGACGCCAAGATAGTCTCCACCATGATGGACACGTGTGAGCAGGAAACCGTAATTTCTGATCTCTTGATTCCATATCTGGGTAGTAATATATATTTCTATCGGCGTGTAACCTTTATTGTGTATAGAATTTTCTAGTGTGGCTGTTTTGTTGAAATCTTGCGATAAATATAGACTTTGACTCTGAATTGATCAGGTCACTCCCTTTGCTGGTTAAACATGAACAGAATTTGACACTATTGACTTCGGGCAGATTTTTATTTAATTTATGGGTTCTAATTTCAAAATCAACAGAAATGTCATGTTTTTCAGATGTAAATTAAGACTCCTAAATAGTCATGAGGCTATTTAAGAGGTTTGATGTAGAAATCTTAATAACATTATATGATAATGCATACATTCCTGTCCAGTTAAATTTTGTTTGTGAAGTATATATTAACCCTTTGAACAACGGCCCCCCGACTCTAACACTTGTGTCAGTACCTCGGCTGCTGACATCGATTTGAGAGACATAATTTGCTTTATTTTCACTATAAAATAGCTGATTTCCATCAATCTAGTGGAATCCTATTAGAACAACAGGGGAAGTCAAGACGGTCGGCAATTGGCTGGAGGGTGCCGAGGTGTAATAAGAGTTGACAGGTGGCCACTGGATGATATGCCACACGAACCTAAATCGGCCACTGGTGTTCAAAGGGTTAAATTCTGAATGAGTATGCAGATGTTCCGTTTCAGGGATCATTCAGCAGCATTCATCTCGCCTTCGGCAGGTATTGGTTGTGCTGGATTAAAAAAAAATCCTGGTTTCTCATCAGCGCCCACTCCCAGAAATTGGCGCCGCAGCTAATTTTTATTTTTCATTTATGTATTTATTTAATTTTCTAAAAAAAAACACGCTCAAAACCTAAAAACTCCTGAGAGAAGGTGACACAGAACACAATTCTGTTTGATGCTGTGCTTGTGATTCTAAGATTGGTTTATTGGTCAGTTTTTGAAACAGAGAAACTGCAGTTCCACAGACTGTTGTTCAGACTTTTAAAGTTTAATACAATTGTCTATGTACATGTAGCAGACTTGTCAATGTAGTTGTATTGGAAAGATTCAGTTACTTTATATACATTTCAGCATCATAAGCTTTTGGTATTCAACAGTCACCTCATTTCTTTATGTAAAACCACGGACAAATAAATACAGGTTTTTGAAAAGTTCTGACGAGAAACCAGAATTTCTTTTTTTCTGGCCTTAACGCTGTGCCTGCTGGTAGAATCAGAGTGACATAAAGGTTTAGGTGTTTCAAATCATTTTCAATAGCGAATATTTATGCAGTCATCAGAAAGGTTTAGTTCACAAGATTACTTTTCCGTTTGCTGCCACATGATGACAATTTTGCTTTTAAGAACTAGAATTTATTCATTCATTCATTTTCTGAACCGCTTAGTCCTAATTATGGTCGCGGGGAGGCTGATGCCCATCTCATCCGACTCTGGGCGAGGGCAGAGTACACTCAGGACAGCTCGCCAGGCCATCACAGGGCTGAACCACGCTGACAGCTATGCAGCCTACTGTTGATGAAAGTCAGCAATGGTTCTTTTACATGAACCTCTCACCATAGACAATGAGAGACATGACCGGCCTTTGATAACCCAGTTAGCTGCACTGGCGGAGCTCGAATTTATTTCGAAATTAAATATAAAAATTCAAATATAATGCTCATGACCTTGTGAGCTATCTGGGGAGTGTACCCCAGACTTGTTACCCTCATTAGAATTAAATGTCTTAAGGAATAAATTAATGAATGAATAAAAATACAAATATTTCATTTGGAACCTTTTTTTTTTTTTTTTTTTTTTTTTACCAGAGATTTTAATTTTGAAGTGTAACCAGGTTACAAAACATATCCCCAAAATGTTAAGACTGGGTGTCCATAACCTGTCAGTGTTTTCGGCCATAGTCTCAAGCACATTCTTTTCCACTTCCAGTTTTTCTTCTACAGGCTGGAGGATCTTTAAACCCACAGAAGTGAATCAGGATTAGGAAACCAGATGTTTTCTTCACCCATGTTTTGACCATGAACATTGTTTTAGAATTATAAATTAATGACTTGACTTGGGCTTTCTAGGCTAAAGTTCCATGTGATAATATTTGACATGCCCCAAAAAAAGGATTTTTCTCACCTGCATAGTTTTCTAAAAGTAATAAGAGGATGAATGTAACACTACATGGAGTATTATGTGTGTTTACATAAACAGGATTAAGAGGAAAGAATATCACTTAAATCTTGCCTTTCAGTTATACGTAGCTCTAACAAAGAAATAATAAATATTTTTAATTTTTTAGCTAAAAACATTTCTGAGCAATTTATCTCATAGACTTTAAAAACGTCAGATTTTGAGTTTAGACATACCTACGTAGTACGCTGACATAATGACGTAATGACGCTGCGTCCATTGTTTACAAATGAGACTGAACATGCCCCTCCTTCTTCCTTCTTCCCAGTTCAGTTTATATATATATATATATATATATATATATATATATATATATATATATATATATATATATATATATATAGAGGATTTTCTGAGTAGATCCTTCCGTAGGAGAGTGCTCAATACTTTTTGGTAGAGCAAATAAACAAAGTGACAGGACAAAGGCTTTCTATTGAAACTCCATTTATCACTACAGATCTGTTTCTGAACTTCTTCTGTAATCACCTGAAGAGAGGGGATGGTTTCACCACCCCTCGAAACAGATCTGTAGTGATAAATGGAGTTTCAATAGAAAGCCTTTGTCCTGTCCTTTTGTGTATATATATATATATATATATATATATATATATATATATATATATATATATAGCGTGTTACTCTTGTGTTCAGACGTCTTCTCTGTGATTTTTGTGTTTACCTTTTGTAACCCAAAGCAAATATGGTTGGTCAGAAGCGTAAGCCGAGTAGCATGGGTGCAAGTCTCATACACAGAGATGAATTAACTATCTGCTCAGATCAGCACAATCTACCATGCATACTCAGCTAAGAAAAGAGAGTTGTAAAATGAATGAAAACCCAAGAAAGTGAACTCTCTGCTCTGCTGATTCACATCAGTGATTCATATCAGTGCAGGCTGAGTACTAAACGAGTTCAACGGTGCCCTTGCGCACTTAAAAGACCGGAAGTCTGTATAATCCGTGCTTTGTTTCAAGCAAGTAGACTACTTTTAGCAAGTGCACTACTTTCAGTATTGAGCGTCTCACATATTGTAAGCGTTGATTGGCTGTTTTAAGCTTCATGTAAAGTGAGTCGGCTCAGCTTCATGTCATGTGACCATCCGTCAACCATTGGAACCATTTACAAGCAGAAAGATCGCATCACAGAGAATGTTAAAGGTTATATTAAATACTGTGTTTGCTATTTGATGAGTGAATTTGATTAAAATTTATCTATTTGAAATTATTTTGCTTGAATTTAATTTATTTGAAATTAATGTTGATATTATTTCATATATTTGATATTATTTTACAATGTTATGTTTATAATAATTGATTTAGGGATGTTTCATGAGATATGGTAATGGTATTTATGGATGTATAGTACAGTATGAGCGTCATACTTCACACGTCATACGTCACTGTAACAACTTACGTTCACTTTCAACTTACGTTCGGCCGCCGGAACCAATTAAAAACGTAAGACGGGGAGCGTCTGTATAATACTTTGTTAACATCTTATATAATTCTGTTAATATGCAGCCTAATGCAAAAAAAATTGTCTGATACTTTTTCATTCATTAAGTCGCTTATTTCTAATTAGGGTAACTGGGAGGCTGGTGCCCATGTCAGCCGACTCTGGGCGAGGACGGGGTACACCCTGGACAGCTCGTCAGGCCATTGCAGATATTTTTTCATTATTCTGTGAAATTAAAAGGTTATATATTATACATATGAGTATGGGATGAAACTTTAGAGCATGTTCATCGAGAATACAGTCGGCCCCCCCGTTTTTCGCTATGATTTGGTTCCGACCCTTCCGGTGGCGTAGTGGTTAGGGTGCTGCTCTCATGATCGGGAGGTTGTGTGTTGAAATCCCAGTTAGACCCCCGATGTGCTAAGACCCCTGGACAAGGTCTCGACCACAAGTGTGCCTCTGTTCACCCAGCAGTATAAATGGGTACCAGTAAAAATATACTGGGAAGGTAACCTGCAATGGACTAGCGTTCCATCCAGGGCGAGTTGAACTCCTGGTCGCTTCACGCTATGGAAACCAGGGATAAGCACCGGCCTGATGAGCCACAAGGCTCAGGTGTAAAAACCCAAAAGACTTTACCTTACCTTACCTTCCCACGGATCAAGAAAATCCACGAGTTATTAACGCGATTTTAAAACCCTATGTATGATATTACATGCCCTCAAATATGCTTCTTAAACACATTTTATAGACAGTCCTACTCATTGATACAGTAACAATGTAGTTAAAGTAGTAATGATTAAGTAAAAACTTTTAAATTTTGTACTGTGATAATATTTATGAACAAATAAAGCGCTTAGGCTCCTTACCAGAAGCTAGAAAAGATATAAGGCATTTGAGCTGCATCATAGGGTTTAAATAATCATTAAAAACACACAAAAAAATTACTTCGCAATTCAGGCCATCTGTTGATAACTTGTGTGCGAAGGAGGAAAAAAAGAGGTGTACTCATCATCTGCAACCAATCAGCAGGAGGAAGAAACAAAAGCTCTCAGCGATTGGTTAAATTTGAATCACGTACCAGTTACTTCCAGGTTTGTCACCAAGCCGTGAGTATGCGGGGGGCGCAAGCGCTGAACCATGAATGGTCAAGGGCCTATTGTGTAGGGGAGAGCAAACTTCCCCAAAGTGAAGCGATACCCTATGTTAACTAAATTGTCAAAAATCAAATAAAGGAACCTTAAAAAAAAAAATCCTGGATCCAGAAATTGATCCAGCTCATCCTTAAAATCTCACTGAATCTTATTGTTCTTCTTGTCTAAAGCCCCAACTTTGGTAGAAATTTTAGAAAATTGTGCCAACAAACACAAACTGAAGGTAGTCACTGTAAACACTTACTATCTGCTCTGTAAATACTATCTGTAGTGATGTTCTTGGGTTTGTTTGTCCGTCTGTTTGTGAGCATGATACCTTGAGAACTTTGAAGGTTTCTCTTCAAGCTTTCCATAAATGTCCACCTTGAATTTAAGGATGAACTGACTTTTGATGGTCACCTTGTGTGCCATTTTTGTAAACGTCATCTCATGAGAAGATGTAATTTTGTTTGAACCTTACATATAAGTCCACTTTTACTCAATAATGAACCTGAAGGTTCTGAACGTCAAGGTCAGTGCAGCCACTTACAGTGGTATGAAAAAGTATCTGAACCTTTTGGAATTTCTCACATTTCTGCATAAAATCACCATAAAATGTGATCTGATCTTTGTCAAAATCACACAGATGAAAAAAACAGTGTCTGCTTTAACTAAACATTTATAGGTTTTCATATTTTAATGAGGATAGCATGCAAACAATGACAGAAGGGGGAGGAATAAGTAACTGAACCATCACATTTAATATTTTGTGCCCCCCCCTCCTTTGGCGGCAATAACTTCAACCAGACGCTTCCTGTAGCTGCAGATCAGCCTGGAACATCGATCAGGACTAATCTTGGCCCATTCTTCTTTACAAAACTGCTGTAGTTCAGTCAGATTCCTGGGATGTCTGGCATGAATCGCTGTCTTGAGGTCATGCCATAGCATCTCAATGGGGTTCAAGTCTGGACTTTGACTTGGCCACTCCAGAACGTGTATTTTGTTCTTCTGAAACCATTCTGAAGTTGATTTACTTCTGTGTTTTGGATCATTGTCTTGTTGCAGCATCCATCCTCTTTTTAGCTTCAACTGTCTGACAGACGGCCTCAGGTTTTCCTGCAAAACATCCTAATAAACTTTTGAATTCATTTTTCCATTAATGATTGCAAGTTGTTCAGGCCCCGAGGCAGCAAAACAGCCCCAAACCATGATGCACCCTCCACCATGCTTCACGGTGGGGATGAGGTGTTGATGTTGGTGAGCTGTTCAATTTTTCCTCCACACATGATGTTGTGTGTTCCTCCCAAACAATTCAACTTTGATTTCATCAGTCCACAAAATATTTTGCCAAAACTTCTGCGGAGTGTCCAAGTGCCTTTTTGCGAACATTAAACGAGAACAATGTTTTTTTTAGACAGCAGTGGCTTCCTCCTTGGAGTCCTCCCATGAACATCATTCTTGGCCATTGTTTTACATATAGTTGATGTGTGCACAGAGATATTGGACTGTGCCAGTGATTTCTGTAAGTCTTTAGCAGACACTCTAGGGTTTTTTTTTTTTACTTCTGAGTATTCTGCGCTGAACTCTTGGCGTCATCTTTGGTGGACGGCCACTCCTTGGGAGAGAAGCAACAGTGCCAAACTCTCTGCATTTGTAGACAACTTCTCTGACTGTCGATTGATGAACATCCAGACTTTTAGAGATGGTTTTGTATCCTTTCCCAGCTTTATACAAATCAACAATTCTTGATCGCAGGTCTTCAGATAGCTCTTTTGAGCGAGCCATGGTGCACAGCAAACAATGCTTCTCATCAAGACAATTCTTACCAGGTGTGTGTTTTATAGTGGGCAGGGCAGCTTTAAGCCACTCATCAGTGATTGGACACACACCGGACTTAAATTGTTTGGTAAAAATTGGTTTCAGTTGCTCTTTGAGTCTCCTTAGGCAGAAGGTTCAGTTACTTATTCCTCCCCCTTCTGTCATTGTTTGCGTGCTATCCTCATTAAAATATGAAAACCTATAAATGTTTGGGTGGTTTTAGTTAAAGCAGACACTTTTTTTCATCTGTGTGATTTTGACAAAGATCAGATCACATTTGATGGGGATTTTATGCAGAAATGTGAGAAATTCCAAAAGGTTCAGATACTTTTTCATACCACTGTATGAGCCAATCTTGTGAACACGATATCTCAAACGCTTTAAGGGATTTTCTTCCAATCGTGAATTAATGTCCACTTTGACTCGAGGATAAACTAATTAGCTTTTAGTGATCATTAGGTCAAAGGTGAGTGGGGCCGATGGTGTAGTGGTTCGGGTGCTGTGCTCATGATCGGGAGGTTGTGTGTTCAAATCTCAGTGAGACCCTCAATGTGCTAAGACCCATGGGCAAGGTCTTAACTACAAGTGTGCCTCTGTTCACCCAGCAGTATAAATGGGTACCAGTAAATATTCTGGTAAGGTAACCTGCAATGGACTAGCATCCCATCCAGGAGGGATGTACTCCAATTTGCTTCACACTATGGAAACCGGGGATAAGCACCAACAAAAAGGTCAAAGGTGAAGGCCAATGCAGCTTTACTGAACGAAGGGACACAAATTCCAGCTGGTAGTTGTAGTTTAAAATACACTCCTCCCTTGCCACTTTGCGATTTGAACGGATTTGAACGTCGCGGTCTTAGTGCATCGCTGCATTTTAATAATAATAATAAAAATTATATATATCTTCTTCTTGTCCTTTCGGCTGTTCCCTTCAGGGGTCGCCACAGCAAATGATCTGCCTCCATCTCTCCCTGTCCTCTGCATCTTCTACTCTTACTCCAACGACCTTCATGTCCGCCTTCACCGCATCCATAAATCTTCTCTTTGGTCTTCCTCTGGGCCTTTTGCCTGGTAGTTCCAACCTCAGCATCCTACGACCAATATACTCACTATCCCTCCTCTGTACATGTCCAAACCATCTCAATCTAGCCTCTCTGACTTTGTCTCCAAAACATCTAACATGTGCTGTCCCTCTGATGTACTCATTTCTGATCCTATCCATCCTCGTTACTCCCAAAGAGAACCTCAACATTTTCATCTCTGCTACCTCCAACTCTGACTCCTGTCTTTTCCCCAGGGCCACTGTCTCTAAACCATACAACATTGCTGGCCTCACCACCGTCTTGTACACTTTTCCCTTCATTCTTGCCGATACTCTCCTATCACACATCACAATCGGACACTTTTCTCCATCCATTCCAACCTGCCTGCACGCGCTTCTTCACCTCTTTTCCCCACTCTCCATTGCTCTGGATTGTTGAGCCTAAGTACTTAAAATCCTCCACCTTCTTTATCTCTGCCCCCTGTAACCTCAAAGTTCCTCTTGGGTCCTTGTCGTTCACACACATGTATTCTGTCTTACTAGGACTAACCTTCAATCCCCTCCTTTCCAGGGCATACCTCCACCTCTCTAGATTTTCCTCCACTTGGTCTCTGCTCTCACTACAGATCACGATGTCATCTGCAAACATCATAGTCCATGGAGATTCTTGTCTAACCTCGTCTGTTAGCCTGTCCATCACCATAGCAAACAAGAAGGGGCTGAGAGCTGACCCTTGATGCAGTCCCACCTCCACCTTGAACTCTTCTGTCACACCAACAGCACACCTCACCACTGTTTTACATCTCTCATACATGTCCTGCACCACTCTAACATACTTCTCTGTCACTCCAGACTTCCTCATACAATACCACAGTTCTTCTCTCGGCACCCTGTCATAGGCTTTCTCCAGATCCACAAAGGCACAATGCAGCTCCCTCTGACCTTCTCTGTACTTCTCTATTAACATCCTCAAAGCAAATACTGCATCTGTGGTGCTCTTTCTGGGCATGAAACCAAACTGTTGTTCACAAATGCTGACCTCTGCCCTTAGTCTTGCTTCCACTATTCTTTCCCATAGCTTCATTGTATGGCTCATCAACTTTATCCCTCTGTAGTTGCCACAACTCTGTACATCTCCCTTGTTCTTAAAAATGGGCACAAGCACACTTCTCCTCCATTCCTCTGGCATCTGCTCACTTTCTAAGACCTTGTTGAATATTCTTGTCAGAAAATCTACTGCTACCTCCCCTAGACACTTCCATACCTCAACTGGTATGTCATCAGGGCCAACTGCCTTTCCACACTTCATCCTCTTCAATGCCCTCCTCACTTCACCCTTACTAACCTTTGCTACTTCCTGGTCCTCAACGGTCACCTCTTTTTCACTCTTTTTTTTCTCTCTCATTTTCTTCATTCATCAGCTCTTCAAAGTACTCTTTCCATCTTCCCAGCACACTTCTGTCATCAGTCAATACATTTCCCTCTCTGTCCTTTATCACTCTAACTTGCTGCATGTCTTTCCCATCTCTATTTCTCTGCTGTGCTAACCTGTATAGATCATTTTCTCCCTCCTTACTGTTCAACCTATCATACAAGTCATCATACGCCCTCTGTTTGGCCTTTGACACTGCTACCTTCGCCTTACGCTGTGTCTCTCTGTACTCCTGTTTACTCTCTTCGGTCCTGTCAATGTCCCACTTCTTCTTGGCTAACCTCTTCTTTTGTACACACTCCTGCACTTCCTCATTCCACCACCAAGTTTCCTTATCTACTTTCTTTCCAGAGGACACACCAAGTACTCTCCTACCGGTCTCCCTGATCACATTGGCTGTGGTTGTCCAGTCCTCTGGAAGCACTTCCTGACTACCCAAAGCCTGTTTCAACTCCTCCTTGAAGACAACCACGACACTCTTCCTTTTCAGCTTCCACCACTTTGTCTTCTGCTCTGCCTTTGCCTTTTTCACTTTTCTCACCATCAGTGTCATCCTGCACACCACCATCCTATGCTGTTTGGCAACACTCTCACCAACTACTACTTTGCAGTCACTGACTTCCTTCAAATTACATCGCCTGCACAAGATGTAGTCTACCTGTGTGCTCTTACCTCCGCTTTCATAAGTCACCCTATGCTTCTGTTTCTTCTTGAAGAAAGTATTCACCACAGCCATTTCCATCCTTTTGCAAAATCGATCAACATCTGTCCTTCTGTGTTCCTGTCCTGGATACCAAACCTGCCCATCACTTCCTCGTCCCTCTGTTGCCTGCACCAACATGTCCATTGAAGTCTGCTCCAATGACCACTCTTTCACCTCTGGGGGTATTCTGCATCACTTCATCTAAATCACTCCAGAATCTCTCCTTCTCTTCTAGCTTACATCCTGCCTGTGGGGCATAAGCACTAACAACATTGACCATCACGCCTTCAATTTCTAACTTGAGACTCATCACTCTGTCTGACACTCTTTTCACGTCTAGAACATTCCTGACAAACCCCTCCTTCAAGATGACTCCTACTCCATTTATCTTCCCATCCACACCATGATAAAACAGTTTAAACCCTGCTCCTAAGCTTCTAGCCTTTCTACCTTTCCACCTTGTCTCCTGAACACACAGTATGTCCACCTTCCTCCTCTGCATCATGTCAGCCAGCTCCCTATCTTTTCCTTGCATAGTTCCAACATTCAAAGTCCCTACTCTCAGTCCTAGGCTCACACATTTCCTCTTCTCTCTCTGCCTACGGACACGCCTCCCGCCTCTCCTTCTTCGACGTCTTCGACCAACAGTAGTCCAATTTCCATCAGCTCCCTGTTGGTTGACAGCACTGATGGCGGTCGTTGTTAACCCGGGCCTCGACCGATCCGGTATGAATTTTGTTTTGATCATTTGCATTTTTTAAATGTGGCAGAAGTTTTACGCCGGATGCCCTTCCTGTCGCAACCCTCTGCATTTATCCGGGCTTGGGACCGGCATAAGGGGGAGAGACACTGGTTCGTGCCCCCCCCCGCCTCATGGCTGCATTATATATATATATATATATATATATATATATATATATATATATATATATATATACTCGTTCCCCCCCCAGTGCAGTTAACTGGGTTATCAAAGGCGGGCCATGTCTCTCACTGTCTATGGTGAGAGGCATGTAAAAGAACCATTGCTGACTTTCGTAAAGAGTAGGCTGCAAAGCCTTCAGCGTGTTTCTGTCCCTTGCTAAAAGGGTTGTGACAGGAAGGGCATCCGACATAAAAACCTCTGCCAAATCAAACGTGCGAATCAGATGATTCACTGTGGCAACTCCCGAGTAAAAGGGAAAAAGCCGAAAGGAAGACAGAATTCATAAAAAATTCAAAATTTGCGCTGAAACTCGCATGGTCAAAAGCGGAAGGCAGCATCCATTGTTTACAAACGACAGACTGAAGTGCCCCTCCTTCCCAGTTCAGGCAAGGACCGCCCACTAAACTCAATCTCGCAAACTGATTGGCTTAGACGCATGACACTATAGCCTCGCACATTCCTGCGGGAATTTTTGTGATTTTGTGATCTTATAGTGTTTGTGAACGTCCTGCACCATCTAAGGCATCCAATAAGCCCAAGAAAAAAGCGAAATATGATGACAGTGACCCAAAAAGTGAAGTTGCTAGATATGCTGACAGCGGACAGTGTAGCACGCCATTACGGCATAAATGAATCTACCGTACGTTACATCAAAAAAGGCTAAGATTAAGATCAAGCGGAGACGAGCTATTGTCAGAGGTGAGTACAGTACTTAAAGTATTAATATATAAATTCTATTTAAATATTAATAGATTACAGTATTTACATATGCATATAACTGTGTAACGTTTAATATACACTTCTTGATATTGTATAGATGCGGAAATATATAGAAATGAGACAACATGGTAGAAATGAGAGGGGTGATCCTACTTCGTGATTTTTCGAATATTGCGGCCAGGTCTAGTCTACATTATCCGCGATATTCAAGGAATGACTGTTTTGCTTTTATTTTACGCCAAGCCGCAGTGGAAACAATTTTACTTCTGTTTTTAGTAAGATTGATTGTTTCTGAGTGCTGCATATACCAAAGTTTTCATTGTTCCTCTTATTCGATAGCAGTTTACCAACATGAACAGTTTTATACATAAAAACAGTCCTGTGTAGAGCCCTTTGTTCCAGATAAGTTTCATCTTTATTACTGACTGTTAGAAAGCACTAACACATAAACAGTAACTTACAGAAGACTTCATTATAGCAACAATTACAGATAAATGATACGAGAAAAACAAACAGACAAACCTGTATAAACAGTACCGATTGCATTAGTACAAACCATCCAGCGAGGACGAGAAGTGTCATAGCGACCGAGAATGACTCAACATTCCCTGATGCATCAGAATTCAGCAGTCTTGTAGAAAAACAAATTCATCCCACTTCAGAAGAAAAGGAAAAGCCATATCAGTTAAAACTCTGCCTTCAGATCAGGTCTGGGAGAACTTGTTAAAAAATAAAATCTCCCTTGTTGTGTTTTCGAAGCATTGAGCCACATTTCAACATTTAACCTTTTGGAAATCTTTTTACTTGTGTATTAAATGTGCCATGTACTTATTCCCCCCGCCTCCCCCAGCTCACAAACCACAGAGGAGCTGTTAATGGAAGCGCATTACATTTTATTCACTTCATCCAAACCAATTTACAGTTCAGCCCAGAAATAAAGCATGTTCACGTTTACGGGATCGTTTCAGTTCTGAGAGAACTTTCAACCGTCACGATTTCGCCCGCAAGAATGCACTCATAAGAAACCGAAATAGAAAGCACTCAGCGTGACTGAACGCTCGTGTACGGTAAAGTCAGTAATTCGATCTCGGGCTCTGATTAATCAGAAGGCCGGAGCTGTGTGAGTGCCCGACACTCCGAGCCGCTTGCTTTGTTGCACTTGGCTGCGTGGGACGTGCTTCCCAGTCTGCTCTGCTCCTCCCCGACAACAGTGCGAGTTCCTGAGCTTTTAAATTAGCTCTTGGCAACTCCACGGCTCTAAATATAGGAGAAACTTTTTAGCTTTCTTGTCATGGCGCGCTCTACAATCGGCGTAAACAGCACCTGTTTCCATTGAAGGGCTCTCAGTGTTGCTGCCATCCTGCTGGCAGAGAGAAAAGCGAGCGGGGCTTCTGCTCTGATGGGTGTTACTCTCAGCCATGATTGCTGAAGCGGAAAAATAAACAATAACTGAAAACAATGAGTAAGTGTAAGATTAGGCCTTGATGTTGGTCTTTATTGCACAACAGACTATAGAGTCCTCTCTGACTTATAATATAGAAAGAACCAAGGCATTGTAGCACATACGCACATACATACATACAGTCTGTCTGTCTGTCTGTCCTTGTGAGGACCTTCAACTAACATTATTAATAATGCAGAGGCTCAGAAAGCAAAAGAAATACACACACACACACACACACACACACACACACACACGAACACACACACACACACACACACACACACACACGAACACACATATACACACAAGTATTCATTTGCCGAGCCGTTTGATCCTACCAGGGTTTCGGGGAAGTCAGCCCCGCATGCACAGAAAGAACATGCAAACTCCATACAAAAACACCTTTGCTGACTATATATATATATATATATATATATAGGGGCAGTGGTGGTCTAGTGGTATAGGACGCTGGATCGCTGATCCAAAGGTTGGGGGTTCGAGTCCCACTTTCCACAAGGTTGTCACTGTCCCCCCCGTGCGGCTAACTGGGTTATCAAAGATGGGCCATGTCTCTCACTGTCTATGGTGAGAGGCATGTAAAAGAACCATTGCTGACATTCGTAAAGAGTAGCTGCAAAATCGTCAGTGTGTTTCTGTCCCTTGCTAAAAAAAGGGTTGTGACAGGAAGGGCATCCGACGTAAAAACCTCTGCCAAATCAAACGTGCGAATCAGATGATTCACTGTGGCGACTCCCGAGTAAAAGGGAAAAAGCCGAAAGGAAGACAGATATATATATATATATATACACACACACACACAGATGTGTGCATATAATAGTAATAATAATAATAATATGTAACACTTATAAGTATACAACAACTTCAAAGTGTCAATTTTAAGAATCACGAATATTTTTAAATGACAAACAAAAAATAAATAAAACAATTAAGCAACGGCTAAAAAAAATTATAGTTTTTAAAGTAATCTGTTAAAAATAATACCTCAACAATATCTGAGGAAAATATTTAATTTGATGGTCATATGACCAAACATGTTGCATTTTAAGACACATACTACAATTTATTTTTCGGTAGGGGCGATGGGATAGTGGTTCGGGTGCTTGGCACATTTTTAGGTGGGTGTGAGTTCGAATCCCAGTTAGACCCCCACCATGCTAAGACCCCTGGACAAGTCTTAACCACAAGTGTGCCACTGTTCCACCCAGCAGTATTAATGGGTACCAGTAAAAATACCAGGAAAAACCTGCGATGGACTAGCGTCCCATTCAGGCGGACTTGAACTCCTAGTTGCTTCACACTACAGAAACCATAAGCCAATGGTGTGATTAGGCTTGGGTGTAAAAGCCCAACAGACTCACCCTTGCTACAAATTGTTTATTTAACACAAAAGGACCGGACATTAAACTGATTTTATTCCTGCAGTTCCACAGTGCGTGTAATGTCAGATTGAGTCGATGTATAAATAGAACAGGTCATTGTCCAGAGACTGACTGAGTGGCTTTGTTGATGACGTTTCTGTCATGTGACATGTCATGTCTGTCATGTGATCTGACTATAGCTACTTCCTGGGTTTATTTTTCTGCTTGCCTTGATATTGCTTCCCACTGTTTCTCTGAGATCCATATACGCAGCACCAATATCAGTGCAAAACAAATCATTATCACTGCTGAGCCTGAAATCTTACAACTGTCACATTTCCATTTTGTACCTTTTGCATCATGTCCTGCCTCTTACACACTTGACCTAATTGCCCCAGTCCAAAGAGGAAGGAAGGAAGAATCGGGTCTGGAGTCCTTGAAGACTAAAAAAAAACCAACATTGAATTTTACAACAGGTCAGAATATAGAGTTTGGATTAAAATGAGGTGTACAGAGGTGTACACATGGAGGTTTTAATGTACTGATCATGTGCATATTATGTAGCCGCACCCATTGCTTGAATTCCCTCCCAAGTCAAGGAATAAGTGTTTCTTAGAAGAATTATGCAAGAGATAGGGTTTTGAATAAGCAAGGTTCTAGATCACATTTTTTAAAGGATTTTTAAATACCATTTCAGGATATTCATTAAGTTTTAGAGTAGAAGGAGGATATTGATAAGTAGGGGGTGGAAATTGTTTGAGGCAAGTATGGGGAGGGTGCGGGAGGGGTTTAAAATTTAAAATTCATGTGCTCTGTGGTGCATTCTGGGCCCATATTTATGAGAAAATCAGACAAGCTAGAAGCAAATAAAACTAAAAGTTTATATCATAAAAAATTCAAGAATTATAATATATCTACAAAATATTTATGTGATAAATGACAAAATCAATGGTTAACTTT
This sequence comes from Plotosus lineatus, assembly GCA_024760905.1. NCBI lineage: Eukaryota > Metazoa > Chordata > Actinopteri > Siluriformes > Plotosidae > Plotosus > Plotosus lineatus. Next base: position 24,686,662 of record CM045736.1, on the reverse strand, counting down.
TATGCACAAAATTATAGAATTTAGGAAAGGGAAATAATATTTTTCAGGTGTATTTATAGATCGCTACCTAATTTATGGACTCATAATTTTACTTTTTTTTTCTGGGGGGGGGGGGGGGGTCCTGTGGCCCACTAATATCTGCCACTGACACAGATTTTCTTTGTTCGAAATTAAATGTCTGACAGACAATCTTATTTATAGTTTGCCCAATCTGTCCACATGTGCTTTGTGGATTTGGAGAAGGCTTTCGACCATGTCCCTCAAACGATTTTGTGGGGCGTGCTCCGAGAGTACGGCGTTCCGGACCCGTTGCTACGAGCTATTCGGTCGCTGTATCACTGGAGCCAGAGTTTGGTCCGTATTGGTAACAACCGTATTGGTCGAATTCATTTCCGGTGGGAGTTGGAGTCCGCCAAGGCTGTCCTTTGTCACCGATTCTGTTCATAATTTTTATGGACAGAATTTCTCGGTGCATTCGAGGCGATGAGGGGTTCTGGTTTGGTGATCATCAGATCTCGTCTCTGCTTTTTGCGGATGATGTTGTCCTTTTGGCTTCATCAAATCGGGACCTCCAGCTCTCATTGGAGCGATTCGCAGCCGAGTGCGAAGCAGTCGGGATGAAGATCAGTACCTCCGAGTCTGACGCCATGGTTCTCAGTCGGACAATGGTGGAATGCACCCTCCGGGTCGGGAATGAGGTCCTGCCCCAAGTGGAGGAGTTTAAGTATCTTGGGGTCTTGTTTACGAGTGAGGGAAGGATGGAGCGAGAGATGGACAGACAGATCGCTGCAGCTGTTAAGCGGTGCCTGTACTGGTCCATCGTGGTGAAGAAGGAGCTGAGCCGCAAGGCGAAGCTCTCAATTTACCAGTCGATCTACGTTCCAACCCTCACCTATGGTCACGAGCTTTGGGTAATGACCGAAAGAACAAGATCACGGATACAAGCGGCTGAAATGAGCTTCCTTCGCTGGGTGGCGGGGTTCTCCCTTAGAGATAAGGTGAGAAGCTCCACCATCCGGGGAGAGCTCGGAGTAGATCCGCTGCTCCTCCGCATTGAAAGGGGCCAGTTGAGGTGGCTCGGGCATCTGGTCAGAATGACCCCCGGACGCCTCCCTGGTGTGGTGTTTCGGGCATGTCCAACCGGGAAGAGACCCTGGGATTGACCTAGAACACGCTGGAGGGACTATGTCTCTCGGCTTGTGTCCCCCCGGGAGAGTTGGAGGAAGTGGCTCGGGAGAGGGCCGTCTGGACCTCTTTGCTTATGTTGCTGCCCCCGCAACCCGACCCTGGACTAAGCGGAAGATGATGATGATGATAATCTTATTTGCGCACACACACCCCCCCCCCCAATATAAAATAATCACACTGAGCTGCTCAGTTAAACCCCGTACTGTATTAAGACCGTTTTGCTATGAAAAAGGCATGGGAATGACTTGGGCTACATTAACAAATAGATCTACCTAACGCTCGTGTTCAATGTAGGACCTAATGAGCGTCATGTAGATCTATTTGTTAATGCAGCCCAAGTCAAGTACATGAATTTTCATCTCTGTATAGTGTGGTGTGAATCCATTAAGAATAAGATTAGACTAGTTTAGTTGGGGGCCAGTTTTCACTATTATTGCTCAGTGCAATCAAGAAATAATTTGTGTTTGGACATGACATAAAACTTTTTTACCTATTTCATGAGATACGGATGTTTCCGAAACAGTGGAATCATCGGTCTTGAGTCACTTCCACAACGTATTTAATGTTGGTTGTTTAGATCTACTTCACGTTGGCGCCATGATTGGCGGTACGACTCACATCAGTTTGGACTATATTTTACCTGGGTTTGTATATAAAAACAGGCATGTGATTTTTCCACGAATTCGCAGAATTCCGATTTTTTCATTGGCCCACTTTAAAAAAAATTTTTTGATTTTTTTCATGCCGAATATGTCAAAATAATCTTTTCTGCTTCTATTCCTTTCCGAGTTTTGCATAAAATGACCTCTCTTGAAACATTATTGCTGAGTGGCTGATGGCTTTCTAATAGCAAATCGCTGATATTGAAACATGTTCGTAGACATTCGCGCCACTTCCGATCTGTTCAGCTATCGAAAGCTTGTCGGTGATCAAGAGAAAAGATTCTACTTGAATCAAAGAAATAGACAAAGTCATGAAAAACAAGTTTAGGTGGGAATGGATGGAAAAGGGAAACGTAGCATTCAATTGCCGGAACATTTGGTGTTCAAGTGAAGATTCCAGAAGCCTACGGACTTAACCCTTTGTTTGCTGTTCAACCAAAACTTCCGTGCAAAGAAAAGACCCAGTGAAACAACCAGTTTTTGTCGCCGATCGAGGAGTTAATTTTGAGGTATATTTGAGAATTTCTTGTCTAGTTTTCAATTATATTTTTCAAATTATTGTGAATGCATGCATGTTTTAGGCGTAGGACGTTCATGTTTTTATTCCATGAACTGAATCAAATGAGCCGACTCTATGGTCACTGAACCATTTTTCTGCATTTAGAATAAATAAATTAATGTCGCATTAACTCACCAGTTTTTCCTAATTAACTTATGTAAATATGCATTGTTATTCAGTGTTTCTAAACAGCAGCGGGAGTGTGTGCTCGTGTAATTAGCTCATTAATATTGGAAATGTAAAACTATGAATCTGAGCCTCAACTGAAACGCCCCAGCATCCAGAAGGACAACAAACTTTCTAAGGCAGCCTCCAGAAGGACAGTTCAGGCCGCACAAAAGGAAACAAGAAAGTGCCATGCTAAAGCACTAAAGACAAAGATACATTCATTCAAAAAACTTATTTCATGTGTATAGTTTGTTTTCAGATTGTGTTTAAAGACAATGACTGTTTATAATAGTGTTTTGAGGCAGGACATATCTATAAGAGTGTCTATTTGATTTGTGACTGAAGAGTGACTATTTGATTTGTGCCTGTGACACTTTTATTAGTGTTGGAATCCCACATGATAAACCCACAAGTTGAGGTACAGTATGTATATGGAGATTAGAAATTAAACTTTCTAGAGCTCTTTCAGTGTCATGAAATAGCCTTTTTCCCCTTCTGAAATGCTTAACACCTAGGAGCTTCGGAGGGGCCCCCAGACCCCTGGCTGATTTTCAGATATTTTGGTGATAGTCAAATCACATGCCTGTAAAAAGCACGCAATGAATGAGGTAGCATAGTGCATCATGGGATATCGGAAGTGAACCGATTGAGAAATTATCAAAACAAGTGATCGTGTTGTCAAGTACATAGCTTAACAAAGCTGTGAAAATGTTTTTATTAAAGATTATTATTATATTATTATTTATTTTGTTTTGACCATTTGCATTTTATGGATGTGGTGAAGGCGGACATGAAGGTCGTTGGAGTAAGAGTAGAAGATGCAGAGGATAGGGAGAGATGGCGGCAGATCATTTGCTGTGGCGACCCCTGAAGGGAACAGCCGAAAGGAAAAGAAGATTATATTATTATTTACTATTACAGTATAAAATATTACCGGTGCAAGGCTAACAGTAGCTGGCGCTTCCGCCGACACTTAATGAAAAGGCAGCATTTGATGGGATGTTTTTTGGAATTGTGGTATTACCCAAGGCCCAACAGGGGGTGCTGTGAACTTTATTATTTTTTACTTTTACTTTATTTTTTCGTGACTTAATGAAGGTTTGTGCTCTCCGGGTGCTTTTGTTTACTTTAATCACTTTCTCTGAATTCAACACACTCACACTCTCATAACTGATGTCATACATCCTGGGAATTTTATAGGCATCAACTGAACCATCAGGATGAACGGTAAACTTATAGGACAGCTGTTATCACACAGTGTTAATCCACCTTGTGAATCTGGACGTATGTTCCTCATTTGCTTTATGTTTTTCAAACTGTTGGCAGCATGGCAGGCTGAAAACAACCGTGTGTGTGTGTGTGTGTGTGTGTGTGTGTGTGTTTGTGTGTGTAGCCTTCATTATGAACCAGTGTTTGTTTTCTAACCCGCAGGTCAAAACGACCTATTTTTTTTTTTTTTTTTTATTACACAATAAACTGAATGAATGCACATAACAAAACAAGCAACAGTTTAAAAAAGAAAACATATGCGATAGGCTTTGTGGTTTATTCAAACACATGATATGAGCTTTTCTTATGACTGGGCCCATATTATCAGAAAGCAAGTTGAATCATGTTGGGGTTGTGATTCATCTGAACAGAAATGCTTACCTGGAGCATCCAGGATTCGTCAGGATTATCACAGAACACAAAAAGAATCTACTGTACATAAATATGATTGGTGGCCGAATGGGCAGCAACAAACTAACTCAATTTTCTGCCCACCATCAGATTTGTTCTTTCTTTCAGCTTTCAGTTTTGGTTCAGAGCCAACTTGATACTGCTAATTTCTTATTTCTTTAAGTTTGGTTTCTTACTGTCGGTGACACACTGGTTAGCACGTAAGCCTTATGGCAAGAAGGTTCTGAGTTCAATTCCTGGGCTCGGGTGCTTCTGTGTGAAGTTTGCATGTTCATCCCATGTTTCTGTGGGTTTCTTCCCACATTCCAAAAACATGCACATTAGACTCATTAAATTATGATTAAAGATGCAGAGACAGGGTGGCACAGCGGTTAGCACATCTACCTCACAGCAAGAAGGTCCTGAGTTTGATTCCCCGGCTTGGGGCATTTCTTCGTAGAGTTTGCACGTTCGCCCTGCACTTGTGTGGATTTTCCTCCGGGTTCTCCAGTTTCCTCCCACAGTCCAAAAACATGCACAGTAGGCTAATTAGCTGTTCTCAATCACCATTGAGTGTGAGTTTCAATGGTTGTATGTGTGTTGGTCCTGCAGTGGTATGGTGAACTGTTCAGGGTGCAAACTGTCCTTGCTCAGAATCGACTGAGATAGGACCCAGCCTCCCTGAGACCCTAATTAGGATTAAGCAGCTTTGGAAATAAATGAATTAATAATTTACTGTACAGAATAAAACTGATTAAGCACACAAAGCGTAAATCATCCTCCTAAAGCTCTCACTTGTTAAGAAATCATGTTTAATTATTCATTCATTAATTTTCTAAGCAGCTTAATCCTGGTTGGGGTTGCTGGGAGGTTGGCGCCCATCTCAGCCGACTCTGAGCGAGGGCGGGGTACACCCTGAGCAGCATCAACCTGAACACCAGACCATTGCGGTGCCAACACACGTACAATCATTCATACTCAGACTCGCACCCAGGAGTGATTTGGAACAGCCAATTAGCATACTATGCATGTACAATATTGCCTTATAACTAGAGGTTGGAGCTACGTCTTCCTCAGTGTCCACTCATGAATGGATGTCTGTGAAGCCACACCCATTCAGTCTCACTGAACTACTGTTAGATACTTTTTCAACATGAATTGTTTTTTAGCTGAGACTTTGGCATTTTGCCAAAAACTGGATTTTGGACTTGGAAGAATTGCAGCAAACCTAGGTTGAAATGATATTTTGTAGTGTAACGGTGGTCTAAGTTGAAGTGTCCATGAAATGTTGCAATATTCAGAAAAATAATGAATAACATTCAGTTGAATACGAACAAGCAGATGCAGTGGTGTCCTAGCTGAAGGAATACTTATCTTACTAGTCCTGAACAAGCTCTTGCTCAGGTATGTTTATCCTGGATGTGTAGGCTTGACACATGGGCACCGCCATCTTGGATTTTGGAATTGGCCTACTGTTGCACTAATAAGTGAGTGAAGTAGCTAAGAGCTGTATTGAACTGTCAAATCTGTCAAAGTTGAAGTCAACCTGGATTTAGACCAGTATTCATTTGAATAATTTAACTTTTCTCTATTTATTTCTGCTATACTTAACTCAAAATCGACAAAAATGCATTCGGCCCACTGTTGCTCTAAGGGGCTCAATGGAAGATACAACTTAGCGTTCGCAGACACGATGCTGGATGGAAGCATTTACGCATTGTGAATGTCTCAGTAAGAGGACAAGAATATTTTATGAAAAAAAAAAAAAAGTAATTTGTAAGAGTCTGGCTTCGTGTTAGACTTTATTTTTCCCAGCTCCCCATTTTAATTCTGTTCCATCCCCTCCATGAATAAGTGTTGAAGCTTTAAGCTTTTCGGCTGAGTCATTTCAAAAGAAGCATAAACTCGTCTCTCTCTTTCTCTCTCTCTCTCTCTCTCTCTCTCTCTCTCTCTCTCTCTCTCCCCTTTGTAATCATTCTCCTGCTGCTGAATTGCCGTCTTGGGATCTGACTGAATGGTCACTTTCATCCTCGTCCAAGCAGCATTTCCTCTCACGGTCCTCTCAAGGCCGGACGTTCTGAAATGTGTTCGACGTGCTGTTGTTTTTAAAAGGTTGTGTCAGGATGCCTTAGAAAACTGCTGAAAAATACACTTGCCATCTTTGACGTATAGCTTTGTAACTCTAGAGACAAAGCAAGCAGTGACTCGGGATGATATTCAAAGCCGTTCAGCATCACTGACGGATATGTGCCACTGGTGATATCCGAGATCGCTGTGTGACTGGATGTACTGGAAAGACGTGCATTGTGACTCGGATTTCACAGAAGTGCTGATATGTGAGGGAGTGATGCCACACCATAAGGTCAAGGATGTGCAGCCAGTTGTTTCTCCTGTTGGCTTCGACTGACATTGTGTTGAACACTTATGGCAGGAGAATCTCACATAGGAGTGTTATAATGAATAAATCTCTTTCTCTCCACAGGTCAGCTGAATATCCAGGTCCATTATTGGCACTGTTTCCTGCTCTGTTTGTGTTTGTTTTTGCTTGAGGCCTTTCTGGCATTCAGCGTCACCGAAAAAGCAAAGAAACCACTCAGGAGCCGGGTGTGTTTATCTGCACCGCACAGGATGAATGTTACATCGCTGTTCTCCTTCACCAGTCCTGCGGTGAAGCGCCTCCTGGGTTGGAAGCAAGGCGACGAGGAGGAGAAGTGGGCTGAGAAGGCTGTGGACGCACTTGTCAAGAAGCTGAAGAAGAAGAAGGGCGCCATGGAGGAGCTGGAACGCGCGCTCAGCTGCCCCGGCCAGCCTAGCAGCTGCGTGACCATCCCACGCTCGCTAGATGGACGACTGCAGGTGTCACACCGTAAAGGGTTACCGCATGTCATCTACTGCCGCGTGTGGCGCTGGCCTGACCTGCAGTCGCACCATGAGCTCAAGGCACTCGAGTGCTGCCAATTTCCCTTCGGATCCAAGCAGAAAGATGTGTGCATCAATCCGTACCACTACAAAAGGGTGGACAGTCCAGGTAAGCGCTCGCCAACAGCCCCTCAGTTAGCACAGAATTTAACAGAGTATAATGTAGATGAATTGGGTAAAATATATGCTAGGAAAGAACTTTGCACAAAAAAAAAGCGCCCAAAGCGCTTAAAAAATCGGAGTGGGTGGGCGCTTATTAAAATGTTACCAGCAGAGTGGAACGGTAAGTGCTTATTACCATCGAGGCAGTAAACATGAATAATAACAGAACAATAAGAGGTTTACTGGTATTTGTGTTATACATTTTGTGGTATCAACCAAACTACTTACATGAAAGCTGAAAATAAACAGAAAACAGCATAAATAAAAAAAAGACCTTTTCTCCACTTACTCCCCCCAAGGTGCTGTTCATTTAAACATTTCCTTTAAACATTTTCCCAAGTCAAATGAACACGTCCAATCAACATGAATGTCAACTTTAGTACATGGCATGTTGAACCAATCAACACGAACATAAACAAAAGTACATGTCCAGGAACTTCTTTAAATTTATGAAGTCAGTGAGCAGGAGAATCGGGTGAAAAATACTCGTCATCACCTTCTGATAGGTCCATATCTGGCTCATCGCTCCATTCATTCAGAGCATTCCATAGTTTTTCTGTAGCAGTTTCTAATGGTTCATCTTATTGGACATTTACCAAGAGAACGCAGCAAAATATTTTCCTGTTTTTTTAAAGCACGGCGGAACAATCAAATGTGTTGTTACTGGTGAACATTATAGACATTCCCCAGTGTCAGGGGTCTTGAAATACCGTATAAACTCACTTTTACAGTCATTGAACACCTCATTTTACCGTTACAGAGACTAATCGAATAAAATTGGTAAGTTTGGGGGCTATTGGAACTGGGCGCGTATTACGTCGACTACGGTATATGGATAGTATATGTTTACTCTTGAAAACTATTGAGCAATGCTGTTGTTAAAGCCCCTGTCAAAGACAACAGAAAAAAGGTCCACAACAGAAAACTGGGTTTCTTATGAGACCCATCTGTTTTGTGACAGATAGTGCCACCGTAGACTTTCATTGTAGAGTTTTGAACCAGTCCAAATATTTTTCTCTCATGTAAACCTACGATGACATGATGATAGGTTTTGGGGCAGCCGTAGCCTAATGATTAGAGAAGCAGCTTTGTGGCCAGAAGGTCACCAGTTCGATTCCCTAATCAGCAGGGAAAATATGTGACGGTGGAGGAGTAAACAGAACCTTCCTTTCCTCGACATAAATCGCTGAAGTGCCCTTGAGCAAGCCACCTAACCAACAACTTCTCTTCGGGTGCCACCAATGTGTATGTGTGGCAGTGCACTACTCCATGTGCGTGTGGGCAAGCATGCAGATGTGTGTGTGTGTGTGTGTGTGTGTGTGTGTGTGTGTGTGTGTGTGTGTGTGTGTGTGTGCGTGCGTGTGTGCGCGTCACCCATGTTCACGTTGGATGGGTTAAATGTAAAGTAAATAATTTCCCATACTGAATTAATACACTCATTTATTTTCTGAACAGCTTAATCCTAATTAGGGTCGCGGGGAGGCCGGTGATCATGTCATCTGACTCTGGATGAAGGCAGAATACACCCTGGACAGTTCGTCAGGGTCGTCGTAATAATCCAGTTAGCTGAAGTGAGAGGACAGCAGTGACAAACATTGACAGTTGGGCTTGAACCCCCAATCTTGGGATCGGTAATCGGCACTTTACAACGGGGCGGGATTAATACAGTATATCAAAAACGACAACAAAAAAAGGTAGACATGCAAATTTCAGCCAGTCAGCTGATCTGAACAGAATCCTACATAATTGCTCTTTGTTAAACCATTTCCTTATATACCTGTAATATCTGTTTTACAACCATGTCACCCCAGGGTTTGGTTGAGCGTATGAGGGTTGACCATCAATTGAGGAACGCCATATATGAATTTTTTTGTTTTGTTTTGCATTTTTTTTTAACCATAATCACGGCACTTTGTGTGAACATTGCACGATTTGCCTCATAACAACTATGCAGCTTTTGGATCCATTTCACCCAAAACTACGGCAGTCTCTTCTGTTGTTCAGCTGCTAAATTTGTCTTTCGAGTCACATGTGCCGTCTGAGCGCATTATTTTTTGAATTGGGTTATGTTTCATTCCTTTTCCATGTCCTCCTCCACCAGTCCAGGTGCTTGGCCCTTATTTTATCATTAATACTGCAGAAAAACTGTGTGTGTGTGTGTGTGTGTGTGTGTGTGTGTGTGTGTGTGTGTGTTGTCTGACAAAGCAAAACCTCTCCTCCACTCCTGCTTCGAAGAAAAGAGGCAATTTGAAAGACAAGCCCATCCCCCTTTTTTTGTTGGCTTAGCAGAAGAAGAGGGTCAGCTGACAAGACAGAAACAGCTGTCTAGTGCTTGTGTGTGTGTGTGTGTGTGTGTGTGTGTGTGTGTGTGTGTGTGTGTGTGAGACGAAAGAACAGGAAATTCCATTCAAAGGGAGAATAAGGGTTTTGTTCTGTTCAGTGTGTATGTCGAGCGCGTGTGCAGCGAACATGTGGCTGCGCAGGGGAAAAGTGCAGCAGGAAGTCCTGTCAATGTCTCACACAATAGCAGGAAGGAACGGAGGCCTGCCGAACACACACTCCCTCAGCACCTGCCTCACACACTCCGCTTTACTCTTTTCATCGCAGCAGGGGGCCTGACAGAGTTAATATTATATATAAAAAAGAACCGTTTGTATATTATTTACTTATACGACATAAACAGGTATGAACAGTATACTCAGTACACACAGGCTATTGATTATTATTTATAGAAATAAGGCGACACACACACACACACACACACACACACACACACACACACACACACACACACACACACATATATATATATATATATATGTGTGTGTGTGTGTGTGTGTGTGTGTGTATGTATGTATGTGTATATATATATATATATATATATATATATATATATATATATATATATATATATATATATATATATATATATTATATATATGTATGTATGTATGTATGTATACAGAGATCCCTCACTTTCCACAGTTAATTGGGCCCGAGAGCCCCCCTCGCTGACTTCCTCGAAGTAGGATCAATCCCCCCCCCCCCCTATATATATATATATACACAGTCGGCCCCCAACTTACGAAGACCCCTGTGTACGAAATCCCCAGGTAACGAAAAACATTTTCTTGAGTTTCCGTCCCTGAGATACGAAACAACCCCCTCTTACGAAAAGAAATTCAAACGCGCCAATCGATGCGCGAGTTGCTCTCTCATTGGCTGTCTCTCAACATCCCGCCCCACTGGCCTCCCAGATAGAGACAGAAGGAAGCTTCACTCTTTAGTTTTTAGTTTAGTTTTTTAAGTGTTTAATTCGTAAATGTTTAATAAATGTGGGTGCATTTGAGCTCATCTGGAATTCTGATCCCTCAAGGAATCAAATTCAAGTTGAGTTTGTCAAGCAGGGAATGCACTTTGAATTCACGTCTTGTGGGTGTGGCCCGCAGTGCGCACCCGCGTGCGAGAGAGAGAGAGAGAGAGAAGGAATAACACTTTAGTTTTTAGTTTTTTAAGTTGTTTTAATTCAGTAAATGGTCAAGCAGGGAATGTGCTTTGAATTCACATCTTGTGGGTGTGGCCCGCAGCGCGCGCGCGAGAGAGAGAGAGAGAGAGAGAGAGAAGGAATAACGCTTTAGTTTTTAGTTTTTTAAGTTGTTTAATTCAGTAAATGTTTAATAAATGTGGGTGCATTTGAGCTCATCTGGAATTCCGATCCCTCAAGGAATCAAATTAAAGTTCAGTTTGTCAAGCAGGGAATGCGCTTTGAATTCTACGTCTTATGGGTGTGGCCCACAGTGCGCGCGCGCGAGAGAGAGAGAGAGAGAGAGAAAAAGAGAGAGAGAGAGAGGTTACGAAAAGGGCTCTGGAACGGATTAATTTCGTAAGTTGGGGGCCGACTGTATATATAAACAGGGATTCCTCGCTACTTTGCGTTTCAATTAATGCAGGTTCAGTGCATCGCTGTCTTTTAAAAAAAATAATAAATAAATATTCATCGAATTAAAAAATAAGGAAATGAAGGAAGAATAGGTGGAAAAGTTGCGGAAAAATGTCACGAAAACAAGGCCAATTATGTGGAAAAAAACCCTAAACAAACACAAAACAAAAACCAACCCAAAATCTCCCATCAAAACTGAATACATTGTTGTATCTGTGTGCTTCTTCTCATGCAGTACCATCTGTATGTGTGTGTACAGATGCTGCCCAGCCTACTCACGAATTAACTCAGTTAACTCAGTTAACTCAGACTGCCGTTCTTAGATGAATTTGTTTGTAAGTCGTTACAGGGCACTCCTTAGAGGGGAACTTATGTTTAAACCTTGTATAAGTAGCCTATACTAGTTTATACTGTATACTCTCTCTCTCTCTCTCTCTCTCTCTCTCTCGCTCTCTCTCTCTCTCTCTCTCTCTTCCCCTCCCTCCGTATAATCATCTGTACCAATATCATTATGTCCCGTGTTTAAACTGGTTCCTCTCAAGCACAGCACAGCGGACCTGATCAGATTTACAGAGTTTCACTCTTATCCAGTTCATTATAATAACGGAGTCAATTTGTTTCTTCTTTGAAACTTTTGGCAGTAGTTCAGAAAAGTATCGTTCTGCTTTTCTTCATGTCAGCCACGCCCCCCCCCCCCCCCGCTAGAGCCCAGTATTAAGTGTACCTCAGGATAATGTTTAATCATATTTCATACTTATATTTATGATCTCTCTTTCCATAGATTTTATTCCATTTCTATTTCTACTTGTTCTTCAATTTCATTTTACTTTCCCTTTTGACCTTGGACATGTTGGTATCTCCAGATGTTTGCAAAACAAATGTTGATAAGTTGGGGAGCGTCTATATTTATATTTTATTTACATTTTATGTTTTTTTTTTTAATGTTTAATTGTTATTATAAGCATTTATAACATTGAATATGTATTTATTAATATTATACAGTAGGCCCTGGTTATTCGTGGGGGTTTGGTTTCGGCCCCTCCTGTGAATGAAGATAATCCGCGAGTTCTGTACTCGGATTAAAACCCCATGTATCATATTTCATGCATGAATGATCAGCCGGAAGTAAAATACTATGTATCTATTACATGCGCTAAAATATGCTTCTTAAATACATTCTATAGATAGTCTTATTCATTAATACAGTATTAATGCAGTAAAATGTAGTAATGATTAAGAAAAACTTAAAAAGTTAACGTGTGACGGGCACTGAGCATGTGCAAGCCCGAGCTGACCAATCAGTGTGCTCGTTTCAGATCTTCCTTAGCAAGTAGCCTGCATTGTTTACGTGCATATCGTCTTTATAACCTTTATTTAATTCACTGAAACGGCATTTTAATATCAAAACAGTATCCAAAATGGAGAGATGACTTCATGACCGTTCTTCTGGTGTATGGATTATACTGTGTCTTGTACTGAACTCGGTGAATAATTTCAATGAAAACCAGTAAGTTTGCGACTGTTTCTATCTAGTTTTATCAGGGTACTCATCAGAAAAATGGAAATAAAAGACATTTTTAGTGAGTTTTAGTTGATTTCACTTGAGCAAGTGATAGTTGAATACTTGTTTTCATAGTTTAGGCAAAAATACGAATTTCAATTAAAAAATGACCATTTTTACTTTTTTGGCCATTTTCTCAAAAGTAGTCTGTGCGACAAGTGCCTACATTTGGTGGAGCGCATCACATATAAACATACAGCATATATTATATATATATATATATATATATATATATATATATATATATATATATAGAACACATTTAAATATGTTTTCCTGTTCTTTCACTGTTCTTTCTTTCTTTCGGCACTGTAGTTTTCAAAAATGCCCACTAGAGGAAGGTATTGCATTATTGTATTTGAGACGCATGAGATGACTGAATTCAGGTATGAACTGCATTCAGTCTGAGCAGCTCAGCCACGCCCCTCAGCCGGAGCGGGTAGAAAACAGAGTCTTAGAGTGAGAGCGTTAGAGAGCTTTACAAACCTAAGAAGCAGTGACGTGATGCAAGTTAATCCTCTGGCGAGGAGGTGAGCATGCTTTTGTTTCTTGGAAGTAGATGAGAATAGTGAATTCAGGTGTGAACCACTGAGCAGCTCAGCCATGCCCTTCAGCCAAAGTGGAGAGAAAACAGTTAGTTAGAGGCACAGTGCCAAAATCAAAGTCCCCCCAAAACATAGACCATAACAAAAAGGACATAAAAGAACAAGAAATGTAACAAATTGGATAAAAAAAATGAGAAACATGCTACACCACAGTAAATAAAATTACACACACAAACATTCGAAACATTAGCTTAGGTACTGTACTGGAATAATAATTGAAAAATACTTGAATAGTGGAGTGTTTTACAACAGTTCACTGTCATTTCTTCTGGAGAAAGTCTTATTTCTTCAGAAGAGACATCCAATGTCATTACCTTTTTCTGCCGCTTAGCCGATGTTTGAGTGACATCATAGAGCTTAACTGGTAATTAAAACACACACAAAAAAAGGCTCATTGACAACTTGTGCGTGAATGAGGAAAAAGGGGTGTTACATCATCTCAACCAATCAGCAAGAAGGAGGACAGCCATTGGCTGAATTTGAACATCGTGACAGTTGCTCGGCAATCCGCGAATATCCTACTTCGTGGATTTCGAGGGTCGTGTGTGGATCTCGGTCCCAATTAACCGCGGAAAGTGAGGGATCCCTGTATAATGTTATTTGCAACTAACAAAAAGACATCCTGGGTTCAAGTTCTAGGATTGGCGAGGGCGCTACTGTGTGGAATTTGCATGTTCTCCCATGCTTTGGGGCTTCCTCTGGGTACTCCGCTGTGTTCCTATAAAGACACGCACATTAGGTCAACTGGTTATTCCAAATTGCCCAAAGTTTTGTGTGTGTGTGTGTGTGTGTGTGTGTGTGTGTGTGTGTGTGTGTGTGTGTGTGTGTGTTGACTCTTCAGTGGTCTGGCGAGACATTCAGGTTATACTCTGACTTTGCCCAGTGTTGGCTGAGATAAGCTCCAGCCTGTCTGTGACCCTAGTAAGATTAAGGAGTTCAGCAAAAGAGTAGTAAGTGAAAAACAAATTATATATTGTCCAGTTTCATGCATTGGTAGATTTATATTTGGGTGTTTCAAGCAAAATGCGGAACACTAATGTGTACATTGATGCATTCAGAATGACTCTATGATTTTGTGTGATCTGGAAGTCTCTTTGTTGGCACATGACTGTCACCCTAAGGAATGTTTCATATTTGCGGCGACCTGTTCAGGATAAAACAATGCTTATTAATGAAAAAGTTCAATTACATTGCACCTTTGTAAGGATTAAAGATGTACTCTGAGGCAGTACAAAGTTGATGTCATGCTATACGGTATTAGATAATAGCAACAGCACGTGTGTGTGTGTGTGTGTGTATGTGTGTGTGTGTGTGTGTGTGGGTGTGTATGTGTTTGTGTAAAGGAACGTTTTTAGGTGCTGCTCATCCAGCCTTGGGCAGAAAACTCCTCAAGCCCACACAGTTATTCAGCCTATTGACTTGCCATATGTGTCTTAATGTACACCAGTAATGGATAACAATTAGCATAGCATCTAGTTCATACCTGTGTAACTGGCTAACACTTAGCACAGCTTCTGCATTAGTTTAGTAATTTGTACTGTGTTTGGATGCAAATTACAAAGTTACCATAAAGCTAAATGTTCACATCAGTCTCTAATAGGCCTAAACAGATAAACCCCGCCGTTCACCTTGGACTTGCCTTGTGCATCAGTTGGCCTTGTCAAGCCCATGTGTTACCGTCAGGACAAATTCCACAGGCTTCGAGCACTGAAGAAACCCCCATCCCTGGAGGCAAGCGCAAACCTTGGACGTTTCAGCAGAAACAGTAACATTAACCCAACTTTGACTTGATGGTGAAATCGCGGCTAATGTGCATCCTCTTGTTGAACATTCCCGAGATCTTCCCCAACTCTGGTTAGGAAAAGGCATTTACTGAAGACAAATAAATTACAAACCTTATTTGCATGGACTTTCTTTAAAGATTTTGCACACGACACAAATTACACATATATATTTATAAATGTCCTTCTCAGTTGTTCACGTTTTTTCCCATTTCACACCCGTGTACACTTTTCCGAGACCCTTGAAATGCTTTGTCAAGCCTACGGCGATAAGGTACTGAATTGGACAAGGTTTTCCAAGTGACATATGCATGTTATGGGCAAATTTCGTCCTCCAGTAACATTCTGATGCTTTTGTAATGTAAACCACTGAATGGGACAGCAAGAGAAGTGGGTTTCTTATGGGATTAACACAGTATACACACACACACACAGACATATACACACATACACATACATACATATGCATAAACACACACACACACACACACACACACACACACACACACACACACACACACACACACAGACACATATATATATATATATATATATATATATATATATATATATATATATATATAGGATTTTCTGAGTAGATCCTTCCGTAGGAGAGTGCTCAATACTTTTTGGTAGAGCAAATAAACAAAAATAAAAGGACAGGACAAAGACTTTCTATTGAAACTCCATTTATCACTACAGATCTGTTTCGAGGGGTGGTGAAACCATCCTCTCTCTTCAGGTGATTATAGAAGAATATATATATATATATATATATATATATATATATGCGCCTCGCTTAGGTCGTTACTTAAGTAATATAGGATTCCGAAAGCATTTCTACAGTCTTCCTCGCCGGTCATATATAATTACAAATGCACATGTCACAGAAATGTGCGTAACATCGGTTCTGAAGTTGATGGTGTGATGTCTGGCAGGATCTCATGACTTGTAAGAGTCCCTTCTCCATGCTCATTTTATTTACACTTTACTTCCAAATCATAGAGGGCGACATAATCCACACTAAAACTTTATATCGTCCCACTTTTATCCTCTTTCTGCAGATTAAATTTTGTCAGAATTGATTGATGTGACTCTCCTGCATTATTTCACTCAGTTCTACCACCGGTCCTGGTGCCTCGGAACAGCGAGTTCAATGCCAAATTGTCCATGCTGCCACGCTTCCGCAACCCACTGCACCAGACAGAGCCGCACATGCCCCACAACATTAAATACCCGGAATCTTTCACCCAGCCACCGGGCAATGGCTTACCATTCGGCCCCAACTCACCTTCCAACAGCTACCCTGGCTCGCCTAACAGCGGCACGGCAAGCAGCGCCACCTTTCCACACTCACCGGGCAGCTCTGAGCCCAGCAGCCCCTTCCAGATGCCAGGTGAGAGACATCACTACAAGTCATTGTTACCTGTGCGCATGTAATATGACTGAATGTGATCATATTGATCATGGATTAAAGTTTCTGTGTTGGTTCACAGAAACTCCGCCCCCTGCATATATGCCCCCTGAGGAGCCGATGACACAGGACTGTCCTCAGCCAATGGACACAAACCTACTGGCCCCCAACCTTCCTGTAGAGATCAACAACCGGACAGGTATACACACACACACACACAAACACACAGCCCCTGCCATTCATCACCTCCGCTTGACATCATCCTTTTAAACTGCCAGCAGCTGCTGCTTACACTCCAGGAAGTGCAGGAAGTCACACACACTCATCCTCACACACAAACATATGTGCAGATGTACTGTAGTACTCCTGCCCCCACCCTACCTCATTCATTCCAGAATATTCCATAATACACTGTGTCCCTGTTGGGTTTGCTCCTACCATATGGTCTGGTCTGGTACCTTCCCGACCTGCAATGATGCATAAATTAGAGCATCATCCATGAGGAGACCCAAATCCTGGATCCCTTTTATTTTTTTCTTTGTGTCATACACCTGCTGAACTTTTCTACCTTTCTTCACATCTGAGTTTGGCATGGTACGTTACGAGGGAAGTAGCACTGGGTGATTGATCAGTGTTGTGATAAATGATGTCACAAAAGGTGCAGTGGAAAGCACACCCACCTCACAGCAAGAAGGTCCCAGGTTTGTAACCAGTTTCTGTGTGAAGTTTGCATGTACCCCGCCTTTGCCCAGAGTCGGCTAAGAGAGGTATCAGCCTCCCCGGGGACTTAAATCCTTAAGAATTTTTAAAGAATTAAATAGTTTAGAAAATGAATGGATAAAATATATTTTTCTACTGACTGTGATTATCATGTTGTGTTTTATTCCTTTAAGGTTCTGGGTAAATATTTGGTAGAACACTTCAGTGGTTTTATTTATTTATTTAATTTTACTAACCTCAAATGTTTGATAGAGGTGTGACATATATATATATATATATATATATATATATATATGTGTGTGTGAGATTATTTGAACAAAGACAAACATTATTGTTCTTATTTTCCAAACCATTAAAATATAAAATAAAAGTAATTGTAATTTTGCTTGGTTGAAAAAACAAACAACCCCCCCCCCAAAAAAAAAAAAAAATATATATATATATATATATATATATATATATATATCTTCTTCTTTCTTCTTCTTTTCCTTTCGGCTGTTCCCTTCAGGGGTCGCCACAGCAAATGATCTGCCTCCATCTCTCCCTATCCTCTGCATCTTCTACTCTTACTCCAACGACCTTCATGTCCGCCTTCACTGCATCCATAAATCTTCTCTTTGGTCTTCCTCTGGGCCTTTTGCCTGGTAGTTCCAACCTCAGCATCCTACGACCAATATACTCACTATCCCTCCTCTGTACATGTCCAAACCATCTCAATCTAGCCTCTCTGACTTTGTCTCCAAAACATCTAACATGTGCTGTCCCTCTGATGTACTCATTTCTGATCCTATCCATCCTCGTTACTCCCAAAGAGAACCTCAACATTTTCATCTCTGCTACCTCCAACTCTGACTCCTGTCTTTTCCCCAGGGCCACTGTCTCTAAACCATACAACATTGCTGGCCTCATCACCGTCTTGTACACTTTTCCCTTCATTCTTGCCGATACTCTCCTATCACACATCACACCGGACACTTTTCTCCATCCATTCCAACCTGCCTGCACGCGCTTCTTCACCTCTTTTCCACACTCTCCATTGCTCTGGATTGTTGAGCCTAAGTACTTAAAATCCTCCACCTTCTTTATCTCTCTAGATTTTCCTCCACTTGGTCTCTGCTCTCACTACAGATCACAATGTCATCTGCAAACATCATAGTCCATGGAGATTCTTGTCTAACCTCATCTGTTAGCCTGTCCATCACCATAGCAAACAAGAAGGGGCTGAGAGCTGACCCTTGATGTAGTCCCACCTCCACCTTGAACTCTTCTGTCACACCGACAGCACACCTCACCACTGTCTTACATCTATCATACATGTCCTGCACCACTCTAACATACTTCTCTGTCACTCCAGACTTCCTCATACAATACCACAGTTCTTCTCTCGGCACCCTGTCATATGCTTTCTCCAGATCCACAAAGGCACAATGCAGCTCCTTCTGACCTTCTCTGTACTTCTCTATTAACATCCTCAAAGCAAACACTGCATCTGTGGTGCTCTTTCTTGGCATGAAACCAAACTGTTGTTCACAAATGCTGACCTCTGCCCTTAGTCTTGCTTCCACTATTCTTTCCCATAGCTTCATTGTATGGCTCATCAACTTTATCCCTCTGTAGTTGCCACAACTCTGTACATCGCCCTTGTTCTTAAAAATAGGCACAAGCACACTTCTCCTCCATTCCTCTGGCATCTGCTCACTTTCTAAGACCTTGTTGAATATTCTTGTCAGAAAATCTACTGCTACCTCCGCTAGACACTTCCATACCTCAACTGGTATGTCATCAGGGCCAACTGCCTTTCCACTCTTCATCCTCTTCAATGCCCTCCTCACTTCTCCCTTACTAATCTTTGCTACTTCCTGCTCCTCAACGGTCACCCCTTCTACTCTTTTTCTCTCTCATTTTCCTCATTCATCAGCTCTTCAAAGTACTCTTTCCATCTTCCCAGCACACTTCTGTCATCAGTCAATACATTTCCCTCTCTGTCCTTTATCACTCTAACTTGCTGCACGTCTTTCCCATCTCTATTTCTCTGCTGTGCTAACCTGTATAGATCATTTTCTCCCTCCTTACTGTTCAACCTATCATACAAGTCATCATACGCCCTCTGTTTGGCCTTTGACACTGCTACCTTCGCCTTACGCTGTGTCTCCCTGTACTCCTGTTTACTCTCTTCGGTCCTCTCAATGTCCCACTTCTTCTTGGCTAACCTCTTCTTTTGTACACACTCCTGCACTTCCTCATTCCACCACCAAGTTTCCTTATCTACTTTCCTTCCAGAGGACACACCAAATACTCTCCTACCGGTCTCCCTGATCACATTGGCTGTGGTTGTCCAGTCCTCTGGAAGCACTTCCTGACTACCCAAAGCCTGTTTCAACTCCTCCTTGAAGACAACACGACACTCTTCCTTTTTCAGCTTCCACCACTTTGTCTTCTGCTCTACCTTTGCCTTTTTCACCTTTCTCACCATCAGTGTCATCCTGCACACCACCATCCTATGTAGTCTACCTGTGTGCTCTTACCTCCGCTTTCATAAGTCACCCTATGCTTCTGTTTCTTCTGGAAGAAAGTATTCACCACAGCCATTTCCATCCTTTTTGCAAAATCGATCAACATCTGTCCTTCTGTGTTCCTGTCCTGGATACCAAACCTGCCCATCACTTCCTCGTCCCCTCTGTTGCCTGCACCAACATGTCCATTGAAGTCTGCTCCAATGACCACTCTTTCACCTCTGGGGGTACTCTGCATCACTTCATCTAACTCACTCCAGAATCTCTCCTTCTCTTCTAGCTTACATCCTGCCTGTGGGGCATAAGCACTAACAACATTGACTATCACGCCTTCAATTTCTAACTTGAGACTCATCACTCTGTCTGACACTCTTTTCACTTCTAGAACATTCCTGACAAACCCCTCCTTCAAGATGACTCCTACTCCATTTCTCTTCCCATCCACACCATTATAAAACAGTTTAAACCCTGCTCCTAAGCTTTTAGCCTTTCTACCTTTCCACCTTGTCTCCTGAACACACAGTATGTCCACCTTCCTCCTCTGCATCATGTCAGCCAGCTCCCTATCTTTTCCTTGCATAGTTCCAACATTCAAAGTCCCTACTCTCAGTCCGAGGCTCACGCATTTCCTCTTCTCTCTCTGCCTCACGGAAACGCCATCCGCCTCTCCTTCTTCGACGTCTTCGACCAACAGTAGTCCAATTTCCATCAGCACCCTGTTGGTTGACAGCACTGATGGCGGTCGTTGTTAACCCGGGCCTCGACCGATCCGGTATGAATTTTGTTTTGATCATTTGCATTTTTAAATGTGGCAGAAGTTTTACGCCGGATGCCCTTCCTGTCGCAACCCTCTGCATTTATCCGGGCTTGGGACCGGCATAAGGGGGAGAGACACTGGTTAGTGCCCCCCCCGCCTCATGGCTGCATTATATATACACACACAGTGGTACCTCACCTTACGAAAGTGCCAACAAACAAAAACTCCAGGTTATGAAACGCATTTACCAAACATTTCCATCTCTGGATACGAAACAAATTCACGTTACGAAAGCGCCATCTCAAAAATTCAAACAATGCGTGAGTTGCTCTCCCATTGGCTATCTCCCAACATCCCACCTCTCTGGCCTCCCATTGGCTAGGAGGGAGCTGCATATCAATAAAATCCCATGACGCAGCCCCCTCACATTGGCTATTATGGAGCTGCATCTCCATAATACCCATGATGCTTTTCAACCCATTGTTCTTTCATTATATATAACTCTGCTAAGAAGACATGGTAAACACAACACACGCACACGCACACTCACACGCATGTGTGATTCCCAGTGGAAGTCATTCCCGGTTCGAGTGAAAAGAAGAAGCGGACTCGTAGCATGCGGTTGAGCGATATCGCGAAGGAATATGGCCAAACCCGTCTACCATTGGTACGATATTGAAGCTGAAGGAGGCCTTATATGGTATACTTTTATAATTTTTAAAGGGTTTAGGGGTAGTATTGGGGGCTCTCACTGTCTATGGTGAGAGGTTCATGTAAAAGAACCATTGCTAACTTTCGACAAGAGTAGGCTGCAACGCCGTTGAGCAAAGGCATGTTCAGGGTGTACTCTTCCCTTGCCCGGAGTTGGCTGGGATGGGCACCAGCCTCCCCGCAACCCTAATTAGGATTAAGCGGTTACAGAAAATGAACTGAATTTAAGATCCATATAATCTTCCTTGGGTCATGGGAAGCTGGAGCCTATCTTGGCCACCTCCGAGTGAAATGGGGTCCAGCAATAATAACATATTTTTAAATCTATTTTAAAAAGCGTAATAAAACTGTAGGCAGTTATTGAATATTAAAAATTAAAATAGCATTTTTGTGTGTGAAAAAGATTCCCATTAATATTTGTTCATTTGTCAAGCTGCTTGATCCTAATTAGGGTCATGTGGAGGCTGGCACCCCTCTCAGCCAAATTTGAGTGAGGGCGGGATACACCTCTGAACAGCTCGCCAGGCCATCACGAGGTCAACACTCATACAACCGTTCACACTCACTCTCACACCTGGGGGTGATTTGAAACAGCTAGTTAACCTACTGTGCATGTTTGTGGACTGGGGGAGGAAACTGTGTACATAGAGGAAACCATGCAAACACAGGGGGAACATGCAAACTCCACACAGAAACATCGAACCCAGAACCTTGCTGTGAGGCGGACATACTGTCCACTGTGCCATCGTGGAACCCAAAAGTTATTTTAAAATATTGTAAACTAAAGTAAATACTGATAGGTCTGCAAGTTTTTTGATTGTACTTTACAGTGATGTAAGGACACCCTCACTATTATATAGCAAAGAATATGTGATTTAGACAAAGGAATAAAACCTACAAGTCAGTGAACATGATCGTAACATGGCCACAGAGTGGTATGTCAGCCCTGTGCAGTGAGACATGAAGGGATGTTTGAAGTTTTTTTTTCTGTAGCAGTGTGAATGATGTGGGAGTTTTGGGAGTTGAGCTCAAGCTGCATCCTGTGTAGCCGCGCTGGGCAATGCCCCATTGTCAGTACACTGATGGGAAAGGGGTAGACAAAACACACCTGCAGCTTAGTGCCACCCGAATCAGGAAGCAGAGGGAGAGCTGTGTGCTGGATAAACACCCTTCAGCTCTCTCTCTCTCTCTCTCTCTCTCGAGGGAGGTGGTGGAGTGCAGAAACAGGGCATGTAGCAGGCGCGGACTCGTGTGTTCATCCGATATTCACCACAAATGCTAAAATAGCGTTGATTCAGATACATGGCCTGGTGTGTGAATAGCTTTTGTGTTAGTTAATACAGCTGTTAATAATCTAATGAGATTATCTACTTTAGTGATAATCTGATTAGGATATGATCAGATAATGCCAGTTTAGATATGTTGACATAGAAGCTTCCTAAATTCAATTTGAGCCTGACGTTGGCACACAAACACAAGTTCAACTCCAGATTTGTGTTGAGCTGCGGTTTTTTAATATCATTTACATGAATTAATGGAATTACTCGAATCCATAATCTCCCGTTCTCAAAAAAACAAGTGATTAAAAAAATTCTGGTTGCATTCATTTGCCAAGTAGATTAGTCCTCTTAAAGTCACCGAAAGATTGGAATCTATCTCAGCCGACACTGGGCAAAGGCGGAGTACATTGTGAACAACTTTCCAGATCATCACAAGGGCAAAACACACATAACCATTTACCCTTCACAAATTTGGCATTGCCAATGGGAAGGAAACCGGAGTAGCCTGAGGAAATCCACACAAGCATGAGGAAAATTTGCAAACTCCACACAGAAACGCCCTCTCCGAGCCCGGTACTTGAGCCCAGGATCGTTTTGCTCTGAGGCAGATGTGCTAATCACTGCGCCATTATGCAACCCTGGATAATCTTCATCCTCTTTTCCTTTCGATTGTTCCCTTCAGGGGTCGCCACAGCAAACCAGCCGCCTCCATCTCGCCCTGTCCTCTGCATCTTCTTCTCTTACTCCAATAACCTTCATGTCTTCCTTCACCACATCCATAAATCTCTTCTTTGGTCTTCCTCTAGGCCTTCTGTCTGGAAGTTCCAACCTCAGCATTCTACTGCCAATATACTCACTATCCCTCCTCTGTACATGTCCAAACCATCTCAATCTAGCCTCTCTGACTTTGTCTCCAAAACATCTTGCATGGGCTGTCCCTCTGATGTACTCATTTCTGATCCTATCCATCTACCCTGGATAATCAAAATAAGGAAATAATTGCTAATAAGTAAAAAATATTCTGTGCTAATTCTAGACAAGATCACATTATTGGCAGGACATATAAATAAGGCAGTGTCTAGTATAAATGTTCTGTTTGATTTTCAGATTATTTTACAAATATTTACGAATAATTTGTAGTGATTTAAAACTTAATTACAAAATCTAAAAATTTCACATACTTGCAGTACTGTCACAGCCCACCAGAGGGCCTACACATTTAAACACTGAGATTCAGAGTGATTCATCATTTATGTCCTTGTTTCTCTCTCTGTGCATGCAGATGTGCAGTCAGTAGCCTATGAAGAACCCAAGCACTGGTGCTCCATCGTGTACTATGAGCTGAATAACAGGGTTGGAGAAGCCTTCCAGGCATCCTCGACCAGCGTCCTGGTGGACGGCTTCACCGACCCTTCAAACAATCGCAACCGCTTCTGCTTGGGTCTGCTGTCTAACGTTAACCGCAACTCTACCATCGAGAACACCCGTCGGCACATCGGCAAAGGTGCGGAACGGGATTATGTGTATTTTTACTTGACAGTGAGAGTTCATAAAGGTGTTCAATTTACATTAGTATCATACTACAGTGTCCTAGAATGAGAAAGTCTAGTGATTTGCTTGTAACTGGAAGTAAGGTCAGAGGTCCTATCTGACCAATCACCTAGTCACTCATTTGCCAAACTGCTTAATCCTGTTAGGGTCACTGGCAGGCTGGAGCCTTTTTCAGCCAACATTGTGTAAAGGCAGGGTACTATCTGAACAGCTCACCAGACTATCTCAGGGCAACCCACACATAACCATTCATACTAACACCCACAACTAGGCGCAGTGTGAAACAGCCATTTAGCCAAATCCATGTTTGTGGACTGTGGGAGGAAACTGGTGCGCCCAGTAGAAACCATACAACCATGGGGAGAACATGCAACCTCCACACACACTCCTGAGCTCGGGAATCAAACTGAAGACCTTCTTGCTGTGAGGTCGACGTGCAGACCACTACGCCACAGTGCCACCTCTCTGACCAATCAGAATTGAGCATTTGACGACATTATCAACCACATTAAACTACTTACATGTCCTCGTAGATCAGTTTATCAGGAGTTGAAATCAAGTTCTAACGGATACGAGTTGCTTTTTTGTTCTTTTTGGCCAGGTGTGCACTTGTACTATGTAGGCGGCGAGGTGTACGCCGAGTGCCTGAGTGACAGCAGCATCTTCGTGCAGAGCCGCAACTGCAACTATCACCATGGTTTCCACCCCACCACCGTCTGCAAGATCCCGAGCGGCTGCAGCCTCAAGATCTTCAACAACCAGGAGTTCGCCGAACTGCTCGCCCAATCTGTCAACCACGGCTTCGAGGCTGTCTACGAACTCACCAAGATGTGCACTATCCGCATGAGTTTTGTCAAGGTAGTGAGGAAGTCTTTGTGTGTGTACTGCAGGAAGAAAACTCAAACACAACGCCTTTAGTGGCCATAATTAATCATCATAGACTCAGCGACAGGCCAACACTGATATCTTGCTTTGCTTTATTATTAATCAGCTTACTGTTTGTGATGATGTTTTATAGTTGATGTTTATGTCCACAGCAGGTGAATTCCTCATTGACAAGGCGGCGATATGGTCGACCATATCAGTCACAGACCTATCACGCTCACTCCCGACCTAAATATTAATAGAATTGTGGTCATTATCAGGCGTTATTGTACAAATGAGGGGGTAATACTTTTTTGTGAGTTGTCATATTTCACAAAGTCAACATCTGTAATGTTTACCCATATATGTAGATGAATTGGAGACCTGAATCTGCTGAAAATTACATAATTCTATCTTTGACAGACATTGATGATCTGGATTTAGAATTATTTATATATTTATTTATTTTAATTGTGTAGTTTTAGAATTTTTTGTTCTTTCTGGATTTCAGATATTTAAATTATTTGTTATATCGTTCTATTTGTCATTGTATTAAATATACGTGTTGTAGCTAAACTATAACTTCATTTAATTTTATTTATTTATTTATTTTTGCACAGATATTAAGGAAAAATCAGAATTCCGACATAAATATTACTTTCATAACCACTAAACATTTTCAGATCATACTGCATATGCAGACAGAAATGAATAATAACGTTTCATTAGACATTTTAGACGCTACATGGTGCTCAGATCATCGCTAATTTTGATTTCCTTTTCCAGGGATGGGGAGCTGAATACCATCGTCAGGATGTGACCAGCACCCCCTGCTGGATCGAGATTCATCTCCATGGACCGCTGCAGTGGCTGGATAAAGTCCTTACACAGATGGGCTCTCCTCATAATCCCATCTCATCCGTGTCCTAATAACTCCGGCTCCTGGTTACCGTGGAGACATGCAGATGGGAGAGGAGGGGTTAATGAAAGGGTGGGGCAGTTGTATATTGTTGATTTGACTGGCTATGGGCAAAGTGGTCAGTCAGCGAACATCTGGAAGATACTTGATAACTGTGTGACCAATTGTTTTTATTGATGAGGCCATCGTACTCGTTGCAAGTATCATCCTTCGGTCTTGTGACAGCAGGCGCTTTCCTATTTCACAGTTTTCCCGTCTTTTTTTTCTTTCTTTTTTCTTTTTAAAATAAGTCAGTATTCCAATTAAATGGGGGGTTTGTATAGGTACAGTGATGATCCAGTTATGCGACACGACTGACTTGCTTAGCGATAAAAACGAGTAAATAACTGTCGACATTATGCGTCAAATTAACTTTCTAGAAAGTGTCTGTGCTGTGTAGAAAAGAATGTAGCACAGTTTTTAATGCTCATTTTTTTGTTTTGCAAGAAAATGTAGCAAAAATAAGAAAAAAAATGTGTGTTTGGGCTGGAGGTGAAAAATCAGAAGTGAATTAAATGGCATGATGTCAATGGAGTAGGAGCACATTAGCCGACTCATGCTCCATTTTTATTGCATCTGACTGATTTCAGATCATTTTAAAGGTAGCATAAAAGCTAGATGTGCTGATTATTAGAGGAAATGCTGTGCAGTCTTGTTTGTATTCATATATGATTTTTATTGTTTTTTTCCGGTGTAAGTTTAACAGATAACAGTAATACATATGGGCGAAGACGCAAACACGGTTGATCTAATTCCTAATGAAAATGTGTTTCTTAGTGTGTTTTAAACTTTTATAATAATGTATGAATGCAAAAACAGTGAAGTCCACTCTCATTTATGAACTACAAAGGAGCGCAAACCTCCATCAAGCTGAATTTTTTTAAATAATGGGAATGATAATAAATAGAAAGTGCGTAGCACCCTCTGCTGGTTGTGCTGTAATACCATGTTTTCAAACAAATCACATAATGTTAAAAAATCTTTTAAAAATTCCTGGATCCAGAACTTGATCCAAATCATTTCTGAAATTTATAATAAAGTGTTACTTGCGCTGTACTTCACCCCTTTAAAAAAAATCATGACTTTTTTTTTACTTAACCAATGCTAGCAGAAACATAGATTCTGTGAATTAGATAAAAGTGAAAACGTTTTTTTGTTGTTGTTGTTGCTGCATTTATATTTTGAAGTTTAATATTTTTAACCCAGTAGTGTTCCATATTCTCATGGCCAGAGTGTTTTTGTGTGGAGTTTGCATGTTCTCCTCATGCTTGCTTGGGTTTCTTCCCACAGTCCAAAGACATGCATATTAGGCAAATATCTGTTTTAAATTGCCCTTAGGTGTGAATAATGAACAGTTGTATATGCTGTCACTGGGATGGACTGGCAAGTCGTTCAGGGGGTACTTTTTCTTCTGCCATTGTCGACTGAGATAAGCTTCAGTCTCCCCACAGCCATAAGATAAAGCGGTTTGGCGAATGAATGAATGGTGTTGCTGGTATATTTCCCAGATATTTAGGCTGGTTATGTTGCTTCATGTTAAATAAGTCCGCCATCACACTCAGATGAAGACCGCTCTGTGCCCGGGAAATTCCAATCAACGCAGCAAGGGTGTGGCCAAAATGGAATAACGTAGTTTTCAAGTTCATACTACATTATTACTACGGCCATGTCCGGTTCTTTCTGCATATGAACACATTCACCTTAATTTCTTCTCCATTGCATCCTTACTGTGTTCTCAAGACGACCAATCAGATCTCACCACACACTTCCGACGTTCTCAGTGCATCCTCAGTCGGTGCGTTTTCATTCATTTTGTAAGTTTTCTTGTGCCCACCTCTACAGGTCTGTTCCATGCGTGTGCCACATCAATAAAATCCCCCCTAGCTTTTAGTTATGTCCCTGCCATCCTTAACACGTGATTATTAAGGTCTTATTGCATCTTGGTTTAACCACATCCTCCGTATTCATGGATATTGTATCACATCTTTCTGTTTCTTCTGCGTTCTTACTACAATGTACAATATCTTACTGCATCCATCCCAATGTTTGAGGATGTATTGGAAACATGGCTGAAGGTGGCAGGATTTTTACGTAACAGTGTTTCTCACACATGAATATACATTCATTCAGAATGCAGGACTTTCTTCTTGTATTTATGTTCTTGCTCCCATCCTAGAGGGACGGCATACATTCACTTACCTGTAACTCACAGCAATCACCAGCCAATCATGGGTGCCTGTGAGTTCATTTGTACAAGGCTTAAATAGCGCTTTCCCTCCAAATGTGCTAGGTCGCCCCTATATTTGCATGCGCAGCAGTTCGTAAAGATGCGAGTGGCAGCATCGCGTGACACTGGGGAGGGTTTTGTGCATGCTTACACCCCTCCCTGGTTGGTGGTGGTTATAGTGTGATAGGGAAGCCAATACTTGAGGGGTAGGAATTGGGGGAGGGAAGAAAAATGAAAGCTCACATGTGCAACAGACACTAAACACTTCATACCGATATGTAAACATTTACAGCCTCAATGTAGACACATCAAAGAAAGGTTAGATGTTTTCTGAGGAAAAAATATGATAAAAAAAAAAAAAGATAAACCTTTTGAAAAATTTGGAAGTGGCTCTTATTGATGAATTCTTTGAGTTTTTACTCAACCATCCTCGTCCATCATGACTTTATAGCAGTTTTATAAAAATTGATGTTATCACAGCTATCTGTTTTTAATATCTCATTAGATGAGAGGAATGTTGATGGATCTGCTTCACAATTCCATAAAATAAACAAGGATAATTACAAGCATCATTAAAGCTAGCATTGTTGAAAACAGTAAAACAACCATCCATATCCAGGAGTCAAAAGATCAAACTTGAGTTTCTATCAAGATTGAGGGGGGTGCTTTCACTCACCTGCCAATCACCGCATCAACAGCCAATCAGGAGCATTTGTGCATTCATTGTGTATCTGGCGCTTTCTTAAAAATATGAGTGGAAGTACATTTTTAAAATCACATTTCTTTAAACATTTCCAAATGATTTCATACTCTACCAACTTTTATAAATAAAAATGAGAACGATTGATGGGGACGAATTATTCCTTTTATTATAACTATAGAAAAATGGGAAAGAAATAAAAGTACACATTGGCTTTTAAAAAGAAATAACACATGGCAGTGATTTACACCTGGTTTAAAGGAGAACAAAGTTACCTCCACATCTGGTTGTTATTAATTATCTCAAATACATACATCATTACACAGGATGTGCTATTTCATTTTATTTATATAACACTTTAACCAACTGACGTTCTCTTACAACATGTTTAACCAGCCGCACTTCCTGTTTATTCCTGTTTTTTACAGTTGTAATCACATCCTCCTTCCAATGCAGATGTATAACAGTGTGAGGTGTGCTTGGCCTGTTTCCGTGTGCGCGTCACTGGAATTAAATTGTGTCTTTAGGGTCCTATACCAGTTTCAGAACACAGTTTGATCCATCTGGGCTCCAGTGCTGGAAACAAACCACCTTCATGAGATTAATTAGGCAATATGAGACAGTTTTAGGTGGGAAAAAATGTGAAGAATGGTTTCAGTGAGAGGACGTTTAAGCAGCTTTTTTGTTCCGTCTCCAGACGAATTGGATAAATGCTAATGTTTCACAATGCAGAGAAAAGGATTGTGGGTAAAAATGCGTCTTTATTTATTTTACTCTAACAGCATTTGGTAGGCACATCACTACTGTTTTACTCATTTGACACCACAACAGTTTTACATTTGGATTCAGTAAAAAGACTTTTATTCATTTAAAGAAGAGATATTCACTTTTCCCACTATTTTGACCCATAAATGTTGACGAATTGTTGAATTAACCATGTTAGCACATGTTTTAAGGTTAGCCCAGAAACACGTTTTTCTTCTGGGATGTAAACAAAATATTTTTCACCTTTTTTTTGGCACACAAGTGCGTCACAGTGTACTGGGCATCCTGGTTAGGTAGCCTTCCATCACTGCTCTACCCCATGCACTGTGGTCTCCACCCATCCTATGCACAGAAAGCAGAAATATCTTAAATAGGAGGAGGAAGCCAAACAGGCAGTCTGGCAATCAGCAACTCAAAAATCTGTATTTTTTGGGTGGGGGTGGGGGGTTGTATTAGGAATTGTACTTTGGCGTTCCACTGGTAGCCGAAATAAAAAATAAACTTATCCAAATGGGTTTAATCTCGATCCTTTTAAAATTACATGTAATGTTTGTCAGACAAGTTAGTACCTGGTTTTGCTTTCTTTTTTGCAGCTATACAGGTTTCTTTGATGTATTTAGGTCTCTAGGTGTGAAGATATAGCGCTATGCTGTAAACAGTTAAGCGACATGTTTCTCTTCGCATGAACTTCCCAAGTAAACCCAGAATCAATCACGAAGAAAAAGCTCTTTTGTGGGAAATCTTGGAATGTTCTGGCAATGCGAAACATGTAGATGTTCCTATTCTATTCTATACTTATTTTCTTGTCTTTACTCATTTTGTTTTTTGCTGACAGCTTTGCAGGAATGCCAAGCACTCACTGATACTATAATTAGAAATATGAATCAGCCTTTGAGTCAATGCAGAATCCTGTCAAGAATTCGGAAATTTTAACGCAAAGGAAATTCATACACACTGAGATTTTAACCCAGACCTTGAGTTGATTATTTTAATCCTATGATACGTTTATACCCAAATGTTTAGCATTAAAGCAGCAGTGAGTCTTGCCGAAGCATTTTTAGTATTTTAAGGTTTAAAAAAAAAAAAAGATTTCATTTGGTTATTTTCTAAACAGCATTATGAGATTTTGTTTTATTTGTAAAAAGTTTATATTTGGGATTACCTTTCCTTTTTATTATTCAAGAGAAATCCCATCAGCTGTTTTAAATTCGAACGTTTGGTTGTTGTATTATTATTTTTTTTATTTTTATTTTTTTGTATTTTTTTTTAAAGAGGATCTATTGTTGCTCTGTCATATGTGCACTTTCTTAAGTAACTTCATGTCTTTGATTTTGTCCTTTTTTTTGTGTGTGTTGTTGTTGCTGTGGTGTTTTCCGGAAAGCAGTTTTGGCCATGACTATTCAAACTCTACTGGAAGATACAATAATAAAACTGTTTCAGTATCACAGACTCAAATGTCTTTTTTAGCAAATGATTTTATATATATCATAATGTTCAAGTGTGTATCCGTGTGAGAGAGATTTCCTTTCGGCTTTTTGGCATAGGTTTTTACATCTGACACAACCCTTTTAGCCAGGGACAGAAACACACTGATGGCTTTGCAGCCTACTCTTTACAAAAGTCAGCAATGGTTCTTTTACATGCCTCTCACCATAGACAGTGACTGCTTGTGTAAAATTGAAATTTATTTTAGTATCATTAAACCGTATATTTTAATTTATTAAATAGTAAAGTAGTAGTAATAATAAACATAATTGTAATAATAGTCTACTTCTCTTTTCGGCTTTTTCCCTTTTCTCGGGAGTCGCCACAGCAAATCATTTGATTCGCACATTTAATTTGGCATAGGTTTTACGTTGGATGCTCTTCCTGTCACAACCCTTTAGCAAGGGACAGAAACATACTGATGGCTTTGCAGCCTACTCTTTACGAAAGTCAGCAATGGTTCTTTAACATGCCTCTCACCATAGACAGTGAGAGACATGGCCTGCCTTTGATAACCTAGTTAGCTGCACTGGAGGGACAGTGACAACCTTTGTGGGGACTTGAACCCCCAACCTTAGGATCAGTGATTCTGCGCCCTATCCACTAGACCACCACTGCCCCACATCATTATAATAATAGTAATAATAATAAACATTTAATCATTTTCCAAATTGTAAAACCCTATGAAGGTAGTGGGGCTGATTCTGATCAAAGGCAGGTTACACCCTGAACACCTCATCAGTCCATCACAGGGCAAACACAAACAAAACCATTTAAACTTACACTCCAAGCATGGTACATCGTAGAACATCCTTTGTACATACTTTGTACATGTCTTTGGGGAGGAAGCCCATGTAATCAGAGCGAACAAACATATAAACTCTACACTGAAATGTGAAATGTATTGCTAACCACAATGACGCTGTGGTGCCCCAAGCCAACATTCTATTTAATGCAATGTCAGGCTTTTATTATGAAAAGTCAAATCGTGACGTCATATAGCGACCCGGAAAAGTTACCGTTGCAACTTGGTTGAGAGGTCAATAATAGAGGTTGCATGTCAAACATTTATTTGTTTTAACATCTGTGCACTATAATATAATTTAAATATCGGCGTGTCTCGCCTTATCTAGTGCCCTCGGTGTTCTGTAGGGTATGTGTTTGGGACGCGGCAGCTATTCGAGTGACTCTGAGGTGGCCTTTCGATGTAAATATTAGTGAGGAAGATGTTGGAGTAAAATTGTGAAAGGTAAGGAAATGGACGCAAAGTATACGTGAATGTTAAAGTATCATGAATGGGTGAAGAGGATAATTGGCATAATTTTGAAATTGTATGTGAATTATTATAAATGACATTTCTCTGGATCATAGAGTTATAATATTTTATACTCTATACTACTCCAGACAGGACACTCGGATGTAAATCCAGTGATATTTAACTTTAAAACAATACATAGAACATAAACTATAACAATAGCAATGTGGAATCTATTGCTCATAATTACATTGATTAATGTTTATTTTCTCTCTTTTTTTTAAACCTAAAACAACTTTAGTCTCTGTGATGAACATGTATTAACTCCAAAGAGAAAGAGAAGTCTCTCGGTGTACCTGTGTTTATTGTCTGATATATTTATTCGTTTTTCTCTGTTAAATCAATAAAATAGATAGGCATAGACCGATACATGGAAAGATATGCAGACAGAGAGACAGATAGAGAGACACAAGATCAAACTGTGATAGGCAAAGAGAGCGAAAGATAGATATATAGGATGGACAGACAAAAGGTCAGATTAAGAGAGAGAGACAGAAGGATAAACTAATAGAGATGGGCAGAAAGATGGACAGACTATAATATTTAGATAGATAGATGGAAAGTCAGACTGAGTTAAACAGATAGGTAGATAGATGTATAGACTGCTGGACAATCTAAGAGACTGACAGGTAGAGAAACAGAAGGACAGACTTGAGAGAGAGAGAGAGGCAGACATGTGGACAGACAGAAATACAGATTAATATAGATAGAGTATGGCAGACCGAGACAGACAGAGATAGCTAAGTAGACAGAAGTATAGACAGACTAATATAAAGATAGACAGATAAAAGGACAGACTGACAGACAGGATAGAGGAACATTACAGATGAAGACAGATAGATGGACAGACAGCAAGACTACTTCTTCTTTTCCTTTCACTATTATAGATAAATAGAAAGATGGACAGACAGACAGAAGGACAGACTGACAGACAGATAGAGAAACAGAATGTCAGATGAAGATGGACAGAGTTAAATAGACAGGCTGCTAGAGAGACAGAAGGACCAACTGAGACTGACAGAGACAGAGAGATTGCCTACAGTCAGTGTTATAGTTGAATTAAAATCCTGTGTGTTTGTATTTCTGCATGTCTGATAAATGAATAAAGCAATTGAATGACCTGTGTTTTCTCCCTCATTCCTCTCATCTCTTTGTTCCACGTTCACTGTGTCCGGACCTGTTCAGCACAGCGCCATGGCTCCTCTCTTCCCGTTTCTCCATCGTATCAGAACTCTGAGCTCAGCCACAGTTCAGCATCCCTCACGCATCCTTCAGAGGAGCACCACCGCGTTACATCATGGGCCCATGTGTGCCCTGTCCCAGCGGAGGACAGTCTCTACAGAGGAGGCTTTAAACTACAGTGTGTCAGATCTGACGGTCAGAGAGAGGACAATGCTCGATCGGCTGTATGACGGCCTGATCAGGGGTCAGAGGTCATCTCTGGCCGAGTGCATAACGTTAGTGGAGACACAGCATCCCCGGAAGAAGGAGCTAGCCCAGGTGCTACTGCAGAGGGTGCTGGCGGACCGGCAAGAGCATGAGAGGCTGGCAGAAGGGAAACCGGTGGCCTTCAGAGTCGGTGAGTAAATGATTTGGGCTGCAGGAATTATTCACGTCAGAGACACATAAATACAAAATACACTCAGTCATCTTCAGTGCATGCTTTATCATGCTCAGGGTCACCAGGGCAGGAACACGCACTCAATCTCTCTCTCTCTCTCTCTCTCTCTCTACTTCTCATCTCTACGCATGCTCTCTCCAGGCATGAGAATTCACTGCGATTACACAGTTTCCTGCATTTCTTCAAGCCCAAATATCATATTTTCTGAATTGTGTAAATTGGAGGAGAAATGATTTTAATTGGTGGGGGGGGCAACATTGCCTCGAAGTAGAGTGTGAAGTGTGCCCCCAAGCAGGCCGATTGATCACCGTAAGGGCCCTAGCCTATGCATATATACCCATCTGCTCTGCACTCAGATACATTACACTTTAATATAGGCCAGTCTATAAAGTTGCTCCATTCTTTTCTTTTATTGTTTAGTAATTTATACTATTTATGTATCTATTTATTTATTTACTTATATAATATATATGTATGTGTGTATGTTTGTAGTTGTATCTATTTTTGCACACCCTACTGATAGTACCTCAAGAGCCTGTAACTGAATTTCTCCATTGTGAGATTAATAAAGCTGTATCTTATCTTATCTTATCTTATGTACTAATAGTATCGATCACTCTCTCTCTCTCTCTCTCTCTCTCTCTCTCTCTCTCTCTCTCTCTCTCTATCTATCTCTCTATACATACAGTTATATATACAGTTGGCCCTGTACTTAAGAAATTAATCCGTTCCAGTGCCTTTTTCGTTAACTGGAGCTTTCGGAACTAGAGGTGCATTTTACATGTAAAACTCGTGATTCGTTCCAAGGCTCCCACGACTACCCCATAAACCCTTTAAAAATGATAAAAGTACACCAATTTGTATGAAATATGTGTTAAAAGTAAAAGAAAATTATTTACCTTTTTTTAAATCTCTCAAACCACCCATGCTGTCTGTCTTCCTTTCGGCTTTTTCCCTTTTACTCGGGAGTCACCACAGCGAATCATCGTGATTCGCACGCTTGATTTTGGCAGAGGTTTTTTACGTCGGATGCCCTTCCTGTCACAACCCTTTTAGCAAGGGACAGAAACATGCTGACGACTTTGCAGCCTACTCTTTACGAATGTCAGCAATGGTTCTTTTACATGCCTCTCACCATAGACAGTGAGAGACATGGCCCGCCTTTGATAACCCAGTTAGCCGCACTGGGGGGGACAGTGACAACCCTTGGACAGTGGGACTCGAACCCCCAACCTTTGGATCAGCGATCCAGTGCCCTATACCACTAGACCACCACTTCCCCCTCTCAAACCACCCATGTTACGCTTTAAAATCTGGGAGTTGCTGATCTGAAGAACCCTCACCCCCACCCCATCCTCCTTTACGAGGTCCTTAAATATGGCGTTTGATTTTTCCGAAATAATCGCCTCCGTCACTGTATTTCCACTTTTAAGGTCTCCTTCTGCTTCAATATTGTCCCGATTGTAGAGGGGTTTCGGCCATATTCTTTTGCGATTTCGCTCAACCGCCTCCCACTTTTGTATTTTTTTTTTTGTTATCTACTGCTTCACTTCGATTAATAACGGAGCCCGCTTCTTCTTTTCAGTGTCACCGGGAATCACTTTCCTGGGGTCCATGATGGATAACGAAATATAACGCTGATCTATCTAACGATCAATCTCATAAAAACTCACGAGCCAACAGTCCCGTTCAGCTCTCCTTCATGCATGTAAGAAACAGGAAGTATGGGTACAGGAAGTATGGGTACAGTTCAGCTCCCTCATCGCCAATGGGAACTCAGCGGGGGCGGGATGTTGGGAGACAGCCAATGAAAGAGCAACTCGCACACTGTTTCAACGTTTGAATGGTGCGTTTGAATTTTTGAATGGCGTGTTTGGTGCTTTTCGTAAAAAGTGGACGAAAATTGAGGAAATGTTTATCGTAACCTGGATTTTTCGTATTCAGAGGTTTTCGTAAGTAGAGGGCCGACTGTATATATGTATGTATGTATGTGTGTGTATATATATATATATATATATATATATATATATATATATACACACACACATGCACACATGCAGTGTGTTCTTCGAACATTTTACCTTCTATTTATATCTGTTCGTCCAATCAGGTAGCTGCTTTGTGTGACTCTAAAGGAAAAATTCACCTGGCCTTGACCTTGTAGTTGCTGTTGGAAATGAGAATACGAGTATCTTTATATCATTGGTTTACCCAGTGGGGAAGTCTACGCTTCTGTCCAATAGCAGACACTTTTGAATGATTAGGGGATTCCCCAAGTTAAAGAAACCAAGGATCCAGAAACTGGAGAAAGTTTCTGCAAAGAGAGCTCAAATTAATAAGTAAACCATAAGAGACACGAAACAGATAGTCTATTATATTTATACATGTTATAATGTACTTTTTCATTATTTTCAAGTTCCGATATATAAATATATTATGTTAATAGAACTAGTACTTTAAAGGTAATAAATGCTTATTCAGAAGGAAGGAATTTGAAGGAAGTCAGTGACTGCAAAGTAGTAGTGGGTGAGAGTGTTGCCAAACAGCATAGGATGGTGGTGTGCAGGATATATATATATATATATATATATATATATATATATATATATATATATAAAATAATATATCTCATATAGCTATAGTCGCTTCCGCCATCCCGGTCCAAGTGCTCCATGATTTATATTCACCTGTTTCTTGTACAGCACAAATGTAAATGAATAAGCCGTGTTTTGTCTTTCATTGTGCTGGTGGCTGCAGGTCTGTCCGGTCCTCCTGGTGCTGGGAAATCGTCCTTTATCGAGGTGTTGGGGAAGATGCTAACAAGAAAAGGCCACAAAGTCTCAGTACTGGCCGTGGACCCTTCCTCGTGCACTACAGGAGGTGAGCCTCACAATGGTCATGGCAGTGTCTAAAACAATACAGATCAAACAACCACGTTTCATTCGAAACAAGATCACAGCCCAATTTGTTGTAGTCATGTGACCAAGAATTGTATACTCCTGGTTTTGCTGGGGGGGTTTTCTGTGTAAGAACGAGCTGACACTGGAGACTCATTCCGTATTTAAATAAATTAAAAAAAGTTTTAAAAATTACTTTCTGGCAGCTTGGTGGCCAGCGTGTTCTTCCTGTGCTTGCATGAGTTTCGTACAACCATTGCCAATCGGAGGTTTCAGCCAATTATCTCAAGTGGGCTCCCAATCACTGATGGCTGCGGCATTAAACCTGATTTGAACTTGAAAACTCATTTATTCATTTTCTGAACTGCTTCATCTTAATTAGGGTCACGGAGAGGCTGGGGCCCATCTCAGCTGACTCTGGATGAGGGTAGAGTACACTCTGGACAGCTCAGCAGGCCATCGCAGGGAACTTGTAATTTCCGGGTTAATACTGTATGGGCATGTAATAATTGTAAATATAAATATAAATGTGACTGGATCAACGCTGTATATAATTGGATTCAGTTAGTGTGTTGTAAATGGTGGCGTGAATCAGCTGTTTTTTGGGTCTGGAATTTTAGCGCATGCCCTGGTGATGTAATTTAGAAAATTCTAGAGTGGAATTTTCCCGAACTTTGGGGAGGCTATATTAGGACCCGTTGCCGACCAGCTGACACAGATCATCTAAGGAAACTCTTCTAAGGCGGATCAGCCAACGACTCCACCACCCAAAGTCCATCATCCACCCTTGTCCACAGCCAAGGATTTCCATCATTCGTTTCTTTCAACACGCGAGATTCCAAGCCCTTTACCACCAGTGTGCGTGCTGTCTCTAAATTATATTGCAGCTGCTGGGTGACTGTCTTTATTGTGGGACCCTCATTCAATTTGTGTTTCGTTTAGGTTGAAATGAGAAGTTATTATTCTGTCGTGGTTTGTCATGCTTTGCTGGTTTCACGGGGCAATATTCATATTCCGAGATTTCATACGTAACAATACTCACGCACCTTGTCTATGCACCACTCAGGAGCCATTATTATTATTATTATTATTATTATTCATGCATTCATTCATTTTCTGAACTGCTTCATCCTAATTAGGGTCGCGGGGAGGCTGGCACCCATCTCAGCTGGCTCCGGGCGAAGGCGGGTGTATTGTTACCCTTTAATACTATTAAAGGTTTTTGATGTTACTGAGGAAGTTTGATGTATTTTATTTTTAAACATATTTGAAATGAAATTATTAGTGTAAAACAGACTGTTTTGTTGCAGGTTCGCTGATGGGGGATAAGACGCGGATGACAGAGCTCTCACGAGACATGAATGCCTTCATCCGGCCGTCACCATCTTCGGGCACGCTCGGTGGGGTGACACGGACCACCAATGAAGCCATAGTCCTGTGTGAAGGTGCAGGTTATGATATCGTACTCGTAGAAACAGTGGGTAAGGATGCATTTAATTACAGGGGGGCCTCTTATCCATCCATCCATCCATCCATCCATCCACTAAAATAGTGACACACACAGACTTGTTAAAATTCCCCCTAGTATATGAATGGGATGATTGCGTGCGTGTGTGTGTGCGTGCGTGTGTGTGCTTGTGTGCGTGTGTGTGTGCGTGTGTGTGCCTGTGTGTTCTTGCTGCAGGTGTTGGACAATCTGAATTTGCTGTGGCTGATATGGTGGACCTTTTTGTGTTACTAATTCCACCAGCAGGAGGCGATGAGCTACAGGTAAAGTTACACTATTTATTTCTAATTTATAGTAAAATAAATATTTTAATATGTAACTTCTCTGTTTTAAAAGTCTCCTCTGTTTGTTTTGGGTGGGTGCGGGGCTGATATTTTTGAATACAGGGAATAAAGAGAGGCATCATTGAGAAAGCGGACCTGGTCGTGGTCACTAAATCAGACGGTGATTTGGTCGTTCCAGCACGAAGGATTCAAGCCGAGTACACGAGTGCGTTGAAGCTCCTCCGAAGGAAAACCAAATCCTGGACACCTAAGGTACATGCAAGTGGCTCCTGTTCAAAGACTTGTAATATGTACTGTACTGTGGGTTACATCAGAAAATACAGTGGAATCTGGTTAATACGCGTTTCTTTTAAATGCGTCCCAGCTTAATATGCGCCCACCTCTTGGACCCAAAATTTGTAACATGGGAATGAACAAAAAGTGCATTTTATTAATTTATTTATTTTTATTTTTCACTGAAATTGACCCTATTAGAAAAATATAACTGCATTCTGATTTGATCCATGGCAGCATTCATGCCCGCACGCAACTACATTCGCACTTGTGTATTAGTTAAAATTTATAAAATATTCGCAAATTGCTTAAATTACAGTCTCGCGTAAAATGTCTTGAGGTGCATTAGACCCCACCATGTGCACAAAACTAAACTGTAATACCATTTTAAACAAGAGGAGCGTGATTGGTCTGATGGTTTCTTTTTTTTTTTTTAAAGGCAAGTTGCGGGTCATGACGGACAGGGGCGACACTCAGGGCTATGAATTAAAGTAGGGTGGTTTTCTCATGAAAGGGGACCAAGCAGGAAGACGTTTTATGGTCAAACTCTATTATTCAGTGATTCTTTAAGTGAATTACTGCCAACAAGATGAAATAGTATGAACAGAAATCAAGAAAAAAAATGCGTGTAGGTCTGAGCGAAATTTTAAAAAAAGTGTTATTATGAAAACAAAGCTGACGCACAATGAGACACAAGGTCATCCAACCACGAAACACAAAATGGTAATGCCACGAGACAGAAGGTCGTCACGCCACGAGACACAAGGTCGTCACGCCACGAGACACAAGGTCGTCACGCCACGAGACACAAGGTCGTCACGCCACGAGACACAAGGTCGTCACGCCACAAGACACAAGGTCGAAGATCGTAGCGCCACGAAACACAAGGTCATCCAGCTACAAGACACAAGGTGGTAATGCCACGAGACACAAGGTGGTAATGCCACGAGACACAAGGTGGTAATGCCACGAGACACAAGGTCTTTGCGCCACGAGACACAAGGTCTTTGCGCCACGAGACACAAGGTCTTTGCGCCACGAGACACAAGGTCGTCGCACCACGAGACACAAGGTTGTCGCGCCACGAAACACAAGGTCATCCGGCTACAAGACACCAGGTGGTAATGCCACGAGACACAAGGTCTTTGCGCCACAAGACACAAGGTCGTCGCACCACGAGACACAAGGTTGTCGCGCCACGAGACACAAGGTCATAATGTTGCAAGAATGATGGAGAATGAGGGCTACTGTGAGAATAATAGAATCCTGTTATTTTGAAAAAAAAAAAAAAACATGTCAACTTGCTACGAGGAACAAAGTTGTGTTACAGGAGACAAAGTCGTAGTGGTGCAAGAAGCAATGCTACAGGAAGAAGGCTAATTTTTTTGTTGTACGTGGGTATTCTGTGAATATATCGAACAGACAATCTGAAAGGACCGACTTCCTGTACATCCCAGTACTAGTGCCAGAGGTTACTTTTTATTTGTTAATTCTACTCTAATGTCAAATTTTACGAGATCCTCCACATTTTGGATTCTCACACATGCAGAACGCTGCTGTCCTGATTCCCCCTCTTTATGACCACAGGTCTACGGTTTTTATGCTTGTAGTAATTCGGGTTTATTCTTGTAACGTGGTGATTTTATTTGCACAAAATTAAGACTTTACTCTGGAAATATTCGATCTTTACACTGTAACATGACCCTAATACTCCGTTGTCAAGGATTGATATGTGTTACAGAATGTAAAGATGTCCTTTTTCTTTTCAATCTCCAGTT
Organism: Plotosus lineatus; assembly: GCA_024760905.1. Taxonomy (NCBI): domain Eukaryota; kingdom Metazoa; phylum Chordata; class Actinopteri; order Siluriformes; family Plotosidae; genus Plotosus; species Plotosus lineatus. The sequence continues at coordinate 24,645,838 of CM045736.1, read as the reverse complement.
GCTATGTAGCAGCTTTAGGATTTGGACTCACCACTTCTTCCTCGTATCCTCCTGAGCTTTCTTTCCAAATTTTCTATATACATTTTATTTATTTTGTATTTCTGCCTGAGATTCAACCATATTTTCCGGACTACAAGTGGCACTTTTTTTCATACTTTGGCTGAAGGTGCAACTTATACTCCAGAGCGACTTATATGTGAAATTATTACAGATAGTTCTGTTCATCATAATAATAACAAACGCATGTTTGTTATTTTTACACTCACAACCGCAGGAGGGCACTCAAGGCTTGGGTACCAGTACCTGCTCATCCTGTACCACTAAAGAAATGTCCCCAAAAAGAAAATCCTATTCTGCAGATTTCAAGCTGCAAGTAGTGAAATATGCAGTAGAAAATGGTAATTGAGCAGCAGAAAGAAAGTTGGGAGTGAATAAGAAACTTGTGAGGGACTGGAGAAAAGCAGAGATTATTATTACTACAATACTAGATGGCCACAGCTAGAGGAGCGAGCTCGCACATAGGGGCTTGAGCAATACGCTGCAGGGAGAGGCTTGTCAACAGTGCAGTTGCGTCTCCACACCCAAGCAGGTGCCAAGGAGATGAATATAAATGACTTTGCTTGAGGACTTTCTTGGTGCTACCACTTCATGCAAGGTAACCACCTCTATCAGAGCGAGGACCACAACATCACAAAAACTGCCAGCAGATTTCCAAGCCAAGGTAGACCGTTTCCTTGAGTTTGCGACTTATAGTCTGGAATTTTTTTTTTTATTTTTTTTTTGCCCAATGCAACTTGAACTCCAGAGCAACGTATAGTCCAGAAAATACGGTACTTTGTTATTTTGTTCCTATCATACAATCATGCATACCCAGGACATGAGGTCTTATTTGCTTTGTAGCCACCAGGGGGCACCATTTTGTATCTTTGCTGCTTCACATGCTTTCGTTTTGTCGGCAGAGACCATTTTGAAAAAGAAACCGCTCATGGTCCTGAATACATTAAACAGTCCAAAAGTGGTGAACAATCCTGCATGTGTATACTTGCCTTTATACCAGAAGACTGATCCATCTTCTCTTATTAACAATGAGACCGCGACGCCAGCAGTGCTAATCGACGTAGCATATCGTTCTGCAAAATCAAGGGACTTTAGTCTGTGTATTCCTTCACATTTTTCATCACGATGATTGAACTGAGCGATTTATGTATGCAACATGCTGTAATGTCTAATTCCCAGCATGCTCTGCTCTGCCTTTTGGACATTGGCATACAGCCTTTTGTCTTCTCTCCCCGCAGCAGTACATCTGCCTATTGGCAGTGCGCCAGCATGGCATTTCACTGATTAGAGGCCACCCACTCGCACGAGAGTTGCTCACATCTTTGTCTTCATCTCCACAGAGGGCTCTCAGTGCAGCATCCCTTTCACTCAGCCATATTGATTTTTCTTCCTGCTCTGAAGACTTTCCAGCCTGTAGTTCATCAGTCATTGAAACCGAGAAGGCCTGCGTGGGCGTACACATAACCTTCCTGCATGTCCAGCTTTATCAGCGTGTTTACAGAAGATATTAACTTTATCCTGTCAAAGAATTCACTTTAACATGATGGATGTGTAAGTCCGAGCGATTCAGCAGGCCAAAACCACCCCACCCCCACCCCTTCGGTATGAGCGTAAATACAGACATTCTTTATGTATTATCTGTTCAAAATCTTCAGTTGATGTGTCGGAATGAAGCGAAGCAGGTTGAATCGGCAAATCGATATTTTTCATTTCCACTCAGCCTTGAAAAGAATTCTGTTTTATTTCGCGAGACTGCTGTCCAAAAGAAATCCGGATACATTTACCCCTTGCATACAGCCCACCCATTTTATTATGCAGGAACTTGGACATCTACGCAAACACTGTTGTACAATGAAATGGGAAGTTAATACAATCGCATGCCAGCACATTGTTAAAATAAAATAAAAAGTGTCCAAGGTCACTTCCAGATTCCCGTATGCTGTTGAGCACAGGATGAAGCAAAACACCCTACAGGGTAAAGCTGGTGTTACACCGTCAACTTCCAATGATGATTTTGCTTCCTAATACACTCCTATTGCACAGGCGTCCAACTCCAGGCCACCTGGCGAAATCTGGCCCGCCAGCTCGTTCTATGTGGCCCAGGAGTGCTTTCAACGTATATCTGAGCCGTTACAGTATAAACGGATTAAATCGCAAGGTCATGTTTTGCTTAAAAGCCACAGGAAGTTGAAGATGGCGTACCTGGATGAAAATGCGATATCGCAAAAAAATGCATCCTTCAAAGCATAATCTCTGACAAGCAAGTTCAAATATTCATAAACATTATCTATGCATGACAAAATACTTGCATAAGAAAGGGTTCCATATCCATGTTGTTGTAAAACAATTAAAATATCCACTTATTTTATCGATTTTCAAACTGCTTTTGTGGTTGCTGCTTATTTTCCATATTCATTACCAGAATACCTACTTGTGGAATCCCAGAAGAATTCCCTGAATCATATGATACTGAAATAATGAGAAGCCTCAAAACAGACATGGCACGGTGTAAATAGAACTCATCTGTTGCTGAGTGTTTCAGTTTAAAATTCGGATATTCAGAAATCGATTCTTGGTCCGGAGTCAGTTGAGATGGGCATCAGCCTCCTCACGGCCCTAATTAGGACTAAGCAGTTCCGAAAATGAATGAATGAGAAACTGATACTAACTGTAATTACTATCTTTTCAAAAGTAGCATTTCCTGATTAACGACATACAAAGTGATGTAAGTCAGTTACTTTTCATGCGATAATCATATGTACACATGTACATATATGTCAATCGGGAAGGGGGGGTGTTGATCCTACTTTGCGGATTTCAGTTATTGTGGGGGGATCTCGGTCACAATTAACAACGGAAAGTGAGGGATCCTTGTATATGTGTATATAATATCAGCAAATACATATTCAATGCAATGAATGCTTATAATAACAAACATTCAAAAATAATGCATAACATGTAAATAAAATATAAATACAAACACATATAGATGCGCGCACACACATACAGACATGCGCGCACACATACAGATGCTCAGCTCACATAAAAATGTAAGTAGTTTTGTTTGAGGGGGTTTGGATTGTTTTTTTTTTTTTTTTTCTTTTTGTTTGTTTGTTTTTTTTTTTCTTTTTTGCATAATTGGCCTTGTTTTGCGTCATTTTCCTTAACTTCCCCCCTATCTGTCCTTAATTTCCTTATTTTTTAAAAATTTCCATGAATATTTTTGCAAAACCCGTGATGCACTGAAGCCGCAGAAACTGAAGCATGAAGTAGTGAGGGATCAGTGTTTCCAAGCAGATTCTATTCTCTTTCCAATATCTCCATCTCAATATGTCAGATCTCTTTTTGGCAAGATTTTCCAGCAACTGATGATCTCAAAATTTAGTGATGTGGCTATCAGTAAAAATGAGTCTGACATCCCTGCCTTCTTGTGTTTGTGTTACGAGTTTTTGAATCCAAGTCGAACAACGTACTCCGTTTCGCAACATATTGGTGAGCCTGAAGTTGCTCGGAAAATCTTCCCAGGCAACACGGCCCTTGCCAAGCTCGGGACTCGAACCAAGGATCTGTTGCTGTGAGGCAGACGTGCTAACGTCTACACCACTCTGCTGCCTGCTTTTATATATTTACTATGTAAATAGCTTTTCTCTGATTGGCTAACATGTTGAAAGGAGAACTCGGGATCAAGAAATTGTTTTGCTGTAGTCTTTACATCACTGTTTTGATGAAAACGTTCAGATATTTGGGTATATATAAAAAACAAATATTTATATCATAAAATATTTATATACCAAACACTGTGTAAAGATACTTTATCAAGCTAATCTAAGCTAGCAACAGCTACCTGCCTGTAACGAAAGTACTTAAAGGGCCACATAGTAAAATTTAAATCACTGTATATTTGCTTTTTCTCATTAGAGTTTCTTGGGTTTTCTCGTTTTACAAAGAGTCTCTCTCTCTCTCTCTCTCTCTCTCTCTTTCTCTATATATACCTCTCTGCCAACCATGGTCAGGTGGTCCGGGTGTCTTCTCAGACAGGACAGGGTGTGCCTGAGCTCTGGGACGTCATGCTGCAGTATCGTAACGCCATGTTGTCTAACAGTGAGCTGCAAACCCGCAGGTGTGAGCAGCAGAAGGTCTGGCTCTGGAGCCTGATCCAGGAAAACGCCCTGCGTCATTTTCAGGAACACCCAGGGGTGCAGGCAGCCTTGCCTGCTATGGAGCACAAGGTGGCACGAGGAGACGTCTCTCCTGGACTGGCTGCGGACCTCCTGCTGAGGGCCTTCAGAACCACGCAGTAATATAAAGTGTTTTATAAAGAAGTGGAGATGTGATGTGTGAGTAATGAAAATCATGATGGTTTTATTTGGTTTGAGGTCTTCACTGCAGAGCTCACCCTATGCTTCTCCCAGCTCTCACACCTGATTTCTGATTAAAATCATGAAACAAAAGTAGTGGTTAGCACATCCACCTTACAGCCAGAAAGTCCTGGGTTCGAGTCCCAGGCTTTTTAAGGGGTGTTCCTGTGTGGAGAATGCATGCTCTGGGTTTTCTCTGCTTGATGTAGTTTCCTCTTACAATCAACAGATATGCATGTTAGGCTAATTGGCTGGCTCAAATTGCCCCTCGGTTGTGTGTGGATTTGTGAGCTGCTCGGCGTGTTCATGGTGTACCACGCCCAGAGTCAGCTTGAACCCAGGACCTTCTGGCTGTGAAGTGGACATGCTGACCACTACACCACCCTCTGCTGAAATAATGAAATATGAAAACCATTGAAGATCACCAGTCAATCATGATTGTCTCTGAGCTGATTTGTATGAGGGGCAGATACCACTTTCCGTCCGAGTAAGATAGGCTGCCCCTTAATACACAGCAATCTGTCAGGAGGTGGGTGGCATCATATGTGATGTTGGAGAGGGCGGCATGTCTATACATACACCGTTTCCTGGTTGTTGGTGGTTGTATGGTGTATGTAGGAACAGTGCCTGATGGGTGGGACCAAATTAGGCGATAAGAAAATAATTCCCGGATCCAGAATCCAGGAGTCTTCCTTGTCCAAACCCCCAACTCTGGTAGAAATTTCTTGAATTTCATAACTGTTTTGCAGATGCCAAATTAAACAGCACCCCCTGCTGGTTCTGCTGTCGTACGACACTTCCAAAACATCATCCTGTATCACAGTGTTAAAGAATTCCTTTAAAAAAATTCCTGGATCCTGAATTTGTTCTGAATTCTTTCTGAACTTTAATGTTTTCCTTGTCTAAATTCTGACCTCTGGTAGAGGTTTCATAAAATTCCGCTTCTAAATTTTTCAGTGTGATCCTGTAAACTCGCACACAATCTGAGAATAAAACATAACCATCTTGGCAGGCTCACGATTTTAAGGTAAAGGTAGGTAGAGTCTGTTGAGCTTTTTATACCCGAGCCTAGTTTCTCATCAGGCCGGTGCTTATTCCTGGTTTCTGTAGCGTGAAGCGACCAGGAGTTCAGCTCCTCCTGGATGGGACGCTAGTCTATCGCAGGTTACCTTCTCAGTATTTTTATTTTTTTTTACTGGTACCCATTTATACTGCTGGGTGAACAGAGGCACACTTGTGGTTAAGACCTTGTCCAGGGGTCTTAGCACAATGGAGAGTCTAACATCTAACTGGGATTTGAACACACAACCTCCCAGTCATGAGTGCAACACCCTCACCACTACGCCACCGGCCCCACATCATGATTTTAAGTGCAGTGGGGTTTTTTTTGGGGTTTTTTTAACAAGGTTTTTATTCTTTGATTCTGTGGGGGATTTTGGCGAACACATGTAAGCCTGAACTCAATGTGAAGAGATGTGCTGCTGGAGAGATGTAATATTTATCTTCTCTCGACATGAGAACAACGTCCAAGAAGTTGACTTGGTAAATGTGGTACTTGTAACTTTTTCGATTATTGTTGCGTTGGAATAATTGCTGTTTTTTAATTCTTTCACGATGAAAAATATATAAAACCTATTGAAGTTTATTCCTCTGTATCCTGGTTATAAAGTCACACCACTCAAACCATATCATTTACATTAAGATTCCCGTGAGGCTCGCCGGGTTCATCACATTTCTTTTCAGCCCTGAAGACCAACTTCTTTTGAAAGACAAGTATAAACAGACTGATAATTGTCAACTTGTAAAGGTTTTTATTGAAAAAAATGAATCCCATCTACTCTCTTTCATACCGTGTTTTTCTTCCATAATGAATAAACACTCGTCATGCTTGTTATTATGTAAGAACATTTACTCTGGAAGTGTTAAAGGTAGAGTGGCAAGTGGTCGTCACGTTTGCCTCACAGCAAGAAGGTTCTGGGTTCGAGACCTTAGCGAGGGGTCTTTCTGTGTAGAGTTTCCTCGCCGTGCTTGCATTGGTTGTCGAGTACTCCGGTTTCCTCCCACAGTCCATGCACATTAGGTTAATTAGCTGCTCCAAAATGACCATGTCTCACTTGAACTACAATGGATGGTCTGATGAGCTGTTCAGGGTGTACCCAGTGTTGACTGAGATAGCCTCCTGGCGGCCCTAATAGGATTAAGTGAACGAGTGCATGAGTACTTTTGAGCCTCACTTGCTGCCTGTGAGGTGAATTGGTGTCTCTGTTAAAACTTAGGCCATGTCCCAGTATTCACATTAAGCCCTCGGGTCTTCAGTGTAGTGTGCACTTGATAAAAGTGCACTTGGCAGTATAAAGTGCACAAAGGGACAGGTGTTGTTAAAGGCAGATTCAAGACAGTTTTGTAATACAGTATGTCATTAACTATGTCACTTCCTCTTGTATTGTCATGTATCATCAAGCTGCAGCTTCCAATCAGGTCCAAGCTAGTAACTTCTAATTAAATAAAACTTCACTGTTGTTGTTATTGATAAATTCATGTTGGCTCCCCCACCCAAGGGGGAAAAAAAAACAATCAGTCTCGCTTCCTCACTGGTTAATTGTTTGAAATGTCACAACACTGTGTGGATTTTGGGTAACAGGCCACAACAGTAGAGAATCGGGACACCGTATGGTCTTGCATTCCTGAGAAGAGGATGCACAAATCAGAAGCAGAAGAGGACTGATGAGTCACATTTCCCAAACTTTGCTCCCACCTCCTCCCTATACCTCCTGACTTGCCTTGAGTTGCTGAGCTCCTGTATACTATCTAGGGGCGGAGCTTATTTCTGGACCAGAAAATGTCAACAGAAGTTTTAATCGCATCTAACTTTGTTAAAAATAAATATCTGTTCATTCAATTTCTGAACTGTTTAATCCTCAGTAGGGTCATGGGAAGGCTGGCGCCTATCTCATTTGACTTTGGGTGAGGGCAGAGTACACCCTAGACAGCTCACCAGGCCATCGCAGCTCAAAAACATGCTGATGGCTATGCAGCCTACTCTTGTCGAAAGTCAGCATTGGTTCTTTAACATGCCTCACACCATAGACAGTGAGAGACATGGCCGGCCTTTGATAACCCAGTTAGCTGCACGGAGGGGGGCGGGGCAGTGACAACCTGTTGAGAGTGAGGCTTGAACCCTCAACTTTGGGATCAGTGAGCCAACACCTTACCACCACTGCCCCTAAAAATAAATATTTCGTTATTAAATGTATAGAGCTGTTATTCCATATGCTGTTGTGAACAGTTTGATTACTACAGATGGTTCAAAAATGTTCACAACCTTATATAAAAAGCCAAGTTTTATAGATGCACCTCATTTGTATTCAGTTATTAGTAATTATTTTTTTACCTGCCAGGTGAGGATTCCACCGGTATCCTCTAGATATGAACCCAGGACCTTCTTCCTGTGAGGTGGACATATGGATTTATATTTTTTAAAAACCAGTCTCAGGAGAAAATGTTGGGTCAATCAATGCACCTCTTACCTCTCACCAAAATCTATTTGTGCCTGGTGGAGCACCTTATCATCTTCATTCATCCACTCATTCATTTTCTGATCTGCTTAATCCTCATCAGGGCCACTGGGAGGCTAGGGTCCGTTTCAGCTGACTTTGGGCATGGGCAGGGTAAACCCAGCTCGGCAGGCCTTTTTAGGACCATCACACACAAACACACACACACTCTCTCACACTTTAGGGGTCACCCTACTGTGCATGGTTTTGGACTGTGGAAGGAAACCAGATTACCCAGAGGAAACCCATGCAACCACTGGAAGAACATGCAAACTCCACACAGAACTGCATGAACCATGGAATCAAATCCTCCACATAATTGGCTGAAGTGCCCTTGAGCAAGGCACCTAACCCCCAACTGCTCTCCAGGTGCCCCCAATGTGTGTAGCAGCCCACTGCTCTCTGTGTGTGTGTGTGTGTGTGCTCAGTTTGGATGGGCTAAATGCAGAGTAAATAATTTCCATAATGGGATTAATACAGTATATCAAATTTACTATTTTAAAATATTATATAAATCTAATTAAATTCAACTTCATTTCTTGGTATAAATGCTAAAATAAATAATAATTGTACAAAATCCTCTCCATTACTTTGCTGCATCATATCATATATACAACTTTCCATCGCCATTCATTGATATCGCCCGACCTTTTGGTAGTGGAATAATTTGTGTTTGGACGCTAGATGGCGCCATCCGCTTGGACACAGAAAGTACTGGTCATTATGTAAATAAGGCTGTCTGCATGCCACAGCTGTGTGTCCCAGTCCGCAGTGGTGTGTTTCATGAGTGTGTTGTGTCAGTGAGGCATGCAGTGTGTGTGTGTGTGTGTGTGGTTATCCCTCACTCCCATCTACACTATTACACTGGAAGAGTAAAAACACTGTGTCTCTGAACAGTACCTCATAATGTTGAAGGTCTGTGTTCAGATGACCTTCTGCCTTGATTGTACTCTGATGAATACAGAACTGAATGTGTATACGACGACGTGTGCCTTTGTGCTACAAGCTGTGTGTGTGTGTGTGTGTGTGTGTGCGCGCCTGTCTCTTATGCATGTGCCCTCTGTCTTATGACTACCATGCTGAATGTGGCGTGAATACTAATAAGCTCTTAAGGCCTAAGGACCTCCCTCGCCATCAATCACATACAGGAGCTTAGTCTCCTGTGCTCGGGTTATGAGTGCATCTAAAACTGACGGGACCCGATCCATACAGCGCAATTTATCTGTCATGTTGTGTTATTCTGTTTTATGTTTGCGATTGTACTACATCTTTAGTATTTTGACTGGTTGAAGTGTGGCCTCTGTGTATATAGAAAGCTTTTTTTTTAATGTACTAAAGCACTTTTGCAATACATTTCTGTGCCTACTGTGAAACTGTGAACCTGCACATCTGGATCAAATGCCACATAAACAACCATTATAGGGAAATAGCACATGGCACAGTTATGACATGTGATTATCCAGTATAACATGAGGGGGTGTATTTATTCATTTGATGAACTCCTTAATCCTACTAGGGTCACACAGAGGCTAGAGCCTATGTGAAAACAGGGTACACCCTGAATAGCTCACCAGTCCATCGCAAGGTCAACACACATGCATACAATTATACCCTCTGACACCTGGGGCAAATTGGAACAGCCAACTAACCCAATCTGCATGTTTTTAGACTATAGGAGGAAACCCATGCAGGATAGTTGAGATCATACAAACGTCACACAGCAACATTCAAGCCAATCCAAGGACTTGAACCCAGGACGTTCTTGCTGGATGGTGGATGTGCTAACTGCTATGCCATTGTGACTCCACATCGAAAAGTGTATTCCATTATATCATACCCCCAAAATTATACATAGAGAAATCAGGTGAAAAAAAAAGTCCTTGGTTTGGTTCCATGGCTTGAGCGTTTCTGTGTGGAGTGTGTATGTTCTCCCGGTGCTTGCATGGGTTTCCTCTGGGTTCTCGGGTTTTCTCCCACCATCCAAAACCATGCACAGTAGGGTAATTGGCTGTTTTAAATTGCTCCCAATGTGAATGTAAGTGTGAATAATTGTATGTGTGTTGCACCTGCAATGGTCTGGCGAGCTGTTCAGAGTGTACCCCGCCTTTGCCCAGAATTGGCTGAGATGGGTGCTAGCCTCCCCATTGCCCTAATTAGGATTACGTGGATCACAGAAAATAAGTGAATGAATGAAAAAAATATATCCATGTAAAAATTTTATCTGAAAATTAATTTTCCAAAAGGTCTTGTGCAATAAAAATAATAACAAAAGCATATAAAAAAGGTGTGAATCATTTTGTGTTTAAAAAAAAAAAAAACAGGTTCAAAGTTCACCAGTTCATTTTCTGTAACCGCTTAATCCTGATTTGGGTCGCTGGGACACTGGTGCACATCCCAGCCAACTTCGGCGAGGGCAGAGTACACCCTGGACAGCTCGCCAGGCCATCGTAGGGCGGAAACACGGCGTCGGCTTTGCAGCCTAATCTTTACGAAAGTCAGAAATAGTTTTTTTTACATGAACCTCACACCATAGACAGTGGGAGACATGGCCGGCCTTTGATAACCCAGTTGGCTGCACTGGGGGGGGGCTGGACACTGACAACCTTGTGGAGAGTGGGACTCGAACCCCCAACCTTTGGATCAGCAATCCAGCACCCTATACCACTAGACCACCACTGCCCCAAAGTTCACATGAACGATGTTAATTATTCACATGTGACGTTCAGCTTTTGTGTTAAATCCATTTCAGGTGTGATTAATATTAGATCAGGAGCACTCACTGTACAAAAAACACCCCATTTTGAGATAAGTGTGTGTGTCTGTGTGTGTAAGTGTACTGTGTGTGTGTGCGTCTGTGTGTTCTCCAAGACATGTGGACGAACAACTGTTCTGTGTGTACAGTTTGTGGAGACTGGTCACACTCTGAAACCTGACAGAACGTCCATCTCCCTGCTGTGTTTGCTATGTATCTCCCCCACACACAATGTGACTGCTCAACTGACTGCCTGTCCACCTCTCTCTCTCGCTCTCTCTCTTTCATGACCAATGATTGTGTAAAGCATTTCCTTCAGGGTGGTGGGCTGTTTCGGGAGCTGAGCTGCTGCAAATGATCCCGTGAGTACGAGCCTAATGGTGCTGGATTTGTGCTACAGGAATGTTCGAAGACTGGAGCCTGGAAAAGCTCTAACAGACACCCAGTTTGGTTCCCTTTGGCCATGGCTGAGAATTAAATGATCAGTGTGTGTGTGTGTGTGTGTGTGTATGTGTGTGTTTATGGCATTATGCATCCAGGCAACAGAAAGATCAACAGATTATGTTACCGTTTCATTTTATGCAAAACCTGACATGCCTGTAGGTGGTCAATGCGATAAGGTTTTATTAGTCGCCTAAGGAAAAGCTCATCTTGCTAATGGTGTGTATGTGCATCTCAATATCTCTGTAATTCTCCCATCTGCCTCTGGGCTGTGTTTGAGTGTTGATACCACAGAGGAAACACTGGTGGGAATAATCAGGGTTTAACAGCAAGAGCAGGCAAACGCAGTAGACCCTAGTAATGGATCTGAGTGAATAATTATTGTGAGGTACAGATTTGGATGATAGTGTTTTGAGAGAGAGAGAGAGAGAGAGAGAGAGATAAAACAAACAGTTGAGTTCCACTGGATGACTCATTGGCATAAAAGAGAAGAGTGCCAGCACTTCGTTAATGAATTCCATCTGGTCTGTATCATAAAATTAGGGCTGGATCAAACTGGGGTCTCTCGGGTTGGCCTTTCCATGAGAGAGAGAGAGAGAGAGAGAGAGTTTTTCTGTGGTTCCACCCCCATATCTTTGAAGTCAAATCTCCCCTCTTAAGACGGAGATATTTGCATTGTGATCTTCTCATTTATTCCAGCAGTTCGTTTTCCTTTGAATACCGAGATACCAAAGCATCTCAAGATGGCGGCCGGATCCTCCTCAGGCCAAGGAACTCAATCCTTTATGATCCTCCCTCTAATTGCTCACTTTGCCAGTTTAAGAGAAAACAGCTGCTTGCCGACTGCAAAGCCAACATAAACCTTTCTTTGCAGGCCAGAACATCATCATACAAATGTATGCATTATAAAAAAAAATTGAACGCCAGTTCTCAGTGATGTATCTTTTCCCAAATGGAAAAGAAGACTCTTGTCTCTGCGCCTTTCGCCTGGCTCCTTCATCTCTGTGCCTCCTCGGGATGATATGATAAAGCAGTGGACAGAGAGGAAGTGCAGTGTGTCGCTCCCTCCTGGACTTCCTTTCAAACCTTGCCTTTGTTTTGTGCGTGAGACCAATGGCTTTGATCAGGTCAGGGGTTTCATCCCGACTGAAAACCGTCACCATTGTGCCCTTGAGCAAAACACTGTTGCTCCATTTTTTTGGATCTTGCAATCTGCTTTAGGCAAAAAGAATAATCAAAATCTGTTGAGTGCACCTTACAAGTTAAAGGACTCCATGCTGTGGGAAAATAATTGAGCCATTTGTAATCAAAAAAATATTAAGACACCTGAAAGTGGTACACATAGCTGCCTGTAATGTCCCATAATATAGTACAGTACTGACTTTCCTGTAAGGAACAAAACACTGAATATTGTGTTGCTACAAGAAAATAATTCACGGTGGACGGGTAGTGTGAGCACAGAGTCGCTGTTAAGTCCCTCCAGGAAATTACAATCTCCCAATTGCCTCAATTAATACAAACACAGATTTAAAAAACAACAGACCACAGGGGTACACAGGGCATTTGCTGGATTACTGATCCGAAGGTTGGGGGTTCAATCCCCTCCATGTTAACAGTTGTCACTACTGTCCCCCCCAGTGCAGCTAACTGAGTTATCAAAGGCCGGCCATGTCTCTCACTGTCTGTGGTGAGATGTTCATGTAAAAGAACCATTGCTGACTTGACGAGAGTAGCTGCATAGTTGTCAGCATGTTTCTAATGGCCTGGCAAGCTGTCCAGGGTGTACTCTGCCCTTGCCCAGAGTCAGCTGAGATGGGCACCAGCCTCCCTGTGACCCCCATTAGAATTAAGCAGTTCAAAGAATGAATGAATGAATACAGACGCTCCTGCTGAAAGGATTATTTTTTAATATTCCAATATAAAACAAGCATAGCATGTTTTTGAAAGCTCCAGCTTTAGTGTGTGACAAGTAAATGTCCAGCAGGTTAGTATACAGTTTCACTTCTGTGACCTTGAAAAGTAGGTCAAGGTCACTCATACACAAACTCATCCTAGCACTCATGGTAGTAAGCCTTTAAACCAAGTTTGAAAGCCCCAGCTTTAGCGCACGGAAAGTAAATTTCCGTAAACTAAAGCGTGACTGACAGATGGATAGAACCCAGTTTTATAGCTCCAAACTCATTGTGGGCGGGAGCTAACTAGAAACACAGATCTTGATCAAGGTAGCGCAATGTGTAAACTTTACAATGCAGGCTTTACATTCGACGCCCACCAGGGAAAACGTTTCATTGATTAAAATTTGTATTTTTGCCATTTGGCGCAATGTAAAAAATCCTTCGAAACCCCTCCTGGTTCCGTTTCCAATTCTGGATCACACCCAAAATTTAACTACTTCTTTGTGGACCCAAAAATGACATTCATTCATCTTTCTGTAACTGCTTAATCCTAATTAGGGTTGCGGGGAGGCTGGCGCCCATTCCAGCCGACTCGAGGCGAGGGCAGAGTACACCCTGGACAGCTCGCCAGGCCATCGCAGGGTGGAAACACGCTGACGACTTTGCAGCTACTCTTGTTGAAAAGTCAGCAACAATTATTTTACATGCCTCACACAACAGACAGTGAGAGACATGGCCGGCCTTTGATAACCCAGTTAGCTGCACTGCAGGGGACAGTGACAACCTGTTGAGAGTGGGGCTTGAACCCCCAACCTTAGGATCAGTGATCCAGCACCTTTACCACCAGGCTACCACTGCCCCCAAATATAGGGCGCTGGATCAATGATCTTAAGGTTGGAGGTTTGAGTCCCACTCTCCACAAGGTTGTCACTGTCGTCGTCCCCCCTCCCCAGTGCAGCTAACTGGGTTATCAAAGTCCGGCCATGTCTCTCATTGTCTATGGTGAGACATTCATGAAAAAAGAACCATTGCTGACTTTCGACAACAGTAGGCTGCAAAGCCGTCAGCGTGTTTCTGCCCTGCAATGGCCTGGCGAGCTGTCCAGGATGTACTCTGCCCTCGCCCAGAGTCAGCTGGGATGGGCGCCAGCCTTCCCGCGACCCTAATTAGGATTAAGCGGTTACAGAAAATGAACTGAACAGTATTTATAATACAAAAGAGTGTCATATGTTATATAGTTAGTAATAATAAAAATTAACAAGATATCAATATGAGTATAATAAACATAGTAATAAAAAAAATTAAAAATCTAACTAAAAAGTAACTGTGTTTAATCTAATACAAGTGTGTGTGTGTGTGTGTACACACATGTGTACATGTACACTACAGCATTCTTTGAAAGGGCCTTCAGTGCGTGCGCGTGCCCGCGGGAAGTGCGTGTAATTGGCTGCAGGTGATTGAGAGCTCATTAAATGCGCGCCGGAAGTAATTCATTGGGGTGAGGAGAGAGGATATACGGTTCCATAATGTTCCACCGTGCCTTGGACGTGTGTGTGTGTAATGAGAGCGCTTATTAAAAATGTTGTGTTATAGCACGTGACTCACGTATTCTGACGTGTATGTTTACGCGTTGCTGCTTTTCCATCCACCTCAAACTGACCAACATTTACGATTTAAACACACTCTTGAATTATGCCAGGCCACTGATTAATGCTAAATAAACTCTTCAGGACAAACCACACCCCCAGCCTGTCCGTTTGTGCTTCATTCCCTCGTGGATATGATGTTTCCTTCAGTTGGACTCTTCTCTGAGACCGATTGCCCCTTTATCATCTCGTGTGGATGTGAGCGACCTTACTGTCCATACAGACACCACAAAGGGTACAGCCTTGCAGGTGGGTGTGCCGGAAGTACTCGCGCGACAGCTGAAAAAGGTAAGTTTGATTTGTGGGCGTGGCCTAAATCCAAAGGTTTTTCAGAACCCATGCATGTTGCACATGGTGATTATTCCTTCAGGAAGTTTTTTTCTTTCCACTGACTAGGCTTGCATGCTGGAGTCAGGTTTTAGCCCAAGACCTTGGATTAGTCCCCGAATCCACCCAGGGATGTTTATTATATTGATGACGATGAAATGAATCAGTCTGCATGTTACATTTACATCAAACTCCTAAAACTGCCAAATGCTTTGAAAATTAAAAATAATTTGACAGGCCAAACCGCTTAATCATCTAGGATCACCTCGAGGCCATTTCAGCCGATACTGGGCAAAAGCAGCCTGAACGGCTCTCCAGATCATCACAGGACAACACCCTCACCACCATTCACATCTGGAGGCAGTTTAGAACAGCCAGTTAGTCTAATGTGCACATTTTTGGACGATGGGAGGAAACCAGAGTATCTGAAGGAAATCCCAGCAAGCATAGTAGAACATGCAAAGTCCATACAGAACCTCCCCACCAAGTGGGAGCGAAACCTCACATCTCTGTTTGCTAGCAGGATAATAGCTTTAGGAACATGCTTGGTTCGCCTTTTATCTGTTCCATGGCTTAATAAATACAAACTCTAATTAATGACAGATGGATATTTTGCTGAAATTATCGAATGTTTTTCTAGATATTTTCTATCTGATTTGATGGTGGTAACACTAACATTATTTTTTATAATAAGCTTGTTTTGGATGTAAATACAGTACTCTAATGGTTGATAGATCCATATCCATAAATAAAAACACTAAAGTCTTCTTCTTTTCCTTTCGGCTGTTCCCTTCAGGGGTCGTCACAGTGAATCATCTGCCTCCATCTCGCCCTATCCTCTTCATCTTCTACTCTTACTCCAACTACCTTCATGTCCTCCTTTACCACATCCAGAAATCTTCTCTTTTCACTATACGATTGAGAGAATTTTTGCACTTTCTTTGTGCAATGTACAATATGTTGGTTCACAATTTTGATTGATTAAAGCTGTTTTGGCCAATAACAAAATGTCTAGAGTATAGTTTCAGGAATCTAATGAATAAAAAAAGTTTAAAATGGAAGTTAAAAACACAGTCTTAGGGTTAAGGAGAAATACTACTACTGTCCACTAAATTAAGTAAAAGCTAAAAAAAAAAAAAAATCCAACCTTCCTTGACAGTCAGTCATCTGATTGTTGTAGTTGCCATGCAATAGTCTGGTTAGCTGTCTATGTATACCTTGCCTGTCCCATTGTTGGCTGAGATAGGCACCAGCCTCCCCATGACCCTAATAGTAGGATTAAGCAGTTAATCAAATATTAATGATTTGATCTTAATCTCATCACTTTTTTATATTTGTGTATCGTTTTGATTGGATCAGTGTCTTTTCCTAATGAAGTACAGTACTGTATTAGCAAGCATTGATTTGAGATCCTAATTTATTTGGAAAAGCATAATGTGGTCAATATTTTTGGATGGGTGTTCTGCAAGTTTAACTGTTTACATCACAACAAATTTGTTTTCCCACTAAAACTTTTGCCCTAGGTCATGGTGACAATGATGCTGCTATTAGAATCCTTCACAACCAGGATCCGAGCTACACTTGTCTCTCGGAGCTGGAAAGGATCAACAAACAGATTGAAGAAGTTAGAAATGAAGTGGAGGAAGAACAAAAAAAATTGTCCCGCTACCACTCTGAGAAGACTGAGAATGCGGGTTCGAGCTCAGAAGAATATTCTGTGATCAGGAAAACTCCAGCTAAAGATCAGAAAGGAAACGTACTTCACTGCAAAATGGTTACTAGTACTGCCCTTAAATATGTTGTTGATCGCACCAAACCAAAAACTGACCTGGAATATGATCCTTGTTCAAATTTTTCTGCCGACTTGCGATCTGGGAGCACCGCAGATAAGATGAAGTCAAACAGTAAAGCTGACGTAGAGCAAAACCAGCGGGAATATGTAAAGGGTAAGAGTGTGAGTACAGACCCAGAACCCATTCCTTCGTATGGTTTTGATGATTCTGATGAGGGAGAATTAGTCATTGACATTCCTTCCTTTGAAAACGATGGGAACAAAAGATCTCCAGTGCAAAGCTTGTCTATTAGCGAAAACACAAATTTTGTAAAGACAACCAGGGAATCTTCAGAAATGGACCAGTGTGATAAAGACATGTCGCTGCTAGAAAAGAAAGACGAAAACATCAGGCTTATAAAGAAAGTTATCCCGAGCATCAGTGAGGAAGAGGAGTCGCCCACATCCTTGCATCAGGGGATTGATTTGGTGAACCGAAGATTGCAAAGGGGGAAAATGTCTTCTGACAGAGGAGTTGAAAGTTTATCGATTGAAGGTGAACAAAGTCCCTTGGTTCATCTCAGAATGGCCAACAAAGAACCTGAATTGTCCAAGAGGATGACTGAGACTGATGGCTCATCTGCAGAACGTAAACAAATGCTGCATAAAAACTTTAAACAAAACTTGCCTGCTTCCAAGAATGACAAAAACAAGGAGGAGGTTTTGAAGTACGTGAATGAAAATTCTCCTGAATTGCATGAGAATGCGAAATCCTCTTCAGGAGCAGCTTTCTACGAGATTTGCCAGTTGGAAAAACCTACATCTGAACCCAGTCTGAAGGTTGGTGTTTATGATGAGAAAACACAAAATACTGAACATGTCTTAGATGATATTTCAGTTTGCCTGGACCACCTGAGGCGTGAAAGTGAAAGCATTGCTCGCCTTCAAGATGTGAATGCTCTTCTCCTTGACCCCATCCATTCTGCTCCCAATGCTCACTCAAAGGTACATGGAGATCATCCTTTACAGCCCATCTTACAAAGGGCACAAAGGCAAACAGAAACTGAGGTACAACCAACTAACTGGCTTGAAGGTCATGTTAAAAGAATGGACACCTTGCCCCTTAGAGACATCTCGGCGAGCCCGCTAAAGAAATCCATATTTCAGGAATACCTGCCCACCACTTCCTCTTCCCCAGCCATATCCAACGATCCTGGATCCTGTCACAACGCCTCGACTTCTGGTGAAACAAATTGGTCATTTGTACATAAAGTCCCAACTGAACCTGGAATTCAGAACATGTCCCTGTATGCTCCTGGCACAAATGCCGCAGTAATTTCTTCTCTACATACAGAGATAACCCCAGCTCCATATTCTATGAATTTGACTGGGGGTCAGATCCTGAAGAAAATGCCTCTCCTAGATGCAACAAATAAGACAACAGATGACACCACTTCTTCAGAAGAGCTTAATTATTCAGATTTGGATCTTTCAGAGAGTGATCCCATGGAAGAATGTTACAGAATTTTTATGGAAGCCAACAAGAATGAAGAGTCGACTGTTCAAGGTGACATGCCAGTAAGTGGATGGCTGTACAATGGATTGGACGGAGGTTTGAAGGAGGAAACTTATTATTGTACTAATTTTGTAGGAAGAGGTTTCAAAGACACCTGAGATGGTGGAGATGATCAAACCAGCATTTGCTCAGAAAAAGAGAGTAGCCCATGTTGCCAAGTTTGAGGTAAGACTCTGGTTCATATTCATACTAATGATGCAAATTGTATAACTTCTGTTCTAAAGCAGAGTTGGTCAACCTCTTGTATTAAGGCTCAGTCTACCAGAATTTTTTGGGTACCTTGTTCAGATGAGTGACAATTATTCCTATTAGAATTATGTTTGGTGAGTTATATCTTGTAGGGGCAGTGGTGGTCTAGTGATATAGGGCGCTGGATCGCTGATCCAAAGGTTGGGGGTTCGAGTCCCACTCTGCACAAGGTTGTCACTGTCCCCCCCAGTGGAGCTAACTGGGTTATCAAAGGCCGGCCATGTCTCTCACTGTCTATGGTGCGAGGCATGTAAAAGAACCATTGCTGACTTTCGACAAGAGTAGGCTGCAAAGCCGTCAGCGTGTTTCCGCCCTGCGATGGCCTGGCGAGCTGTCCAGGGTGTACTCTGCCCTCGCCCGAAGTTGGCTGGGATGGGCACCAGCCTCCCCGTGACCCAAATTAGGATTAAGCGGGTACAGAAAATGAACTGAACTGATGATGAATGAGTTATATCTTGAACACTGAACAGGGCAGTCAAAGCAAAGCACAGATCATCGTGCCTCTTAGGGAAGGTTACTCCCAGTTGTCCGTGCCAAGTCGGAGTCAGCAGTGTCAGAAGAGAGCAGTATCTCTGACAGCAGCACTGAAAGGGTCCCAGGCCTCTATTGCGGCCGGTGCACCCAAGCGAGTCTCCATGCCTACTGTTATTCATCCATCTGCTGTGCCAAACAGTAAGTAATCACATTAGGGTGAAGAAGTCTAAACCCAGCCTTGAAATGTAATCACATTCGACAATTTATTACTCTTCCTTATCAGCAACTTAATTTTTTTCAAGAAAGGAATACTAAAAATCTTTCATCTTCTAAAAATAAATTTCAAATTCCAGATTGTGTGAACATTCTGCCGGTTGGAACAGCCTTGCAAATCGGACCAAACCTGCACCTGATTATTCCTGAAGGAAGTTGTGCTGTACCAGTCACACTAATTCCTGCTGCTGTGCCCACAGCACGTCCGGTCCATCAGCCAGCTCCAATCACACAGCCTGCACAACCAGCAAACTACACACCTGCCAAGGTCAGTAAACAAGGCTGTGGTCTTTTTTTTTTGGTGTTTTTTTTTTTTTTTATTGTATGGATCTACACTGTCTAGACCAAAAAAAAAAAAAAAAGTCGCACACTTTAAAATAAATAAATAAAGTGTTGGACAGCCTTGATTACGGCACATATTCACCATGGTATTGTTTTGAAAACTTAAGCACGTCACATTTTGTTTCCATCCAGATTTGGATTCATATTTTTTTAAACTGACAACTTTAATTGATGATGAGAAAACTGAATCACTCCATAAAGTCTTCTCCAGCACATCCCACACATTTTCCATAGGGTTAGGATCAGGACTCTGTGCTGCCAGTTCATATGGGGAAATGGTTCCTCATGCTCTATGAACCACTTCATTATCTGAGCTGCAGTTTTATGTCTGTACAATCAGAGAAGGCAAAGTCCTTTGGATCAGATAATCTGCTCATTCAGTACCTTTTTAGGTCATCAGCTGGCTTCTCGTTATTGTTCCTGAACCTCAACCTGACCAATTGAACCAACAAAGCCATGGCAATTATACACTGTAATCAAGGCTTCAACAAAAACGTGCTCAACCAAGCCAGAAAATGTGTGTTTCTATAATTTAACTTCAGTTATAGAATAAAACAAACAAACAAAAATGTAAAACCTGTTCAATTGATTAAACAGTCAATTCCCACCAAGCGCAAAGCCAAAGGATGTGCCGAGGTTGGCGTCAAGGTTCCTCATGATGTACGCCAGCGGTACGTGAATCTGTTTGTGGAGGAATTCCTGAAAACATCCGCCACTGTGCAAGATGCCTTTGAAAAGGTTTGCAGCAAAGGGAAGTCAGATCTACTGTCTGTGTAGTGAATAATGGTTTAAAAATGCTCCCTTTGCACCTCCTTTGTTTTCAGGCACTAGCAGAAGAGAAGACTGTGTTTGATCGCAGCATCAATAAACTGAAGTATCTAAGCGTAGCAGTGAACGCGCTCAAGAGGCTTAAAAATCAAAATGCAGCCCCTGCCAAATGTATGCAAATTTGATGGAAGGTTCTTAACAGCAATTTGCCTGTAATGCTTTAGATAACCTTTTATGGAATATGCTAATCTGGAATGTTACTGGCTCTGTTTTCAATGTACAGTTTCCAGTGAAAGAGAAGCACAAGCGTCTAGAGGAAATGTGCCACTCAATACTCAAGCACTCCTACAAAATGGTAAGAGCGCCATTAGCTTTTATTTCAGGGTCACATTAAAGTGTCCATCCTCCTGGTATTAATATCAATTTTATCCGATTCATTATGTATAAATGCTTCGTGGACCATCCTTTTGGGAGAACATTTAGTGCTCTGTGTGTACAATAGAGAATATTGGTGTACTAGATTAGTTTGCTTTTGGACGTCTCTATTCTTCAAAAAAAAAAAAATACAACTGATCCGTATTAAATTTATATATTCATTACAGTACTAAGTGGTTTTCTCTAGTCTTGTGCGAGTAATTCTTGAGGTAACTGTGTTAGTTTAAGTTTTAGTTTGAATAGACTTTTAGTTTTGAATGGAATAGCGGTCACGTTCATGAATATCAATAGCACAGGATGAAGTCACAGGAATATTTGATTTAATTGATATATTTCAAGTGTGCATATTTTATTGGGGTGGATGATATGATGTAGTATAAAAATTGTGCTGTATTATTGTATAAGGATATTTGACGGTGCTCTATTATTTAAATGAAAAATATGAAAGAAAAAAAACACGAAATTGATATTTTTATTTGGTGACTACAAAATAAACATTGACAACATTGACCTCATGAGAGCGCAAGTCTCCACCTACCTCACCGATACTCAAATTTGAAGCATATGGTCAAAAATCATCTTGGCTCACAATGTTAAAGAATCCTTTAAAAAAAATTGGATCCAAAATTTTATCCAGATCATCTCTTACATCTGATTCATGATCTAAAGCCCCACCTCCGTTAGAAAATTTAATAAAAGAGTGTAACGTTTTGTAAAAAAAAAAAAGTGAAAATCTTTTTTAAAAATGATGCTAACAAATTATAAAATGAGTGTAAAACATGAGCTTAATAATTAACCCTGAGTTATTTTACATGAATGAGGGTGTGAAGTCAATCTTTGACATGCAAGGTACCTCCACAATGCAGCAGGGATGATGTAGCAAGTGATTTCAACACCTTCACAATTCTGTTTGGGGTGGAGATAAGAAAATATATACTATTTGTATACATTTGTATACATTTTCCTCTCTGTCGAGAATCATATAACCTGTCCTTGTTCAGAATAATGCTTTGATATTTGGTTGGATCCCAAGATTAATCATGTGGGATGGGATGAGTTGAGCAGGTTAGCATTAGTGTGGGTATGACTAGGTTCACTGTAGGCTGGTGCTTAAGACTGCCTGCCTGTCTGTGTTATTCACATTCTAAACACTAGGTGACCCCGCCCTCTACGATCAGCTGAAGGAACATGTTCTAACCAAAGCCCTGCTGAGGGAAAATAACTATCCCCACAAACACCCTGATAAAGCTGGCTTTGCCGTTCAGTATGGTGATGCTAAAAAGTGCAGCACTGATGGTGAGTCTTTCAAACAAATTTTTGTTGACCATGTCCATTAATTCTCACAGAGATGATACAAAAGAGATGATCCTAGTTGCTTGCTACAGGCCTTTTAGTGAAATCTTTAGTTGTATGGTTCTCCATTCAGTGTTGAAGGGTTTCCACATGTGCTTAGTTTGTTGTAGGTGAACGAAATTCAGTATGTTTGTGACATGCCCTGCGATGGCCTGGCAAGCTGTTGAGGCTGTAACCCGCCCTCCCCGGAGTTGGCTGAGACGTGCACCAGCCCCATGTGACCCTGAGTAGAATTAAATGATTCAGAAAATAAATGAATCAATCAATATGTAACATTTCCCAGGTCTACAAAAAAAAAAAATCTAGGTTATACAAACTGATTAGCATAAACTTTACATTACTGTGGGGGCCAGTGAGGAAATGGGGAAAGTACTAGCTCTTAATTGAAAGGTTGTGGTCTGTATCCTCGGGGCCCCTCTGTTTTATAACCCCAAGGTGAGGGCAAGTGTGCCTCAGTCCACCCATCAATACAAATGAGTATCAATATAAATACTGGACTATCGTCCAATCCAGGAGGAGGTGAACTCCTAAGCTCCACCTCTGATGAGCCACTAGCCTCAGGTGTAAAAAGCATGAAATTACAGTGTACACACTAAATGTGAATGTTGGATAATCACTGTGCTCAATTGCTTCAGTCTCCAGGAGAATCTGTTGCCGCTGTGGAGCGTCGTTCTCCATTAGCCAGACTGGAAAACACACTCGCAAAGAAGAATGCAACTATCATTTTGGGAAAGTCATGGAAAACAGAGGTGAGAAAGTGAATAACTGCTTTTATCCGACACATTTTATACCTCAATATTGTCAGAAAAGTATCTGGGGATTTATTGCCTGTTTGTTTCTTTGTTTAAAACAGAACTGGGCACAACTCGATGTTAAATGCTTTGGCCTGGTCATTCCAATACTGACATCTCAACTAAAATCAGTCCAATTGCTCTGGAAAGAACTGAATAGAAACAATTGAGAACATTTCCCAAATTTCTAGACATTTTGAAACATTTAGAAATCTGTGGCTTCCATTACCTTTTGGGTGTATATAAGTATTTTCATTTGTTGTTGCCTGCAGTACCAGGAGGAGTCGAAACACGCTATAGTTGTTGTGAGAATGCAGTTGGGTCGCCTGGCTGTCAAGTGTTCAAGGTACACTACTTTTGGTCTCCAGTGCTCCATCTATTAATGCAAGATTTTTATAGATCACTTTGGGTCAACTACTGGAGTTTTAAATGGAAAAAAAGGTGACTTGATTTGGAAAAAAGTAGTACGGTTGAAGATTAGTTTTGCAGCTCCACAGTGGTGCATCTTTATTCCTGTCTTTGTACTTGTGGTCATGCATGGACCGGGGCCCAAGTTAATTGGTTGAGTTCTTCGAGAGGGTGGAAGTGGTTACGCTTTATTTTTTAAAATCATTTTATCACTTCAAAGACTACAGATATTGCTTTCTTCCAACCATAAACATGCATGTCCAGCAGTTTCAAAAAAATAAAATAAAAAGCTGCATGATGCCTGTGACGGAGCCCATGCCTGCCTTGCCCTTCCCAGTTAGGTCCTGGTGACATGGCCTTTTCTGTGCAACTAGTGATCTCTTTGCCACAATTACTTATTACTAAATTATGTAATGACATTAGAGCTCCCAGGGTATTCTTCACCACTTATACATCCTTAACCATTCCTGATTACTCCTGCAAAAAGGCGGGTGAGTCCTGCCAATGGCAGTTATGTCTCCGCCCACCATAGTAGTGCCAGGAGCATTGTTTTTTCCCTGTATGTTTGTGCATTCATCCATCTCTGTAATCTCCAAGCTATGAAAGGTCCATGAGCTGGTACAGGTTCTGAGGTCAAAGGTCATGATGTCCTCATAGAAAACGCTTGTGCACAGTTCCACAAGGACATAGTTCAAACTCACAGTTTAAACACGCATTAAAACAGTTTACAGTGGAGGCATACCAGACAACGCATTATATAAAGTACCGTAATTTCCGGAATTTAAGCCGCTACTTTTTTCACATGCTTTGAACCCTGCAGCTTAAGCAACAATGCAGCTAATCTATAGATTTTTTTTATGGGCTAACAGCCTCCAGGGGGTGCTCTAGCATGGTACACAGGAGTGAGACAGCTGCGGCCTATATATGTACAAATTGCCCCCCCGCCCTTTTTTTTATTCGGTTGGTGTGGCTTATATTCAGGTATGCTCAATAGTACAAAATTACAGTACAGTACTTTATTATTATGATTTATTATTATTATTATTATTATCTTTTTGCTTGAACCTTGTAGTGATATAACAGTTACTTGGGTCTTCAAGTCATATTATCTGAAGATTCGAAATGATTTTGATTGTTTTTTTGTGGGTAAGCTTTTGGTTGCTATTGTACATATAAAAAAAATTATTTTAACAGTATAAAGTTATTTGCCCAGTTACGTTTTGAAGGATGAATGAATGTTTTAATGAGATGTATCACTGTACAAGGACTCAGTGTGCTCCAGTTTTAACCAGTGTGCCTTTGATTGTTTTGCATTTATCGTGAATAAAGTCTGAACTTTCACACCCTCTTCTTAAATTTGGATTTTGATATACAGGGATCCCTCTCTACTTCGCGCTTCAATTCATGCAGCTTCAGTGCATCGCGTTTTTTTTTTTTTTTTTAATATTCATAGCATTAAAAAATAAGGAAATTAAGGAAGAATAAGGGGAAAAGTTAAGGAAAATGCCACAAAAACAAGGCCAATTATACAAAAAAAAACCAACCCAAAATCTCCCATCAAAACTAGTTACTGTACATGGTTGTGAGGCGCGCATCTGTGTGTGTACGTGCATCTGCGCGCGTGCGTATGTATGTGTGTCATCGTCTTCTCATGCAATACCATCTGTATGTGTGTGTGTTTCTCTTTTATTTCCATCTCATGATTTTTTTTAAATGTTTGTTATTAGAAGCATTTATGGCATTGAATATGTATTTATTGATGACATATACACATATCCATGCACGTATACGTCAGTCGGGGGGGGGGGGGGGGTTGGGTTGGGAGGGTGATCCTACTTCGTGGATTTCGATGGTCTTATGGGGATCTCCGTCCCAATTAACCGCGGAAAGTGAGGGATCCCTGTGTTGCATTATCTCTGCATGGGAAATTTTGGTTCTGCATTTTGCTGATCCAAAATGAGCACATGTGCAAGAAAACTATGAGTGAACATATTTAAAGCAGTGGGCTGCCACACTGTGGTGCCCGGAGAGGAGTCGGGTGTTCTGTGCTCAAGAGCACCTCAGCCCTGAAGGTGGAGGAAGGTAAGGTGCTGCTCACTTCAAGATGCCTCAATTGAACCAGCGATATTTCAAACTATCATGATAGCCAACAAGTAATTTGTTCAGTTATAGCAAGATGGTTATTACGTACTGTTTTTTCTTTGGTTTAAAATTACAACCAGATTGTGTTCATTTTTTTCTCCCCTGTATTATAAATGTATTGTGTCCCCTTTAGCTCCATGTCCATGATGGAGTGAGTCTCCAAGGCTTTGTAAATAGTCTTTCTCCAACTCGTACAGGCTGCCCAGGGATTTACGCTGTTGGTACTGAAATGGTAACAATATGAATATAACCACTATACTTCATGTTATTTATTTATCAATCAGTCATGTCAACTACACTGTAAGTGGTACTTCTCATAACTCCTGCTCCTGTTTCAGTGCTATACCACTCAAGGCCTGGAACTGGTGAGGGTCACGGTGGTGAACAGCAGTCTGCATGTCATCTATGACACTTTTGTTAAGCCTGCCAATGAGGTCATTGACTATAACACCAGGTACACTTGAGATAATAATCAGTGTAAAGACTGAATGTAGCATATCTAGCTGAAGGGATGAAGTGATGTCATTCTTCTCACCCAGGTTCTCAGGAATTAGTGAGCATGATGTGAAGAACAGCAGTTTATCTTTGCAAGATGTTCAAGCTGTGCTTTTGAGCTTCATCAGTGAGCGAACCATTCTGGTTGGCCATGATTTGGACAATGATCTCTGTGCTCTAAAAGTGAGGCAAGGGTTTATTTATTAATTCATTTATTTATTTTTAATGCTATTTTGGCTTCCTACAAGGAGTGGCACGGTGATGTAGTGGGTAGCACAAGCGTCTCACAGCAGGAAGATCCTGGTTTCAAGTCCCGGGCTTGGATGGTTCCATGCTTAAGTGGATTTCCTTCGGATACTCCACTTTCCTCCCACAGTCCAAAGACATGCACATTAGGCTAATTGGTTGTTCCAGATTGCCCTTAGGTTGTGAGTGCATGTGTGAATGGTTGTGCGGTTGGGTTGAGTCAATGAGTGGATTCTTTGTCCTGGCTTTGAGAAGACCAGAAAAGAAGAACCGGATTTTAAACCACCTCTTTATAAATGTCATACCTTATGGGTCAGCTCTATTTCCTTATGAATCTAGTAGTAGTCTTTTAAGTAAAAGTTCATATTGAGCATACTTTATAAATATTAATGTAGAATGTCTTCTAGTTAAACCGCACCAGATGGTGCAATCTTATTGGTTTACTGTATTGGGATAATAACCATTTGTTAAATGTGGCAAGGTATGATTACACGGGAGTAAAAAGATCAGAGATATTTGTCAACTGTTGCATGAACCATAGAAAACATCAGTTAGCAATTATAAAAGGGAGCCACTATAAAGTCAAGTCTTTAGCGAGCAACACCCTCCACAAGACAAATAAATCTGTCATGTCAAAGCCAAATTCTATAATCGTTTTATTATTAATTAGAAATATTTTCAAAGTAGACACACCAACAAGTGTCACATTTCATCCGATCAATAATCATTCAACTTATTTGATGGCAATGATGCAATAAACTGGCTGTTCTATGGCAATGACCTCAATATCAAGAATGACTGCATGTCTTCAGTTCTCATCAAGAGAAAATATCTTGGATGAATAATAGTACCGTATTTTCCGGACTATAAGTTGCACTTTTTTCATACTTTGGCTGAAGGGCCGACTTATACTTTAGAGCGACTTGCAGAAGGCCCTTGATTATTTGCGGTTTTGCACTCACGGCTTTGCATATTTGTGGATTGCTGAGCAACTGTTGCGTGATTCAAATTCAGCCAATGGCTGTTCTCCTTCCTGCTGATTGGTTGAGATGATGCATGCGCCCCTTTTTCCTCATTCGCGCACAAGTTGTCAATGAGCCTTTTTTTTTTTTTTTTTAAGTGTATTTTAATTACCGGTTAAGCTCTATGATACCACTCAAATGCTGGCTAAGCACCAGAAAAAGGTAATGATGTTGGATGTCTCTTCTGAAGAAATAAGACTTTCTCCAGAAGAAATGACAGTTTCCTCTGAAGTACCTGAAGAGGAATAATCATCTGAACTGTTGTAAAACACTTTAAAATTAAAGTCTTTTTCAATTATTATTCCAGTACAATATCCAAGTTAATGTTTAAAATGTTTGTGTATGTAATTTTATGTACTGTGGTATAGCATGTTTCTCATTTTGTTTTGTTTATCCAATTTATTACATGTTCGTTTATGTCCGTTTTGTTATGTGTTTTTGGGGGACTTTGATTTTGGCGGCTGTGCCTCTAACTAACCGTTTTCTGTCTGGGGCGTGGCTGAGCTGCTCAGTGGCTCACACCTGAATTCACTATTCCCATCTACTCCCAATAAACAAAAGCACTCTCACCTCTGCACCAAAGGATTAACTCACATCACGTCACCGCTTCTTTGTATTGTAACGCTCTCTCACTCTAAAACTCTGTTTTCTACCTGCTCCGGTTGAGGGGTGTGGCTGAGCTGCTCGAACTGAATGCAGTTTATACTTGAATTCAGTCATCTCGTACCTTACAAATAATGCAATACCTTCCTCCAGTGGGCATTTTTGAAAACTATAGTGCTGTATATTTCAAGGAAAGTACATTTAAATGTGTTCTAATACACACACACACACACACACACACAAATATATATATATAATATACTGTGTGTGTGTGTGTGTGTGTGTGTGTATATATGTATGTATATATATATATATACATACATGTGTATCTATATACATATATACATACGTGTGTGTGTGTGTGTGTGTATATATGTATGTGTATATATATATATATATATATATATATATATATACTGTATAATGTTTGTTTTGTTCTCAATAAATAACACAGTAAAAAATTACATTTGTCTTAATCATTACTACATTTTGATAAATTACTACTGTATTAATGAGCAAGATTGTCTATAGAATGTGTTTAAGAAGCATATTTTAGCGCATGTAATTGATATGTAGTATTTTACTTCCGGTTGATCATTCGCGCATGTAATATGATACATGGGGTTTTACTTCCGGGTACAGAACTCACGGATTATCTTCATTCGCGGGAGGGGCTGGAACCAAACTCCCGCGAATAATGAGGGCCCATAAAGAAAGAAAAGCAGAGATTATTATTACTGCAATGAAGAAAACAAACAAACAAAAAATGCTAATTGAGGGCTAAAAGCTAGATGGAACGAGCTCGCACATGGGTGCCTGAGCAACGTGCTGCAGGGAGGGGCTTGTCAACAGTGCAGTTGTGTCTCCACGTTCAGGTAGTTGTCAAGGAGCTGAATATTAATAACTTTGCGTGAGGACTTTCTTGGTGTTACCGCTTCATGCGGCTCAACCCCCTCTTGCAGAGCGGACCACAATGTCACAAAAGCTGCCAGCAGATTTCCAAGCCAAGGTAGACAGGTTCCATAAGTTTTCAACTTATAGTCCAGTACGACTCATCAGGGATGTGAAATTTCTGCTGATCCATGGAATTCCGTGCAGTTCACCTCGGGTTCATATATTTTTTTAAATGTATACATTAATAAAAAATTAGGGTCGGAATGGTAGTTAGAGGTACTGCATCTTTGTACAGTTGTCAATTACGATTTCCGCGCTACTCACAACACCTGGTGGACAACTTTGAACACTGCAACTGCCGAAAAAAGACATATGTATATGAATTTCAAAGTTTGTATGTGATTAATAAATTTTGTTCTTTGTATATACAATTTTGACAGTATTTCCACAAAGTTAAGATGTTAATATTTTAGAAATTGTTGAAATGGTTCATATTTTGATTTCACACCCACACACCCACTGTCAATGATGTGATTCTTTTTAAGTATATGAAGAAAATTACAAATCTTTTTATACATTTATCTTTATGAATTATAGGAATGTGTAATATTTTTATCCCAGTTTATGTTTATTTAATGAAATATTAGATGCCACAACATATAAGTTTTAACATTTTTGCATTAGCAAAATGTTAAATGATGCACTTCTTATACCAAAAAATGTCTCTGTGTCTGGGGGTTTTGCCACCCAGACCCCCAAACTGTCCGTAACATTTTCCTCGGATTTCTTCTTTGCCATTTCACATCTGTTATATATGTTTTTTCCTTTTTATTATGCATTTTTTTTGCCATTGCGACTTGTACTCCAGAGCGATATATAGTCCGAAAAATACTGTGGACATTCTCCATCCGACAAACTCAGAAAAAATACTTTAAAAAAAATTATCAAAAGCTCGTTTTTCTTTGCTTTTATTTTCTCGTGTGTGTGTGTGTGTCTTAGTTATTTATCTCAGACTCACTGTATATTGCTGAATATCCCCTTGATGTTCTATCTCGGTCTATTCAGAAGTTATCCACCTCACCTTTGGTGACCCATAACCAGTTTGGAACTTGGAATAAATATTTGGTTGTGACGCATTTTGATAATGGTGAAATTATATCTGTTACTGTACGTAATCAATCTCCATAAACTCGATCTGATTGATTGACCGATTTTGGGTTGAATGACCTGTAGGATTTTATTTATATAAATTTGTTTATAAACCAAACCTTTGGTGTGTGTGTTTAGGAAGTGAAACACCCCATTTCAAAAATTGCATAATTTATTATTTTTAATGCCTCTCTTTCTTTCTTTTCTTTCTTTCTTTTTTTTTAAAAAGCTGATCCATAGCATGGTGGTCGATACATCTGTGGTGTTCCCCCATCGCCTGGGTCCACCGCACAAGAGAGACCTCAGAAGCTTGACGGCTGAGTATCTGAGAAGGATCATCCAGGAGAGCGGTAGGTTCAGCTGATTGAATCATTTGCCCTGTTAAACCCATCTTTAATCAACCGTGTGACTGAGGCTGGCTCACACTGGGAGCTGCTAAGGAATCTCCTCATTACTGGGCATTTATCTACACCTAGTTACTCTAATCTCTTTTCCATGTTGGTTATTTTAAGGAGAATGGGGGGTAAAGTAGTGTATCCACTTATTGTTGAGATAATCAGAGTTTAAAGATGGAGTGCTTGTGGGTGTCCCTGAAGAGTGCGTTCATGGAGGTGCCGTCTTATGTTTTTATTTATTTACTTTTAATTGAACATGATCCCATTTGTAAAAAATGGCACCCTCCTATTCCATCTCCATGAAATTGTTTACATTTGCCGCATTTAACAGTTGCGAGTTGCATTCATAATTTTATTTTTAATTCAACTGAGCGACTGGAGGTTAAGGGACGTGCTCAGCGGTCCAACAGTGGCAGCTGGGTGGTACTGGGGCTTGAACCCTCAATCTTCAGATCAGTAAACCAGAGCTTGAATCATTGAACCTAGCTCTGCCCTCAATGAAGTATTCTGTATTTGATAAAATGTTATCAACATTTTTAAAAAATAAAATTCATCAGATTTGCAGTATGCAGGGGGTTCAATCCCCAGTACTCCAACTGTTGGGCCATTGGGCAAGGCCCTTAACCCTCACTTTGCTTACTTGTGAAAATAAATAATAATTGTAAGATGCTCTGGATAAGAGTGTCAGCCAAATGCCATAAATGGACTTGCTGCTATCAACACTTTATTCAGCCTTTAAAAAAACCTCCCTAGTGGGCATAGAAGTCTCGCTGCAAGGTCCAAAATAATTCTTGTTCAATATTATCATTTCAAACAGTACTCAATTCCTTCATTTTCTGAACCGCTTAATTCTAATTAGGGTCGCAGGGAGGCTGGCGCCCATCTCAGCAGTTACTCTGGCAGAGGGCAGAATACACTCTGGAAAGCTCACCAAGCCATCTCCGGGCAGAAACACGCTGATGGCTATGCAGCTCCTTTTGACAAAAGTCAGCAGCAATGGTTCTTTTACATGAACAGACAGTGAGAGACATGGCCGGCCTTCAATAACCCATTTTGTGGCATTTTTTTTTTTATAGTGACATCCCACTGACTATGGGGCTTGATCCCCCAACCTTGAGATTGGTAATCCAACACCTTACCACCAGGTTACCACTGCCCTTCAAACAGTACTGTAAGGTTTAAAATGCAGTCCAATACAGTTAAACAAACAAAAAACATCTTCCTTATACACTTTACTCTTATCTACAGTGGATATAATTTTTTTTTTTTTAAAAATCACACACCTATTAAAATGGGAATTTTTTTTCTAATTGGGGGGGGCTTAATGTGACTTATTTATACAAAATAACTGAACTAGCAGCATGTCTGTTTGTTTGTTTCCCCTTTTTTAAATGGAGAAGTGTCAAGTGTATCCTGTGTACCATAAGGTGAACAGTCAGTACCGACCCCCCCCCCACCCCAACCCACTCTGTGTGTGCATATGATCTTCACTGTGATCTGTTGCCCAGTTCTTGCAGTTGATCATCTGATCCTACTTTTTCCATGTTCCATGTTATCCTCTGCATTCACACTCGAGTTGCTTTTCTGCTGTACTACAAGAAAATCACCCATTTTAAACAGTCTGTGGAAGCACATAGGGAAAGGTTATTTTGGACTATCAATCAATCCACACTATCTTTAAGCTCTGATTGGTTGTCGTGTCACGTGAAAGTTCAGCCCACTTTGTGTCGCTTCAGAAAATTTCACCACGTCACTTATGTCACTGGTTTTGCATGGCTGCGTGTTGCTTTCTTTGCTGCCTGTGAGGATGTGGATGGTGGGTATTCTGTGACGGGTCGAGTCTGATCCTGATTGGAATCGATTTGTGCAGCCAACAACTACATGTCTGGTTGGTGTAATGCAGTCAGTTGCTTTTGCCCACTAAAAGGTATGGGGTGGACCACTTGTCAAAACAATGATGTGCTGTCGGCATTTCTTATTGGCTTCTGTCCACCAAATCCCCCCCCCCCCCACCACCTATCAACAGCCCTCAATAATCATAAACATTTTTTCTCAAATAAATAAAGTTTGTGTTTTTTGGACAGTGTCATCATCTATAGCTCAATGTTAGGTGGCATGATGTAGTGAATGAGTCAAAGGCAGCGTATTTTTAGTCCTAACAGTTCAATTCAGTTTTATTTGTATAGCTTTTTTTTTTTTTTTTTTTTACAATTGACTTGTCGCAAAGAAGCTTTACATAGTAAAAGTAGGGGCTTACAAAGTATGAAAGAATTTCCCCCATGACCTGACTCCGGATTAAGTGGTGGAAAATGATTATGATGACATTTCCTACAAGTCCTAACCTTCCCTAATGAGCATTCAATGGCAAAGAAAAAGTCCCTCAGTTGATGCGCGGAAGAAACCTTGAGAGGAACCAGGCCCAAACGGGAAACCTACCTGATTTGGATGAAACCATAAAGACACAAACCATATACGAGAAACTTATTACAGTCCAAACTTGAGTAACAGTACAAAGTCATTTCATTATTAGGGACAAATTTTAAATATAGTCCGCTTCCCCGGACACCATCTTATGGAGGGTGGCATTGAGTGCACAAAAAAAAAAAAAATAAAATAAAATCTGGCAACCTGTACTTTGTGAAGTGTTGGGGGGGGGAGTCAACACTCAAACTGTACAAGAGAAAAAACCATGAATAATTAAGTGCTTTGAAAAACCATCAAGTGGCTCCTGTAGGTTTAAAACGAACAGAACGAGGATCAACCAGGGAGTCCTATCAGGTTGAACTACCATTATTTGCATTTATGAATCAAATCCCTGTCTTCACTTCATTAGGAAATGTGCTGTAGAAACCTGAATTTTGAATGAGGCTCCTAAACCAAAATAACCGTATCATAACGTCCCAGAGTTCTTCTGCATTACGGTCTGGTGTGTAATGGATCATCGTCTACTGAACCAGTCAAAGTTACCACCTGTTCATGTTCTTGTAATCTTGGGGTTTTTTTATTTTATTTTTTTGGTGGTGCGTGCTATTTCAGTGTTTTGTCCTTCGTATCTCACAGTGGAGGGACATGACACCCAAGAGGATGCCAAGGCGTGCATGGAGCTCATGTTGTGGAAGGTGAAGGAGGATGCTAAAGGGAGAAGATGGTGACCTCCTGAAGAGGAAATATCATTAACGCTAATGTGCTCCGCTGTAAAAATTGTAAAATAGTTCTTGGAGTGTTTTCTCTATTACAGTGTAAGAATCTGTAGCTGCAGTCTGTGATACGGTTACAATGACGGTAAGTGTAGGCAGGATGGGTCCCTTTTACCCATAATTATTTTCAAACTTGGCTTTTTTTTTTTTTTTTTTTTTCAAAGTCAGAAAGAAAGTTCTCTCTTTTAGTCACTGAGGTGATTTCCCCCTCCTTAATGTTTATGTATATTTCAGCTCAAAGGGTAAAAGGTGGGCGTAGTGTATCTTTTAAGTGACAAAGTAGCCTAAAGGTACATAATTCCACTATAATTTATATTTAAAGTAAACCTAGATATCAAGTAAATGAAAACTACTGAAGGTGCCAGTGGTGGAAGGTTCACGGAGCAACTTCAGCAACAAGGAAACATCCCTTTTCATATATGAGTTCACATTATTATTATTATTATTATTATTATTATTGTTATGGTAAAATGTTTATGACAATAAACTTTGTCACGATTGCACCATGGGCTTAAACCGAATACCTGTGCACTCTGGGTTGATGGAAAAGAAAGTAAAAGCACTGCAATTAACTGCTGTTGTGTGGATTTTTGAAAACATTCAATCATATTCTGAACTACTTAATCATTAATTTGGGTTGCAGAGAGGCAGGTCCTCTTCTCATCGACTCAAGATGAAAGCATCAGTGCTGCTGGTTTAGCAGCCCTGCTGTATTGTTACCCAATTAGCCCGATTTGTTAATTAGTTAATTGGCTGAATTATTTTTTTCAGTACCTGACCCAGTCATGCCTCCACCTAACATCATTGATTAGCTTTCTTTAAAGGAGTATTCAATTAGCTACACTTAATTGCAGCCAAATGAACATTGATCAAGGTTATGGAGTAAGGCACACCTGACCATGATTGGCTCTTTACCAATTCCTACTCATCCTACACGCTGTGAAATCTGAGGATGTTTGAGTTCAGAACATGATGACGTTGCTGATACTGTTTTGACAGGCGCCATGTTGGTGACTGGTGATATCTGTTGGAAAGCATGTTGTTGTTGTTGTTGTTGTTATGCAAATTTGAACTTGAAAATGCTTTAGTTTACATTTACAATTTTAAATCTTTTGAGGTTTTAATTCTCTGGGTAAACTACTAACAAAGGGGGACGGCTCAGTGGGGGAACAGCTCATTAGTCCCTCATACGAGTGCTTCTCAAATAGTGGGGCACGCCCCCTTGGGGGGCGGGGTGTGAAGCCGGGACAGACTTTTCTGGAAGAGTGTACGAGAACTGTGTAATTGCACCTCCACTCCAGTAGTTGGCAGTGGCGCTCTCATTGTCGCGCGATGGTGTAGCGGTTTTTCGCACGAGCAAACAATATGAGGCGAAGTAAACAACCCCTCAAGAAACAACACGGAACATGTTCTAACAGGAACGAAGAGAAAGGTGTAGAGAGATGGAGATATTAAGACATAAGTAAGTTGAATGAGTAAATAAGGATGTATTCTTTTTAATTTCAGGCACATTGGTGCACTTTAAATCTCTTATTACAGATTAAAAACAATGCTAATTAAGTTTTTCTTTGTTGTAAGTTGAACTACATTTTTCATTTTGTGTTTTTAAATGTTACAGAAGCTGTAATGCTATGCAGCGGTGTACTAATAATTTTTTAGGCAAATAATACTATGTATAGTCGCTCGCGGGGCGAAGGGGGTTGTTGTATTTCTTCCTGGAGGGGGCGCCACAGAAAATAATAAATCCCTTTAATGTGACTCAAACTTTAGTGCCGTGTGCAAATGCCGCCATTGCAGATGGTACGCCATTACAGTCAAGCAATTAGGCTTCCTACGCTTAGTCCACCGAGTTACAAAATAAAGTGGAAAATAAGAAATAATATACTGTACCCATTACATAATACGTAAGCTTAAATGTTAACATGTGGTTGTTTACAAAATCAACAGGCTGCAGCCTTCTGTAAATGTGATTGATGTAAATCATTAAACAGGGTAAAGAGACCTCTGTGATGCATAATTAAAAAAAAAAAAATACTGGAGAATTTTATTTTTATTTTTTTTTGACGAAGGATTATTTTATTTGAGCAGTTAAAAATCTGTGCACAACTTTTGCAGAAGCATACTACAAATATATAAATCTAATATCTAAATGACAACCTACCTGGTCACGAGGCAGCGGTCATTGTGAAGAATGCAGCCTACATCCTTCACCCACCCTGACACAAAGTAATTGTATGCCTCCAGGCTCTTGAATGCATCAAAGTCATCCCAGGTGTATGCACTTTTTTTTTTTTTTTTTTAAATAACCAAGTAATTCGTAATATTTTCGTAGGTGACTGCTGGCCACAAACTGGTATTTCAAAAAGCTTTTGAAATATCGTAGGGATCTTTATCTCCAACTAACTTCAGTTTATCTAAATACCGACGCCTGACCACTGGCTCCAAAGTGTCTACATCGTGGTAAGAGGTCTTCACAGGTGCAGGGACCTTTTTCCCAAAGCTGGACATGATAAGCAAACAAAGAAAGCCGAACTGTCACGACGCTTGCCCTCAGCAGTGGAGGCCGGAAGCTGAGCATTGTGGAAAAAGAAGCAATGCGTGCTGGCAGCAAAATGAGAAACATTGCCTTATAGCCTACTCGTATAAGAGGGGCACTTCATAAAGTTTGGGGTCTGAAGATAAACCAAATAACAGTGTGTGGTACAGAACTAATACAGGCTAAGTTTTTTTTTTTTTTTTTTTTTTTTTTTTTTTTTTTTTTTTAAACTTGTTGTTAAACTACCTTGAACATGGGGAAGTGGTGGCCGGTGATAAGGTGCTGGATTACTGCTGTCCCCCCCATGTGCAGCTAATGGGGCTATCAAAGGCGAGCCATGTCACTCACTGTCTAATGGTGAGAGGTTCATCGTTGAGCGGAGCTGCATAGCCGTCAGTGTGTTTCTGCCCTGCTATGGCCTGGTGAGCTGTCCAGGGTGTAATCTGCCCTCACCTAGAGTCAGCTGAGATGGGCATCGGTCTCCCCGTGACCCTACTTAGGATTAAGTGGGTAGGAAGGTGACTGAATGCTTGAACACCTTGAATACTATGCCAAGTTTTAATTTTGATTCAGGTCAACAAATACAAGAAATCAAATCTGGATGTCTGGCATTTTGTGCTAGAAATACCAACCAACCTCACACGCATTTACAGACCCGTGTAATTAAATTGACTCTGTCTCTCTAATATGAGTTTTTGAGTGTGTGGGACTTGTTCACTGAGGATTGATGCAAAGTTCCTCGTTATGGCCATGCCAGAGTTGTACCTTTTTGTTTGAGAACCTGTATGATTTTTCAAGTTTAGACATTTGTACCAAATTAAATGTAAATTTATTGGTTCACGCATGATTCTTATAAGACCCGGGAAGTGAGTTCTCTTGTGCAATATCAAAATGATGAACATGCAGACAGGTATTCAAATAAACGTTAAAAAAATGCATAACTTTTTGTTGATACTTGTTTAAAATAATGTTATTCATTATTTGAAGATGTTGGGACAGCAGGGTGGTGAAGTGGTTAGCATGTCTGCCTCACAGCAAGAGAGTCCTAGGTTTGATTCCCAGCTCAGGTGTTCCCGTGTAGAGTTTGTATGGTCTCCCTGTGTGTGTGGGTTTCGTCCAGGTACTCCGGTTTCCTCCCACAGTCCAAAAACATGCACAGAAGGTTAATTGGCTGTTCCAAGTCCCCAAGTATGAGTGTGAGTATGAATGGTTGAGTGTTGGCCCTGAGATGGCCTGGTGAGCTGTCCAGGGTGTACCCCACCCTCACCTGTAGTCAGCTGAGATAGGTGCCAGCCCACCCCCCAACTCTAATTAGGATTAAGCAGTTCAGAAAATGAACGAATGAAGATATTGGTGATAAGTCCCATCCTCAACATTAGGGGTGTCATTGAAAACCTATTATTGGTATTGATATATTAAAAAAAATTTCCAATGTATCGATACATTAGAATATTGCTGTACTGTTCCATAAATGCGTTAAATAGAACAGACTAAGATATATTACAGTAGTTTGTATAATGCATTGAATATTTTATAATAAAGTGACCAATTACTAAAGCCAAATCTGAAATAAAAGGCAGGAAATAGTTTTCCACTGACAATATTTTAATTAACACCTTTTTGTATTTAACAAATCCATAAACACTTGTTTACTGGTTAATGTCAAGCAAGTTGTTTCTATTCTACAAACACTTGTCAATTGAAAAGTTTGAGTTATGCATTTTTACAATTCATAATTATGATGCAAGAAGATGCACATATCTGCATTATCCGGTGATAAGTGTCTCTTCTTTTTCAAAATGTTCCGTGCTGTTGAGAACAAGCGCTCTGACGGCACACTCGAAGCAGGGATGTACCATTTACCATACAGAGAGGCGGGACGTACCATTTACGAGGGGTATCATTGAAAATGGCATTTACTACAGACGCTGTCATGAACACAGGAAGTTATAACGTTAGAAGTATCGATATCCTTTTTATAGGTATCGATTATCGATCGACATAATTATATCGGCGATATTCCGATTGTCAATGACATCCCTACCCAACATACCTGTTTGTATTTCCCATGCGATTTAATAATAATGACCTTTAACTTGCACTAGTATAATATCATAATTATGAATAAAGATTTAATGTTGGACAAATCAGTTCCTCTTCTTAATGAGTGCACAAGTGAAACTCTTACGGTGTAAAGATGCTGCTTTCACCAATCAGTGCAGATGATCATCAAGTGGATGAAAACTTAATACGGTGGCTTTCATCAACCGCATCTCAGCAGGTTTGAGAATATTTCTATTACGGAATACCATATGAGATGAGCTTCCGTACACGTACGAGAAAACAAGCGCATGTGTGTTTTATTTGTTTTTAATCATCTACTCTTAAAAAAATATGAGACCAAAATGCCTGAATGGTCCTAAACTTTTTTTTTTTTAAGTATAGTCTCAGAAACTATCCATTATTACAAAAATAAATTCATAAATAGTGAGGTGGAAACTTTCTAATCTCTCTCTCTCCCTCCAAGTTTTAAGGTAATGAATAAGAAATTGCACACAGCAAATGTATTGCCTTGTTTTACATATTGTATCCAACCAGGATGTAAATGTGTCGGAGCAGAACTGACTCAGCGCACCGCTATGCCTTCAGGCCATCAGCTAAATTGAAAAATGTCTGGCATATTGAAACTAAAATTTAATAAGAAAAAGAAAGTTGTGTTGTTTCTTGGTTTATATTAATGAGTCTGTTGTAATGTATGTTTGGTTTCTGTAATAGCAGGTAATTCTCAGAGAGAAGTATGATGGACATTCCGCAGAAACAGTTTAAAAATTGTGTGTAGTTAGCGAAAGCTTTCATTACATTTGAAAATTGTTGGAAGGAGACGTCAGTGTTAATCTGAAGGAAAGTTGGGGCAACGTTGTAGTTGCATTTTTGTTTTTGCCTCTGCCAGGTAGTGGTTTTAACATGTGTTGGTTGGTTTGCTTCTGTGAAGTGTAACTCACAGTATTGTTACAAGTTATGCACAAGATGTTTTGATTTTTTTTTTTTAAGTTTTATTTATATACTTTTATTGTAGGGTGTGGTACAAGCAACATACCTCAAATTCTGGAGGTAATCTGTGCATGAGATCACAGAAAAAAATCGATTTAAGATCAATAAGTGAAAATAATATGAAGGAATTTTCATCACACACTAGGAGGAGACATTTCATTATAACTATGCCAAGTTATAACCTAAAACTGCAGCTTGGGCAGATTTTTCAGGTTATTAAATGTACTTGTCACCTGTGCCTGCTGGAGGTACCTTGTACTCTGAGTCCTCCTCTATTTTTTTTTTCTTTGGGAGAAAAAAGCTGGTGACGGAAACTGTAAAAATTGTCAGTTATATCAGGAACGGCCTCTTTTCAGGACATTCCACAGCTTTAAACATACAATAACTCCTTCGGGGGCAGTGGTGGTCTATCGGTATAGAGCGCTGGATCGCTGATCCAAAGGTTGGGGGTTCGACTCCCACTCTCCACAAGGTTGTCACTGTCTTCCCCCAAGTGCAGCTAACTGGGTTATCAAAGGCCGGACATGTCTCTCACTGTCTGTGGTGTGAGGCATGTAAAAGAACCATTGCTGACTTTCAACAAGAGTAGGCTGCAAAGCCGTCAGCGTGTTTCTGCCCTGCGATGGCCTGGCAAGCTGTCCCGGGTGTAGTCTGCCCTCGCCCGGAGTTGGCTGGGATGGGCACCAGCCTCCCCACGACCCTAATTAGAATGAAGCGGTTACAGAAAATGAACTGATGATAACTCATTTGTTTTTATAACCACTTAATTCGAATTAGGGTTCCAGGGAGACTGGCGCCCATCTCAGTTGACTCTGGGCAAGGGCAGAGTACACCCTGGACAACTCACCAGGCCATCGCAGGACAGAAACACGCTATACAGATCCTATTCACAAAAGTCAGCAATGGTACTGTTACATGCATCTCACCACAGACCGTGTCAAACATGGTTGGCTTTTAATAAGCCAGTTAGCTGCACTGGGGGGGGCGGGACTACCACCATTAGGATCAGTAATCCAGCACCTTACCGTCAGGCCACCACTGCCCACTCATTCATTTTCAGAACCACATGATCCTAAATAGGGTCATGAGAAGGCTGGCATCCATTTCAGTCCATCTCAAGCCTGCTCTCAAAGGATTGTGCAGCAAACAAAGCCAGCTATGTCTCACTGTCTGTGGTGTGAGGTTCATGTAAAAGAACCATTGCTGACTTTTGTCATGAGTAGCTGCATAGGTGTCATGTTTCTGCCCTGTGATAGCCTGGCGAGTTGTCCAGGGTGTACTCGGCCCTTGCCCAGAGTCGGCTGAGATGGGCTTCAGCCTCCCTATGACCCTAATTCGGATTAAATGGTTAATAAATAAATAAATGAATGAAGGTTGGGTTGTATGATTGCCTTGCGATGTCATATGAGTGTATTGTGCAATAGTTTGAATTTCATACGATTTGAGATCACCTGATGCACCCAGAATTGTTCAGTTTTCCTCCAACGATCCTACAATTATGTTGAACCCACAAAACCTTCTCATATTCTCGTGTAACGTAAAATGTTTTTGAGGTTGCACCTATGTACATAATCTTATGTGTATAAGGAGGTTGCATGTTAAAGGGGTTGACCCAGAATATCATATTTTGTCTGGCAACAATCCTGAATGTCGTACATATGTAATTAACCTACAGACATGATCTGTCACATTTTATGTGAACACGACTCCTATATGTAAGAGTACAGTCAGCCCTCTACTTACGAAAACCTCTGAATACGAAAAATCCAGGTTACGAAAAACATTTTCCTAAATTTTCGTCCTCTGGATACGAAACGACCTGTTCTTACGAAAAGCACCAAACGTGCCATTCAAACATTAAAATGCACCATTCAAACAATGCGTGAGTTGCTCTCTCATTAGCTGTCTCCCAACATCCCGTCCCGCTGGCCTCTCATTGGCTAGGATGGAGCTGAACTGTACCTATTCCTGTACCCATACTTCCTGTTTGTCACACGCGTGAAGGAGAGTTGAACAGGACTGTTAGCTCGTGAGTTATTTGAG
The DNA here is from genome assembly GCA_024760905.1 of Plotosus lineatus. Classification (NCBI taxonomy): domain Eukaryota; kingdom Metazoa; phylum Chordata; class Actinopteri; order Siluriformes; family Plotosidae; genus Plotosus; species Plotosus lineatus. The sequence goes on along the minus strand of CM045736.1, from coordinate 24,604,595 downwards.
AGTGATCATTGCGTTATATTTTGTTATCCATCATGGACCCCAACAAAGTCATTCCTGGTGACACCGAAAAGAAGCGGGTTCCGTTATCAATGGAAGTGAAGCAGGAGATAATAAAAAAAAAAAAAATACAAAAGTGGGATGCGGTTGAGCGAAATCGCAAAGGAGGATGGCTGAAACCCCCTCTACCATCGAAACGATACTGAAGCAGGAGACCTTAAAAACGGAGATACAGTGACGGAGGGGATTATTTTGGAACGATATTGAAGCAGAAGGAAGCATTAAAAGTGGAGATAGTGATGGAGGTGATTATTTCGGGGAAAAAGCAACCGCCATATTTAAGGACCTCGTGAAGGAAGGTGAGGATGGGGGTGGTTCAAGAGATTTAAAAAAAGGTAAATAATTTTCTTTTACTTTTAACACATTTCATACAAAATTGGTGTACTTTTACAATTTTTAAAGGGTTTATGGGGTAGTCTTGGGAGCCTTGGAACGAATCACGCATTTTATATTACGAAAACTCCAGGTTACAAAAAAGGCACTGTAACGGATTAATTTCGTAAGTAGAGGGCCGATTGTATAAGTTGAGGTTTGGTTAAAGCGGTTGTTTTGTGAAGCACTAGAATTTTTATTCCGTCCATCCATTATCAGTAGTGCTTATCCTTTAGAGTTGTGGCTGAGCTAGAGATCTTCCAGTCCCTGCTGACTTTGGGTGAGATGCTGGGTACACACTGGGCACACACTGGGCAAGCTGCTAACCTGAAGGCTGTTATATTCACATCTATGGCAATTTTTAACAGCCAGTTGGTCTAATCCACAGTTTTGGGCTGTGGGAGGAAACCTCCCAACCTTGGGCATTCTAAACCTTTCAGAACCTTCTTGCTGTAAAGTGACAGAACTCTTTCCCATCCCACTGTGACATTCTGGTTATTTTCTCATAATGAACATGTATTTTACTACTTTTTCGTTCTTTTGCTTGTAATGATATATATATGTAATTTACTGGCTGTTGGAAGGACAGTCTGATTCTGTATCAGGCTTACCACTTCCGTCTCTCTGCACTTTTGGTGTGTGTGTGTCTGTCTGTGAGGGCTGCTGATGTTTGTAGGATGCCTCTGCATGCAGAGTGAGGCCAGTGTGCGAGCTGGCAGAGTGGTGTTTGGACATGGCCGGGCACGGTGCCAGGCCACTGCTGCTCCAGTCCGTTTGGGCTCATGCTGGACAAGCTGTGAGAACGTGGCCCAGTTGGCAGATGGGCACGGCTCAGCAGCAGCAGTGGGTAACTGTAACAACGGCCAGACACACACCCGTGTGGCACTTGGCACTGTAGAAGGAAGCCAGGTGTCCCTCTTTGAGCCAAGAATGTGTACGCTTGCCTGGGTGCGTTAGCGGCTTGTCTCCATGATTAATGCATGGGTGACATTTTCATTAGATGTCATAATGTATGCGGGAGCATCAGTGGTGTGATTGAGTGGTTGTGCTTTGGGAATTAACCATCTCACACCTGGACTTATTATGAGGTTAAAAGTGGTTTTCAATCAGGGTCGACAGGAACATGGTGGTTTAGAGAAAAAAATGGATTAAGGTCTATGATTCTCTCAATTTTTTTTTTTTAAATGATTTGGCGCTTTGGAAAATGAGAATTAATGATTCGGCTCATGGCGTCTTAATTAAAAGTCATATAACCATGTGGTAGTGTGATAATTAAAGACAGCAATTAAAGTATTCTAGTTGATTGGCATAAGAGGAGGGGGGGTTTGTTAAAACTTTTAAGTGTAGTGTGCCAAGGTCATGGGTTAAAATCCCCATTAGACCTCCACTGTACTAGGACGTTTTGGCTAGGTTTCAACCATAACTGTGCCTCTGTCCACTGCCAGTAGAAATACTGGGATAGTAACCTATAACAAATATCTCGTACAAATATCAAAATTCATTTTTTCTGCTTTTACAATTTTATGAGCAAATATTAAAAACAATGAGTCTCAGGATGATTCCATCGAGGCCTGTGTTATGTACAGTGGAACCTCGGTACTCGACCACAATTCGTTCCAGATGGCTGGTCGAATTCCGGATCTATTTTTCCCCATTACAAAAAATGTAAATGATCTTTATCTGTTTCGTCGTCTTTTGAACAGAACTTTACGGTATCGTAACTCATACCATATGTCCACAAATTAAGTAAAAAATAATTGAATACGGTAAACTAAAATAAAAACCACAGTACAGTTAAAGCATAAGAACAATAAAGAGAAAAAAATTTACCTTTGTGGTGGTGAGCAGTTGGTATACATAAATGCTGGAGAGGAGGAGGATCCTCTTCCATAACAGCTTCAGGTGAATCAGCCAAAGGTGTTTTTTTTTTTTTTTTTTTTCTCTCTTGCTATTCGCTTTGGCATGGATGACTCTTCTTCAGGATGTCCCTTTCTTTTCTTGGAGCATTTCTAACGTAGCTTGTTTCTGCCTTCCTTTCAAAACCTTACGGAAATGGCTCATGACCTCGTCGTTAAAGGTGTTCACAGCGTTGCTAGCTTTAGCTTTATCAGGGTTCCGGAAAACCTGCATCTCCTGTCTTTCTCCGTCTTGTTTTTTCTCGCACTTTAGCTCACAGCGCTACTAGCTTTAACAGGGTGATACAGCTCAACTTCCGGAAAGTGTGCATTTGCCCTGCCTCTCAGTCTCGTTTTTTCTCGCACTTTTTTTAGCTTTCGACTTCTGGGACAAAAAAAAAAAATCCCGGATTTATTGGTCAAATTCCGATTTGTTCGATCTTAAAATGTTCGAGTCCTGAGGTTCCACTGTACGAGAATAGGATTTTGAAACATTCATGCCATTTATTAACAGATTTGTGTTGGTGTGAAAAAGTTTAGATTAAAATCATTACCTATGCAGTGAGAAGCTGATTATATATCCACTAGGATTCATATATTTAAGCTCCAACTCCTGAAAAAATGCTGAAAGAAATGATGTTTGAAATCAAATTATTCTGTTATCTTGCACCTTGATAATGCCATCAGCCAGAGACTCTGTTTTTGCATTGATCAGTTTAAGATTTTGCACAAGGAGATTTTTTTTTTCCCCCCTCAAGATTAGCTCTCAAAACGTGCTGTCTTTTCCCTTAAATGGACCTGGCCGTCTTTCAAATTCAGAGTAACGAACATACTTTCGTCCTTTTTGTGTGTCTAGTCTTGCACGTGAACCACATGTCCAGATTGTAAAACCATCTTCAGTGTGGTGTGTTGCAATTGGTTGCAAAATCGCTGCGATCTGATCCTGTAGATATTAAAGGTATACAAACCAGCTCTGTACTAGTACCAGATTTTACGACCCAACTCTAAATTTGTCTCCATGTAAGAGATGTAATTACATAAATTCTAATTCCAGATGATTTACACTGGTCTATCCATATAATAAACAATGAATACCAATCCCAGCATGCTTTGGTTCTTGAAGTTCATCAAAATACTTATTTTTTTGAACGATGAGACTGTTGCTCAGAGAACATCACCTCAAGTTCAACCCTCTGACTCAGTCAGTCCGTTTCCACATCAGTACCACATGACCTGAAAGTTTGGAAAGATCTATTACTTGGGTTTTGCTTTTGATTTGTGAGACTCTTTCTGCAATTATTGTTGTTGTGTGGTGGCGAATGTTGGAACTCAAGCACTGCTAAAGGTTCTGTACAGATCCATGTGGGCAAGATATCGGCCCAGGTTCAATGTTGTATAAATATCCAGGTCAAAGACACAATTCACACAGCACAATACATTTTTGTATTTGGAGTGGTGGTGGTGTCCTGTTTTGATTAGCATTGCTTTTTGTTGTCTGATTGCTAGTAACTTCCTGCCCACTGTTATTTGTTCTAGACCGGTTAATCTGAATTTTTTTTTTTTTTTTTTTTTTTGCATGGATAGGTGATCATGTAGGGCAGTGGTGGCCCGTTGGTACAGTACTGGATCACTGATCCCAAGGTTGGGATCAACAGACTCAACAGGTTGTCACTGTCCCCCAGTGCTGCTAACTGGGTTCTAAAAGGCCGGCCATGTCTCTCACTGTCTATGTTGAGAGGTTCATGTAGAACCATTTCTGACTTTTGTCAAGAGTAGTTGCATAGCAGTTAGTGTGTTTCTGCCCTCTAATGGCCTGGTGAGCCATCCAGGTTGTACTCTGCCCTCACCCAAAATCGACTGCGATGGGTGCCGGTTTTGATTCAATAACCCCCCCTCTCTTCAGAGTGTACAATTTTAATTTTACAAAGGAAATCCGATTTTTTAATTAATTAATTAATTAATTAATTTTTTTAAATGTGGTGGTCCAGCAGCTACTCTAGTGTGTACTGTGCACATAATTTTTTTTAACCACCTGGAACTAAAGGGGGTTGGGGGCGGGGCAGACATGACCTATAAGAATCAACCTGTCCATCCATGAAAAATGTTAAGGACAACTCATCCAGAACTGCTGGATAGACTTGATGAAATGTTACGCAGTTGTAGCGGACCAACTAAAGACGGGCATGGATTAGAATAATAGGTCCAATGCTGTGAAGCAAGATTGTATTTTATTTATCCAATTTATTCAAGTTTATATTTTTAAATATGGTGATGGACCTGTAAACTGTTTCTAAACTTCTGGATGGATTTTGATGAAACTCCAAGGCAGTCAACCAAGGCATGTGGGCTCATGTTGCAGGAAGCGGGTGTTCTGTTAGGAGTTCGCTCAGCTTTTCAGTGATGGCTTGGTGGAGGTTTACACTCTCAATGCTCTTGCTCCTAGTGAATCCTTGAGGGATCTTTTTTTTTTTTTTCTTCTCCTCAGTGATTGTGATTGTTATTGGTTTGAATCTGTTACTTGAGTGATATACCATTCACCCGATTTAGAATCGACTCTTCGATAACTGCTCCCTTCTGAGAACTGCATGGAAGTTTCTGTCAAACACAGCAAATAAATGCAGCATGCACACCAACAGTTTTTTGAAGATGCCACTGATTCTTCGTTTTAACTGCCAGTAGCCCCACATTCTCTGCCTTCAGTAAAATTTGCAAGCAAAGGAAACAGAATTGCATTTAAACCCCATGTCGAATTTCTAGAAGAGTGTCCAGATATTACTGCATCCCATAAATAAAACGTAGGTATTATGTTTACCGAGCGAGTCTTCAATGTAGGGTCAGAGCCTTGAGGATCATGTAGCTGCCCAGCCCTCGGATTATGAATGAGTACATGAAAGAGTGCTAGGGAGAACTACCTGTCTAGACTGCAGACTTCGGGACGCCTAAACAGACCTCGGTATGCAGCCGATACTTTTAAAAGTCAGACCCTGATTCAAAGTGCAGAGCAGTAAGTAATATGACACTGAATCGCTTCCATTCATGATGGATAATTGTGTGGCACTGAGTAGACAAAGAAGCCGCCTTGTGTGCCACCCTTGTCTGGACAGGCCAGCCCCCAGGGACTTGTGGGTAATCCCTCTTCCGTGTTGAAACCCCCTGTCGTGCCTCCAGATTGTCACGCCTCCTACTGAGTGTCCGTGTGGTACAGTCTGGGTCTTATTTACTGAGAGAGGGAGAGGGAGAGCAGACTGGGTTGGGGTGGTGTTGGTGGTCTGTCAGGTCATCTGGGGAAGAAATACGTGTCACCACACATCCTTTCGGGAACCCAATTCGCAAGCCACGCTGTTGAATTGTGGATTAGCGATCTTACCCGAGTGCCTCTCTGGTGCCTATTACTGAAGCAGCAGCAGTAGCACCATTACATCTCCGTGATTGCCTCATTTCTGATTTCTGATTCTTTTTCATTTGTACTGGGTACACACACTGAAGTATCTATCCAAGGCAAAAATCATGCGATGTTTTCTCCAGCCATAATCAGTTCCAGAGAATTCTTTCTCTTCCTCTGAGCAGTCCACTTGGAGACTGGTCTGAAGGCATTTGCGTGTTTTTCTTTGTTGGACTGAATGCTGATCTGTCTTTGGTTAGCTCAACTGTCTTATACAGGGCAGCAGAGACAGAGAGGGAATGAGGAACAATGAAGACAGGATGAAGAGCGAGAGAGGGGAAAGGGAGAGTGGAAGATTGGAGGGGAGGATATGAGAGAGAGCGAGAGAGAGAGAGAGATAAAAAGAGAGCAAGAGATCTGAGTGGAGGATGGTTGGGGGGGCAGTCTACAGACTCCTTTAAGCAGCTTTCCTCTTGAGGCGAGGTCATGCAAGGTTATGGTGGGATTACAGTTTTGGCAAACAGGAGGGAGCTTCACTCACACACACACACACACACACACACACACACACACACACTAGCAACAGAATACGAGACAGCAGCTCCCCGATGACTCGAACCTGGCTGTAATAAAGCCACGGCCGGCTTGAACCTACAAACAAAAAAAGCCAACAGCCTATCGATCGGCTTCTGCCGACTCTCTTGCGCCCGTGTTGGGAGGCTGCTTTTCTGTGCAGACACACTCCGGCCCGAGGTTGTGCGGAGAAAAACTGGCTTCTCTTCGCTTCCAACACACACACACACACACACACACACGTTTCCACTTCGGCCAGTGCAATTCCTCACACATTAATCCCTGACCCACTAGAGCAACATTTAGGCGGATAATACGATCTCATCCTCACATTAAACCTCTGGGGAAATGCTTCCTCTCAGCTCCCAGCAAGAAACCGTCCTAAATAAGCGAGAATTTTTATAGCCGAGTGCCCGAAAGACTAAATTAGCGCAGTGTGACGCAGATACTGTGTGTGACCCGATCACTCTGGAGACACACTTCTTAATCAACACTTCCACAGCGGTGGGTGGGTGGGTGCGTGTCATGCAGGGGCGATGTGGATTCTGGCCTCCGGCGCTGCTTTGAAGTTAATTAAGATGCGTTGGAGCACGGTCGGAGAGGATTCATTAAAGCTCCAGTCGGACTAAGTGTGTGTCGCTCCAACGTTGGACTCTACGTCCAAAGAGGACTGAAAGCCCAGAGGAGAGCTTCAGCCCCTGAGGCGACACCTCGAGTGCCAAGCAGGCAGGCCTGACAGCGAGCCCTCGCTCATCTGCTTTGTAACACACACCAGACACTTCACACGGACAGAAGGAGAGAGGAGGTTTAAGGAAAGAGTGAAAGTCGTGTGGACATGCAGTTCTAGGATAATAGTTCAATACTGAGTGCTCGAATAAAGCCCATCGACTATAACCAGGAAGAATCCTACTAAGGTCACAAAGCAGCAGGAGCCTATCTCTGCCAACTTGGGATGAGAGTTGAGTACACCCTGAACAGCAAACCGGTCTATTTCAGGGCCAATACACACTGTTATGTACCCTTACTCTCAAACCAAGAGGCAATTTGGAACAGTCAGTAAGCCTAATGTGCATGTCTGGATTGTGCATGTCTGAACCAGCACGGGGAGAACATGCAAACTCCACAGAGAAACGCCCGAACCTGGGCATCAAAGACCTTCTTGCTGTGAGTCGGAACGTGCTAACCACTGCAGCACTGTGCCGCCTTCTCAACTACAGTGTGTGTGCAAATATTACATATTGACTAGAGGAGCCCGATGTTTTTTCTAGTATAACTTGCAGGCCCATAGTATCCAGCGTACGCGGTCCGTATACAGCTCATCACGGCTCATTGCTTTGGATAGCTTATATAATAGTTGGTCTGTGGCTGACCTCACTCGGTGGTTGTGTGTCTACTGCGGTATGATGGAAGGATGTGGGGAGGGTGAAGTCCCTGCACAAGGTGCTCTGAAGCCCTCGGGCTAACCATGATGAATGGAGCCCCTAATGGCGGCAAACACTTTATCTCTGCTTCATCTGTTTTCATTAGGCAGCTGCAACCTTTGGCTCGGTCTGAGCGCTTCGCTGCTCCGCTGCTCGGCGGACTGCTGCCCACTGAGCTCAGGGAGTTCGCCACTGCCTGTAGGGCCCTGACTGGACTTCTTCCCACTGCTGTTAGGAAAATGACTTCAAAACATATTTGAAGTCTCAATTTCACAACCAGCAGCGACATCTCTTCATTGTAGAGCAGCTGCTGAAAGAACGTCAACCGTCACACGACTGAAACACTTGAATACAGTTTCCTGGACGGCTTTCTGCTGTTATTCAAAATGGCTTTTTTTTTTTTCCTTTTTTTTTCTTAGTACTGAAAACCTCAGCATGTCATTATAATGATGCTGATTAGCATCATGGGATAGTGATTAGCACACCTGCATCAAAGGAAGAAGGTCCTGGGTTTGACGCCCAGCCTCAGCAAAGGAGTGTGTGGAGTCTGCATGTTTCCGCACTTTCGTGGATTACCTCCTACGGCCCAAAGACATGCACGTTAGGCTAACTGGCTGCTCTAAATTGCGCCAAGGTTTGAGTGTTGATGCTTGTATCGTGTGTGTGTGTGTGTGTGTGTGTGTGTGTGTGTGTGTGTGAGTTAGCCCTGTAAGTCTGGAGGGCTGTCCAGGCAGCACCCTGCATTCACCCAGAGTTGACTGGGGTAGGCTTCAATCTCTCACCCTTATAGCGCTGTACAAATTATTCATTCCTTCACTTGTTTTTATAAGTTGAGCCACACGTGCATGTTTGAATATATTTCTTGTGCATTTTGGCATACAGATGTTCTCTAGCCAGCGATTTTAAATGTTAATGTCATAAAACAAACAAAAAGCAGCTCAAAAGCTGGTCTTCAACTGTGAGATTTCAGAAGGGTTTCACTTCATGCTGGAAGAGATGACTGGAAAGAAATCTTTGCGGAATTTCATAACAGACTGGACGACGATGAGTGTTCTCCTCGCCAGAGCAGACGGTGATTCTCTCTCTGACAGAAGAACAACCAGCAAAGATCTAGTGAACAAGCTCTTTGCCATAGAAACACGCTGCCTTAAAGCAACAGTATCAGCTGCGACGTCTCCGTGCCGATGGCAGTAGTGCGTGATAAAGCGTCCAATAGTGTATGGTTTACTCAAATCAAATATGCCAAGTTGAGCACTTGAAGACAACTGTCGCACAATTTGATTGTGACTGCTTCAAACCACACCAAAATAATAGACAGCTATTTTAAACACTCCTTAAAAAAACAAACAAAACAAATCCCTACATTTTTAGCATTAAATGATTTCTTGACATTACTTTCTTTTTTAAAAAAAATATACATCTAATAAAACAGATCAACGATGTCACCAGTGGTGTTGGCATCGTTCCCTCCAGCTTGCTTAAAGAAAGGTTAAAAATAGCCCCACCCCTTCTTTATGTAACTACAAGAGCATTGGCTAGCATTGAGGTTGTGAAGTCAATGTCCCTTCATTCGAACTAAGAGGCTCTTACCAGTTCTAATATGACCGTCGTTCCCTGCACAGCTCCATGAAGACACGCCCTGCCGAAGTTGGAGTGGGAGAACGCGAGTCACTCGCATGATCTCATCCCACAACAGACACGTTTGGGACGAACTAGAATACCACCTGCCCCAAGTGTCCCCCCCTGACATCGTTGATTGGCATTAATAAAGCTCTTGTGGATGAACGATCACAAAGCCCCACAGTCCAGAATCTAGTAGAGAGCCTTTACAGAACAGAGAAATTTATTGTAACGGCCAAACTTTCAGTGAATAAAGTATTCATGGCAAATCAGAGCTAGCCGCTGGCTGCAGCTAGTTTCCGCTCAACAAGTACAATGTCCCTGTGCGTCTAGGCCAAAGGTGACCGATCCCGTTCATGGTGTTCTACCTTCCTAAAGATTTCAACTCTATCCCTAATGGGGCCCACCTGGCAAATCCAATCATTACTTTAAGTCTTCATGTCCAAGTCATAAGTCTTGATTAGAGGACAGTGGCAGCCCGTTGGTAAGGTGCTGGCTTACTGATCTGAAGGTCAGAGGTTCGAGCCTCACTATCAACAGACCGTCACTGCTGCCCCCTAAATGCAGCGAACAGGGTTATCAAAGGCCTGCCATGTTATCGCACCGTCTCTGGTGAGAGCCACATGAAACAGCCATTGCTGTCATTTGTAAAGAGTCGCCCATTGATTACCGTTAGCATGTTTCAGCACTTTGATGGCCTGGCAAGCTGTTCAGGGTGTAGTCCTCCCTCGCCAGAGTCAGCTGAGATGGGCACAAGCCTCCATGTGACAATTAGGATTAAGCAGTTCAGAAAAATGAATGAATGAGGTCTTGATGCGAGAACTTGGATGGTCGGAGTAGTATAATTAGGGTTTGAGGGGAAGGTCCATCACCAGAAACGGTCACCCCTGGACCTGGTGGTGTTCAATTCACTATTTTCTGTTAATCATGTGCTGTCCAGGTGTGAAGGCGGTTTTAACAAGTGCACGGAAGACAAGAAGACATGTTCAATATCTGATGTAAGCTTTACTTTCAAATCTTGTTACATTTAGAACTGGCAATCTGAACAGAAGAAATGCCAAACTGAGGGGGGTGGAGGTGGGGCAGGGTGGGGTGGGGTGGGGAGACAAAACAAAAGGTACAAATGGTCTAATTACCAGTTATTGTCACAAACAACCCTGTACAGCCTTAGGAATGAAGTAATAAAAAAAGCTTTATTTTACAGCATATCATTTTACTGAGTGCCAAAAACAAACTGATCGTTGAGCCTTATTGAATCATAAAATACAACAAATGCAAAGCGAACAGGATGTGCTGGAAAAGAAAATATCAGGGCAAATGCAAAGTGAACGAAGGAAAACATAAGTGCTATGAGTTATAAAAGAGCGATCAAGTTCATGCATCTTTTGTCGGGCTATAAAGGTAGTCTCGTGTAATGCACAATGATGCTGGAAAATAATAACAATTAAAAAAAACAGCAACAACAACAATAATAAAAAAAAAAGAGCACTGTCGTTTTCCTTTTAAGCGAAAGAAGTTTAAGTGCTTGAGTGAGTTCTGATGTTCAGCTTGGAGAGGGATTCTTATCCTGTTTCCTACCCACACAACCGTGCAGGACCAAGCTGGAGCCATCATTATCTTTTCCAGAATGATTGCGTGGTACAGACACCAAAAGGATCTTATCCAACTGATGCAATTATAATAATAATAATTTTTTTTTTAACGGAACGGATCCCGAGAATCAGTCAGACTCATTCTTGGGCCTTCCAGGCCTCGTATTTTCCACCAAGTGGCACTAGAGCATAAAAGAACGCATGGAGCAGGAGCGTCAGTAACAATCAGGAGCTGTGCTCTGACGCATGGCATCGCACTGCGTCTGCATTCTGGGCATGTGTACAGACAAAAAGTTAATTACATTGTAATGAAAATGAAAGATAAGTAAGGGGTGGGGTGGTGGTGGGGTGATAGCTGTGTTGGTTGAACCAACCTGAGGGTGAGATGCACGGCTGCATTTATAAATTCACGACTTGGTCATAAAAATTCACATCTTTCATTCTGATTCATCTTCTCCAAAAGACAAAAAAAAAAAGACTGAGCTTAAATTAGGGAGCCAGCAGTGGAGGGATGTGGAGAGGGTCAGCTCTATGAGTAATGCTTCAGGGTTAAGAGTCCCTTCATCTGTGAGTGAACTCGGGGTTCATAAAGACGTTCACGCACAACTAACAATTACGTCTGGCATCACAGTGAATACCAATTTTTTCATTTTGTTGTAAGTTGAGCATAAAGATTTATAACACGCAGTGACATTCACACCATTAGCAACGGGTATGTATTTGCTTATCCAGCGCTACAGCTGATTGTAAATCATTCAACAAACTTTAGCAGCCAAAGCATACCACCAACTGTAAAACTTCCAGGCAATTCCGTTTTTGATTTGCATTTAGCATGCTAGTCTTGGTGTTTTTTTTCTGGCGGCAAGTACAAAGTATCACACTAACTACAGAACAAGCGACACTACTGATTTCTTGCTTCTTTCCAAGATTTACTTTTCATTATTGGAATGTTGGGCAGTGGTGGTGTGGTGATAAGGTGCTGGATCACTGATCCCATGGGTGGGGGTTCAAGCCCCACTCTCAACGGGTTGTCCCTGGAGGAGGATCAACCCCCCCCCCCGACTGACACGTATGTATATTATATCAATAAATACATATTCAGCACTATAAATGCTTATATTAACAAACATTCAAAAATAATGCATAAGATGTAAATAAAATATAAATACACAAACAGACACGTGCAGGCACATACATATGCACACCTCATAAAAATGTAAGTAGTTTTGATGTGGGGTTTTTCTGTGTTTTTTTGCATAATTGGCCTTGTTTTTGTGGCATGTTCCTTAACTTTTTGCCCTATTCTTGCTTAATTTCCTTAATTTTTAATTCGATGAATATTTAAAAAAAAAAAAAAAAAACGCAATGCACTGAAGCCGCATGAATTGAAGCGTGAAGTAGCAAGGGATCCCTGTTTACAGTATTTTTCAGACTTGAAGGTCTTTTAATGCTATCAGATTGATGGTGTGCTTTATAATCACCTTCTGTGTTGACGAAGGCGTGTTGTTGTTGTTGAGCATTACAGTCACTGTAGTCAGCTGATATTATGGTGTGTGTAGGACCCCAAAATGGCACTCGTTAAGAGACATGCTTTTGAGGAGGATTTCAAACTGAAGGCTATCAGTCACTCAGTACAACACGGGAATAGAGCAGCTGCCAGAGAATTCAATATTAATGAATCGATGGTACAAAAGTAGAGGAAGCAAGAAGAGGACCTGCATCACGTAAGTAAGACCAAACAGAGTTTCAGAGGGAACAAAGCGAGATGGCCACAGTTCGAGTATAAAATTGAACAGTGGGTTATTGAACAGGGAACAGCAGGTAGAAGCGTTTCTACAGGCTCTATTCGACTCAAGGCAGCAGCAGTAGCACGGGAAATGAAGATAAACGACTTTTGAGAAAGTCCTTCTTGGTGCTTCCGTTTTATGAAAAGGCATAATTCTCTTCATCCGCACAAGAACTACCATTTTGCAGCAACTGCTAAAAGACCATGCAGAAAAACTGAACAATGTCCACACGTACTGCAAGAATAAGATCGCTGGAAAGAAGATCCGGCCAGAACACATCACCAACATGGACGAAGTCCCCCCCCCCCAGCTTTGACCTCCTTGTGAACCATACTGTTGAGAAAATGGGGATTAGTACGGTATCAGTATGCATGACCGAGAATGAGAAGTCCTCCTTCACTGTAGTACTCGGCAACCAGGCTAATGGTCAGAAAGTACCCACGGTCATTTTCAAGCAGAAGACTTTTCCAAAAGAAAAGTTTCTGGCCAACGTCACCGTCAAGGCAAACATAAAGGGCTGAGAGAAGTTTATGTTAAGAGACCGGACGGCTTTTTCCACAAATCGGCGTCTCTGTTAATCTGCGATTCTATGCGCACCCATCTTTACTGACTGGCACCATTAAAACCCTGATGAAGCAAACTAATGCGGAGCTTGCCATCATTCCGGGTGGATTAACAGAAGAACTCCAACTGCTAGATATTGACATCAACAGGTCGTTCAAAGTTAAACTGCGAGCTGGATGGCATTGGATGACAGAAGGTGAACACACATTCACCAAGATGGGGAGGCAGTGTCTGCCAATGGATTGTGGATACCTGGGCTAAGGTTTCAGTCTCAAGTGTTGTCCGCGCTTTCATCAAGGCACGAATCATCACTGATCAGCCAAGTAACAGCTACGAGACGGAGTCAGATAATGACGAGGGGGATCTGGACATGCTTGATGTTGAAATTGCGCAAATGTTAAATACGGACATAGATGAATTTGTGGAAATGGAATAAAAAGTGAGTTTATTGTTTTATATTGTTACAACTGAACTCGAATTGTGAATGTTGTTTTATATTTTGTGTTACAGCTGAACAATGATAAGTTATTGTGATTTCAATAAAGTTTGGTTTATGTAACTTTTTTGTCTCGCTTAATGCGCCTTATAATTTGGTGCCCCATGTGTATGAACATAGACCGTTCCATGATGTTGCGCCTTATAATCCGAAATAACAATGCTGTTTGGTTGTTTTTTATATATAAAATATATAAAATTTTTATATATTTATATATATATATATATATATATATATATATATATATATATGATCTCTCACTACTTTGTGCTTTAATTCATGCGGTGTCAGTGCATCTTTTTTTTTTTTAATCATAGAATTTAAAAAAATAAGGAAATTAAGGAAGAATGGGGGAAAAAGTTAATAGAAACTTCCACATGTGAGGTGTGCATCTGTATGTGTGTATTTATATTTTATTTACAGCTTATAATAAACAAAAATAATACATAAGATGTAAATAAAATATAAATACACACACACACACACACACCCCTACTGATGTATAGTCGTTTCTACTTCGCAGAATTCGGCAGTTGTGGGGAGATCTTGGTCCCAATTAACTGCGGAAAATGAGGGATCCCTCTGTGTGTGTGTGTGTGTATAGACACACTCACACAGCCAGTCCTCGACTTGCGTGGTTCTTGACTTACGTTTTGACGCCATTTAAATATAGTACAGTGCTACGCGGTGCTACCCGTCATCAGCATTGTCCATTTCGTCTCGAGACACCTCATAATGTATAACATTGGTATGGCGTTAGACTTCAGTTGGTTGATCAGGGTGACCATTATGAAGGACAAAGCCCATATTTTAGACCACATGAAGGGTTCAGCCCCTATGAAGGCTCGTGATCACAAAACATTGTTCCTCCATCCTAAACGAGATGGAGAAATTACTGATGAAAATGTTGATTCTCAATCCACATCAAGTTTTTGATATGTTTGCATGTCTGTTTCACAGCAAGAAGGTCTGGAGTTTGAGTGCCAGGTTCAGCTATTTCTAAAGGGTGTCTGCATGTTTTCTCTGTGCTGATGTGGATTTCCTCCAGGTAATCCGGTTTCCCCCTACAACCCAAACACAAGCACTGTAGGCTGCCTTAGGCCTGATTGCCCCTAGGTGCAAGTGTCAGTGCTTGTACTAGTCCTTCTCAAAAAATTAGCATCTTGTGATAAAGTTCATTATTTTCTGTCATGTACTGATAAAAATTAAACTTTCATATATTTTAGATTCATTGCACACCAACTGAAATATTTCAGGTCTTTTATTGTTTTAATACTGATGATTTTGGCATTCAGCTCATGAAAACCCAAAGTTCCTATCTCAAAAAATTAGCATATGATGAAAAGGTAGTCTAAACGAGCTATTAACCTAATCATCTGAATCAACCAATTAACTCTAAACACCTGCAAAAGATTCCTGAGGCTTTTAAAAACTCCCAGGCTGGTTCATTACTCAAAACCGCAATCATGGGTAAGACTGCCGACCTGACTGCTGTCCAGAAGGCCATCATTGACACCCTCAAGCAAGAGGGTAAGACACAGAAAGAAATCTCTGAGCGAATAGGCTGTTCCCAGAGTGCTGTATCAAGCCACCTCAGTGGGACGTCTGTGGGAAGGAAAAAGTGTGGCAGAAAACGCTGCACAACCAGAAGAGGTGACCGGACCCTGAAGAAGATTGTGAAGAAGGGCCAAGTCCAGACCTTGGGGGATGTGTGGAAGCAGTGGACTGGGCTACAGGTGCCGCATTCCCCAGGTCAAGCCACTTTTGAACCAGAAACAGCGGCAGAAGCGCCTGACCTGGGCTACAGAGAAGCAGCACTGGACTGTTGCTCAGTGGTCCAAAGTACTTTTTTTCGGAAGAAAGCAAATTTTGCATGTCATTTGGAAATCAAGGTGCCAGAGTCTGGAGGAAGACTGGGGAGAAGGAAATGCCAAAATGCCTGAAGGCCAGTGTCAAGTCCCCACAGTCAGTGATGGTCTGCGGTGCCATGTCAGCTGCTGGTGTTGGTCCACTGTGTTTTATCAAGGGCAGGGTCAATGCAGCTAGAGATCAGGAGATTTTGGAGCACTTCATGCGTCCATCTGCTGAAAAGCTTTGTGGAGATGAAGATTTCATTTTTCAGCACGACCTGGCACCTGCTCACAGTGCCAAAACCACTGCTAAATGGTTTACTGACCATGGTATTACTGTGCTCAATTGGCCTGCCAACTCTCCTGACCTGAACCCCAGAGAGAATCTGTGGAATATTGTGAAGAGAAAGTTGAGAGACACCAGACCCAACACTGTGGATGAGCTTAAGGCCGCTATGGAAGCATCCTGGGCCTCCATAACACCTCAGCAGTGCCACAGGCTGATTGCCTCCATGCCAAGCCGCATTGAAGCAGTCATTTCTGCAAAAGGATTCCCGACCAAATATTGAGTGCATAACTGAACATAATTATTTGAAGGTTGACCTTTTTTTGTATTAAAAACCTTTTTTTTTTTTTTTTATTGGTCGGCTGAAATATGCTAATTTTTTGAGATAGGGACTTTGGGTGTTCATGAGCTGTATGCCAAAATCATCAGTATTAAAATAATAAAAGACCTGAAATATTTCAGTTGGTCTGCAATGAATCTAAAATATAAGAAAGTCTAATGTTTATCAGTACATTACAGAAAATAATGAACTTTATCACAATATGCTAATTTTTGAGGACTAGTATGTGAGTGTGTGTGTGTTGGTTATCTCTTCAGGGTGTACCCTGCCTTCGTCCAGCGTCAGTGAGTGAGGTGAGAATTTCATGTCAGAATTAGATGAAAATACTGTGGTAATGTGTAAAATTTGATATAATAACTAAAACTTTATCATTACGTGATTGAGTTGTGGCAATACGCTGCTATTGCTATAAAAGGATAGACATGTAATCCTGTTTCAAAGGAGAACAGGAACACGAAAGTTCTGAATTGAGATCTCGCCCAGAGGAGTACCTGGAGATTTGTTGTTGTATATGATTTGGATCATATGGAGAATTGCAGTAGAAATTGCAGATTTGCATTACGCGGTATCGTTGGATTTGTGGCTCGCATGTGCTAAAGTAGGGCTATTGTTATAGCCCTGAAATTATAAATAAAAAATAAATCCAGATGTTGGCCCTATTTTTAGACTGTATCACACCATTGATAATTTATTGCACAGAAAAGTACTTAGTGATTTTTAAAAATTCTTCTGATTGGACAAGAGAAGTCAACTACTAAGTAATTCTTGTCTCTTTAAAGACACATTCATACCACCTGATATGGAGCTTGATGTTAAACAACAGTTTAAACAAACACAGGGAAGCATTACTCCAGAGCATGTCCTCACTCTCTCCCAAACATCACTTTAGAGCTTATCATCACAGACCCAGCAATTTCATATTCTAGTCCCCCCCCCAAATAATTATAATCAATTGATTTGTTTGGGAAAAGTGCAATTTTCCAGCACAGTGCAAAACTGGTGTTTACAGATTCAGTCTGGACCTTCAGTGATTAGATGAAAATCTACTGTATTCCTGACATAGGAATCACTGTAACACAGCAGTCTAATATATATATATATATATATATATATATATGTGTATGTATGTGAGCTTTATATCATTTATTTTTTTTAATTTTCCCAGCGTATAGGGCAGACACCAAGTAAGACACTATATAAATGCCATTGATGTCATCTGACAAGGTCGGAAGAAATGGAAATGGCATCAAAGAAAAATAAATGATTGGGCTTAAGTGCTTCTTTTTTTTTCCTTGACATATCAACATGATAAGTGCAATCAAAATGGAGGTAAAAGGAAATGGAAGGGGGATACGACAACACACTGTATACTAGTACCATGTTCGCCCGCTTTCGAGAGAGCCGTGCTTCCTTAAATTAACCTTAAAAATAACGGCTGCCTCCACATTGCACTTATTAGCCATTATTCAACAAGATCTTCATAAAAGCTTGTTAGTACAGTATATAAAGTTAGATATTTTACATTTTGTAGGCTCATTAAAATGGTGGTGGTGGGTCTCTAAGACACAGAAGGCCACCAGAACCAATACCACTGTTTTTCATATCAGACTCCTTCTAACGCTTATCACTTTAACATGAACCATAATAATAATAATAATAATACATTCATTCATTCAAGTCATTTTGGAATAAATTCTTTCTTTTTTTTTTTTTTTTTTTTAACACACAAAAAAAAAAAGGCAAATCAAAAAATGAGAAACAGCTCCAAAAAGCACCATTGAATCGGCCTTGTGTGACGGGACATTTTCTCCCCCAACAACCAATAACCTTGTACATGTCGGTAAGTGTATAGGTGTGTTATTATGGGAGAGCTCGGTTCGATTTTGGCACAGTCTGTGGCAATATGTAGCAATAATGGCAAGAGGTGTGGTTAGCTTTTAGGGCTGTATAGTAGATCTACTGTTCCTACAGAAGAAGCTATGCTAGCTTGGACCACTGGCACATCCTGAACGGCTTGTCTTGGGAAAAACAAAAAAACGGTTCTGCCATCAGCTGTGTGTGATCAGTAAATAGCTTTCAGCTTATGAGCCAAGATTTGAGTTTCAGCAATGGTGTTACCAATCCTGAAGCCCATTTCATTCCAATACACATGGTGGGGCAGAAGAGATTGGGGGGTGGGGAGAAAGAGCTACAAAACTATATACAGTTCGATAAATAATCAAGTGCATGGTTTGAGGCGTCGCTTTGAAAACGAGACTTGAAAGAAAGCAATCTGTGTCGTCTTTTTTTCTTTTTTGTCGTGCTGCATACGCCCTGGGATATTTTGTATTGAGTCCCTAAATGACATATAAAACAATCGTAACACATAGGCGAGCATGCTACCTGATGCTTGGCAACAAGACATACTAATACACAAAAGAAACAAACAAACAAAAAACAACAATTGAGCGCTTAGACATTTGCATCTTCTTTATCTTTCTCTTTTTACCTCCTCATAGAAGGTGAAACAAAATCCTATGGAAATCACTACTATCCGTTTCATGGCCATTCTGAATGTCTGAAAAGAAAAAGACAAAAAAAAAGTCAGAATAATTTGATTAATAAAGAAAAGCAGCTTTGATATAAATGCATTGAGCACAGCCTGTTTTTCCTTTCATAAAAACCGTGTGCACATTTGGTTCCTCAGGAGCAGCATTCTCCTGATGCCATCGGACAGAACTGCTATGAGCAGGACCGGTCACTCCTAGCTGCTGTCCAGACACTGCAGGGGCAAGTGAAAGAAAGAAAAGCTGAGGGAAGATGAATGATGAATGAATGACGACTAAAGAAAAATGTAGAGGTAGGTAGCTTGGATGAGATGGGCAGCTCAGACGGTTTTTGCCCTTTCTGCCAGTCCCAAATATGCCAGGAAGGAGTGCTTGGGGGACATGCATAAGGATGATGTCTGTGAGGATGGGCGGGGCCAGATTCTGGAGAAAGGGGAAGAGGAGCGCGAGGTGGAGGGACTATGGAATGTGAAGCGGCGGCGAGTGCTGAAGAGTGTGGTGAGAGGTATGAGATGAGCCGGGTCCGAGGTCCTGTACTGCTCAAAATAGCGAGGCGCCAGTGTCGGTGATGATGTAGGAGAAGCTCCATTGGCACAGAGGTAGTGCGGGGAGGATGCAGTGGCAGGCAGCATACCTGAAACAGACAAGGCAACCGACTGCAAGGCCTGCGAGGCACTCAGGCTCATGAGCGGGCTGCTACTGCTACCCTCAGGCAGGAAAAGGGGCTCGATGGCATCGGCGCTGTGTGGGCGTGGCGTGAAGGCCTGGGCCTCCTCCTGGGGACTGCCCTCCCCAGTTTGGTGCTTGCGGACGTGGCGGTTGTAGACGAACGGGTGCGTGGTGGTGAAGGGACAGTAGGTGCAGCCGAGTGCGTGGCGCGGTGCGTGCTTTAGCCGCTTGTGCAGGTTAAGGTTGTCCTTGCGCTTGCAGCTGTAGCTGCAGCGGTCGCAGTGGAAGGGGCGCTCGCCCGTGTGCACACGTCCGTGCTCGATCAGCTTGTTGGCCGTCTTGGCCAGGTAGCCACACTGCTCGCAGCGGTAGTGGTTGCCCAGACGGTGGGCGCGCGCGTGCCGCTCCAGCTCGGCCCGGCTCGCCCACGCCGCCTGGCAGATGCGGCAGCGGTGCTCCGTCTTGTAGTGCGTCTTCAGGTGACACTCCATGGCCGCTGCCCTGCTGGTGGAGTACATGCACAGAGGGCACCTGGGCACAGAGACATAAGGTGAGGAGGTGCAGGGAGAACCGAAAGATGTTCAATAGTGTGGCTTCCAAGTAAGCCTTAAATTCTATAGTTTTTTTTTTTTTATTTTTAAACAAAAATGGACAACGTGCACATACACACACAAACACACAAAATCACACACACACACACAATGGACAAAGGGAAGGGATGAAGGATGCACTTATGTATGTAGCTGACCCTGAATGGTATAAATCAGCTAAAATATGTGTATGCAAACTTATGTGTGGATTGCATATACAAGTATGTGTGTGTGTGTGTGTGTATATATATATATATATATATATATATAAAATATATATTTTGTGTGTGTGTGTGTACAGACATGTGTGTTTTAAGTAACAGTTTGGGGTCAGACGGAGGTTACATGAATAAATGAGGAGCACTTACATTTAAATAGCACCTTTCATCTGCTCAGGGCCCCAAAGCGCTTCACAAACCCTGCAGAACAGAATGACCTCAGAAAGCACACCAAGAAGAGCGCTTCTCTGCCTCAACACTGCACCTCAACACTACCTGATTCTCTCATCATCAGTCTCACAACAGCAGAGCAGGAGTGCCACACCTGACTCGCACTCGGCACACATTCTTAATTCATGGACACATTTTGAAAGAGCCTCACAATTATTAAATTATTATAAATGTAAAAAGAATTTTAACCAACTTTGCACAAGTTTCCCCTCATTCCAAATGATATTCTTCAGCCAGGACATTTTTCAGGTCTACAGTTTGCTTATTATAAATTTTTGCATTGAAGCTGTAATAATGATAAAGCACTTAGAGTACAGTAGTATAAAAACATTACATACAATTTTAATTATATAAAAAAAGTCTAGACAAGTCTCTTAAACTTTGGAAGGCAGCATCTAGCGTGCAGGTGTCAAACTCAAGCCACAAAGTGCCATGTGGCTGCAGGTTTTTATTTTATCCAAGTCGCAGCACACCTGATTTGGCCATTTAAACAACTGCTTTGAATCTTCAGGCAGTTTATTTGTCAGTCTCTGTACAGAGCACACAGATTGACCAATCAACTGCCTGAAGACTCAAATCGTTTGTTTAAATGAGCAGGTCAGGTGTGCTGTTGCTTGGTTGAAACAAAGACCTGCAGCCTTATGGCCCTTTTGTGGCATGATTTTGAGTCTAGAGGGTGGCCGACACGATGGTGTAATGGTTAGCACATCTGTCTCAGAGAAAGAAGGTACCAGGTTCGAGTTCCAGCAGTTCTGTGTGGAGGTTGCATACTCTCCAAGTTCTCCTCTGGTTTCTTGCCACAGTCCAAAGACATCTAAATTAGGCTAACTACCTGTTACAAATTGTGTCTTGTGTGTGTTGCTCTGTGATGGTCTGAAGGGCTGGTCAGGTTGTACCCCGCCTACACCCAGTGTTGGCTGGGATAGGTTTCATCCTCAACACAACCCTAGCAGGTAACAGTAATTTCAGAGCAATAGGCTCAGCTTTGAAAGGAAAAAAAATAACCTGCTCGACCTGAGAGTGCTCATACACCTGAGAGTCCTGAAGCCTTGAGGCGAGCTGTTATGTAGTCTCTGAGACCTTCTGTGCAGAAGCAAACTTTAACTGTAAAGATTTCCCGGGAAACTGCAAGGATAATCTTCTATAAAGACCTTCTCTTCCTTACATACAAAACCAAGTACTGAATAAAATTCCGGTGTGCACATTATTTAATCAGGCCATTCTGTTTTTTATTCCTTGTTTGGCGGATTTCTATTATGTAAACCCAAGACGGGGGAAAAAATTAAAAACAGGTTTTTTTTTTAAAGTTTTTCTAGCGGTACAAGGTAACAAGAATACAACAACGATTACATACGCTCCCCTACTTACGTTTTTAATTGGTTCCAGACAGCCGAACGCAAGTTGAAAGTGAACGTAAGTTGTTACAGTGACGTATGATGTGACATATGACGCTCATACTGTACTATACATCCATAAATTCCACTACCTTATCTCATAAAACACCCCTAACTCAATTATTATAAACATAACATTGTAAAATAATATCAACATTAATTTCAAATAAGTCACTTATTTATACCAAGTCACTTTACATGAAGCTTAAAACAATCAACGCTTACAATATGTGAAGCGCTCAATACCGAAATTAGTTTACTTGCAAAAGTAGTGTACTTGCTGTGGGTTATACGGACTTCCAGTCTTTCAAGTGCACAAGGGTGCCACTCGTTTAGAACACAGCCTGCACTGACAGTCTCCCAGCAAAGGGGAGAGTTCTTTCTTTTGTGTAAGTAAGTAAACTTTATTCAAGAGATGCATACAAAGAACAAGTACAAATCCTAATGAATATTAATATAAAAATAAGTATACATTCTTAGGATTCTGCTAAAAGATAATAAAGATTGTGCCGATCTGAGCAGATAATTAATTCATCTGTGTATGAGGCTAGTAGGCTTACACTTCTGACCAACCATATTTGCTTAGGGTTACAAAAGTCCGCAAAACAGTGTAAACACTGAGATCACAGAGGCAACGTCTTAACATAAGGGTAACACACTATATAACTGATATATACATACACTCAGTCTGTAGTTTGTAAACAATGAATGCAGCGTCATTACATCAGCGTACTACGTAGGTACGTCTAAACTCAAAATTTGACTTAAAAAAACCCCGTTAAACGGATGAACGTAAGTCGGGGAGTGTCCGTATAATGAAAATAGTTTTATTTTTCCTTTTCTGTATTCTTAAAGCCTGAACCATTGTTTTGATTTAAACATGTAATAATTTCCTGTCATAATGGGGCACACCAGTGATCCATACTGTACCAACGTTTTCCACAACGTTTAAAACGGTTGCCCTAAAACTCCTTTCATGCGCCTCCCCTTCCACCTCACCCCAGGGGGCGGGACTAAAAGTGACTGGAATCCTCAGGTAGCTTTTGATGATGATGCCAGCAGCTCAGGATGGAGAAGGTTTGCATGTATAATCAAGTCTGAGGTCTGGACTTTCAAAAATGAAAAACAAACAAACAAATTCATGAATTGACCAGTTCTGGAACACGTCGATAGTATCACTTGCCGCAGTCTCGTGAGTCTGACATTCGTACGTACGCACAAGTTCGAGATCACTGGATTCAAAACAGGGCACCCCCCCCCCCCCCTTTTCGGGAATATCAACATTGGCGGAGCTACAAAACAAAGAATAAGGAAAAAAAGAATGGCCTTATCTTTAACTTATATTTTTAATGTGGGAGGTTCTTTTTTTTCTGAACAACTTCAGAGTACACCCCAGACAGCTCGCCTGGCCATCGCAGGGCAGAAACACACTGATGGTTATGCAGCTACTCTTGATGAAAGTCAGCAATGATTATTTTACATGAACCTGAGAGACATGGCCAGCCTTTGATAACCCAGTTAGCTGTGCTGGGGGCTTGGTAGTTAGCACTAATCGAATTCTAATGCTATGAATATGTAGCTTAAAAGACAAGTGATGATGGTACTTATACGTTTCATGTTTATCAGGGGTTTATAATAAACTACACATAAAACCCCGCATAACATCACTACGAAGACATCCCTGATAAGGGAATTGCACCAGTTACTGTCTTCTTATAAGAAACTGATGGCCATTTTTGCTGACCTTAAACTTGACCTACAGTGACCTTTCCAGAAACTTGTTTCAGTCTTGTTTCTAGTTGCTACATTAAAAAATTGATTGGGATATATCAAGCAGTTATTGAAATCAGCCTGTGCAGCATCAAACATAAAATAAATAAGTAAATGACCAACAAGTAAACGTTCCAGAAGCACAAACTGACAAGTGAAAACAATACCAGCTATACTATCTTTGGTGGTAAATATATGGTGGAGTATTGATCCCACTGAACACTGTGGTGTTTCAATTTGGAAATGTGATTTGGGCTTGGGAAGTGGGATCTTATCGATTAATTGGGAGCCGACTCAAAAATAGCCCATAATATTTCAATGAAAGGCCTTACTTACTGTATGTGTACAGTTGTGTTTAAAATAACACCAGTCAGACATCACTAACCTTGAAATAACACTGGTTTTGGTGACACTATATGGCAAATATTTTACGATCAAGTGTAGTGAAGTAATAGAAACAACAAACCAACAGCCATGACTTGCATGCTGCTGATTCTGTATAACTGAATCAATAATTGAAAGGTTTGTGTTCAAAATCACAGTAGTGTGTAGTTCAATTAGCGACATTATTGATGCTTTGAAAAACAGCTACCAATTATTGTCCTTATTTAAGAAAGGCAGCAAAAGCTGTACATGCTGCTTATAGAGCACATCCCTCTGAAATTCTGAAGAAAATGTGTTGTTCGAGACATTGTTCAGAACAACAGTGTACCTTTATTAAAAAGTTGATTGGAGAGAAAACATAAAGAAGTGCAGAAAATTACTGGCTGCTCAGCGAAAATGATCCCAAATGCTTTAGAATGGCAACCAAAACCTGAAACGTGGAAGAAATTGAAAACTGCCATTCAAATGGATGGAAGAATAACAAAAATGACAAGGACTCGGCCAACAATCGGCTCAAGGAAGATCAGAGGTCTAAAGTTACCTGTGAGTTCTGTTACAATTAGAATACGCCTATGTGAAGCCGAGCTATCAGCATGAAGCCCCCACAAAGTCCCACTGTTGAAAAAATAGACACTTGTTGAAGAGTTTATAAATCACCAAAGAGCACATTAACTGGCCTAAAGAGAAACGGAACAACATTCTGTGGACTGATGAAAGTAAGATTGTTGGTTTTGGGTCGTGGCCGGAGACAGTTTGCCAGACGAGCCCTAAGCACTGAATTCAAGTCACAGGAGACACTGTGAAGACAGTGAAACATGGTGGTGTAAGCATCATGATATGGGGATGTTTCTCATACTACAGTGTCGGCTCTATTTTTCATATCCCTGGGATCATGGATCAGTTTGAATCCATCAGAATACTTGAAAGGGTCGTGTTGCCTTATGCTGAAGAGGAAAGTCCCTTAAAATGGATGTTCCAACAGGACAACGACCCCAAACACACCAGTAAACAGGCAACATCTTGGCTCCAGACCAACAAGATTGGTGTTACGGAGCGGCAGCCCAATCCCAGACCTTAATCCAATGGAAAATTTGTGGGGTGACATCAAACATGCAGTTTCTGATGCAAAACCAAGAAATACAGAAGAACTGTGGAATGTAGTCCAATCCTCCTGGGCTGAAAAACCTGCTCACAGGTGCCAGAAGTTGGTTGACTCCATGCAACACAGACATGCAGCAGTTCTCAGAAGCAGCCGTTATACAACTAAATATTAGTTCAGTGATTCAAAGGGAAACAAAACCTTACATGTTCAGTTTATACAGTAAATGTTTAAATTTGTAAAAAAATAAATACAGACACTTATTTTTGAACAGTCTAATATTCACTTTTCTTCAATTTCTTTAAAGGAATAACAGGAAAGGAACATATTTTTCATGTTTTGATTTAGAATAGATGATGTGGTGCTCCCAATGCATCTGTTTGTATGGAAAAAAGGTGACTTTATAAGGATTTTGAGCTTTATTCACTTTTTTTAAACACACTGCTATTATTTCGAACACAACTGTATGCATACAGTTTGACTTGTGATTAGTGAATTGATAGACGTACTATGATTAGAATTTTCTGTAGAACATCAAAACAAACAGTATTATGAGCATAAAGCCACATTACTAGCGACGTAAGATAAAAAACCCCGAGTGTGATGCTATCACCATCAATGCTTCACTGTGATTGGTATTGATATGAAAGTGTACAGGCAACAGTAGCCACGTGCAAAAACTATAGAAGCAAACATTGTAAGCATGTCTTGGCTGTTAGGGCAAGTGAAAATTCACACACTTAATTTTGATGTGTGTCATTTACACATGAATAGCTTTTTACATATATATAAAACACATTGTATATAATACACTTGTTTCGGCTCTGTTTAAAAATCTAGACCAGTTTGCTTAAGAGTTTATCACAGGCAAAATGCTTGCATTTCCATCTCTTAATAATTTGTGTCATAACTAAAATAGAAAGTGGTGAGTTTGCCTTAAAAAAAAAAAAAAAAGTGGGGGGGGAGATCAAAGCCAAATTTAAGCTACTGCTTACTGGTGTCCTGTTTTGTGTATTCCTGAGAATGGCCCATAAAGCGTGACTAACACGCCACCTGACAACCTGCATCTCTCGAACTCTATTATTCTTAGCCTGATAACTACAGGCTAAAGCGGGTAACGTGAAAACACAGCCATAAAGAGACATGATGAGGCAATGGCATCTGAAATACACACAAGACTCTGAGACATGAATTATGTATGTCACACGGCTAGACAAATACCACAAAATAGAGAAAAGACTGGACTATGTACTGGTACACTCTGCATGGGGGGGAGAAAAAGAAATGATCCACAAATGAACCACAAAGGGGTCAGTGTGTGTGTGTGTGTGTGTGTGTGTGTGTGTGTGTGTCTGTGTGTGTGTGAATGTGTCTGTGTATGTGCTATAGTGTGGCTAGGGAGAAGTGTGCTGCATGTGTTTAGTTTTGTCTAAGTGTTGGCGACTAGGACAGGCTGGGAAAGAACAGTGTGAACTCGGAGTCTAATGCTCTTGGCAGTGGGCTCGTTTAACAGATGGAGAGGCGCTGACTAGCTTGTCGTGATTTCTTCAGATATTGCACATGCAAAACCAGACTTCGTGCTGGAATGAGCTACTGTCGCATGGCAGAGATGGGTTTGTTCCTGAAAGTGCTTTTGACAAACCTCAAATTTATTTTGGATTTAACATAAACAATTACCTAAATCAAATTTTAGGTTATAGATGTCACGGCACATTCAGGAGCCTCCTATATCTGTGTATCATTTTCTATGAGGATTTGGGGGAAGAGTTCTCCCTCAAATGCTGCTGTAGGATCAGGGCTCTGAGGCAGAAGGAAAAGTTTATTTCATATCCTTTCACAGTGAATTTAATTGACTAGAGGGGAATTGTTACCAGCTTCATAGGGGTGTACATCCTCATGAAATAGAAAACTGCTGGCAGCCAGCAATCTGATGCAATATGAAGTGGCGCCACTGTGATGAGCTGTATTGTGCAAGCTATTTTAAAATTTTCTTCAAGAAAGTTTAAATATTATGGTATTTTAAGGAACTGGACCAAGTTCAAACAAGCTGGGATTATATCAAACACAAATAGTGATCTGTTAAAGATTAACGTGCACATAATGCACAAAAATATCTGTTAAGGACTGTTTTATCCAGGACTGTCTTTGCATTCAAGGATCTTGGCCATGTACAAATCTGAGTGATAAGCTAAATATTGTCCTCAAGTACTGAAAAGCTAAACCCTAACCCTTGTTGCTTAACATAAGGTGGCAGTGGGGTAGACCAGACTGGACCCTATAGGGTAGACGGGACTGAACATAGTTTATAGAGGAAAAACAGGGGATAGGTAGTAGATTTTTTTTTTTTTTTTTTTTTTTGGGAGCGGGTAGACTTGTTTCTAAAGCAGCACGGGGGACTGGTCAGAGTTTCAAAAGGTGCAGGCAAAACTGGTAAGACTTTCTTTTAGGAGCAGGTGGGTTTAGACTGAATTTCTAAATGAGCGGGTGAGACTGGTCCAAATTTCTAACCGAGTAGGAACGACTGGTCAGAGTTTCTAGAGGAGTTGGTGGGATCAGTCAATGTTGCTAGAGGGGTGGATGGAATAGGTGAGCGTTTCTACAGTTGATTGGATCAGTCAGAGTTTCTAAAGGAATGGATGGGATCAGTTAATGTTTCTAGAGGGGTGGATGGAATAGGTCAGAGTTTCTAGAGGAATTGATGGGATCTGACAGTTTCCAGAGAAATGGATGGGCTCGATTGAAGAGGTGTGTGTGTGGATGGAGGAGGTCAGTGTTTCTTGAAGAATGGATTGGATCATTCAGAGTTTTTAAAGGAGTGGATGAAATAGGTCAGAAATCAGTTTCTTGACGAGCAGGTGAGATTGGTCAATGTTGAGAGGACAGAATGGCATCGGTCAGAATTTCTACAGAGTTGGACTGTGGTGGCCTGAGTTTGTAACACGGAGGAAGGGATTGGCCAATGGGTTCTGTACGTCGAAGCTTTTGTAGCACCAGTCAGAATTGGTCAGGTTCTGCAGAAGTAGATAAATACAGTTAGATTTTGGACAAGGTTGATGAAAGTTTTCTTCTGTACTGGGTAAGTATGGTAAGAGTGTGAATAAGTAGGCAAGCATACTGAGAGTGTCAGGGGGAACATGGTTAGCAGAAGTTGCAACCGAACCAGGACATAAAGCAGAGTTTCTACCAGATTATGTGGGCATGATCAGAGTTTTGCATAAACATGGTCAGAGCCTCTTAAAGTGTGTGAGAATAGTCAGAGCTTTTGCAGGAGCAGAGTGGAATGGTTTGACCTTCTGTGGTAGTGAGAGGTCAGGGTTTGACTATCATACATATTCAGTATTATAAAAGGTCAGAGATTTTGTAGGACCAAGGTATGATTAGTCAGAGTGTCTCCAAAAGTGAGTGGTAGTCATACTCTATAGAACTTGTAAGAGATTCTGCAGGGGGTGGGCTTGACCGGATTATTGAACGGTATGGACGCACTCAAGAGTTACAACTGTTTTTGTTGGTACAGTTATATCGTAATTAAAATATTAATACAGTATGCTGACTTCCACAGGGAAATTTTTGAACCTCAAATACTGCCTGTGTTTGCATACTGAGGAAAACATGATCGTCCTGTTTGATGTATCAGCCTGATCTAAAAGCAGCACTTCAGGGAGAGCTCACTACAGGGTGGGAGCTGTGTGCTGTGGGTGGGGGAGGGGCATATGGGCAAAGGGTGATTGGGGGAAGGAAGTGCGATTTGTGAGGCGGTAGAGGAAACTCGTGCTGTACTTGCTTTCCTTACTTGAGCCCTCCGGTGGGGACTGTATGGCACTTCTTGTGCTCGAGGAGCTGCTCGGGCGTCTTCATGAACTTGTGGCACACATCGCACTCAAACATACGTGCGATCAGGTGGATCTGCAGGTGCCGCTCGTACATGGCCCGCGTCTTACACACAAAGTTGCAGAACACACATTCAAAGCCTTGAGGGAGGGGAAGGAAGAGAGGACATGTTTACATGTTCATGTTTACGCAGATGCATTTGCCAAAAATGCAACAATACCAGAAGGTAGTACATGACATGAACACAGAAGTACGAACGCAAGATTATAAAGACTCATGACTAAAAAGGTGGGCGGCTTCCCCTGGCTCATGTATTCTATTAATTCCATCCTCAGTGTAGGCTGCAACTGTGATTACTAAACAAAAAACAAACAAGTGCTGCTTTAATGTCTTGGTGGCATTTTTGATTGGGTGTAAATCTAACAAAAGAGCCATTTACGAGAATAATGTGTTTTACGAGTTGACAGACAAGCTTTGGCGAAGCCTTTGATTGAAAAGCAGTTCTTCAACAAAAGGAACAGTACTGAAATGAGATCTGGTTCTGGCAGTGAACTTGAGATAGTTTCAAGAATTGTTTAGTGTTTACCAGTTTAAACAAAGTACTGGGTAACCAGATGTGAAAGTTTCATAAACCATAACAACATGGACGGTGTCCTGAACACCTTGCTAAGTAATTTATTTTTCCCTCCAAAGAGTTTGTAACTGCTTTGTTTTTCAAGTCTCTATTATAAATTAAAAATGATCTTAAATTTATGACAGTACTTTGGATGTTTTCTTCTTGGACCAATGATTTATAGTTGCTATTTTTCAACAATGCTCTTCATGTAGTGGTCACACGTCATGTAAATGACTAAGGTACTCAAGTCCGAGATTCTCAGACCATCTGTGTTTTGTTGCAGGACCCACATCGATGGGTGTCGACATCTAAAATCAGTACCAGATGACCTTTTGAATAAAAAGAAAAAACATACACAAAGACAACACTTCCCCACAGACTTATTATAGTTTCTGTATAATATACCGATTTCTGTACACAAATTAGTTTGTTATACAGGGTGACTCAAACCCCACCCCCATCCATTTGAAAGGTAAATAAAGATAATTAAATTATTATTTGCACATATGAAACTTCATTCAAATAGTTTTTATTCATCATTATGTGCACACTCACTCAGTGAGACAGGAGAGGTGATGTTAAGTTTGATCTTAAGATGTTGAGCTTGATGAACCCAATGTGTGGTGGAAGCTGGTGTTACGGCGCGCACGCACACACACACACAGATCAAAGCTCATTGGACATGCCGAGGGAAATGTTTCTGGATTGGGTGATGTTGGATGGCTGGCTTATTCCCTTAACCTCCCCCATTGTGATTTGTTTTCTTTCTGTGGTCTTAAATCATCAGGGTATACTCATAAACCCCAAACTTTTGAAGCCTGGAAGGTTGATATTCGGCAAGAGATCGCGGCTTTTCCACCCAGCACAAGCCATCAAGCCATGGGAGTCCTCAGACATCACCTCGACGAGTATAAAGACAATGGTGGCCACCATTTGGAGGATGCCATCTTTAAAGCATGCTGTGCTAATGCTAATGAATTAAGTTTTATGTTGGCAAACATTGATTTAATTCAATTTAGTTTTGGAATGTGGGAGGTTTTGTTGGGTCACCCTGTCATTTTGTTTCCAACCCCTTCCTTGCAGTATGGCTACCACCATTTACTGTGTCCAATTATCATAATCCCTGGCAATAATGGCAGTGATATCTCACCTTTTTCTGACTTCTCCTCCGTTGCTGATGCCAAACTTGATTGGCTGCTGGCAGATGAGGGCGGGGCCAACAGACTTTTGAGTTCCTCGCTTCCCTGGGTAACATCTCCACTCTCGGAGCTGTTCAGGGAGTCGCTTAGAGCCGAGAGAGAAGACGACGTGCTCTTACTCTCACTTAAAGGACTCCTGGAATTCAGACCTGTTCAGACAAAGCGCACAAAGCACAACATTATCCACAAGATTCAAGAGACTTTATTGGCATTACGTTCACACATTACGAAATTTCGCACAAGGCTCTCAGCATTAAACAAGTTAAAAAGGTGCAAACGAGTCAATAAACTGCAATTAACACTGTCAGGAGCAGAATACAAACACAAGTAATTCTGTACACTAAACTTTAAGTAAAAATATAAAATATAAATGTAAACTCCGTACATATGACTGAGAACCGAACACTGTGATATACAATATGTACATTAAAGCACTGTGAAATTAAATAAATATTAGCAGCCAGGCAGATAGACTAGAAAGTGGATAAACTTCAATGTAAACGAGGTAAAATGCAGCAGTGCAATACAGTCATACAGTTTGTGGATTCAATGTTCTTATACAAATAACTGATGTCTGTGTAAGAGTGTGTGAGTGAGTATGTGTGTGTGTGTGTGATTATGAGGCTTCACCGCTTCACCTCTCTGGGGATAAAAATCTGTTTTTGAGTTTGGTTGTGGTTTTCTTAATGTTTTTGTGCCGCTTTCGCAAAGGAAGTGGTACAAACAGTCCATTTCCCAGGTGTGTGGGATTTCGCAATGTGGCTGACCTTCTTCTGGCCCTGGACAGCATATGTTGTGTCCAGATCTGGGAGACGAAAGCCCAAGATCCCCTGTGCGGTTCTCACCACTCGGTCCAAGTCATTTCTGTCTTTCACAGTGCAGTTGCCGTACCACCCCGCTGCACTGAGGCACAGAATACATTCTACTGTAGTGCTGTACACGTTATTGAGCAGCTGAGAGGACAGTCCTGTACGTTTCAGCTTCCTGAGGAAGAAAAGCGATTGTTGGGCTTCTTCACCAGGTATGAGGTATTAACAGATCAGGACAGATCCGATGAAATGTGGATGCCCCAGAACTGACTGTTCACATGCTCCTCCACCTCCCCCATGAGTACGAAGAAGTGCAGGTGTTCAAATAATATCAGTTTATCAGGTGCTGAATTTCGTCTCCGTAGTGGGTCTCATCATTGTCTGATATAAGCCAACCACGGTGGTGTCATCGGCAAACTTCACAAGCATTTTTGTGGAGTGGATAGCAGAGCAGTTGTTTGTAAAGAGCCTGAAGAGGACTGGGCTGACCACACCACCCTGTGGTGTTCCAGAGTTCAGGATCAGGATAGATGATGTAGGGTTCTCTATCCTCAACACCTGAGATCAGTTGGTGAAATAGTCCTTGACCCAGTAACACAAAGTGGCTGACAGTTATCACTTTTCCCAGTAAGAACTAGTAGAAGCTGCTGCACAATTATCCAAATAATCAAGCCTGCAGCACTATAGTGTTGTGGTGAACACTTCTGCTTCATAGCAAGAAGGTCATAGGTGCTTGTGTGGGTTTCCTCTTGGTGCTCAGGTTTCCTCCCACAGTGTAAACACATGCATATGAGGCTAGTTGTCTATAGTAAATTCCCTAAAAGTGTGAACGTGCATGATTGTATGTCTCTGCTGGCCCTGCAACGGACTAACCAGCTGTTTAGGATGTAGACTCAGGTCAGACTTGGCTTGGACAGGCTCTCTTACCCAAGAGCTACTTAATAGGATAAAGTGAGTCAGAAAGAATAAATATAGTGATAAAGGGTGCACAGACAACTTCTGTATTAGGATTTGTTGACCGAAGAAAATCGTTTGTTTATTTATTGCGTCATATCTCATTTTGCAGAAAACTACTAGTATACAAATCAGATTTTGAACAAGGGGGAACCTGGTTTGAAATTACATGGACTATATTTGAAGAAGTTGTCTCATTGGATTCTGCATCTCATGATTTCTGCATTTGGTCTCAGGATCCACGAACGGGGAAAAAAAGGCAATTTAAAAAAGGTGATTTTTCATCATTTACACTATTTTTAAAGTATTAAACAGTTGTCATTACATCAGACCCAACAGATGGCTCTTTCATAGGCTCGGAATGGTTTACAATGCTGCATAAAGGACTGTTTTTGAGCTGAAAAACTTTTCTGAGGTAAAAGGCTGTTATCTTGTTTCATGTTGATCGTGTAGTGGTCTTTGCAGCATTATAAAGTCAACGGGGATCCTGAGCTCCTGGTGTCTGTATGCAAGCAGGCAGAACAATCAAGGCTGCAGCCTTATTGATTTCTTCAGTCTGTGAGGGCTAGAGGGAGGGGGTGGTAAGGTCATGGGCGCGAGAGCTAAGATGGAGGGAGCGACGCAGGCCACGACTCTCCCCTAGGGCCCCGCGGCTAACGGAATGGACATGATGCTAGCTTGCATACACTGTCTGTTTGACAAACATGCAAGTCCAGAATACTAAACGTGCATCAAGGCAGGCAGGCTAAGCGGTGCCAGTGGCCATGGGGAATCCCTGGTTGGCTGGAAGATACTGAACAATATGATTTAAGGAGGGGGGGGGAAATCACCAGCATGATTGAAGTCAGTGGCCTCGATTAGTATAAGTGAAATTGACGTGTTCTATGACATGCAGCTGGATTAGCATCTGAATGGGCCTGAAAGCCTTTAATAGAAAGATGCATGTACTGAAAAGCTGTCTTTTTACTCCTGCAGACACACAAATCTGAGTCAGGGGAGAGAGACTGATTAGAGGTCAGCCATTCTGCGGAAGGTAGTGTCCCTGGCACAGGTCTAAATTACACCTGACACATCGAGCTGGCCTTTCGCTGTCACCCTGCCCAGTGGACGCGGCTACTCTGGCACACTCTAAATGCCAGCAGCGGGTGTTAGAGTGTGGGAGCCCTGGCCGTGGGTGGCTGCATGGGGACTGTTCAGGCTATTGATTTCTCAACCTCCTGTGTCTGATAACGCCAGGTCTTCTAGATAAATACACACACACACACGCACACACACACACTTGGACACACAAGACTGGGCCACCCTCAGACACAAAGTCTTGTAACAGCAGGCTGGCGCACCTTGGCGATAAACCCATCGGCTCTTTTGTTAAAAACGCTATCGACCTTCAGATTTGGACTGAGAAGTCTATGGAAGGTTAACAAAGCACTGTGTACTGGCTGTTCATTAGACTGTGCTGTTTGCTAGAGGACAGGAATGGCAGATGGATGTGCTTTCAGTAGCCCAGAAAATCTTAAAAGTTAATCTCTCTTTCATCTAAGCACAGTTCTGACCAGGTCTATTGACTATATACTGTAAAAACTATGTAGCTTGCCATGAAAAAGTTGAATCATAAAAGGTGAAAAAGGTAGGTAGGTAAAGTCTGTTGGGTTTTACACCTGAGCCTAGGGGCTCATCAGGCTGGTGCTTATCCCCGGTTTCCATAGCGTGAAGCGACTTGGAGTTCAACTCCTCCTGGATGGGACGCTAGTCCATCGCAGGTTACCTTCCCAGAATATTTTTACTGGTACCCATTTATACTGCTGGGTGAATAGAGGCACACTTGTGGTTAAGACCTTGCCCAGGGGTCTTAGCACAGTGAGGGTCTCAGTGGGATTTGAACTTACAACCTCCCAATCATGAGCCCAACACTCTAACCACTACACCACCGGCCCCAAAACTTGAAACAAAAAGTTGAATCATAAAAAGGTGAAAAAAGAGGCCTGTTAATGTTTTTGGGTGAGCTGAGCAAGAATTTCCGATATTAAAGCTGGGGTTGGTCTTTACTCCCCAATAGCAATCAGTAAGGTATACCATCTAAAAAGCTATTATATACTAATAGTAATAATAATAAACACGCTCCCCGACTTACGTTTTTAATTGGTCCGGACGACCGAACGTAAGTTGTTACAGTGACGTGTGACATATGACGCTCATACTGTACTATACAGCCATAAATACCATTACAGAATCTCATAAAACACCCCAAATCAATTATTATAAACATAACATTGTAAAATAATATCAAATAATATCAACATTAATTTCAAATAAATTAAATTCAAGCTAAATAATTTCAAATTGATAAATTTTAATCAAATTCACTCATCAAATATCAAATACATTATCAAATATAACCTTTAACATGCTCTGTGATGCCATCTTTCTGCTTGTAAATGGTGCCAATGGTGGACGGATGGTCAAATGACATGAAGCTAAGCTGACTGATGTTACATGAAGCTTAAAACAGCCAATCAACGCTTACAATATGTGAGGCGCTCAATACCGAAAGTAGTGCACTTGCTGAAAGTAGTTTACTTGCTTGAAATAAAGTGCGGGTTATGCGGACTTCCGGCTTTTAAGTGAGCAAGGGCTTCGTTGAACTCGTTTAGTACTCAGCCTGTACTGTGAATCACCAGCAGAGCAGAGAGTTCTCTCTTTCTTGGATTCAGGTTTTCATATTTTACAACTCTCTTTGCTTAACTGAGTATGCATGGTAGATTGTGCCTATCCAAGCAGATAGTTAATTCATCTCTGCATATGAGACTTGCACCCATGCTAGTAGGCTTACGCTTCTGACCAACCATATTTGCTTCAGGTTGCAAAAAGTCCGCAAAACAGTGTAAACACAAAGATCACAGAGACGACGTCTTCACACAAGATCAACACGCTATATATATATATATATATATATACACATACACTAGTCCTTCTCAAAAAATTAGCATATTTTGAAAAAGTTCATTAGTTTCTGTAATGTACTGATAAATATTACACTTTCATATATTTTAGATTCATTACACACAACTGAAGTAGTTCAAGCCTTTTATTGTTTTAATATTAATAATGTTGGCAAAAAAGTAAAGAAAAACCAAAAATATCTATCTAAAAAAAATTGCATGTTTCATCCGACCAATAAAAAAAAAAAAAAAAAAGTGTTTTTAATACAAAAAAAAGTCAACCTTCAAAATAATTATGTTCAGTTATGCACTCAATACTTGATCGGGAATCCTTTTGCAGAAATGACTGCTTCAATGCGTTGTGACATGGAGGAAATCAGCCTGTGGTACTGCTGAGGCGTTATGGAGGCCCAGGATGCTTCGATAGCGGCCTTAAGCTCATCCACAGTGTTGGGTCTGGTGTCTCTCAACTTTCTCTTCACAATATCCCACAGATTCTCTCTGGGGTTCAGGTCAGGAGAGTTATCAGGCCAATTGAGCACAGTAATACCATGATCAGTAAACCATTTAGCAGTGGTTTTGGCACTGTGAGCAGGTGCCAGGTCGTGCTGAAAAATGAAATCTTCATCTCCATAAAGCTTTTCAGCAGATGGAAGCATGAAGTGCTACAAAATCTCCTGATAGCTAGCTGCATTGATCCTGCCCTTGATAAAACACAGTGGACCAACACCAGCAGCTGACATGGCACCCCAGACCATCACTGACTGTGGGTACTTGACACTGGACTTCAGGCATTTTGGCATTTCCTTCTCCCCAGTCTTCCTCCAGACTCTGGTACCTTGATTTCCAAATGACATGCAAAATTTGCTTTCATCCGAAAAAAGTACTTTGGACCACTGAGCAACAGTCCAGTGCTGCTTCTCTGGAGCCCAGGTCAGGCGCTTCTGCCGCTGTTTCTGGTTCAAAAGTGGCTTGACCTGGGGAATGTGGCACCTGTAGCCCAGTCCACTGCTTCCACAGGTCCCCCAAGGTCTGGAATTGCCCTTCTCCACAATCTTCCTCAGGGTTCGGTCACCTCTTCTGGTTGTGCAACGTTTTCTGCCACACTTTTTCCTTCCCACAGACGTCCCACTGAGGTGCCTTGATACAGCACTCTGGGAACAACCTATTCGCTCAGAGATTTCTTTCTGTGTCTTACCCTCTTGCTTGAGGGTGTCAATGATGGCCTTCTGGAGAGCAGTGAGGTCGGCAGTCTTACCCATGATTGTGGTTTTGAGTAATGAACCAGGCTGGGAGTTTTTAAAAGCCTCAGGAATCTTTTGCAGGTGTTTAGCGTTAATTGGTTGATTCAGATGATTAGATTAATAGCTCGTTTAGAGTATCTGAACATGATATGCTAATTTTTTGAGATAGGGATTTTGGGTTTTTATGAACTGTATGCCAAAATCATCAGTATTAAAACAATAAAAGACCTGAAATATTTCAGTTGGTGTGCAATTAATCTAAACTATATGAAAGTTTAATTTTTATCAGTACATTACAGAAAATAATGAACTTTATCACAATATGCTAATTTTTTGACTAGTGTATATATATATATATATGTATATATAAACTGGAAAGAAAGAGGGACACGTTCAAGGGACACGTTCAGTCTGTCGTATGTAAACAATGGATGCAGCATCATTGCGTCCGCGTACTATGTAGGTACGTCTAAACTCAATTTGACTTTTTTTTTTTTTTGAAAAAAAAAACAAACAAACAACAAAAACAGATGAACGTAAGTCAGGGAGCGTCTGTAACAATAATTATAATTCTGTCATCAGTGGCCACTGTAAACCTGTTAAAATTCAGACCAATCATGGCTTGTGGTCCACTGGGTAAACATCCAATCAAATGCTCCCATTTCTCCCTGTTTGCTCGTGGTCCTACAGCACACAAACCAACAGTCAGAAAGGAGCTTGAGCATGTGGTAGGGAGGCTGTGAAGGAACCTATGACATGGTACGGTTTAGCCAGAACCCTGAAAACATGCTCATTTCAAATTTTGCTATCTTTCCGGATTACCAACCCCAGCTCTAATGACCACCTTTCCATTAGTCTACCATCAAAAAGCAATGGTTTCGGAATTTTCATATCATACACAAGAAGCAAAGATATTCTCATTTCACTGAGACTTTTGAGTACAGCTAGTTTTTTTTTTTTTTTAAATGATCATTATAAAATGAAATGCGCTACAATACCACAAGGTTGACAGAGATTTCTGAAGTTTTCAGTGTTGTCAATAAACTGCATAGAGATACACAAAGCTTCTTATAAAAGAGTGGTTAAAAACAGTTAAGGTCGAGTAACACTTATTGCTTATAAAAGTCCAGATAAGTGACTAAAATTACTATCTGGTAAGATAAGCACTCCTTTATACAATCACCTTTAAACATTCTGCATTCTTTTTCAGCATTTCTTAACAATGAATCATGTAAAGAGAGAAATTGTCCATGCAGTCAGAGAAGGATGAATGGTGTTCTGCTCTAGTTTGTCAATTATCATTGGTGACACTAGCTAATCGTGGGACTCTATGAGCTGATATATGCGGAAGATGGCTAAAAGTGTGAAAAAAAGAGGTTGAGGTTGTATAAACAGGAAAAATAGCCACAACTGTATAATATTCAGACTCTGAAATACTTGCTGCGTATTTTATCACGGTGTACCTACCTAGTTGCTGAACTCTGGCGTCTAAAGCATTGTGTTACCCAAGTACTGTACTACACACAAAGTTTCCCCAGAAGGAATAGTAATAACAGTGTTATTCACACTGAAATTTTATTGTTTGATTTCTGTTTGATGGTAGACGAACACAAGAACTCTACAGTATATCTTTATGTTTAACGGTGTTCAGTTGTCACCTGTGAATTGAGCCACATTCGTGATAAGGACAACTGAACCACCTCAGGAATCGCTTTTGACTCATTCTGGGACTTTTGTGTTATTTATTCCAGCAAACTGCAAGTAAGTCCAGGCATGAATATTACTCAAGTATGAAGTATGTGACTGCTGTATCATTTCATTATTCATTTTTCAGCTCCAGTGTAGAGTAGACATGGAACAAAATAGCACACAACTTTATGATAATTCCAATCAAGGAGACAAAAAACACAAAATTATTTACTTTTTTGTACAGCAATTAGCAGATGCTCTTATCCAGAGTGATATACAGATGTGCTTTAAAGTCACCATCAGTGATTATATTGCTATATTGGTTTGTTAGAACACAAACGAAGTATACCATCAGTCAAACTCTGTCGGTAGGTGTTGTGTGTGTGTGTGTGTGTGTGGGTTTTTTTTTTTTTTTGTATGTGTGTGTCTGTGTGTATACAGCCTTGTGCTAATCTAAGTATTGCTGAAAAGGGTAAGTTTTCAGCCGTTGTTTGAAGATACCCAGTGACTCAGCTGTCCGGACGTCCAGAGAAAGTTCATTCCACCGCCTTGGAGCCAGAACAGAGAAGAGTGAAGATGCATCTTTCCCTTGTCCCTTGGTAGAGGGAGGTACCAGCCTAGCAGTGTGAGAGGATCTGAGAAAACGTGGTGCAGTGTGAGGTGTGATAAGTGCTTGAGGTAGGAAGGTGCATGTCTATTTTTGGCAAGGCAAGCGTTTTAAATCTAGTGCGAGCAGCTACAGGAAGCCAGTTGACAGATCACAGTAATAATTTGTTTTCCCTATTTAGACAGCAGAGGGCATAATAACGTACAATAAAGAGTATGCACGTGATATCGCAGTAGGTAGAAGTCTCTGTGGCTACACTGAGTGTCAGAGTCAGCATGCAAATTCAAAATGCAAACACAGAGATGCTTTATATTCAAATCTGACTATAGTCTTCATACATGTTCATAAATGGTTACCAAGAAAAGGGATAATAAAATAAAATGATTGTTTCAGTTATTAAGTTAACCTTAGGAAGGTTTGTAATAACTGTTGGTTAAGAAAATGCAACAAACAATTTTATTTGTTATAAATTTTTATTTTAAGGGAAATCTACACTTAAAAAAGTAGCATACATCATATGTTCTTTTTTCTTTTTTTTTTTTTTTAACATTTTGTCCTATTTATATAACAATCTTCTTTATGAGGGCAGATAATCTGCACACAGGATATACTGTGAAAAGTCGGCAAATATGGAAGTAATTTGAATATGAGTAACAGCAGGTAATACCATTGGTTCGTGTAAATGAGCCAATTTTATTCAGCTAACTGGTTTATAGACTTGACTTCTTAATTTAATATCTGTATTGTGTTATTATTGGCATTAACTTTCTATTGTTAACTTGTTATAAGAACTGATGGACTCCTACTCTTGTGCAGTCACACACAAGAGTGAAACAGCAGTATTTTCAGACAGGCTAATTCAAATGATTTAACTAATTTTTCAGGGTGCAACTTTGAAAATGTCAGTAAAAACCACCTGATAACGAAATTACATTTGTGAGCCACTCCAGCATAATACGGATTAAGGTGCAGGATCGTGTTTTGTGCAAGAGCCACAGTAAAGTGAAAACGGTGTGCCTGGATGAAAATGCGGTTTCACCAAAAATACACCATTCATAGAATAATTTTCAACCAAATTCAAATTTTCATAAACAAATTTCCATAAACACAATCGATCCATGATAAAATACCTGCACAAGAAAGGCTTCCATGCCCACATTGTTGTAAACAGCAGTAATATAGATTTATTTCACTTCTTTTAAAAGGCTTTTGCTCAGGGTGTTTCCTTATTATCCATATTTACTACCGGAACCCTCTCCCCCTACTTACAGAATCCCAGAACAAGTCCCACGATCATATAACGCTAAACCAATGAGAAGCCTCACAAGAGAAACAACTTGGTTTAAATATAACTCGTATCTAAGATGCTAGTACGATGGTGCTGATTGGTGGTGAGCTGGATTAATTTAGTCTTTCAATGTTTGGGAGTTTTTTTTTTAGGTGAATACAATCTCCCCATTTAATATTTTTACCAAAAAATATTATGGGGAAATTCAATGATGCGCCCAATACCATGAATTCTCTGAACAGGTTCGTGACTACCACAAAACCAAAAGAAAACTCCTGAGGTTTTTTTTTTTTTTAAAGCTATACAGTTTATTATATATTTTTAATATTATTATCCACTTCTCAAGGTCAATAATACTCTGATATGGACAGATGAACCACAATAACTGTCTGTTATTGGTTTGTATAAAAATAAGTCTTTGTAGCAGAGAAAGTGTTTCTCTTTCTACTCCATGTGTCTCTCTCTCTCTCTCTCTCTCTCTCTCTCTCTCTGTAGTGACAGTTTCTCTCCTTGAGTGCGAGTGTGTGTATCGTGTAGTGGATTTAAGTGTAGTGCAGAAAGGTCTGACCTGTGTGTTCAGCGTTGATATGAGCCTTCATCTCGGCTTCGTCCACTCCCACGTACTCACACGAGTTACAGCACAGCGAGAACATCCACTGCTCCTTATCCACGTGCAGTGACATGTGGCTCACAAACTGTGCATTCAGCTCCGTCTGGAAACCACAGACTCGACAGCTAGAGAGAGGGGAGAGAGAGAGAGAGAAAGTGAGAGACAATCAGACAGACAGAGAGAGAGAGAGAGAGAGAGACCATCAGAAAGACAAAGAGAGACCGAGAGGAAAAGGGGGGACGGGACAGGACGGACAGTGGGTGTTTAGCTGTTGGAGGAAAAAACATGTGGCATAAGGGTATAACACACAAAATCCCCCTGCACAGGTATTAGGGGTGATATAGTGCCCCCCATCCCCCATTTGAAAGCTTTTGCATAAGGAGTGTCTGTTTTATATTATTATAAAAATAAATTACATATTTTGAAAACGTCAATTAGACGTCACACGACATAGTGGTCAGCATGTCCGCCTCAAGGCAACAAGGTCCAGAGTCAGTTGACATAGACAACATCCTCCCAGCAACCCCAGAAGGATTAAGTGGCTCAGAAAATGAATGAATTAGTTTAAATAGATGTAGCATGTAAAGTGACCTCATCAAATAAACACTATTTACTAATAAGCAAATCCACTCGTGGTGAAATCTGGCGTTGTATCATTATGATCATCTGTGATTCCTTCATTTATTCACCGAAAAGCTTAATCCTACAAGCATTGTAGAGAGGCTGAAACCTATCTCAGTCGACTTTGGGCGAAGATTAGGTACACCCTGAACGGTTTACTAAACCATCACAGATATTTTATAATTGCACCTCTCATTATGACTGGGTCATTAAAAAGCAATGACCACCATCAAACAATCGGCTTCCATAAAAAAACATTTCACATGGAGCTTACAGATGCTACCCGAGTTAGGTTCCAGACAGCCATTCGTTAGAGGAATTTGTTCCTAAGTTGTTACAGGGCATTCTTTAGAAGGGAACGTATGTTTAAACAGTGTATATCTAACCTATACGAGTTTGTACTGTATACAATCTCTCTCTCTGAGTTATTACATAACTGACTGCGCAGTGTGATGATGCTCTTGAGCTCAGTCTAATTGAAAGCATTCTCTCTCTCTCTCTCTCTCTCTCTCTCTCTCTCACACACACACACACAGGCGACACTAGAGCTGGACAATTAAACTGATCAGCTTCTGGTTGCCCTTGGAAGGAGCACCAGAGAACCATAATCGAACTTTGACATAAAGATAATCTGATTCATTTATTTACCCAAAGTGTGTGTGTGTGTGTGTAATACTTCCTAGATAATTCTGTTTGATTTGGTGGATTATTGGTGAATCATTTCCCAATATGATTCATGGTTTGTGTCTCACTCAGCCCCACGTTGACCTGACTCGACTCAACCTGCTGCCCGCGCGCCTGAAGCTTTAAAGTCTTTATGGTATTAAATCATGACCATCACAAATCATTGTTAATGACACCATTCCTCCTGTGACACCGCAGTAAACATCATCCTGCACATCAAACCCACTCAGCATCAGCAAGGCACACCATTTAACCCATCGGTCCCGGTCCCAGATAATGAAGTTATCTGTGTGGGATCTGGAGGTGCGCGTGTGCTTCAGGCTGCGCGTCGCTGAAACGGTGCAAGACGTGCTGACCTCTGAAAGCAGCGCACGCACATTACCAGCTCAAGGGTGGAAAGTTCATACTAGTGGGGGACATGAAATGAAACACTTGGAACACTTTTAACCTCTCTCTCTCTGCATAATCATCACATTATATCATTATGTCCCAAGTTTAAACTCCTGGTTCCTCTCAAGCACAGCACAGTGGATCGAATCAGAAGTTTACAGAGTTTTACTCTTATCCAGTTCATTATAATACTGGAGTCAATTTGTTTCTTCTTTGAAACTTTTGGCAGGAGTTTAGAAATGTATTGGTGTAAAGCATGTCAGCCCCGCCCCTCTGCTGGAGCCTAGTATTAAGTGTTCCTCAGGATAAGCTTTAACCATATGTCATATTTATATTTGATATATCTCTATATAGATTTTATTCCATTTCTATTACTACTTGTTCTTTAATTTCATTTCACTTTCACTCTTGACCTCGGACCAGATGTTCGTATCTCCGGATGTTCATAAAATGAATGTTCGTAAGAGGGGGAGTGTCTATATTGTGAAATTTGTTTCGCTACAGTAATAAGTGTTTTAAATTAGGCTCCCTCTCTCTCTCTCTCTCTTTATCCCCAACACACACACACACACACACACACACAAATAAACCTTGCACATGTTCCCAGCATGGGTTAAAGTAATACAGCAGTGAATTAGACGGGACGTTGTTAAAAAAAAAAAAAAAAAAAAAAAAAAAAAATCAAAGCTGAAGCTCATCCTCAATAGTTGATCAGTGTTGCTCTATTCACCAAGCAGTCCATGATATTTGGGTTCAGACCAAGATTATCTTTGCACTGTTTCCTTGGTTCTCATTTAATTATTTGTACTTATGTCTTACATCTAATTACACTCCAAGCAAAATTATTTCCGGGAAACCAGCAATAAGTACTAGTAACAAGCATGATGATCCCCAAACACCAGGGGCGTCGCTATGAGGAAATGCAGCATGACAAACTTGTCAAAGCTGTAACATGAAGTCAGTTACTCCTGTAGACTTAACAAATGAGATCAAGCTCATGCTGCACATCCAAGACTTATTACTTCCAGTCCTCACTCGTACAGCAGCTTTCATGTTCATCTGATTGCAGGTTACAATCAATCACCGATTGTAAAAAACAAAGCAGATTTTTAAGAGGTAATTATTGTGGGTGTAGAAACTACAAGGCAGCTAAACTGTAAACATATGAGGAGCCTGATCACGGGTGAATGGAACAGTAACCTGGTGACCGGGCCACAAAAATTTATGAGACTTCAAGTTGACCCCCACAATTTGACACAACTCAGGGTTATAAACACAGCACGAGCTACATATTCAAACATATTCTCACAGTTTATATTCAAAAGTCATCGTACATGTCTGCTGCTAGCATAACGAGGTCACCTGACAGTTAAAAACATCAAGAATAAATAAATACCACAGATCAAAAATTATATTTACAAGAGATATGAAGACCATCTTGCAGACAAAATGTCAAACCATGTTTAGGGTGTAAACACATCATTCCATCTGAACTGATTATCCCTACTAGGATCATGCGGAGGATGATTGCTGGGCTCCAGAACCCCTTTTAAGGAAGCTATCCACTACATTTTTTGGAGTATGGGCTATATGTGGATTTATAATCATTAATCCATAAGAGCATTTTTAAGATCTGGCACTAATTGATAACAGCTCAGCCAGGTAGCATTCCAGTTAGCGTTCAGTGGCTCTATGCAAGTGACTCACCATCATGCCAGAGCAGGTTTGAATCTCTTAGTTCTACTGAAGGTGTTAGTAAATTGTAAGCCACCAGTTGACAAAACCATTCTACACGATTGTGTGCGTTCAACTTTGTGCCATCAACCCTGGTATGAAGCTACATATGGGTCTGATGCTCACGGGGTCTATAACTTTTGACCATATCGTGTGCCTGTAGTGTTTTTAATCCCATAAATACATTTAAAAGAAGGCCTATTATACTGAAGTCCTTCTATAAGCAGTAGAGATGGAGATGACACCAGGTCATGGATGGAGAGGGGGGGAAAAAAAAAAAAACCCTGGGTTTTTGTCCTAAAACTGGAGTAAAGCAACAAGAAT
Source organism: Plotosus lineatus (assembly GCA_024760905.1). Taxonomy (NCBI): domain Eukaryota; kingdom Metazoa; phylum Chordata; class Actinopteri; order Siluriformes; family Plotosidae; genus Plotosus; species Plotosus lineatus. The sequence goes on along the minus strand of CM045736.1, from coordinate 24,559,923 downwards.
AAATTATGGAAAATATGACCAAGTTGAAGCGAATATGGGAAAACAAACCGCAAGAACACAAGGCAGACGTGTAGCTCTGGAGCTTGTGAACAGTGACTTGTATCATCACCTGTCCACTGTTACCAAACTGTCTCCAGGTGCACACAAGAACGCATGAGCGCCCCCTGGCTCCTCTATGTTTACAAGCACTATGGACTTGCTGTCGTTCTTTTAGTCTCTAAAGACGATTTTAACTGCATAACACAGTTTATCAAAATAGTTTCATTAAAATGGAAAATATCGCATTATTATTTTCAGGTCATATCACCCAGACCTGAGTACAAATTAACTGGCATGTTAACCAATACAATTACTCCTCCTACAGTTACTTTTTAGTCCGGGAAGTTACTGGAAATGTGCGGCACAGTGGTGTGTTTACTTTTCTGATGAACTAAAAATGACTACCTCTAGAAGATTAAGTGATAAACACCTCGTACCTAAAACACACCCTGGAACGAATGGAAATTATACGGAGTAGCGTGTCTGCATCTGTGTCAGTGTGAGAGAGTGTACCTGTAGTAGTAGGGGCAGTTTTTGCGTTCTCCTCCCTCGCTGGTTACGGAGTTAACGAGGTGCTCGGCGTCCGTGCTTACCAGTTTGACCGAGTGGATGGTGAGGTGCTGGTTCAGGTTGGCACGGCACTTGGCTGCATATGGGCAAAGGTGACACTTGTACTTCCTTTCTTCTGAGGAAACACACACACGCACACAGTCATACAGGTACAAGTACCGATATATATATAAAAAAAAAAAAAACCGCACACACACATCACATACACACCTAGTTTGCTCACCACTATTATAAAAACCTGTTTGTATAAGATTAATTTACACCACACAGATATAATTTGCTGTATTCATCAAACCCAGAGGCGTTATTTAATCAAGCAGATACAAAGAACATGCACAGTATTTTGTGGGAGTGCAAACTTATTACAAAAGATTTTCTGGATACACCAAACTAAATCTAAAAACATCCGAGACACCTGAAAGAGAGTAAACGTGTATACAGAAGGGCACACAACACCTTCCTAAAGCTAATAGAGCACCTTTAGACAGAGTGGCTTCAAATGGAAACCCATACTCTCCCGTGTGTCGGTACCATTTTCAACCATTAAAGCACGTTGAAGTTTGTTCTAAAGGAGGCTGTGAACAGGAGTGCTGGGATGACACAGAACAGCCGTCAGTCTTTCTGATTGCAGCAACAGTAAAGTTACGATATCTGGGTGAGACCCTAACCTCTATAATGGAAGTTTACTACATGCTTCCTGATAATAAAAACAAATTGACACAATTTGCAAATCAAAATAAAGTCCAATAGATCATGTTGGATGTCAAAATATTTTCTCATAATCTTCATATATTGATTTCAGACAACACTGAACTTCCTAAATGTCATCGTAGCTGTCATTTCTTATTCACAAATGAATAATGAATGGCAATTTGGGGAGTCGCAACAAATAAGTCTTGTTGGTCAAAAACAGGAAAAGATTGAAAAGATTTTACCTCTGTAGTTAATTAGAATATACTACAAGGAAACCGTGTGATCTGATTGGTCTGCTATCTTAGGATTAAAAACAATTTTCTCAGAGGATAATGTTTGCAATAAAATGACAGACACTTGCAGTATGTTGCAGCAGGCCATGTCATCGTTATCTCCATAGAAACCATAAAAATCTTATTTTAGTTTTTTCTCGTGTTTCCATATAGTACATCCTAAATATCTAAATGGGTTTAAAAACACAATTATACAGAGCAGCATGTCTGATCTTCCAACACTGTTAAAATGAATACAAATCAAACACAAAAGTACTTGATGGAGTGGGTCACATGGTATGCCTCCGCGGTAAAGGATTTAGTGTGGGCTTGCATTTTGACCCTGATCTTTGAACCATGTCCTTAAAACCTATCTTAGTTAATATACATTTATTAATGAGTCACTGCTGAAAGTTCAGTCCAAGTTCATGCGGAGTGGGCACAACATTTCTCTAAGATGACCTCATAACCATGACCTTCGACCTCAAAATCTGGAGGCACAGTAAATTATTGAAAAAATATTTTAGTTTGCTTTGTATGTTCCTGTGTAATATATACTAAAACAATAATGTAACTCACGCTCAGTGGATGTCACTTATTGAAATATCCCTAATAGACTATTTAGCCACATCCACCGCAATAAAATAGGAGATGAATTATTAAATTTGGTGGAGCAAATTCAGAGAATTTATACAAACTGTCTCAGGTGGTATCATCATCATCATCATAACAGAAACTGTCGAAATAATAATTACAAATTAGACAATTTATCTGAAGCAAGACTGGAACAGTGGTGCTGGCTCAGTGAGTAAGGTGCTGGAGTACTGACCAAAAGGTTGTGTGTGTGTGTGTGGTGGTGGTGGTGGTGGTGGTGGTGGTGGTGGTGGTGGGGGGGGGTGTTCAAGCTCCAGTACCATGAAGCTGCCACTGTTGGGGCCCCAAGCAAGGCCCTTAGCCCTCATCTGCTCAGTTATAAATGAATCAAATTTGTCATTGGCTCCAGATAACGGCATCTCCCAAATAAGAAAAATTATATCTGGCTCAATTTTTTTTTATGCCCTTGTTTAAAAAAAAATCCTTCAAATGTTCATTTTGTTTTAACGCCCCAGTTAGGTTCAGGGTGAGGTGTAGAGACAGTAGGGAAGCTTTAAACTGTAATAATATTAACCAAACAAACAAATCATTGATTCTAGGTCACCAAAATGGCTGACTCCAAACCAACAGATTGAAATACCTTCCATAAAATGTGGATTAGAGAAAATGACGTGTCATTAAACATGCCTTGGCGGATTACGTTCGCTGGAAACTTCCGGCTAATTGTTCACATCTGACAGTTTGATTTAATTAACTGTTTTGGAGAAAAGTTTAATAGCGGTCCGGATTCTTGTGTTGATTCTAAACACTGTGAGGAGGTGTGTGTGTGTGTGTGTGTGTGTGAGATGTGAACCTAAGTGGCAGAATGAATTCGTATGTGGAATAATTGTCCACCTGCATCCTGCTTTCAGTTAAGATTATCAAATAATACTACAGAGAAGAATCATTCAAATCGCAATTTTCAAACCAGACTCACTCATTCATTTTCTGAACCGCTTTATCCGAATTAGGGTCACAGGGAGGCTGGTGCCCATCTCAGCCGACTCTGAGTGAGGGCAGAGTACACCCTGGACAGCTTGCCAGGCCATCGCAGGGCAGAAACATTCTGATGGCTATGCAGCTCCTCTTTACGAAAGTCAGCAATGGTTCTTTTACATGAACCTCTCACCATAGACAGTGAAAGATATGGCCGGCCTTTGATAACCCAGTTAGCTGAACTGGGGGGGGCAGTGAAAACCCTGAGGAGAGAGGGGCTTGAACTCCCAACCTTGGGATCAGCGATCCAGCACCCTTTACCACCAGGCCACCACTGCCCTCAAACTAAACTGTTTAATCCAACAATTAGGGTTGCGGGGAGGCTGGAGCCTATCTTGGCCAACACTGGACGAGGGCAGACTGCACCATGAACAACTTTCTAATTTCATCATCGCAGGCAACACACACACACACACACACATACAAAACAATTCACACTTGCGTACACACCTAAGGGTAATCGGGAACATCCACATAAGCTAATGTGCACGTCTTTGGACTGTGGGAGGAAATTGGAGCACCCGGATGAAATTCATACAAGCACAGGGATGATATCCAGACTCCACACAAATGACAAAGTCCAGGACTCGAACCTAGGACCTTCTTTTTTTCTGGGGGGGAGGGAGATTTTCCCCCATTTTCTCCCTAATTTAGTCATATCCAATTTCCACTCATCAGATATTGCCTTCCCTATCACACGACCACCACCAATCATGCTGGGGCTAAAGCGTGCCCCCCCCCCCCCCCCCGTGACATGTGATGCAAGCCACCCACCCACCTTTTTTTGAACTGCGGCACACTGTTTGTTTGGGGGACGGTCTTACACACTCGGAGGGTGAAGTGATATCTGCGCCCTCGTATGAATGAGTTCAGGGATGCCCATGATGAGCTGGTGATCGCTGTGAGTGACAGGGAATTGAGCGTGTGCCATCTCTCCCTTCAATCAGAGCTTTGCCAATTAACTCCCGTGGACTCCCAATCATGGATGGCTGTTGCATTAAACCAGATTCGAACTTGCAACCTCTGAGTGAACCAAGGACCTTTTTGTCGTGAAGCAGACGTGCCAACCACTACATCACCGTGCCGCCCTTCATATCAACAGTCAATATTAAAATCAGATGACTGCACAGCACGGTGAAGGACTGATTTGTGTATTCCACAAATTGGTGGTGAACTGGGGTCTTACAAGTCCATCTAGAGTTAACACACACAAAAAAGCTAGTACAGCTCCGTAACAGCTAATAAGAGGGAGCTGTGTCATCCCTCCTAACCAATGGGAGGCCAGCGGGGCGAGATGTTTGAAGATAGTCAATGGGAGAGCAGCTCGTGCATTGTTTGAATGGCGCGTTTGAATGTTTCAATGGCGTGTTTCGAAAGGAGAACTTGTTTCGTATACAGAGACAAAAAATTTTGGAAAATGTTTTTCGTAACCTGGGTTTTATCGTTTGCTGGGACTATCGTAAGGTGAGGTACCACTGTATTCCTTTTGTGTCCATTAATGCCTTTTTGTTGAGAGGCATCACATTAAAATGGGCAGACTGACTCGAGATGAAAGGAATGTATGGTAACACAAATAACTTCTATTCCAAGGTGATGTGATCACAAAGGATAACCAGGACGCACAATATGTTGAAACAGCCGCAATGGGTTCAGTCAAGAACCAGAATCTGAAACACAGTCTCACCATAGACTAAAAAAGATCATTTCTAATCTCCAAACTATCAGTTTCAGCCAACTTACACAGAGCAGGTGTGTGTGTGTGTGTGTGTGTGTGTGTGTGTGTGAGTGAGTGAGTGAGTGAGTGAGAGAGAGAGAGAGTACTGGGATCTCACCTGTGTGTAAGGAAAGGTGTCTGGACAGAGTTTGCTGGCGGCCGAACACTTTACCACACACCGGACACGGGAAAAGCTGCTCGTTGAGTCTCCACTGTGGCAAACCGTTCCCCGCCTCGCACAGCGGTTTCTCTGAATCTGGCAGGGGGGAAAAAAAGCCCAAACCATCCAGTTAAGCATCACACGCACACTGGTTAGTACACACCTCGAGAAACATGACATAAAGAGCAATGTTCCTGATCAATTCTAGCACTGGATCGGATTCTCTTCTTTCAATTTATTTGAATGAAATGCAATAATCTGTCCAAGCATCCCTGAGTGAGGAGCATTTTTTTTTTTTTTTTTTTTTTTTAAGTGGCCTTGTCTATCTGCGGTGAGGCTTCATCTGTAATAAGGTCTGTGCGGTTATTGCCTGTCGTATTCTCGTTTCGTTAAGTAATAATTACTTTAGCCACATCTACATCATTTTGCATTTACGGCATTGAATAAACACGCTTATCCAGAGCAACGTACACGTTCTCAACATACACATTCTTTCATTTATATAACTGTGCACTTTAGTGGTACTTGGGCTTGAACACCCAACCTACTGATTAGCAACCCAGAGCCTTATCTACTGACAAACCACTACATTTACATCTATGGCATTTGGCAGACACTCTTACATTTTTCATATGCAACTTAAGTTTTATCTCATTTTTACTACTGAGCACTTAAAGGCTAAGGACTTAAAGGCTGTAGCACCCAACAGTGCCAGCTTGCTGATATTGGGGCCTCAACCCCCAACCTTCTGATCAGTAACTGACCGGTAATTCACAGCCTTAATCATTGAGCCGCCACTGCTCCCATGTACCTCTGAATCTACCCCCCATTGTGCAGTCCACATGCATTTTCCACAGTTACCCATAACACTGATAGATCTACAAAATAATACACAGAGTCTATTCCTAGAAGTTGAGACTGTAGATATGGATTAGAAACAAATATCTATCAGTTAACAGAGATGTTCTACAATCTATAAAGAACACCAAGGGTGGAACAGAGAGTCTGAACAGTTCTGCTTCCTGGGAAAAAAAAAAAAGAAAAAAGTGAAAACACCGTGCGAGATGATAAAACACAGGGGGCCAAAAGGTAGGATCCATGTGCAAGATTTAAGGAAGGTGAAATTGATGTAGACAGTCCAGATCACACAATCACTGGCAAAATACAAAGCTGAGAACGCTGGCGGGAGTCAAAAACACCTACTAACCAAATACTGGAGGACAAACAATTATACAGAAGAAAGAAAAAAACAAACAAACAAAAAAGGCAATAGATTCGAAGTCCGTATTACACTTCTCTTAGCCTACAGGAATCAATGCTTTATTTATAGAATAAAATACTTGCGATAAGAAAATAATCAATGGAGAGGGTGTGATGTGGTGCAACACAAAAACAAGTTACTATTATTACAGAACATGAAGAGTTTCATACCAACAATTATTATTTAAATATACAAAATGATGCGTTATCTAAAAAAGTGGAGCTCATGATAGACGTCCCTTGATAGGTGTCTGAGGCTGGGTTTGCGTTTTACTGCCATTCTAATAGCTGCGATCATTTTTATTGTCCGTCTTATTAGTTTAATTACCCGGTTAACGAGTTAATGTTCTGTCAAGCTTCTGATTTAGGTGTTTGCTACATGAACATTTATTTATCTGCAATTTTGCCTGTCCGCATAAATTAAACTGTGTTTTTTTTTTTATTCTCTGCGAGTCTGAGAAGTGGTGTATGAGCCTCTTAATTAGTTTCAGTTAATAACAAGTGGATTTTTTTTATTGCTGTCCGTCTTCATGCAAGCCAGTGATGCATAAAAGCAAATCAGCATCAACTGAGCAACATGACCACCGTATTTTATTTCCTGTGGTGGGCATGTGCAGGCACAGAACAGGAAGCACATATTCCAGACAATCACATATTCCATGAGTCTGCTGAGTCACTATTAAATAATGTTTGCTCATGTTATGTTAAACTGTTCCATAGCACTAAAAGTAACTTTCCTGAAACAAGTCCTTGTTGTCCCTTGTATTCCAGCAGCTATAAACCATCATTCCCACAGCAGTCCCTCCGAAGCTTATAACAAGGAACATTAAAAAAAGTGACTTGTCATAGTAACAAGAAGCTGCAAAGTGCAAACTAATCTGTATTGAAGACCTTTTGGCACTTCATTTCTTACTGTTACAAAGAGCTGACACCGGCCACGCCTTTCAACGTCTCCTCTAAATCAACGATTCTCTCATTGTAGTCATTAAACATTTTCTCTCTAATTTAGTCATGGCCAATACCCACCCATCACACAGCTCTTCCTTATCACATGACGAGTCCATCAGGAAGTGTAAGGTCACCATATGCTTCCTTTTAGACATGTGCTGCCAATCAACCACTTTTTTTCCCCAAACTGCTGCTCGTGTAACATCAGGGGTAGAGTGACACTCCGAGGGGAAAGCACTAACCACCCACAGATGCCCATGATTGCCTAGTGTCGCTTTGATCGACAGGGAAGAGAGTAAATAGCATGCCTCACTCGGCCAATTATGCTCTCTCGGACTCCAGTGGATAGCTGTAGCATCATGGGTATTCGTACTTATACTCCAGATGATGGGGTGAACTCTTCCCTCTTGCACCACTTGGAAGCCCCAATATGTAATTTTATAATCAAACCCCGATTGATATTTTTCCAGACCAGGGCTTGTTTTCAGAGCTCCAACACATTATTATCTATTTATGTGGAGTGGTTGCCATACACATCGTTGTGAATCAGTTATTACTATAGAAAGGAAAATGTAAAAAAGTAGAAAATTACTGCCAGAGACACATTTTTCAAACCATGTTGCACCAATGACGTACATGTCCTGAATAACTATACAGAATACTGTCCAGGTCTCATGCATGCCTGATGTTCGACACGTAACACACCCTGACTAGAATACAACACTCCCACTGTCTGCTGAATCCTTTTGGTACATACATAATAGCCCTGAGATAGAAAGAAGGGAGAGCGAGAAGGAACAGTACTCCACAAGGAGACAGACAGAATTAACCTTCTGATGAAGGTACTTTGGCTTGGCGTCAAATTAAAATGCAGCTCCACGCCTCCCCTCTCTCCCATAGTGGAAGTGGGGGGGGGGGGGTGTAAATAAAAGGGGGGGATAAATAAATAAATCAGAGCGAAATTCCGTCATCGCACATTGCAGCTCCATTGAATGGCCAGGTGGCGCAGTGGGCACGTATGACTCTTATTCACACACACAAGCTGGCTAATGCAACGCAGGCTTCACACACGATAAACACAGCATGGTGACATCAGCATGACATTAGCCCGAGACGAACGAGTAAAACAGCAGACCCACGATCTGGAGCCAGTTGGAAGTTCTGCGGAACATACCAGTGTGTGTCTGTGGGTGTTTGGAGGTCAGGCAAATGACATCTACAGCCTCTTTAACTTCCTGTGTAGACCTCCGCATTCTAAACTGCTTGCTACACACTCACGCATGGCGTTCTGCCTGTGCGTACATGTTCCTGTGTGTGTGTGTGTATGTGTGTGTGTGTGTGTATCCATCCCCTTGGACTTGTGGTTCCTCATAAACAGGCCCATTTTTCCACAGGCTGTCCCGTGTAGTGCAGGCTGCAGGATTGATGGGGTTAGGGAGGAGGAGAGGGGAAAGAGGGCGTCTCAGAGTAGCAGCTTTTTGGCATGTTGGGGAATATTTAATGGCAGCCATTAAAGAGCAGATGCACTGGCCTTGGATGCCGAGCCTGAAGGACGTCTCACCGGTACACGACCCAGCACGTGACGGTGCATCGAAGCCCAGAGCAGCTCTTCAAACCCAAATGAGTGGGTGAGTGCAGGGGAATTTTGGGTGATCGCGTGGCGGTAAATTAAGATATTGTAGATGTTGATTTTGAACATCCCTAGAACTCTTTCTGAAAAAAAAAAAAAAAAAAATTATATATATATATCCCCCCCCAACTAGATCTTGTTTAAAAACACATCTAGGTGTATTTATTTTTACGGTGCAGATCAATGAGACCCCCCCCCTCCTCCCCAATGTAGGTTAAAAATGTATGAATACATGGATCAACATATTTTATCAGCTGCAGATAAATCAGTATCTTTGACACTTGGGACAAACAGACTTTATGTCTGGATATTATTCTTTTTATTATTTGTAGTTCACTGGAGCAAAAACAGGTTCTCAAGGAGACTTGCAAATGTGGGAGAAAGGCTCTTTTCTCAGGAGAATTACTCAAAAGTTCTATGTGAGGCAAATACCCAATACGTACTTTCCCTACAGGGAAGCGTGGTGGCGGGGGCACTGTACTGACTTAGTTTCTCTGCTGCTCAGCCATCACCTTTCTTATCTAAACATTTAAAAACTAAATAATACATAATAATACTACCTTTTCCAAGAGTCAGCTGATATTGGGGCCAGCCTCCTTGTGGCCCTAATTAAGATAAAGCAATTCAGAAAATGAATGCATGCATACTAATAGTAATAATAATAACAATGGGGATGGCACAATGGTTAGCGTATCCAACTCAGAGCAAGAATAATTAGAGTTCTGGGTTTGAAGAGGGTGTTTGGAGTTAGCATGACTTTCTGCAGGTGCTCCAGCTTCCTCGTACAGTCCGAAAACATTAGGCTAAGTGACTGCTCCAAATTGCCTCTAGGTTTGAGAGTGAATGGTTGTGTGTGTTGGCCTTGTAAAGAACTGACGTAATATTCAGGGTGTAATCCACCTTTGCCAGAGTCAGCTGATAAAGGCTGGAGCCTTCCGGTAATTCTAGTAGGATTAAGCAATTCAGTAAATGGGTGTATGGATGATTTGTTTTTTGTTAAGGTAGCTTCAGGAACAGATGTACAGTATTTATATTGACATCACATGACACTTATAAGCGATTCTATGTTGAATAAATATCTGTAATCCTAATTGATGAAATATATTTCAGATCAAAATGATAACATTACAGAAATGTGCATACCTCTCATTTTCTTCTTTACTTCCCTTAAGATAATTATCCACAAACGTGTTTTCCAATTAACAGTTTTACAGAGTGGTGATAATTATAGAGTGCTCTGTATATTTAGGTATAAATAAATTAGTGTTTTACTGATTTACCCACTTCCATTTTAAAATAATGATGCTGCCTATAATTTATGATTTCCAACACTTATTTAACGATACCAGCATTAATGGGCAAGGGGAACTGACCTCATAACCTTTCATGTTTAGTTTTATGACCTTAGATGCCACTGCAGTTTGGCGTTAATGCAGCTGCACTACTTTTTAACTTCAGCCTGGATTACAAGTAGCATATAAATAAATAAACTACATTTAGCCCACAATTATATAACTACACGACTTATACACACCATCTGACCTGATTTATGTTACAAGAGCTTCCATTAAAGCTGTGTGGATGGTTGCCCTCAACTCCAGCCTGTGACTTTTCCGAGCACTATCAGGCAGGAAGCAGTTGAGATTACCCAGAAATCCCTGCTGCTGTTGGGTGATTCATGACTAGTAAGGACCTGTGAGCTGAAACCCAGGTCGTTCTGACAGCCTTTGGTGTGGAGTGTGATTTCTCACACCTTTCCATAATGCTCTGAGGCAGGGCTTGTATTTGCTGAGTACAAATGCATTTATGTTTGTTAGCTGGTTGTTTGATCTTACACGCCTTTTATTTAGACAACGATGGTACTTGAGAGCTAATTTAGCTAGCTAGTGCTAACGGCACATGAGGAACATTTGCTAATGTAATGTTATGTTTTGAATACAAATTGTAAGATCCCAACAATAACACAACTGCGATAGTTCAGAGTTAAAGAGTAGAAGTAGAGGAGAATGGGGAAGGATTTGTGTTTGTGTGTGTGTGTGTGTTCCAATTTTCAAATTCATGAACATTTACAGATTCTGAAAACTTGGCAAATATAAAGCTATAGCGATGTTCCTTGGTCATAATTTAACCCCCTTATATAGTGATTTAAAATTTCATATGCATAAAGTTATTTTTTTCTCCCTGGTTCAAAAAGTGAGATGAGGGTCATAGGTTGCCAAGTCTGTGACCTCTAGAGCATCTGTTAACCAGACTGGCCCGGAGTGTGTGTGAGCATCACGTCCTCAAGTGCTTAATGGTTTAATTGGCATCGTTATGGACGGCGAGCAGACAGCATCAACACTCACAGATCAGTCTAACCCAAGGCAAAGTGACAAGGACACACACTTCCATACAGAAAGCGACACAAGTGCCATGTTCGCATTAAGGTGGGACTGTTTGAAGCTAAACGATATGAAGAAAAAAATAACAACAATAAAAAGTCGGAGAGTTCTTCATGTTGCCTGTGGAGTGGGAGTTACAGCCCACGCTGGGTCAGAAAGGTGTTAACCGTTTAGAAATGAAGCCGACAAGGAGAGAGTGTGAATGTGAGAGAGAGGACTTCAATTGTGTTTTGTGTGTGTGTGTGTGTGTGTGTGTGTGTGTGTGTGTGTAGTGAATTAACTCTCAGGGCACCCTGGACATGGAAAACCCAATCATTATTTCATTAAGTGATGGAAGGAAGCGGGCCAGGCTGCCGCGCACTAATTACCCTCCACCAGAGGGGCCAGCAGAGATGGGGGTTTGGGGAGGGGGGCACAGCTGCCCAGCGCCAAGACCTTCGGGCTGTGCACGAATATGGGCACAGGGCCTCCTGGAACTCCGGAGCCTGGCAGCAGGCAGGGGATTTGTAATCAGTGAGGCAAAATAAGGGAACTTGTGATGACCAAAGCATCTCGAGGCTGAAATAAATAAATAAATAAATAAATTCAAACTAATCTATATTGTCAGGGGTTGTGAACGGTGTTCAAAGCAGGTAGGAATGCAGCATGTAATATCATCATGCTGCATGTAAAATTAGTCACATTTATGTGGTGTTAAAACATTAACCTTAATGATTTAAAAATAATTAACAATTATTCATAGGCAGCACCATGGCGTAGTGGTTAGCGCATCCGCCTCAAAGCAAGAAGGCTCTGGGTTCGATTCCCAGCTCAGGTGTTTCTGTGTGGCGGTTGCATGTTATCCCTTTGCTTGCATGGGTTTCCTCTGGGCACTCTGGTTTCCTCCCACTGTCCAAAAGCATGCACAGTAGGTTATTTCTTCTTCTTCTTATCCTTTCGGCTTTTCTCTTCAGGGGTCACCACAGCGAACCATCTGCCTCCATCTCACCCTATCCTCTGCATCTTTTTCTCTTATACCAACTGCCTTCATGTCCTCCTTCACCACATCCATGAATGGGTTTTTTTGATATTTGGCTGTTCCTCAGCCCTGCAATGGCCTGGGAAGCTGTCCAGGGTGTACCCCGCCCTCGCCCAGTCAGCTGAGTTGGGTACGAGCTTCCCTGTGACCCTAATTAGAATTAAGCGATTAAAAAAATGGATGAGTGAAACTTTTTTAATCATGACAGCTGCATGTTTTCAAATTGTACAAATAAGCATGTGAGTAAACGCTGCATAAAATTAACTACAGACGCTCTCTGACTTGCGTTTTAGTTTGGTTCCGGCCGGCCGAACGTAAGGTGAAAAAAAACGTAAGTTCTTACTGTATGTTCCAGTGACGTATGATATTCATACTGTACTATACATCCATAAATGCCATTACCGTCTCTCATAAAACACCCCTAAAATAATATTAACATTAATTTTAAATAATTAAAATTCAATCAAAATAATTTCAAATAGATCAATTTTAATCAAATTCATTCATCAAATATCAAATACAGTATCAAATATAACCTATAATATGCTCTGTGATGCGATCTTTTTGCTTGTAAATGGTTCCGATGGTCGATGGAGCCATTTGGAAGAAACGTGCAACAGTCGCATGTTTTCCACCAGCATCGATTTTCTTGATAATAGCCATCTTCGTTTCTAACGAGATGGCTTGCAGCTTTTTCTGATTACCTCTATCACGAGTAGGCTTACACTTCTGACCAAGCATATTTGCTTATGGTTACAAAAATCCACAAAACAGTGTAAACACAAAGACTACACAGACGACGTCTTAACACAAGGGTAACACACAGTGAACTGGGAAGAAGGAGGGGCATGGTCAGTCTGTCGTTTGTAAACAATGGACGCAGGGTCATGCGTAAGTAGCGTTATACATCAGCGTACTACGTAGGTACGTCTCGTACTACAGAGAGCACGCTAAACTCAAAATTTGACATAATTAAAAAAAAAAAAAAAGGAAAATCGAAAAATACGTAAAACGAATGAACGTAAAGCAGGGAGTGTCTGTATATTGAAGAGTTTAGTACATACAGGGATCCCTCACTACTTTGCGCTTCAATTCATGTGGCTTCAGTGCATCGCGTTTTTTTTGTTTGTTTGTTGTTGTTTTTTTAAATATTCATCGAATTAAAAAATAAGTAAAATTAGGAAAGAATGGGGGGGAATTAAGGAAAATTATGTAAAACAAGGCCAATTATGCAAAAAAAACAAAAAACAAAACCCGCCATCAAATCTTACATTACATTGTTGTGAGGTGCGCCTCTGTGTGCATGCGTTTGTATGTGTGTGTTTACATCTTATAATAACAATTAAACATTCAAAAATAATGCATAAGAACGTATAGCATTGAATATGTATTTATTGATATTGTATACACATATACATGTGCGTATACATCAGTCAGGGGGGGTTGATCCTACTTCACGGAATTTGGTGGTTGCGGGGGGATCTTATAGTCTCATCTAAGGCAGGTCAGATGAACCCTGCAGACTCTGAGCAAAAGTAAATGTGGAGTAGTACTGAAATGTAACTGAACAGTGTTCTGTAAAAGTTCTTTAATATACTCTACTTCGAAACAAGAAAAACAAACTTGATTTGCACCGATATGCTGCCTGCTGTAAGTGGGACGCCTGGACCCCACTGCTTAAGCCGCTGCGCCACGACCTGACTCTGAAACAAGCATAAGACGAAGGTTTTGCTCGTGTCGAGTGACCATAACAAACTGTGAACGACTGCAATTTTATTGAAACATTCGACTCAGAACAAAGTTTTTAATCATAAGAGAGTGGACCAATCAGATCGCACCATTCTTGAACAATGGTTAGAAAAAGGTAAGGTAAGGTCTGTTCGGTTTTTACACCCGAGCCATAGTGGCTCATCAGTCCGGTGCTTATCCCCGGTTTCCATAGCATGAAGCGACCAGGAGTTAACTCCTCCTGAATGGGACGCTAGTCCATCGCAGGTTACCTTCCCAGTATATTTTACTGGTACCCATTAATACTGCTGGGTGAACAGAGGCAAACTTGTGGTTGAGACCTTGCCCAGGGGTCTTAGCACAGTGAGGGTCTCAGTGGGATTTGAACTCACAACCTCCTGATCATGAGCGCAGCACCCTAACCACTATGCCACCGGCCCCACATTCTAGAACAATATATATACCAAGAATGTCTATCGGGCTCCATCTTTTAAATATATAAATACAACCTGACTGGCTTCCAGAAAATAAAATAATTGGCTAAATTGAAGAGAGTTTTAAATAAACAACCAAATGACCCCTACACCACCAGCTTGCATGCTGACATGATTACATTCCGCACTGTGGACTCTCACTGCTATTATAGAAACGAGATTTGTGGATAATTAACATATGTGTAAATTGGTGGGGGTGCTGCTGAGCTCTCAATAGAGTAAGATGTGATTTTATTATTATGGATGCTTATATAGCGCATAATTCATACACGCGTATGCTCAATGCGCATGAGACCCCAGCGCTCCCTGCGCTTTGGGCACCTGTCGCCACTGTACGGCACCAGTTGTTGCGTTGTTCTGTCCTTTTGATGCTGAGCTCCCAAATTTTAAAGTCTCATGGTATGACGCGGCCAGATTCGAAGTCCGACCTTCCGGAGGAGAAAGTGGACGCTCTACCAACTGAGCTAAATCCCCTGTAATTTTGGAAGCTCCTGTCGATTTCGATTAAAATTCCATTTTATCTGTGCTTTTTGGTCTTATATTTACATTTGTCTCACTCCATTCTACTCTCCGAATGGTAGTATACAATTGCACCATGTTAAAATGGCTGGAAAGAATAAGCAAGCACATAGTGCTGTTCAGATACAATTGAGGCCTAATCTGCAAGCCGTGACCTCGTTTCCAGATGCGTCGCCTGTCGCCGTTATGCCCGTGCAGCCACACAGGCCAATTCTGATATTGCCACCCTCAAGCTGCTTGGTTCTCTGAGGAAGGACACTCCTGATATTTTTAAAAGGAACTTCCAGCGTCTCTGAGATGCTGTCAAGTATCAGGCTCGACCAGCAAACCGCGAAAACGCAGCTGGCGAATGATAAAGCTGCTACTGAGAGTACTGTAGCTACCCTGAAAAGGTACTGTGGGGGAAAGGAGCATGTACTCTCTGCGTGTGCTGATAATATTGCTCAGATAAAAACTAGTATCTAGTGCTTCAGTGCTAGCTAGCGTGGCTAAGATCAAAAATAAATGTGATGACTTGGAGTCTAGATCACGCGGCAACATTAAGATGGTGAGAGTTCCAGAGGCTCTGACTCCTGCACTAAAGTTGCTGTAGCTGCCCTGCTAAAGGGAGAGTTCGGTCTGGAAAAGGACCCGCTTTTGGACCGTTCCCATCAGACCCGTCAACAGCCCATGCCTGGCGAACGGCCAAAGAAATTGTGCGCAGATTACATTACTATAGTGATTCTGTTGACATTGTACACTGTGCGAGAGAGCTCCGACAGATTAAAGTTGCAAACTAGACCATTTCAGTCTTCCTGAGCTCGGACTGCATTCAATGAGGTCAGGCAGCAAATTTATGGTATTGACGATGCTTGGAATAGACTTATTTACCCGACTCAGCTTCGTAGCACATACAACAGTGTTGAGAAGGATTTCGCTTCTGCGGAAAAAGCCAGGGCCGATGTAAAAACTGTGATTCCTGGGTGAGCGGCATTAACTCTTACAGCGCCACCTTTTTCAGTACTCCACTGTTATCGGTCTTATTAGACACTTCTTGTTTGCCACTATTATTTTATTTCCAAGAAATTTGTGGGCTGATTCCTCTTTAAGCTATATTTGCACTAAACAGTGGTTTTCTGATTTATTAGCCTATTGCTATTTGGTCAGAATGTTTACAGATAAAGTATTCTGGCATATGGGTTTGTGTGTGTGTGTGTGTGTGTGTGTGTGTGTGTGTGTGTGGGGGGGGTGATAGGGAGAGAGAAAAAAGTCCTTTAGCGTAGTTCACTGCTTGACTAGATTGGTGCTCATTTACCACGTCTGCTGATGACATTGAGGATTTTCTTTTTCAATCTTACAAATCTACGAGTTTACAGCATGGCCAAATGAGTTTATTTCATGGTTTTGAATGATGGGAGAAACTTATATTGGTAGTAGGATGCTGAGGTTGGAACTACCAGGCAGAAGGTCGAGAGGAAGACCAAAGAGAAGATTTATGGGTGTAGTGAAGGAGGACATGAAGGTAGTTGGAGTAAGAGTAGAAGATACAGAGGATAGGGTGAGATGGAGGTGGATGATCTGCTGTGGTGACCCCTGAAGGGAAAAGGAAAAGAAGAAGAAGGATGATGTGAGAAACTCAGGTCTGACAGTTTCGGTTGTAGCGCACACTACTCTGTGTGCACAAAGCGAAACGCCATACTTTAGAAAATCTATCCAGCCTGATTTTTCATGGGTGGTACAATCGTACGTGTCATTATAAGCATCCTCCCAGGAATGTGAAAGCTTTGGGTGTGTACATTGATAAAACGAAGAGAGGTTGAAGCTGATGGACTCGCACAGACACACAGATAAGCAAGGAGCACACACATCATTTTGTATATTGATTTTCAGCTAACGATCTGCTCAGCCATTTTACCAGCTTGTTGTTTATACTTGTCATTCATATACAGGGTGGTCAGAGAAATAATCAACAGGTGGTGTCAGTTCTACACACTGATTGCTTGATGCGTTCATTCAGGCCATGAAAGCTCAGAATATTTTGCTTTTCATTCCCAAAAAATGCTTCTGTGCTGCCATTTTTTGTGTGTGAAAAAGACTCAATAATAAAAAACCTTGCAAAGACTATGTTCAAAAATGAATTATGGAAATGTTCCTGAGCCCATGCAGTGGCTTCCACGATTGAATCATGCTTGTTTTTAATGTGCTAACCGCAGACATACATTACATTCCTGACCTTCCTCAGATTCTTGGAATCTTTTGACACTGTTATGTGCTGTAGATGAAATATCAAAAGTCTTCATAACTTTTACATTCTGTCTGTCTTCCTTTCAGCTTTTTCCCTTTTACTCGGGAGTCGCCACAGCGAATCATCTGATTCGCACGTTTAATTTGGCAGAGGTTTTTACGTCGGATGCCCTTCCTGTCACAACCCTTTTTAGCAAGGGACAGAAACACGCTGACGACTTTGCAGCTACTCTTTACGAAAGTCAGCAATGGCTCTTTTATATGAACCTCTCACCATAGACAGTGACAGACATGGCCCGCCTTTGATAACCCAGTTAGCTGCACTGGGGTCTTCATAACTTTTACATTAAGGAGCAGAAATTGTTCCATGAGTCGTAGACTCGGGTGGTATGGCGATGTAGTGGTTAACGTGTCTGCCTCATAGTAAGATGGTCCTGAATTCAATTCCCAGACTCCACTTCTGTGTGGAGTTTGCATGTTCTTTCCGTGCTTGTGTGGGTTTCTTCCGGGTACTCCAGTTCCCTCCCACAGTCCAAAAACATTCTCATAGGCTTAATGGACAGCTTCAAATCACCTCTAAGGGTGAGTGTGAATGGTTGTGTGCGTGTATGTTGGCCTGGACAGCTGTTCAGGGTAAACTCTGCTGTACAGTCAGCTGAGATGGGCGCTAGCCTCTCTGTGACCCTAATTAGGATTATTCAGCTTTGAAAATGAATGAAATGAAATAATTTCTACTGACCTGCTGACAATTCACCAAACTAATTACAAAATGTTTCTTTTTAGTACCACTTGCTTTTCCAGCTTTTGTGTTTCTGCCATACCAACCTTTTCTGAGATGTGTTGCTGCCATACAGTTATCATTTATTCATTCATGTTCTGAACCGCTTAATCTTAATTAGAGTCGTGGGGAGAGTGGTGCTCGTCTCAGCCGGCTCTGGGCGAGGGCAGAGTACACCTTGGACAGCTCGGCAGGTAGAAACACGCTGACTGGTGTTCAGCTACTCTTGAAGGTCAGCAATGGTCCTTTTAGATGAACCTCCACCACAGACCGTGAGAGACATGGCCGGTCTTTGATAACCCAGTTAGCTGCACTGGGGGACAGCAGTGACAACCCGTTGATAGTGGGGCTTGAGTCCCCGACCTTGGGCTGAGTAATCCAGCACCTTACCACCAGGCCGCCACTGCCCCCATCCAATTATAAATAATCCGTCATTTTTCATGAACATATCTTACTTTTATAATTTGATATGTTTTCTATGTTCTATTGAGCATAAAATATGGGTTTAACATTCCATTCATTTTATTTACATCTAACTTGGTATCTCAAGATTGCTGAAATTACATTCGTGTTATTTCATGTTGTATAGTGCTTTTACAATTTCAGTGTAGAACTGCCACTGTATAAAGGCCTTACAAAAAGATAAACTTCTTTTGACCAGCAAGAATCTGAAAACCAGAGTAAAAATTTGCTGAAAGAAATAAAACACAGAAGTTCTAAAACCAAGATAAACCTTGACCCAAACTGTGGAGAAATAAAGGATCTGTGCTTGATCCAAAACACACAAGCTCATCAGTCAAGCACGGAGGAGGCAGCCTCATGACTCGGGCCTGCATGCTTGCTTCTGGAACCTCGCTCACTAATCATTACTGGTGATGTAACTCATGATGGTAGCAGCTGAATGAATTTAGAAGTCTACAGAAACATTGTCTGCCAATTTACAGAGAAATGTGTCTAATCTAATCGTGAGGAACTTCATCATGCAGTAAGACATTGAGCCAAAACACACTGCCAACCCAACAAAGGATTTCATCAGGAGGGGTGTGTGTGTGTGTGTGTGTGTGTGTGTGTGTGTGTGTGTAAGGTTTTAAACATGCCAAATCAATCAGCAGACTTTAACCCTATTGAGGACTTGTGAAGAGGAGACCGAAGGGAGAAATGGCCCAAACTAATAATAATGGAAATAATTGCTGCAGTTATTGCAAGCAAGGCATAAAAAAAACACAAAAAAGTGTTAGCTGTTGTCCAGGGTTTGAGTCCTGAGCTTGGCTTGGGTGTTTGTCTGGAGTTTGCATGTTCTCCCCATGCTCATTTCCTCTCGGTACTCCACTTTCCTTCCACAATCCAAAGACGTGCACATTTGGCTTAAGTGACTGTTACAAACCGACCCTGAGTGTGAATGTGAGGGAGTTGACCTGCAGTGGTCTGGAAAGCTGTTCAGGGTGTACGCCACCTTCACATAGTGTTGCCTGAAATAGGCATTGACCCCCATGCAACCCCAGTAGGATTAAGCTGTTAGGTGAAGGACTGACTCTCCTCACTGACTATCTGTTCCAGTATTTTTGCCCACCTGAACCTGCGGGAAGGGTATCTGCTATTAAGGGTAGGTTCTTTTTACGTTTAAAATGTCTGGAGGAACGTATTAGGAAACGCAGCCTGAAATTCTGATGTCTTGAATGTAGCGGAACATACCTTGCTGCTGGGATACTCGAGTGGAGGAGCTGGCCTCAGCTGGGGAAGAGCTCTTGGAGCGCGTGCTGAAGGGCGATTGTCTAAAGCGGTCATCGAGAAAAGGGCTGGAAGAAAACGTGATGCAAGAATCATCATCCTGCTTTCATTTCAGGGCAGGAAACAGGAAAACAGTAGCGACGGTTATGGGTGTGAGTGCTCACCTGGTCATGCCGAACGATGTGCTGTCTTTATTTTCATTAGCTTTGCTTACTTTTTCTGCAAAACAAAAAACACACACACCAGGGCACTCGGGTTAAGCTGGTGTGTTTTTAGACAGCAGACATGTCTTGTTCTTCGTTCTAACCCGGCGTAAATGGGCCAGCCACCGCGTTTCTTTTCGCACGGCCTTGTGTGTTTTGAGATAAAGCGTAATTGCGCGTGCTATTTACTCTAGCCTGTGAGAGTTTAAACATAAAGCGCTAAAGAAAGTGCAGTGTTAGTGTATAAGCCCTGGAAGGCCTGAGGTTATTATCTGATTATTTATTTTTAAGCACATTATTCAGTAATTACAGTAAAACTAAAAGTAAATAGTGTGCAGGAATAGAAATCCGGATTTTCCACAACACAGCTTTGAAGTTTGGATTTGCGTACTCAATATTTATAGTCTGAGTTTTGGGTCTGGATCTTCATACGTCTGCTGAATAAACCCAGAAATTTATTTATATATATATATATATATATATATATATATATATATATATATAGAGGATAACACCCAAAGCATCATGGGAGTCGAGAATATCATGAATTCTGTCAGCCATGAAAGAAGCATCACTCAGCTCCTGGCATATATCTTAATTCTATAGCAGGAGACTGACCCCCCTCAAGGTGATGGTTAGGGCCCCGCTCTCTGAGCGACACTTCCTGGACTCCTTCACTTAAACACTTGGTGTCACATGACACACAGAGGACACAAGGGTTCTCTGGGTTGCCATGACGATGCCGCAAGAGATGTGGAGAGGAGAGGGGGAGAGAGAGAGGCAGTGAGAGCCAGAGGTACGCAAAAGGAAACATGTGAGAGTGAGGTTTTACACCAGAATGTTTGACAACGAGACAAATGGAGCAGTGGGCTTTAACGGAACGGGCTCTCTCTCTCTCTCACACACACACACACACACACACACACACACTTCACAGATTCTGATTTGCAGCATGCAAATAGTGTGTGTACGTACACTGGTAAAAAAAAGTGATGGTGGAGGATTTTTCTCAAGCTTCAGAAGTGCTACATGGAATTTAAACAGAGTGCCGTAACTGGCAAAACCGAGTCGAGGGGGCAGCTCTGCCTTGTCTAATCCTCTCTCTGCTCTCGAGTGAAAAGCATGCATCTTTTAACACCCCCCCCCCCCACACACACACACACACACCCTGCAGCCCAGGCTACAAAAAGAGAATAGAACCCAAAGAGTAAACACACACACTAAATAAGCGGCGAAAAGGACACTAGGCATGCCCTCTACTTGCTCCTCTTTCACTCACCAGACAGTTTGAAGAGCAGCTCAGAGGCCATTTTGACCGATATGTCCTGGGAGAAGAGGTCTTTGTTTGGGCAGGGCAGAGGCTCTGGAAGGCCGGTGATTGGCTCCTTCTTCTCGCATGCCCCTAAAGTGCTGAAGCCTAGCAGGTGAGAAGGGGGCGGGGCCACTTCAGAGGGTGGGTCCACCTCCATGGGCTCCGCCTTTACCGTCACTTTCTGCAAACAGGTATCTTTGCTGTTCTCTGGAAGAGACCAAAAAGGACAAGATAATACTGATTAAAAAATATTTCTCAAAATCTCACTCGTCTCCTGAACTGCTTCATCCTACTTAGGTTGGGGGGTGGATCAAGCCTATCTTAGTGGACACTGGATGAAGTGCACTCTAAACAGTTTGATAATCCTCTTCTTTGTTTCAACTGACATCTCTCATGTTGGAGTCATGATTCATGTCAGTCCACTTGGTGCAACAGCTCTCCAAGGTGTGATCACTCCTGTTTACTCCGGACTATCGAGCAGATCGAATCTGATGAAGGTGTTAGTTTTAGGAATGGAAATTTATAGGGTGATTCCATCATTTTTCCTCAAAATTGAGTGATTCCATAATTTATTCCCCCTGCTTGGTCTAAAAAAGTAACTGTTACTGACTACCATCTATTTTTTTTTATTATTTCTTTAAGTGTTTCTTAAAGGTAGAAAGTTGCCATTTAAAATAACTTTAGTTTTGTGTAGTGTCTGATCTGCTTTTTTTCCCTGCAAAATTAAACAACTGAATGAACATCCTCCGAGAGTGGTGATTCTATTATTTTTGCCAGGGGTTGTATACGATAGATTTGACACAAAAACTAGTTTCTACACTAGCGTATCACTATTTACTCTTGTGTTAATCTGCATAGCAGGCAGTTTGCATATAGACATGCATGTGCTTGGGATGTCCCATGGTGGTAGTGCCAGTATCACAGGGTGTATAAATCATGCGTCACACAAGTGGGTCATTGTGACAGAGAGACCTGGAGATTGGTCACCATAAAAGCATCACGAAGTCGTCTATTGCATTACATGGGGCACCCACAATAAATCTATTTAAATACACCTGTGGGGGGGTGGGGGCGGTCAATACTAGCTGCCATCTTCTACTTATGGCACAGGTGACTGGGTAGTGTCCCTGTGAGTGACAGTATACCACTCCCACCTAAAGAACACAGTTCTCTTGGACTACAGGCAAGGAACAGCTGTTATATTAGGGGTTGAATGATACTACATGAGCAAAATCATCATTATCAGCAGCTCAATATGGAGTCGGTTGCAGGCGCAGCAGCCTAAGCAGTGAGGTCCAGACATCCCTCTCCCCAGCCACCTTCACCAGCTCTTCCCGGAGGACACCGAGGTGTTCCCAGAGCAGCCAAGAGACATTGTTTCTCCCTCTTTACGGTTGAACATGCCCGAAACACCACACCAGGGAAGCATTCGAGAGGCATTCTAACCAGATACCCAAGCCACCTCAACTGGCTTCTCTGAATGCAGAGGAGCAGCGGTTCTACTAGCTCCTCCCGGATGGCTGAACTTCTCACCTTATCTCTAAGGGCGAGCACCGCCACCCGGTGAAGGAAGCTCATTTCATTTTTGCCTTGTGGCTCAGATCCCTCTTCGCCATAATGGACCGGCACGAGCTCTGCTTTACAGCAGAGGCTGCAGTGATCTGCGCCTGTCGATCTCCCAGTCCATCCTTTCCTCACTCCTGAACAAGACCCTGAGACTCATGAACTCCTACACTTTAGACAGGACCACATTCCAGACCTGGAAGAGTGCATTCCACCCTTTTCCGGCTGAGAACCATGGCCTCAGAATTGGAGGAGCAAATTCTCATCCCAGCCTCTTCTCACTCGGCTGCGAATCTCTCCAATGAGAGCTGGAGGTCCTGGGTTGATGATGTCAAAAGGACATCATCATCCACAAAAAGCAAAGACAAAATCATCATCATCTATTTCAACTAATAAAACAATCTGCATGGGGTTCCATGGTCCACATCTCACAACATTGCTCCAGATAAACACCAGGCTTCAGTCTAATGAATCACCAAGTGAGCATCACGACGTCGTGTGGATCCGCTAAGTGACGATCATTAGACCCTCAGAAGAGCCCTGACTTTACCCAATCCATGCGATGTGAGGATCTGACTCTACAAAGAGGAGCCGGAAATGTGTCAGAATGAGCTGGAGCTGTCCTCGTGTCTCTTTGATGGGGGGAGTCCGTTGTGCTACCATGAAAAGGAACAATTCATCTGTGCTCCTGAAGAGGCGGACAATGTGTAATTATCTTGTCTCTGCATACAGGATATGGAAGATGAACAGAGCTCTGTATGTGTCTTTTCATAGTGGCCGACACTTTAACATAGACAAACTCCTGGTCTGGATGAGAAAGGTATTCCGCAGCAGTTCTTCAAACTGGATGTCTGTTGAAAAGAATTCTGGGAGTCCATGGACGCTTGATGCTGCACCTCATAGCTAAGCATGTGAACGGTGCTGATTTACTTACCAAGCACAACCAATAAACATGAAATACAGTGTTCTCTCGGGAAAATAAACGGTGACCAGCTAAGATTTAACTCTGAACCCAGTTGCTTAGGGCAGCACTGTGGCGTGTTGTCCCCGAGTTTGTGTGGGTTTCCGCCGAGTACTCTGGTTTCCTTCCACAGTCCTAAGACATTGCACATGAGCCTAGCTGGCTGTTCCGAATTGCTCCTAGGTGAGCATGTGAATGAGAATGATTGTGCGTGTTTGCCCTGCAATGGTCTGCTGAGCTGTTCCGGGTGCACCCCAAGTCCGCTGACATAGGTAATTATACTTTTTTTTTTTTTGGTGAGATCCTAAACAGTGCACTGTACATTTCGCTTTTAAATATGTGAATAATCCAGACATCACCTGCAAATGATATGAAATAAATAACCTTCATTCTCAGGGGAGGTTCAATCACCTCAGGAGCAAGAATGTTCTCAGGACCACTTCAGAAAAAAAGAAAAAGAGGGGAAAAAAAAAACCCCATGCCAATACTATAAAGAGCGCATAAAGTGCTCCACCGCTTCAGCAGGCGTCTTAATGAAAAACTGCTCTCTTCAACAGGCCTGATATCGGAAAATAAAAAGGTCTGCAGTAGCCCTGAGCACGAGATGAGAGAACGAGAGAGAGGGAGAGAGGTGGACAGAAAACAGCGTTCCTTCCAGAGTTTTTCATAGCTTGCTGCAACCTTTCCTCTGTTCCTTCTTATCAGATTGGTTCAAAAGGTTAGACAAACAGCCAGCTATAAATAGGGATGAGGGTAGATGCCATCTGTGTTCAGCTCTGCACTGGTGGGTGGAGCTAACAGGCACTGATTCTGATCTCCGCCCACTCAGTGGAGCAGTGTTGATGGGGCGGAAGTTTGGGCCTGTGCCCCTGTATTTACGTCTGGATCTGACCTAGATAGTGTGTGTGTGTGTGTGTGTGTGTGTGTGTGTGTGTGTGTGTGTGTGTGTGTGTGTGTGTGTGTGTCCAGGTGTCGGGCTCTGGAGCAGGCAGTGCCACACGGACAACCAGCAGCCTACTAATCCCTTAATAAGGAGCCTGGAGCCAGCACAAGGGCTGGGGTCACACAAGGGACAAACACACAGACACACACACACACACACACACACACATCTCACTCTCACACATACACACACACACTCATGCGCGTGCGCAAAAAGGTGTGTACTCTCTCCTCAGGTTCCCCTAATTTTTTAAGTAATCAATTTCACACACAAGCTTTGCAGAACAAAGTCTTCCCATAATGTGCAAATTGTACTGTCCACGCACTCATCATTAATATACACAGCTCAAGAATTCACAGGTACATGATACACACACACACACACACACACACACACACACACACACAGACGTGTGATTGTGCTGCTCACTCCCCCATTGCCACACCAGGGAATTGAACTTTTCAGGCCCAAGGCCGCTTCTCAAACTGTCAGACACCTGATGCCATTATTATTATTACTATTGTTGTTGTTTTGCTGTTATTATTATTATCATTATTATTATTATACTGTAAGTGGTTATTCATTGCTGCTACACAACTGGAAAATACCGAACGGATTTTTATTCAGAGTTCAATATATCATCTTAAAAAAAGAAACTCGCACAAAAGATTACAAGTGACCCTGACCTTTGACATCCAAAATCTAAGCAGTTCTGCCTAGAGTGAAGTTGGGCACTTTTGCAGTCTGATGAAAATCTTATAACATGTTCTTGTGTTCAAAGGACAACCTGAAAATATTACACCGCCATGTATCACTGGCACGCCCGCGCTCACACACGCAAAAAAACCATGCAAATATATTCAAAAACACATGCACATGCACACTCACTTGCATACAAATCTCAAAAGGATACACATACGGTACCGATATAATATTCTTTTACTTTCTTCATATAATATCCTGTTTCCAGAAATATTTTTTTTTTCTAAAATGCAATTAAGACTAAAATTTTTGTTCATTTACGTGAACCTTTATTCAACTGACAAAAATGCAAGGGTTGCTGTGCTTACCTTTCACTGATTGTTTTATTTGTGTCTCACCATCCAATTTCAATAGGAGACAGCAGGACAGACAAGCATAAGCACCCTGTATCTAAACAAGGTCAGTGTCGTAGCTCATATAGAGGCCTGGTTTTACACTGCTTAATGAGCATCAACTTGCCTGGAAAAACGTTTGCCATGGTGACATCACATAGTGTATCTTTCTGAGGTACACACTGATACACATGCAAATCACCCATGCCATGGGCACTGATGCACCCTATACTAATACAGATTCAGGCTTTTGCACTATTCACTGCAATCTTGATGGTAGTTTTCATTTTTGGCATGTAGAACTTGACTATTTCCCCCTAAAAATCAGGTGAAATGCGGTCTTACCTGACCACAACACTCCATTCCACCGTATTTCTTTTTATTTAGGATACAACTGGTCCCCAAGAACTTGGTAGCATTTCTGCATTAAATTGATGCATTACTTCCTTGTTGTATAATGCAGATTGCATTTATAGATTCCGGGGCGACCTGTGGGAAGGGACAACAATTTTCCAAAGTACTACACATCCCATGTGACTATATTCGTCATGTTAGCATGACCGTTTTCCAGGTAGTGGCATCTGAGAGCCGGAAGGTCACATATCTTCAGTAGTATAATTAAGGACTTCATCTTATTTTTCTTTGCTTTTGTTCAGTGTGCTTTCGACATTAAATTCTAACTTAATTCTAACTCTAGCTCAATCTCTCGCTCCATCCTTCCCTCACTCGTAAACAAGACCCCAAGATACTTAAACTCCTCCACTTGGGGCAGGACCTCATTCTCGACCCGGAGGGTGCATTCCACCATTGTCCGACTGAGAACCATGGCCTCGGACTTGGAGGTACTGATTTTCATCCCGGCTGCTTCGCACTCAGCTGCGAATCGCTCCAATGAGAGCTGGAGGGCCCGACTTGATGAAGCCAAAAGGACAACATCATCCGCAAAAAGCAGAGACGATATCCGATGGCCACCAAACCAGAACCCCTCATCGCCTCGACTGCGCCTAGAAATTCTGTCCATAAAAATTATGAACAGAATCGGTGACAAAGGACAGCCTTGGCGGACTCCAACTCCCACTGGAAACGAATCCGACCTGCTGTTACCAATACGGACCAAACTCTGGCTCGGTGATACAGCGACCGAATAGCTAGTAGCAACGGATCCGAACGCCCGTGCTCGAGCACGCCCCACAAGATCGTTCGAGGGACACGGTCGAAAGCCTTCTCCAAATCCACAAAGCACATGTGGACAGATTGGGCAAACTCCCATGCCCCCTCCAGAATCCTGTGGAGCGTATAGAGTTGGTCAAGAGTGCTGCGGCCAGGACGAAAACTACATTGTTCCTCCTGAATCCGAGGTTTGACTATCGGTCGGATCCTCCTCTCTAGTACCCCTGCATAGACTTTCCCAGGTAGGCTGAGGAGTGTAATTCCCCGATAATTGGAACACACCCTCCGGTCCCCCTTCTTAAAAATTGGGACCACCACCCCAGTTTGCCAATCCAGAGGTACAGCCCCTGATGACCACGCGATGTTGCAGAGACGTGTCAACCAAGACAGTCCTACAACATCCAGAGCCCTGAGATATTCTGGGCGGATCTCGTCCAACCCCGGAGCTTGATCACCGAGGAGCTTTTTGACAACCTCAGTGACCTTCACTCCAGTGATGGGCGGACCCTCACCCGAACCTCCAGGGTCTTGCTCCTCCACGGAGGGCGTGTTGGTGGGATTGAGGAGGTCCTCAAAGTATTCCCTCCACCTCTCGACAACATCCCCAGTTAAGGTAAGCAGCTCCCCACCTAAACTGTAAACAGTGTTTGTGAAGAACTGCTTCCCCCTCCTGAGGCGTCAGATGGTGGCCCAGAACCTTTTTGAGGCCAACCGATAATCACTCTCCAGGCCCTCACCGAACTCCTCCCACGCCCGAGATTTTGCATCTGTGACAGCCTCGGCTGCAGCACGTTTGCTGCCTCAGGAGTCCCACAGGCTAATAAAACCCGATAGGCCTCCTTCTTCAGCTGGACGGCCCCCTTCACCGCAGGTGTCCACCACCAGGTTCGAGGATTACCGCCACGACAAGCACCGACGACCTTACGGCCACAGCTATGGGCTGCCGCCTCAGCAATGGAGGCACGAAACATGGCCCATTCGGATTCCATGTCCCCCGCCTCCTCCGGAACGTGGTTGTAGCTCTGCCGGAGGTGGGAGTTAAAGGCCTCTCGGACAGGGGACTCCGCCAAACGTTCACAGCAGACCCTGATTA
This sequence comes from Plotosus lineatus, assembly GCA_024760905.1. NCBI lineage: Eukaryota > Metazoa > Chordata > Actinopteri > Siluriformes > Plotosidae > Plotosus > Plotosus lineatus. The sequence continues at coordinate 24,531,800 of CM045736.1, read as the reverse complement.
CACGCTTGGGCTTGCCAGGTCTGGAAGGCAACCTCCCACACCACCGAAGCCAACTCACCACCAGGTAGTGATCGGTAGACAGCTCAGCTCCTCTCTTCACCCGAGTGTCCAGAACATATGGTCGCAAGTCCGATGACACGACTACAAAGTCAATCATCGAACTGCGACCTAGGGTGTCCTGGTGCCAAGTACACTTATGGACACCCTTATGTTCGAACATGGTGTTCGTGATAGACAAACTATTCGGATTCAGACTGGAGAGGCCGTACCTACCGATCACACCCTTCCAGGTCACACTATCGTTGCCCACATGGGCGTTGAAGTCTCCCAAGACAACGAGCGAGTCTCCCGAGGGAGCGTTCTCCAACACCCCCCCCCAAAGACTCCAAAAAGGGTGGGTACTCTGAACTGTCATTTGGTGCATAAGCACAAATAACAGTCAGGACCCGTCCCCCCACCCGAAGACGGAGGGAAGCTACCCTTTCGTCAACCGGGGAGAACCCCAACATTTGGACACCGAGACGGGGGGCAACAAGAATATCCACACCGGCTCGCCGCCTCTCCCCATGAGCAACTCCAGAATACAAAAAGGTCCAGCCTCTTTCGAGATGGATGGTTCCAGAGCCCAAGCTATGCGTTGAGGTGAGCCCGACTATATCTAGTCGGTATCTCTCCACCTCATGCACCAAATCAGGCTCCTTTCCCGCCAGAGAGGTGACATTCCATGTCCCGAGGGTCAGAGTAAGTAGCCGAGGATCGGTCCGACAACCCATACCTTTGGCTGCCACCCAACTCACACTGCACCCGACCCCTAAAACTCCTCCCACGGGTGGTGGGTCCATGGGAGGGCGGACCCATGTCTCCTTTTCGGGCTGGGCCCGGCCAGGCTCCATGGGCATAAGCCCGACCACCAGGCGCTCGCCTTTGAGCCCCTCCCCTGGGCCTGGCTCCAGGAGGGAACCCCGGTGACCCGCGTCCGGGCAAGGGAGACTGCTTCCTGTGCTCTCTCATATGTCATAGGGGTTTTTTTGAATCGCACTTCGTCTGGACCTTCACCCCGGACCTGTTTGCCTTGGGTGACCCTACCAGGGGCATTTGCCCCCGACAACATAGCTCCTAGGATCATTAGGTCACGCAAACCCCTCCACCACGATAAGCTGGCGATTCAGGGAGGGGCACCAAATTATATTATGTTATATTTATATTGCACTATGCCCATTGTTTTGTTGGAAAAAAATGAACCGTTCTCTGGGTAAACAAAATGGCCGCAACTTCGAAGTTAGATGTGCTCCATTCTCAGAGCAAGGTTTAGAGATAATCTACAGTCAGTCAGTACACCAGTTTTAATTTAATAAGAATCCGCTGTTCTTCCGCCACTGGCTTTGTTGCTAGCTGCTGTGCTCCGGTCCTCTCTGAAGGCCATGTAGCCGGCTGGTGTAGTCGCCCCGTCCGGTGTACTCTCCTCAAGCCATGCTTAACAGAAACACAGCCTGGAGCAGTCCTGTAGATCCCTCTGCACTGCAATCCAAGCATGAAGCTCGTCCATCTTGTTTCGCAGAGACTGAACATTTTCAAGCAGTATGACAGGGAGTGCTAACTTTCCACAGCTAACCAAGCGCCGGTGTCATCGTTCAGCCCCTTCCCGCCTGCTGCGTCTCCGCCTGGGTTTATTGTTATCTGGGGTGCGGCTAGCATTGAGCTGTGGTAGCATATTAGCTCAGGATAGGAGATGAGTGTGCGCAGTTCTAAATGTCCAAAAGGACTGTGCTCTCATAGCTGTAGTAAGGTCACACGGTCATAGACGAGCATAGTGCAACAAACAAAACAAACAAAAACAACATACAAAACAAATTAAAACAAACAAAGAAACAATTTGACTCTGAGAACTCCGCGACATCGCCCTCTAGGGATCGCCATCTTGGCCAGCTGTATGTGGAGACACTCCTTTGCTGGAGATGTGTTGAGTTCCACATCCCAGAGGCAGCCTGCTGGCTTACAAAGGTACTGATGTGTTATGAGATGAAACAATAAAACAATGTTGTGTAACATCAGCACGTATGCTGCTGTCTCGGGTGCGCGTTGCTTATGGACACGGCGCTGCGCTTTTGTCATGCTTTAAGATTTGGCACATGCAAACTCCTTTTCATGTGTGACCTTTCGTGTGGCGTTGCTCTGAAATATGAATTGTAGGGACAGGGAGACTGACACATGCAGAGAGGCAGTGGTGTATGTGTGTGTGTGTGTGTGTGTAGAGTAAGCCTGACGAAAGAGCATCGATATAAACAAAGAGCTAGGACTGGAAGAAGTGGAAAATAATGCTGAGGGGTGGAAAAACAGAGCAAGGGACACAGAGGAGAGAAAAGAGCAGTGGGGGGCATGAAAGATGCTGGATGTGTATAAAGAAGATGAGCATCACAGAACGAGAGAGAGAGAGAGAGAGAGAGAGAGCGCAGCAGAGATAAAGAAAAAGGTAATACTAAACAGAAGGGAGGGGAGAAACAGATGGACCCTTGGTGACAAAAAGACAGGTGTGAGGAAGTGAAGGCGACACAGTTGAGGATGAGCAGAGATGAATTAAAGTTGAAGATGGTGAGAGAAAAGCCAGTGTTGGTTATGGGGAAAAAAGAGATAGATGAAGAAAAACTGAGGATGATGTGAGGGGAGAGAGAGAGAATAAAGAAGACAGGGGAGACAGAGAGAACGATGAAGAAGGAGAATGAGTGAGGGGCAGGGAGAGAAGGGTAAGAAGAGGAAGTGAGGGAGGAGAGAAGGAGGAAGAGGATAGTATGTGAGAGATTGAAAGAGAAGGTAAGAGAGATTAGGTGAGAATCAAAGAGTGAGGGAGATGGAACAGTGGAGAGACAAAGACACAGATGAGAACAGAGCAAGGGAACTTGAGAGAAAAATGGGAATAGATAAAGAGGGAGAGAGTGTGTGTGTGTGTATGAGAGAGAGAGAGAGAGAGAGATTGATTCTTGTCTGGTTGATTTGTTTGTGTGTGTGTGTGTGTGTGTGTAAGAGGGAAAGCGTAATAAAGAGAGAGAAAGAGTGAGAGCGATAGAGAAAAAAGTAAGAAATGGTTTGAGACAGAGTGCTTGTGTGTGTGTGTGTGTGTGTGAGAGAGAGAGAGCGAGAGAGTACATACCCGAGAAAGAGCGCGAGAGAGCCAAAGAGAGAAAGGAGGCCAAGAGAGAGTGAGAGATAAAGTGAGAGTTAGACAAAAAGAGAGCGAGAGAGATGGAGGGAATGAGTGTGATGGAGAGAGAGAAACAGCAAGAGACAAAGAAATGGAGAGTGTGATAATGAGCGAGTGTGTAATAGTGATAGAGTGTATGTGAGAAGATAGATAGATAGATAGATAGATAGATAGATAGATAGATAGATAGAGAGGGGGAGGGGACTTGTCATTCTGCAGTGTCTCCAACGAGTGAAGAGTTCAGCTGCTTCAAAGCGTTGCTGCTTCACTTGGACACAGTGGGCACTCGCAAAAGAACCACTGCTCCGGCCACAATCTCGTCAATAATGCAGTACATCGTGATGAAACACACACGCGTGCACACACACACACACACACACACACACACAGTCTGAGAGTAGTGAGTGCAGAGACTGTGTTCACCGCAGACGCAACAACAGTATGCAGGTTACATAATAATATTATGAAATAGGATACAGGTTGTGCTATGATAGTGTGTGTGTGTGTGTGTGTGTGTGTGTGTGTGTGTGTGTGTGTGTGTGTGTGTGTGTGTGTGTGTGTGCGTGCGTGTACACACATGCTGTGTTTCCCCGCGGCACTACAATAAAGAAAGTCCAAGTCGTACACCAACACCTGCTTTATTTTTATCACTTCCTCTCAGTCCTCCAGTAACTATAACCTGCATCATCAGCTTCTTTTAAACCTGCCGGAAAGTAAGGGCCACAACTCAGCACATCACATTCTCCATGCTGATTGGTCCACAGATTCTCTATAGAAAGTTTCTATAGTAGTTGTCCATTCACATGGACATGTCCAGTATAGGACGATTTATTCACCATTTAAGGAAGCAGTCTGCAGTCTCAAACTAACTTTTTGATTCATGATGCCTGGATCCTGTGGATAGTGCTTTGTGTGTCGCCATGCCAACAGACTGACAGACAGCCTGTAGAACATATACTCGTCCTTCTAAAAAAATTAGCATATTGTGATAAAGTTCGTTATTTTCTGTAATGTACTGATAAAAATTAAACTTTCATATATTTCAGATTCATTGCACACCAACTGTAATATTTCAGGTCTTTTATTGTTTTAATACTGATGATTTTGGCATACAGCTCATGAAAACCTAAAATTCCTATCTAAAAAAATTAGCATATTTCATCCAACCAAAAAAAAAAAGTGTTTTTAATACAAAAAAAAAAGTCAACCTCCAAATAATTATGTTCAGTTATGCACTCAATACTTGGTCGGGAATCCTTTTGCAGAAATGACTGCTTCAATGCGGCGTGGCATGGAGACAATCAGCCTGTGGCACTGCTGAGGTGTTATGGAGGCCCAGGATGCTTCGATAGCGGCCTTAAGCTCATCCACAGTGTTGGGTCTGGTGTCTCTCAACTTTCTCTTCACAATATCCCACAGATTCTCTATGGGCTTCAGGTCAGGAGAGTTGGCAGGCCAATTGAGCACAGTAATACCATGGTCAGTAAACCATTTAGCAGTGGTTTTGGCACTGTGAGCAGGTGCCAGGTCGTGCTGAAAAATGAAATCTCCATCTCCATAAAGCTTTTCAGCAGATGGACGCATGAAGTGCTCCAAAATCTCCTGATAGCTAGCTGCATTGACCCTGCCCTTGATAAAACACAGTGGACCAACACCAGCAGCTGACATGGCACCCCAGACCATCACTGACTGTGGGTACTTGACACTGGACTTCAGGCATTTTGGCATGTCCTTCTCCCCAGTCTTCCTCCAGACTCTGGTGCCTTGATTTCCGAATGACATGCAAAATTTGCTTTCATCCGAAAAAAGTACTTTGGACCACTGAGGAACAGTCCAGTGCTGCTTCTCTGTAGCCCAGGTCAGGTGCTTCTGCCACCGTTTCTGGTTCAAAAGTGGCTTGACCTGGGGAATGCGGCACCTGTAGCCCAGTCCACTGCTTCCACAGGTCCCCCAAGGTCTGGAATTGCCCTTCTCCACAATCTTCCTCAGGGTTCGGTCACTGCACTCTGGGAACAGCCTATTCGCTCAGAGATTTCTTTCTGTGTCTTACCCTCTTGCTTGAGGGTGTCAATGATGGCCTTCTGGACAGCAGTCAGGTCGGCAGTCTTACCCATGATTGTGGTTTTGTGTAATGAACCAGGCTGGGAGTTTTTAAAAGCCTCAGGAATCTTTTGCAGGTGTTTAGAGTTAATTGGTTGATTCAGATGATTAGGTTAATGGCTCGTTTAGAGTACCTTTTCATCATATGCTAATTTTTTGAGATAGGAATTTTGGGTTTTCATGAGCTGTATACCAAAATCATCAGTATTAAAACAATAAAAGACCTGAAATATTTCAGTTGGGGTGCAATGAATCTAAAATATACGAAAGTTTAATTTTTATCAGTACATTACAGAAAATAATGAACTTTATCACAATATGCTAATTTTTTGAGAAGGACTAGTAGTACTGGTTTCATTTTAAGAAATGCTCATCAATTAGAAATTGTATTTTTACGCTGAAGTTCAACTATGATCAACTATAAGGCCAACTGTGGTGAAGTTCACAGTTTTCCAGGATCCTGAACAGCGCAGGGACAAAACATTGACAAGTCAATTCATGTATCCATCAGGGTTGAGAATGGATTGTGATGAAAAAAAAATCTGAAAAATTAGACTGGGGGCCATAGGCCCCCAGTTGGGCCCAGGGGCAAACCCCCGGGAGATCATGGATTTTAGACCTTTTTTTTTTTTTTTTTTTTTTTTACCCGAAAAACGATTAATTTTATCATCAAAATTTTACAAATTTTGTTGAAATACGATCTTGTTTGCGAAGAAAAAATTGACACTTATACAAAAGTAGAATTCTCTTTCAAGTACATGCATTACTTAAACTTTAATTTGATAAAAGATCAACTACACCTATGTAAAGGAAACATTCACATAGGCCTTTAGTGAAAATTTTGCATATGCATTCCAGGTGAGCATGAACATGATACTTCAAATTTGCTCCTCGCAATCCAAACCAAGGCAACACATTCCCTGCTATATTAAATAATGCTTTATCACTAGTATTTATACAGAGGCAGTGGTGGCCTGGTGGCAAAGGGCACTGGATCACTGATCCTAAGGTTGGAGGTTCAAGTCCCACTCTCCACAAGGCTGTTCCTGTCCCCCCCCAGTGCAGCTAACTGGGTTATCAAAGGTCTCTCATTGTCCATGGCGTGCGGTTCATGTAAAAGAACCATTGCTGACTTTTGTAAAGAGTAACTGCATAGCCGTCGGTATGTTTCTGTGCCTTGTGAAAGGGTTGTGTCAGGAAGGGCACCCGACGTAAAATCCTATGCCAAATCAAACATGCAAATCAGATGCTTCGCTGTGGTGACCCCTGAAAAAGGGAAAAAGTCGAAAGGAAAAAAAGAAGATCACTAGTATTTATATAAAATGTGCAAATTTGATAGCTGTAGATTCTTACCTCATACCTGTACAAGTGAAATCCCAAAGAGACTTGCCAGTGACATCGAGCTTTTCACGAAATCGGACACTAGTACAAATAATGGTTCCTGCTTTCTGCTTCACACTGGTGACATCGTCACCTTTCTATCCAACCAGTCTCATCGAAACTTGTTTTTCAGATACGCATCTATCTCACGCACTTTAGCTTCGTCACAAGTCTCGATAACATTCGCTATTTTGATTGATACAAAACTACATACGACTTAAGGATGCCAAATATACACAACAAGAATGAGAATGCTACCGGACAGGCTAGGCTCTGCCATCATTATTGCTTACTGTGTCTGCTACACATCGCATACGAGTATTGCTGCAGTAAGTTTTTTTTCTCTATATATTTCCACATGTGCAAAGAACCAATCATGTAGCACGGGAACGTGGTTTAACAAGGTGAATACGGATTGGTTTTCATTCAGCAAATGCCGATAAAGGGGCCAATCACAACAAATGAGACATTGGTTACCAAATACAAACTAACGTCTTACGAGAAAGTACGGTATTCAAAATGGATGCCTACGAATCTGTGAATTATAAACATTACTCGAGTCCTGAGTCAGCTGGTGGCGAGTCAGTCTGGCCGACCAGAAATAATACCGGACCCTGCCTCCCTAAAATGTTCTCAATGGATTTGCAACAATATAAAAAAGGTCCATTTTGACAGAAAAAAAGCAGAATTCTGCCAAAAAGAGGAAAACTCTCATCCCTGAGTCATCCGTGCTCAGGAGCTGGGAGCCCCTAACTGGTCAAGCTCGATAAGGGAGGAAGGAGAGGAATACAGTCACTTCCCTGCCACAAATACTAACCAATCACACATGTCTGTCAGGTAACGCATGCTTGTCTTTTCCATCCTTGGTTGGTAGCTGTCGTGTGATAGGGGGTATCAGTACACTTACCCACCGGATGCCCCCCCCCCCCCCCGGACAACCCCCCCAGGACAATTACCCTCTAGGACAATTACACCCAAGACAACTACCCCCTCGGACAATCATCTAAAGATCTTTAAGTTTAATCTGTGGATAAAGGCTCTGTTAGGTACTTTGATCTTATGACTTTGACTACATTTTTCAAAATGTTTTCTCTCCTTTGGGTAAGCCGTAACTAATATGCCTAGCTTCAGTTTCTGCTAAGTGCATGCTAATTAGCCTGGCCCCTGCGCCACAAACAATACCGCTAGTCTGTGTCAAATATTTTAAATGGGCCAATCATACACTGAAAATGTGTGTCACAGCTCGGTGTATTAGCATTTACAGTAAAACCTCCGCTGACGAACGCTTAAGCTCACGAACTTTTCGCCTCAAGAACATTAAATTGGCGAGCATATTGTCTCTGCTGACGAACTAGTTTTCGGCGGACGAATCAAACCACGCGGTCGAACAGCGCCACGGTGGCGGCCACGAGAAGCTGACGCACGCTCACGGCGTCACAGTTCGTCACACCCCTTTCTTTGAATGCGGAAGTGGTTTGTGTTTGCTAGACATTTTGGACCATATCGAGTGTACTTTTGCTATTATGGGACCGAAAAAGACCCACCACAGGCGGAGATCATTGAAAAACACGAACGAGGTGTGCGTTTGTGTGACTCAGCGTCCCAGTACCAGTACGCTAAGTCTACCATTGCTCCCATCCTTAAGAACAAGGAAGCTATTAAGGGTGCGTGTGTGGCTATGCGTGTTTCCAAACAGTAGGTGTTTCCAAACACTCCTTCCAAACAGTAAGTCCCTCCCTCCCTCCTCCTCCCACTCCATTCCATCAAGCCATCAACTACCATCACAAAGGTAAATAAAACCACTTTATTATACAGTACAGTTTATTTCTTTAATTACAATACAATAGACATTTATTATACATAAAATAAGGTATATTTTTGTGTAGTTTTAAGGCTTATTTAGTAGAAAATAATGTTTTATGGGGACCTGGGAACGGATTATTCTCATTTTAATGGTTTCTTATGGGAAATAAATGTTCGGAAGACGAACTTTTCGCCTCACACACACTTTCTGGGAACCAATTATGTTCGTGAGCAGAGGTATCACTGTATTCCACTAGATCACATCAATGACGCATTCGAAACATTGTCAGAGCTTATGCCAGAAGCTGCCCAACCAGTAGCCGACTACTTCGAAGATACCTTCATTGGCCATCCTCACCGTCATGGTCGTCGACTGCCAGCATTCCCCCATGCTATGTGGAATGTGAAGAATCGAGTTGAAGGACTTCCATGTACCAACAACCACATTGAGGGATAGCACCGCCACATACAGTGTAATGTTAGAGCTTACCACACCAACTTCTGGACATTCTTAGGAGTGTTACGACGGGAACAATCATTAAATGAGGTTGTAATGGCTCAGATGTCAGTAGGTGTACCAGCTCCACCTCAGAGAGAGAAGTACAAAGCCATCACGCAAAGCCTGACTAAAATTGTTGCCGACTACAAGAACAGACCTTTAGTAGATTATCTAAGAGGAATTGCACACAATATTCAATTATAAAGGTTTAAATTATATGCTTCATTTGTACATTGATCATGTTTATGAATAAAACATTAAATCTCAATTAAAGATATTTCTTCTTATTATTTTGTATTATCATCTTACACTATTAGCTTGGATTATCATCTTACATACACATACATTCATTGATTATCCCCATCAAAGTAAATTTGATGGGGGTGGTTGGCTGGGGGGGGTGTCCTAGGACCGTGATAGGGATGTAATAATTGATGCGGTAGGATTTGCCAATGTCTATATTGGGGGGGGGGGGGGGGAGCATCAGAAAGTGGGCAACTTGGTGGTGTGGTGGCAAGAAAGTCCTGGGTTTGAGTTTTGGACTGGTTGCCGTATGTCACAGGGTGCCCTTGTGTCCATCTAACTTTTGGTTCTTTCTTTTTTTAACCATTACACTGTAATGAGCATACCTAACCACCCCCCTTATTTCGCTATGTATTTTGCTGAGGTACACATATTACTTCTGAAATAACTGAGATCTTGATCATTCTGCGCTCTCAATCCTGTGATCCGTCCTGATGTGCGATTGGAGCTGATTGGAGTTTTCTTATCTAAGAAACTCCTACGTCCAACCGATGATGATCCATAAGGACATAAATGGATATAAAGTCTTACTGAAACGATTTAGGACTACAATTACCATTAACCATAAGATGACCAAATAGATTTTATATTACACAACAGTGAAGTTCATATTTTTATCTGGTCTCACCAAATGCAGGTTCCCTTTTGAGTCTGATTCCTCTCGAGGTTACTTTTCATGTCAATTGAGGGAATTCTTCCTCGTCACTGTGAGCACAACCTCGACCATTAGTGATGTATAGGGTTTATTTATGTGTATCGGGTTCACAAGGTAAAAGTTTGCACCCAATTTGATCTTACCAAAACTTTTTTGCGACAATGTAGATTACAAAAAAACGCAATGCAAATAAAACTGAACACTTCTATATTTACCTGTTGTTAGCTAGCAAATCATACTAAGTGATGTCCACTGTATTTGCTTCCTCAGAACAGCAGTCTGTCTAATTTAAAGGAAGAAAATAGAGATGTCCCTCTGTTGCCTGAACTAAAGCAAATGCTTAAGTATCCATGTTGAAGCAAACACCCACGCTAACACTAGCCCAAAACTAACACCATGATTTTAGTGTGCGCCTGCTGTGCTGCATTACTGAACGTAAACAGAGTTATCAGGGACACAAGACTGGAGCTCTTCTTAAAATTGGAACACGCCGTAAACAGAAGTAACTTGTTCCTAGCTACATGTAGCGTGGAGCTTGAAATGGGGCAGAGACTATCCAAAGCGCCTTTTATATAATAACATTATACGAGTTTACAATGTGTTAAAATAGAGAAATCTAAGAGGCGGAAAACATCCTTTTAAGAGCACACTGTGCCTCTGTGTGTGTGTGTGTGTGTGTGTGTGCATCCTCATCAGTGCCCATCTGTTGAAACGCAGTCTCTGTTGGTGCAGAGGGACTAACAAGGCAGCGGTAATTAGCCGCTCTGTGCTAACGGCATCAATCAGATGGATGGAGCCACTAACTGGTTGATAAGAGCGGCAGGGGTGGGGGTGCGGCAGGGTTGACCTACTTTACAAAAGCCATGATGCAACTCCGTACAACGGGCAGGTATGAGCAGACATGAAGATGCTCATCTCACAGCCGCTGAAGCGGAAATGTGGTCCTGCATCTCTTGTCTGACACACACAAACACAAAAACATACAGACACAGACACACACACACACACACACACACACACACACACAGGATAACCATCCTTTCAACACCGTCCCTGATATCCAGGCGATAATTTCACTTAATCGTCATAAGGCTTGTTGCATGTGCCACACACACACACCTCTGATGCTAAAAGCCTAAACGCCACAGAAATGGCTTGTTTAGTGTCTCCTGCCTCCAGTTAAGCGTTTACACTGGCGATGAACCTTGTGGAGGGCAGCGTGGGGTGAGATTGGCCGTAAAAACAGGATGGTGATTCAAGCACGAGATGTTAAGTGACGTAGCTGAGATCAGACGTGACACCACATTACATTTTGACACATCCACATTTAAAACAATTTGTATAAACAAGTTTATGCAGCGCATTATTTTATGAACAAAAAGAGAGACACAGAGCGAGAGAGAGACAGAGAGAAGAAAAATGATTCCTGTGTAAATTGTCAGTGAGAAGATTTCCTACACAACTCGCAGAAAACGGAGTGCAAGGTAACGGATAAGTAATGATCGGTGTTACACGGGTTGACTTGTAATAACGATTCCGATACGGTGTCACGGTGTGTTGTCACTGGAAGTTGAGCGATAACACCAGGTTTACCAAACAGTCACTCGCGAGCGAGCTGTGAAGCTGAGAGTTCACTTCTCTCTTGACTGGAAATAAACAAGCTGCTCTCTCGCTCTCTCTCTCTCTCTCTCTCTGTGTGTGTGTGTGTGTGTGTGTGTGTGAGAGAGAGAGAAACGCCAGCGTTCTGACCCCTTGTTTATGCACATGAGACGAGTTTATTAGATTTCACTCTCTCGCTCTTCGTGTGTTTCCGGTATACTGTCACTTATTTACTGTTTTTTATTCTGTTGCCTTCTCTCTCCCCAACACTCACTTACTAACTTTGTGACAAACAAACACACACACACACACACACACACACACACAGACATTCAGGAATTGTAATCCGTAGCCTGGCGGTTCGGTGCGTTGTAGCAAGCGCTGAATCACTTTGTAGCACAAAAGACGGAAAGTGCAAGAGAGGAACATCGATGACTGGTGTGAGGGACCTCTCTCTCTCTCTCTCTCTCTATCTCATACACACACACACACACACACAATCAGAATCAATCTCTATCATCCTCTGTAACACATTACATCTCTCCGCAACCCCCCCCCCACACACACACACACACACACACATTCTCTCATTCTCTTACAAACATGTCCATGTCGACCCAAATAAAACAAAGCTAATTTCATGGTGGCGCTCAGGAGGAATGAAGTCTCATAGTGTTGTGTAGTATTTTCCAGGCTGCTTTATTGATTGTGATTCGTGATTGGATGACGGTGTCGGCGTTAAACATTTAGAATAGAACTGTAACACTGACTGAAAACTACACGCAGAATAAAAAAGTGCTGGATGGTAGGAATGTGAACGAGAGAAACTATCCATCTTCCAGACATCAGAACAATTCATTCATCCATCTCAACCTCGTGTAACACCGTGTACGAGACTGCCACTCGGAACATGTCATCAATGCCATCAGGGCGGAGCAGCACAAGTGCACACGTTCATACTTTGGGGGTATTTACTGCAGCTACATCGCAGGGTGCAGGAGGAAACCAGTTGTCCCTGAGGAAAACCCTCACATGGACACTTGGCAGCAGCATGAATACAGTGTCTGTGTGAAGGGTTTTCCCCAAACCACACATTATGGGCAACCATTTACACTTACGCTCTTTAGTTGGGGCGATTTGGGACAGCCAGTTAGCCCTGCATGCCTTTGGACTGTAGGAGGAAACCAGAGTACCTGGAGGAAACCCATACAGGCATGGGGGGGGGAGACATACAAACTCACAGAAATGTCTGTACCTGGGAATTCTTGCTGTGAGGACATGCTAACTAATGTGGAACTACTACGTAACTAGAACGCCTCTGTGCTGCCCACCAAGACACTTTAATCCTAGGACAAAAACTGAAACATAATGAAACACAATGGACACTCGGAGCCAGGCATGTCAACGTGCCTATCACTCCACACTAGAACCACTCCAGACTGCCAGAAGAGGCGAGTGTTTGAGATCCCAGCTCTGACCTTCAACCTTGGAGAACATGAGGAGATGATGTAACTGTCTGCAACCTTAGCACACACCCCTGCAGGAATGGTAACACAACACGCACGGTGTCACTGCCTTGCCGACAGAAAACTGCCATGGGACAGGGGGTGGAGCAAGCTTTTTCCTGTCAAGGAAAAAGGGACGGGGACGAACAACGGGATGAACATAGCACCATTATGTAAATGAAAAGGGAAATGATGATGTAATGAAATTACCCAATGTACAGCCATAGAATATTGTATGATCAGGAAGGTTTTTTTTTCTCCATTGCAGTCTTCGGGGTGAATGAATGTTGGGATTTGTTGGCATCCCAGTAACAGTGTCGTACATCCCTACCCCGAGTTACTGGCATCGGTTTCGTGTGATATGGAACACAAACAGAACACCTGCGAAACCACACAATTTGGATGACGCTCCATGTGAGTATTTCTGCGTTCCATCTGAGTATTCAGTGAAGCTACGTGCACTCAGGATGGAACATCCAATGTGGCTGTTTACACTCAGGGCAGGAACAAGCACACAGGTGTCCGTAGCATACAATGTTATTCACTGTTCACACCCCTGCTATAAATGTCGCCCCAACGCCATTCTATTTGAGTAAAAACGAAAGCATCAGGCGGCATCACGCCAAAGTGGCCAGGGCATTCGCCTCACAGCAAAAGAGTCCCGAGTGCGATTCCCAGGCTTACGCATTTGTGTGTAGAGTTTGCATGTTCTCCCAGTCCTTGCGTAGTCCTCCGGTTTCCACACACGGTCTAAAAACGTGCACAGTAGGCTGCCTGGGGGTGCCAAATTGCCCCAAAGTGTGGGAGTGAATGTGTATGGTTGTGTTGGCCCTGCAATGGCTTAGGACACTCATTTTTTTATTTTCTGGTTGACAGATTTTTTCAGCACAAATTTAGTGATGTCACAGGAAATAACTAGATTTAAAATATTATTTACAATTTTGAAAAAGTGTTGGAGGTAAAAAATATAAATATAAATATAATATATATACATACATATACACACACACACACACAAAAATATATAATTTTTTTGTTATTTTGTTGATATTAATAGCACAGGAAGGTTTTGCCACTTAACATTTTTTCATATATAATATCTGGTTGATGACTCTAGAAGTGCTGGGAAGATCATCAATTATAGTGTGCAAATTACATACGTCTCAATAAAATGCATTATCTGTTCATCAGAGTCGCTCACAAAGCATGCTGGGAGTATCGACTCACGATATCTGATGCAAGAATTCATTTGGATATAAAGATGTAAGCACGATCTCGAAGGCGAACACACAAAATTATACATAATATTTAAAGATACGATTTTCTGTCTGATTAAGATTTGATATTTTTTTCACATCAGCATATAATAAAGAGATCGGCGAGGGGAAAAAATAATAAATTGAAAAAAGTTAAAAATTATTTTTTAGCGGCACTTTTGCCAGTGCTTCGGCGGATCCGTCAACCAGACAATATAAAATGAGTGGCCTTATCAAGCTGTTCAGGGTGTATCCTGCCTTCATCCTGAATCAGCTGAGATGGGCCAAGTACATAGCAGTGGACTAAATGCCCCCGACTGGTTCAGAAGTAAAGCTCATAACTGGTGTCTATTTTCTTCAGGACTTGATTTGCCAACTTTGAACGTGAGGACATGAGGTCTTGAATCTCAACCAAGGGCCTGTTTATGTAACGTCTGTATGATCTTGGGCTTGTGCGGGTTTCCTCTGGGTGCTCCAGCTTCCTCCTCCCAAATAGATCAAATGTCTGCTCTAAATTGCCCATGTGTGTGTGAATGGAGTGTGAAAGATTGTATGAGTCTGTGTTAACCTTGGGAGAGACTGGTAATCTGCTCAGGGTATACCCCAGGATGAGGGGCCTTTGGTACTGGCACCAGAGGAAGACCACAGTGCCTACCATTTTGTATGAAGTACCCTGTGATTATGAGTCCTGCACTCCGATGTTCCCAGACATGTGAAATGTTGCTTTCAACATTCACTCGAGTTCCCGTTGCGGTAAATCATACACTCTTTTATGAAATGAAAAAAAAAAAAGCTGTTCAATTTCTCATCATATAGCGTAGTGTGAGAATATTGACTCGTGACACAACACAGCCATCAAACAGGTTCTTTTTAGACCAACATTTGTGGTTTGAGATGAAAAATAAAATGCCTGTTATGTAAGAGTTCAATACACAGTGCACTGAAGGGCCGCAGGAGGGCTGCGTTCTGGGTGACACCGGATAGAAGGATTATAATCATTACTCTCATACAAGTTATACATGGGAACGTCGAGAAGAGAGGAAGATGAAGGTGCACTCAAAGGCTGGTCAGGATCCCAAGTAGCTTGGGGTTTCAAACCTGATGCAATAACCTGCCACGTTCTGGCGCCGGTGTGTTTGAGATCTTTGAAAAGATTTCCACACAGCCACAGAAATCTGAGGTCTCTGAACATGGTGATGGATGCAGCACGAGACGGAACACCTCGCAGTCTTACACTACCATCTTCTAAGGTCCGGATAAAGATTGAGCCTGTGGCCCCAAAAGAGCAATCGATCGGTTTGTTTTGGCACAGCACTGCTGGGCATGAAAAGGATATTATTGACTGCACAACATGAAAAGGAACTGACCGTCCGGTTTCTGCCTAAAATGCACAAGCAAAGTGAAGGAGTGAAGGAAAGGTTTTTGGAAAGATGATGATGATGATGATGACAGTGGTGGCTGTAGTGGTTGGGAGGGGGAAAAAAATAAAAAGAGTGGATGAAAGAACGAGAGGAATAAAAAATACACAAGCAGAATGACGAACCAAGATTTTGCAATGATTTCCACTCGTGCTAATTAGAGCGTCCGCGGCAGTCTGATCTCGCTGCCTTCCCGTTCCCACAGATCTCAGTGGGAAATCACGTTAATGATGAGCTCATGGAAGTGTCCACTCCCAGTCATGTGACTCGAGCAGCTCCAGTTCTCAGAAACAGCCTCTCCAGCAGAAAGCTGAGTTTGTTTCTTATTTTTCCCTCCAGTGCTAAATTCTTAAAACTGATTGGTCCAAAAACACAAAAGATAAAATTAATGCTAGCATTACTGTTCTGCAGCGTAGCACATTCAACTTTATATTTTTAATGAAATCAGGTTCATCTACCCATGGAAGCTAATTTGAGCTTTAGCTTGAAGTTTACATGATACCACCATCAGATCCTCCTGGAATGTAATGATCGTGTCAATCCATGTAAATTGACCCAATTCTATGATTCTACGTATTCACTAAAATACTGGATGGTCTGCTTGCTGTTGTTTTTTTCCATTTTAGGTGGTGGTGGTGGTGGTCTGTGTGTGTGTGTGTGTGTGTGTGTGTGTGTGTGTGTTACTGGGATCCATCAGCTTCACACTAAAAATTGTGGTATACGCATGGTGGCGTAGTGGTCAGCACTTCCACCTCATTGTAAGAGGATCCTGAGTTTGAGTCCTGTTCTTGGGTTTCTTCTGGTTTCTCCAGTTTCCTCCCACAGTCCAAAGACATGAACATCATGCTCACTGACTGTTCCAAATTGGCCCTAGGTGCGAGTGTGGACACTTCTGTGTGTGTGCTGCCCTGTGATGGCCTGGCGAGTTCTTCACCCAGTGTTGGCTCACTTAGGCTCCACCCTCCCCGCGACCCTTACAGGAGTAATCAGTTTAATTAAAAGAGTGAGGTATTGGTCATATGATGTTGAAGACATTTCTACACCAGCATCATAGACAGTATTTGCCTGGTAGAATCTATTATCATTTCCATAGGAACAGCGTACGCTAGAATTTGTCGTACATACAAACCAATGGGGTGAAAAAAAAAATCTACTTCAAACATTTAAAATCACACCTTTCTTTCTTTTATTCCAGCAAGGAGACGTTTAATAACATTTCTGGAAGGGGTCTCCAGCACTAGCGTGTTTCTAACGGCATGTCTGCAACACTAGAAAATATTCAGGACATAATTTTGATGGATTTTGGGAGGAGTAGCTATATCTTCTTTTCGGCCTTTTCCCTTTTTTCCGGGGGTAGCCACAGCAAATCATCTGATTCTCATGTTTGATTGGGCATAGGTTTTTACGTCAGATGCCCATCCTGACACAACCCTTTTGCAAGGAGCGGAAACACGCTGACGACTTTGCAGCTACTCTTGACGAAAGTCAGCAATGGTTCTTTTACATGAACCTCTCACCATAGACAGTGAGAGACATGGCTGGCCTTTGATAACCTAGTTAGCTGCACTGGGGGGGACAGTGACAACCTTGTGGAGAGTGGGATTTGAATCCCCAACCTTAGAATCAGCGATCCAGCACCCTTTACCACCAGGCCACCACTGCCATTAGCTTATATCTATATAACAAGTGTAATACCAAGAACTAGCTGGTCTTGTTGACATTCCAATACAAAGATCAGTAGCAACAAGCTCACGTCTCTTAACAGACCCACGTTCCTCAGCATCAAACGCATGTTGGGAGAGAATTTCAGAATCCAGAACTCAAGCACGCACAATTAAAGCCAGACAAAGACAATGCTAATCTCGTGACTTTAGCATGCTCTTACCTGAAAGTTTCATGAGCAGCTCGGACGCCACCTTGACGTTGATGTCGTGGCTGAGGATGCTGCCTTCTTGGCGCGGCCTGTTGGGCACCGCAGGGGCGTCGTGGCCCAAACTGAATGTCTGACATCTCGCTGGACTTGACGCCTCCTCCGCCTCAGGTTCCTCCTTCATGCAGAACCCAGTCTTCAGTGCCTCCTTCTGGTTGGCCGCTGCGACATAGCGATATCAGGGTGAATTAGGCATTTCGTAACAATTTTTCTTTTTCATAATATGCAAGGAGGGGAAAAACTAGACAAAATCAGATTTTCTCCAGCCTGTGCTTTATCACTGAAGCCATGGCAATAACCGTCATGTGTTTAAAGTTTAGAAGAGATGTTTATTTATTTATTTATTTATTTATTTATTTATCCTCCTTTTTGTGCTCAGTGCCTCCAGGGCTGAATTTTGTTCAGCGGGGTACGTTTTGCATTTGGGCCGAACATAAAGGAAGTTCTGAGAAGGCTACTGGGAGGAAGGTGAACCAGGCAGTACCTGCAGGGATATTTTAGGAGAGATATGATCCTGAGACTCGACATACAGATGCTCGGATCAGGAGAACATACAGGGCTGTTTTGGGCGATGTGGATATTATCACTTTCTGTATGTTTCCCTGGTAGCTTTTCGTACAAGCGCTGGTGGAATCAACCGAAAAAGAATACGCTCTGAAACTTTCTACATAAGATCGGAAACATTTAGATATTCAGAGATTGACAGACTTTCAAACCTGAGCCATGACTACAAGCTGGATGTCTTCTGGCATGTTACTTACTTTGCCTCAACTATGTCTGTACTGTTACAGTAAAATAATCAACATTGAGCTCCAGAAATAATCAACACGAAACGTAGACAAATGAAGGTGGGTCATTTTCCTTCAACAGCCAACCTTATTCTTTAACTCTAGGGCGGTGGTGGCTTAGTGAATAAGGGGAGAGGTTAGTGATCTGAAGGTCAGTGGATCAATCCCCACTGTCTCCATTGGGCCCTTGAGCAAGGCCCTCAGCACTCAGTTGTTTAAAAAAAACAACAACAAAAAAGTGATAATTGCTCTGGATAACAGCATCTGCATAACACTGTAAATGTATAACCCCCAAAATTATTTCATTATTATTGTTTTATAGCTAAACTTAATGGAACTGGCTTTTTCTCTTTTCATGTAAACGACCAAAATTTTTCTCAATTTGCAAAATTACCACTCTAAAGAAAACAGTAATGCTCATTAAAAGATAATATTATCCACAGAATAAATTGTAAAGCCCCTTTAGATAATGTCACATAACACTGATGGACGCATCACGTCATCTGTCGCTAAAATCAAGGAAGTCAGAAAAGTGTCCACAGAGCATGTCCAGAAGTGATAAATATTCATGAGACTCGGTCTTGCGGCTTCGGGGGCTTTTCTGCCCACTGATGTGTAAACCGATTTGTAAATGAATGTAATACGTAATTGGTTTGACAGACATTTCACCTGTGTTTTATTCATACTGATAGAACACCTGTATGGATTTTTTATCGAAGGCAACCAGTGTGACCTTCTTTCCAGTTGCCAGAATGTACATCATATAGACCATAATATCAAATACAGGGATCCCTCACTTTCCGCGGTTAATTGGGACCAAGATCCCTCCACGATCACCGAATTCCACAAAGTAGGATAACCACCCATGACTGACGTATACGTACATGTACTAGTCATTCTCAAAAAATTTGCATATTGTGATAAATTTCATTATTTTCTGTAATATACTGATAAAATTAAACTTTCATATATTTTAGATTCATTGCACACCAACTGAAATATTTCAGGTCTTTTATTGTTTTAATACTGATGATTTTGGCATACAGCTCATGAAAACCCAAAATTCCTATCTCAAAAAATTAGCATATCATGAAAAGGTACTCTAAATGACCAATAAAAAAAAGTGCTTTTAATACAAAAAAGTCAACCTTTAAATAATTATGTTCAGTTATGCACTCAATACTTGGTCGGGAATCCTTTTGCAGAAATGACTGATTCAGTGTGGCGTGGCATGGAGGCAATCAGCCTGTGGCACTGCTGAGGTGTTATGGAGGCCCAGGATGCTTCGATAGCGGCCTTAAGCTCATCCACAGTGTTGGGTCTGGTGTCTCTCAACTTTCTCTTCACAATATCCCACAGATTCTCTATGGAGTTCAGGTCAGGAGAGTTGGTAGGCCAATTGTGCACAGTTATACTATGGTCAGTAAACCATTTACCAGTGGTTTTGGCACTGTGAGCAGGTGCCAGGTCAGGATGAAAAATGAAATCTTCATCTCCATAAAGCTTTTCAGCAGATGGAAGCATAAAGTGCTCCAAAATCTCCTGATAGCTAGCTGCACTGACCCTGCCCTTGATAAAACAGTGGACCAACACCAGCAGCTGACATGGCACCCCAGTTCATCACTGACTGTGGGTACTTGACACTGGACCTCTGTCATGTTGGCATTTCCTTCTCCCCAGTCTTCCTCCAGACTCTGGCACCTTGATTTCCGAATGACATGCAAAATTTGCTTTCATCCGAAAAAAAGTACTTTGGGCCACTGAGAAGCAGTCCAGTGCTGCTTCTCTGTGGCCCAGGTCAGACGCTTCTGCCGCTGTTTCTGGTTCAAAAGTGGCTTGACCTGGGGAATGTGGCACCTGTGGCCCATTTCCTGCACACGCCTGTGCACGGTAGCTCTGGAGGCTTCTACTCCAGACTCAGTCCACTGCTTCCACAGGTCCCCCAAGGTCTGGAATCGGCCCTTCTTTCACTTTTTCCTTCCCACAGACGTCCCACTGATACAGCCTTGATACAGCACTCTGGGAACAGCCTATTCGCTCAGAGATTTCTTTGTGTCTTACCCTCTTGCTTGAGGGTGTCAATGATGGCCTTCTGGACAGCAGTCAGGTCGGCAGTATTACCCATGATTGCGGTTTTGAGTAATGAACCAGGCTGGGAGTTTTTAAAAGCCTCAGGAATCTTTTGCAGGTGTTTAGAGTTAATTGGTTGATTCAGATGATTAGGTTAATAGCTCGTTTAGACTACCTTTTCATGATATGCTAATTTTTTGAGATAGGAATTTTGGGTTTTCATGAGCTGTATGCCAAAAACATCAGTATTAAAACAATAAAAGACCTGAAATATTTCAATTGGTGTGCAACGAATCTAAAATATATGAAAGTTTAATTTTTATCAGTACATTACAGAAAATAATGAACTTTATCACAATATGCTAATTTTTTGAGAAGGTCAAGTATATGTGTATATAATAGCAATAAATACATATTCAATGCTATAAATGCTTATCATAACAATTAAACATTTAAAAATAATGCTTAAGATGTAAATAAAATATAAATACACACACATACAGACGCGCAAGCACGCAGATGCACACCTCACAAAAATGTAACTAGTTTTGATGGGAGGTTTAGGGTTGTTTTTTGTTTGTTTAGGTTTTGTTTTGCATAATTGGTCTTGTTTTTTGTGGCATTTTCCTTACCTCCCCCCCTCCATGTTCTTCCTTAATTTCCTTATTTTTTAATGCAATGTATACAGTAGGCCCTGCGGTTTTGCACTCACGGTTTGAGTATTCGCGGACTGTCAAGCAACTGACACGTCACTCAAATTCAGCCAATGGCTGTCCTCCTTCCTGCTGATTGGTTGAGATGATGTAACGCCCCTTTTTCCTCATTCGCCCACAAGTTGTCAATGAGCCTCTTTTTTTTTTTTCGTTTTAATTACCAGTTAAGTTCTATGATGCCACTCAAAATGCTGTGCGTCTTCTCTGGCTAAGCAATAGAAAAAGCTGGATGTCTCTTCTGAAGAAATAAGACTTTCTCCTGCAGAAACGACAGTTTCCTCTGAACTGCTGTATTGAAGTAATTTTCAATTATTATTCCAGTACAGAATCTAAGTTAATGTTTAGAATGTTTGTGTGTGAGATTTTATGTTCTATAGCATCTTTAACAAACGATACCAAAAGGATAAACTTTATTACGCTTTATTACTAGTGCTTTACAACAGCATATGCTGTATAATGTTTATATTATCATCAATAAATAAAACAGTAAAAATTGAAAAGTTTTTCTTAATCATTACTACATTTTACTACATTAATACTTTATTAATGAGTAAGACTGTCTATAGAATGTGTTTAAGAAGCATATTTTAGTGCATGTAATAGATACACAGTATTTTACTTCTGGTTACTCATTCACACATGTAATATGACACATGGAGTTTTATTTCTAGGTACAGAACTCGCAGATTATCTTCAGTCGCGGGAGGGGCTGAAACCGAACCCCCGCGAATATCGAGGGCCTACTGTATTAAAAAAAATTGCGATGCACTGAAGCTGCATGAATTCAAGCGCGAAGTAGCGAGGGATCCCTGTACTGTATATGGATCTTGACAGACGTTACGTTCAGAGGACCATCTCATTAAAAAGGCCATTCTATTTTTCTTTGTTTCAAAATATAACAAAATTAGCAAAACCTCATAATTAAACATCATTTTCACCCTCAAATTTTTTTGTAATAAAGGAGTTGTAAGAATTTGTAAGATTTATTTGTGAAGCCGGTCCATGAACTAGTCCAGACATGGCCGACTTTCAGACGGAAAAACGTCAATTTTGGTCCGAATAAAATAAAAAAAGAAAGGGCCGGTGCCTTATAATGGACTGAAATTGTCTTTACTATTATTTAAAGTTAGACTTTAAAATTTGAACAGTTATTAAAGTGGATGTACAACTGCATGGAAATATTTTTAAAATTTTTGATTTTTAATATTACGTTTGCAAATAGGTCCCAAGTGCAAATAAGGAGCTTTAACCGTATGATGATGCATCATGATACGCTTAATACCTCCAAAACGTGAACTGCTGTCCGTCTCAATCAGGAGCCTTATTTTCATTTTATCGTTAAAGATATGAACATTTCTTTTCAATTCTTTTCACTCTAGGCATTGAAAATGTCTTATAAAAGCCATGAAATCCAACGCGGATGGATGACTGCACACCCTGAGATCTTTCATATACTTTTTATATTAGTGTTTGTTTTTGTCATTGCTTGGAGAAATTTATCACACAGTCCCTGCGTATACGATGGAGCACGTTTGCACTGCTGTCTGCACTTCATATAGCAACCAAACACTATTTGCTGAAAAAGAGCAGAAGCTTGGTGAATATCATAATGCTTTATTTGCATTTAAAAAAAAAAAACCTTTCCCCAGCACGCGAGCACAAAACCCTGCTAAATGCGGCTCATGGTTAAATCACATCCTCCTTGCGTATGCCTTGGTGTTTATTTACCGAGCTCATGCTTATGGTTTTGCTGTCAGGTTTAGCCGGTCGCAAAGGCAAGCATTTGATAATGCCAGGGAATAAAGTCATCAGGTCAATTTCAGAGCGTGATTAAAATGGCGTGTGCTCAAAATGATGACGAGGTGCTCTGAGAGTAATTAAAGCGGGCCGCTTCTGGCCCCCGGGCCACGTTACGGCCAGGTCAGATCTAACAAACTGACTGCACAGCATGTTTGTTTTGACTGTCTCCATTAAGCCTAAAGGCTGCTGAGCATGATGTGTTATTATGCACAGTGGAATAATGGGAAATGGTGTGGGGTCATTTCATTGGTTAGCGTGAGGCTAATCAGGCCCTTCCTACTCAGGCTACATGCTGCAGAAGTAGGCCATTTCTAATCAGGCACAGATTAATAATTAATGTCAAGACGTGAAGCGACTTTTATAAATTTTCAAGAACAGAAAGAAACCTGTTTACACTAAACCCCACCCTTTCCACACATCATATTTGTCCATCTTTCTCACATACTTTCTTTGTTTTATTCCCCCAAGATACAAGACGGTCCACACGTGATCATCTGTACATGTATCACGTGATCATCATTTATGTATTCAGTGATTCTGTACCATGTGATGTAGAGCATTATTAATACACTGTATGGTTAACAACAGCAAACAGCCAAACAACTTTAGACTTTTAAGATAAAAAAAAAAAAGCCTCACCACCTTCACTGGGATTGACACATGGGAAGCAGTACCCTCCTTCAATGACACAGAGTCATAGAAACCACCCTTTCACTGGGATTGAAATGCTGAGGCCACACCCCTTCACAGACTGACACTCAGAGGCCACACCCTCTTCACTGGGCTTGACACAAAGAAGCCATACTTCCCTCCATAAACCTGACCCATAGAAGCCACAGTTCCTTCACTGGGATAAACATAACAAGGCCACACCCACTTCATGAAGACTGGCACACAGAGGACACACCTCTTTTACTAAAACTGACACTCAGAAGCCACATCTTTACTGGGCTTGACATACAGAGGCTAAAGTCTCTTCATTATGACTGACCCACAGAGAACACACCTCCTTTTCTGGGTTTGACTCAGAAGCAACGCCTCAGTCACTAGGATTGGAATATTGAGACCACTCTTCCTTCTCTGACTGACACACAGAGGCCACACCTCATTCACTCGGATTGGCACACAGAAGTCACACTTCCTTTCTGAGACAGATGCATAGATGCCAACGAAGGCTGACACACAGAAGCCACACCTCCCACAAAGTGAGTGACACACAGAAGCCATATATAATTTACTGAGGCTGACTTATAGAAGATTGGCTGGGATTGACAGAGACTGTCATTGTTAAGACTGCCACACAGAGACCACACCTCCTTCAGTGAACTGAGAATTACAAAGGTCACACCTTCTTAACTGAGAGGGACACACAGAAGCCACACTTCCTTCATGAGACTAACAGATACAAAGGCCACACCTTCACTGAGACTGGCAAATACAACGGGAATACCTCCTTCACTGAAACTGACTGAGAAAACATCTCATTCGCTGAGACCAAATAATTTAGAAGCCACATCTCCTTCACTGAGAATAAAACAGAGGCCACACCTCCATCGCTGACAGTGACAAAGTACAGTCGGCCCCCAGTTTACGAAATTAATCCATTACAGAGCCCTTTTCGTATTGCGGGGATATCGTAAGTAGGGGTCGCATCTTACATGTTAAACGCCTAAGTCGTTCCAAGTTCCCAGTCCTTGGACTGGATAAACTCCAGAAACCCTTTAAAAATGATAAAAGTACACCAATTTTGTATGAAATATGTGTTAAAAGTAAAAGAAAATTATTTATTAAACCATGAAACCATTTTATTAACATATTTATTAATTAAACCATTATCACAATTTTTTATTAACACACACACACACACACACACACACACACACCTCTCTCTCTCTTTCTCTCTCTATCTCCTTCTCTAGCACGCGCTGTGGGCCACGCCCACAAGATGTGGAATTCAAAGCGCATTCACTGATTGACAAACTCAACTTTAATTGATTCCTTGAGGGATCGGGATGCCAGATGAGCTGAAATGCGCCCACATTTATTGAACATTTACTGAATTAAACAACTTAAAAAACTAAAAACTAAAGCGTTATTCCTTCTCTCGCTCTCTCTCGTGCGCGCACTGCGGACCACGCCCACAAGACGTGAATTCAAAGCGCATTCCCTGCTTGACAAACTCAACTTTAATTTGATTCCTTGAGGGATCGGGATGCCAGATGAGCTCAAATGCGCCCACATTTCTTGAACATTTACTGAATTAAACAACTTAAAAAAACTAAACTAAAAACTAAAGAGTGAAGCTTCCTTCTGTCTCTATCTGGGAGACCAGCGGGGCGGGATATTGCGAGACAGCCAGTGAGAGAGCAACTTACACGTCGTGTGAAATTTTGATTGGCGCGTTTGAATTTATTTTCGTAAGAGGGGGTTGTTTCGTATTTCGGGGACGGAAACTCAAGAAAATGTTTTTCGTAATCCGGGGATTTCGTACAAAGGGGTCTTCGTAAATTGGGGGCCGACTGTACATGACAAGACGAGTGAGACAAGACACAAGACAGATACACAGGGGCAGTGAAGGGGTGTAGCGTCTACGTATCCCTCTCAGTTAAGTGGGTGTGGCCTTTGTGTCTTTTTCTGAGTGTAGGAGGCCACACCCCCTTCACTGACAGGGATACACAGGGGCAGTGTCTTTGCTGTCTCCATCTTTAAATCTTCTCTCTGGTTTCTTTCCCAGGTGAGTGGCAATGACTTCACTCCTGACATGGTTCACACTCGTCTCCTCACAGCTATGTGATGTCCTTGTGCCCCAAACCTTGTAAATACACACTCCATAACAGCACAGACAGGTGTGTCACCCACACTGCGTGCTCAGTCAGTCAAACTGACTGCTATGATTAACAACGACGTAAGTGCAAAACACAGCTGGATGGCAATTCAGGTTGGGTGACGTGACGTTTCCGGTGTGGTGTGCATCCTTCATACACACAAGTGGGTAGTGTTTACAGGGGCACCGGAGAGGGGTGTGTGACTCGGGCACCGGCTGGAAAATGTCACCAGTCAGGCTTCAGCGGTCGAGTGGAGCGAGGCCGGGTCAGCACCTGGAAGGGCGTCCTCTAATTAAGAGCGTGTTGGGTCACATGTCTTATCAGACAGAGACAGTTGCATTACACAAACATTCCCCCAAACACACAGGAACACGTCCTCTCGAAGGCACACATAAAAGTACAAGTAGGAGACGAGAGTGCACCGACAAAGTCACACCATTCCGGTGACCTTTCGGATTGTGGCTAAAAATAGGGTGAAATTTCCATTCGAATTCATGTTACAGAGAGCGTTGAATAATTTATCAGTTTGATCCGTCAGCCAGTTTGTGTTTTCTTATCCCCTTTTTTCCCCCCTTTAAACCCGTCAAGCAAAACGCATCGCACAGGCTGCGGGTGAAATGAGACGAGTCCGATCCTTCCATTTGAAATTTCATTAAAGTTGTACAGAGTACCTTCCTTCTTTCGAATCCAGCTACATCAAAACATTTCCTTTCCAAAACCACATCGAGCTCTGATCAGAAAGCATTGATATGAAACCCCCCCCCCAAAAAAAAAAAAAAACGGTCAATACACAAGTCCGGTGTCCCGAGTTTAGAACAGAATTACAAGACTAACAGAGCGACCATCATGAGCTGCTTCCGATGAACACTACATGTACATGAGCTTTAATGAAACTGGAACGCTACAGTAGCTCCACCTTAACGCAGTCCAATCAATCATACGAGGTTCCTTTTATCACCACAGCAACGGCTAGAGAACATTATATGGTGATAAATCTCTTGTTGATTTTCAGTCATTGTTTTAACAATCTGGACCATTGACTGCACAAAGCATTCATCAGGCACATCGCACGCCACGGACGGAAAGTATCGTAGCGCAGGTCTATTGAAAACTTGAGCCTATCCCGCATATTTTACCATCGGAGAGTTAGTTAGTGGAGAAAACTTTACAAATTTTAAAAATAAATAAATAAAAAATAGCCCCAATAATTTTGGCAGGCGGTGGGGCTTAACATTTAATCATCAAACCGAGGTACCAATGTTATTGGGGCTATTTTTTATTTATTTATTTTTAAAATTTGTAAAGTTTTCTCCACTAACTAACTCTCCGATGGTAAAATATGCGGGATAGGCTCAAGTTTTCAATAGACCTGCGCTACGATACTTTCTGTCCGTGGCGTGCGATGTGCCTGATGAATGGTGAGAGAGAGAGAGAGACAGACAGACAGAGTGAGAAAGAAAATAATTCCATTTCGTTAAAAAGTTACAGATTGTTTGGTTCTCACTATGCTACTCATGCCTTTTTCTATTCGTACCATTATATCAGTGTCACATTACTAAAGAATAGTCAATAAAATAACAATGAATATAAAAACAATAAACAAAAATATAAAATAAAATAACAAATATAAAAATTGTTAGTGATTTTACAATAACATCACACTGCACTGTGGCTATTGCAGGCCTTCTCTCTTTCTCTCTCACTCTGTCTGTCTGTCTCTCTCTCTCACCCACCCTCCCACTCTCTCTCTCCCACACCATCTGTCTCTCTCCCTCGGTCTGTCTCCCCCTCCCTCCCACACTCTCCATCCCTCTCCCTTCCTGTCTCTACATCTCGTACTCTCCTCTTTTCCTTCCCACTCTCTCCCTGTCTCTTTACATCTCTCTCTTCCTGTCAGCCTCCCCTCCCTCCCTTCCTCAGCCTCCCCTACCTCCCTCCATCTCTCAACTTCTGTCTCTCACACTCTGTCTATTTCCCTACCTCTGTTTCCCTATGTTTCTCTCTTTTCCTGTCAGTCTCCCCATCCATTCCTCAGTCTCTGAATCTGTCTTTCTTTCTTTCTTTCTCCCTGTCTAAGTCCCACTCCCTCAATCTATTTCTCTATGTCTTTCTATTCTCCTGTCGGTCTCCCCACCTGTACTCTGTCCAAGTCTCTACTTCTCTCACCTTTTCTTCCTGTCGACCTGCCTGCCCTACCACTTTTTCTCCATCTCTCTCTCTCTCTCTCTCTCTCTCTCTCTGTCTCCCCCTCCTTTCCTCTCTTTCTCTCCTGCTCTCTTCCATCTCCCTCATTCTCTGTCTATCTCTTTGTCCTCATCCATCTCTCTGGCAGATGTTTGTCCGGTCCTCCTCACCTCTGCCCCTGTCCTGACTGTCCACTATCACTCCACTTCATTAGCCCCACACCCCTGTAACAGCAGCATGCTCGCCGCTGCTAATGTCAGCGCGCTGGTTTCAGAGGCCAGCCACGGCTGTGCGAGTCTGTTACACGCAGGTACAGGAGCTGGCAGTCACAGCAAAGCAGGACGGTTTCCAAGACAAAGGAAAGAGAACTGTTCCCCCACTGAGAATTAACAGACCCCCCCCACAGAGAAAAATAAAGACCAATGTATGTATGTGTATACATATATATATATATATATATATATATATATATATATATATATACACACACACACACACACACACACACACACACACACACACACACATACATATACATATAGGAAGAACATAATTATTCCAATTAAAGATAGAGGGCCGCATAGTAGTTAGTACATGCGCCTCAGAGCAAGAAAGTCCCCGGACCCAGTTCGGGTGTTTCAGTGTTGTGTTTTCATGTTCTCTTTGTGCTTGTGAGGACTTTCTCCGGGTACTCTGGTTTCCTCGCACAGACCAAAAGACATGCAAATCTAGGCTAAACGACCGTTACCTCTAGGTATGTTTGCCCTGTGATGGTCTGGCGATCTGGACCAGTGGTGTCCGAGAAAGGATCCGGCTTCCCCATGACCCAACTAAGATTAAGCAGTTCGGCAAATAAGTGTGTGTGTGTGTGTGTGTGTGTGTGTGTGTGTGTGTGTGTGTGTGTGTATGTGTGAGTGAGAGCATGAAAGACAGGGTAAAAGACGAATACAGGAAACTATCACAGAATTAGTAGAGGCAAACACTAACCGAAGCCCATGGTGTGTACCTTTACATTGTGCTCCTGTCATATGATTAGCTGCCTAGATAACTGCACAGGTGTTCCTAATAAAAGGACAGTGAGCGTGTATATCACATTGTAGAACGGTGGACACTACTTTCTTGGTCTGCTTGCCCCAGAAGCTGGTGAATAAATAGACATTTTAATCCTCTGCTTTTTGAATTTATATTTTAATCTCGACGCCAACGTGTCAGCCTTCTCTCCTCGTCCTCCGCTCCGCTCCGCTCCCCAGCCGGCATGTTGAGAAGTGAAATGAATAGGTAATGCTAATCCGTGACTGCCTATGGAGATATTTTAATCTGGGTGGCTGCATGGCTCTGGACCCAGCGTGCAGGAGCATAGACCTGGCAAGAGGCATATTGGGGTAAAAAATTGAGAAAGCCATGATGTCTGGTCCTGA
Source organism: Plotosus lineatus (assembly GCA_024760905.1). NCBI lineage: Eukaryota > Metazoa > Chordata > Actinopteri > Siluriformes > Plotosidae > Plotosus > Plotosus lineatus. Next base: position 24,502,358 of record CM045736.1, on the reverse strand, counting down.
TCGCTCGAATGAAGCCACAAAGGACAAATGGAAACGAGCAGAGCGATGGGTATATAATGACGGGAAGCAGACTGAGTTTCTCCACTGGTATTTTTAAAATCACTGAAAAGGTTCATGCAAAAGAGAAAATTACAGACACAGTAATGTTTAGAAGAGTGTGTGTGCGTGTGCGCGTGTGTGTGTGTGTGTGTGTGTGTGTGTGTGTGTGATGTAAATAAGAACCACTGGTTTTGGAATCGCACGCTTATAAAGTAATAAAGCATTCATAAATACACTGTAAACATAAACTCTAAACAAAAAGTCCCACCCCCGAATAGCTGTTTAGACTGAAGCTCGATTTAATTGAAGCTCTCAAAGTGCACATGGTAAAAGAATTGCTTCGTGGTGGGTTGAATTGGTGTTCAATTTATTGCCACTGCACCTGAAGATGCTTTTGGACTCATCCAACTTTATTTTAAATTCAAATTAAATTTCAGAATGTTCAGACTGCTGTTCGCCTGAAACCCACAATTTTAACCAAAATGTTACAACTACAAATATAACAGAATTCTTCTATTATTGTAAACTACTCAGAAAAGAATCAGAAAAATGCCATGCGAAAAACTAAATGCAAAAATAATGTTTATGAAATCATTACTTGGTGAAATTTCATCATAATTACAAATTGTTAGCTACTCTCAAAGTTGTCCTGTGCATTACATACGACCATGTGACAACATTTTGATTCTTTAAACAGATTGTGGCCGGTGGCGTAGTGGTTAGGCTGCTGGGCTCAGGGGGTTGTGTGTTCAAATCCCAGTTAGACCCCCGGGCAAGATCTGAACCACAAGTGTGCCTCTGTTCATCCAGCAGTACAAATGGGTACCAGTAAAAATATACTGGGAAGGTAACCTGCAATGGACCAGCGTCCCATCCAGGAGTTGTACTCCTAGTTGCTTCACGCTACGGAAACTGGGGATAAGCACCGGCCTGATGAACCACTATGGCTCAGGTCTAAAAAGCCCAAAGGACTTTACCTTACTTTGAAACAGATTACTCTTAAAAATGATAAAATATTTTTAGACACTGAGAGAAATTCATTGCTTGTAAAACTGCCTTTATTTTTCAGATTAAAGGCCAAAGAAAAGTTTGCATATAGAAAGTTAGTCAAATTGTTGTCACGTCTGTGACTTGCTTATTTTACAATCTCTTCCTGCACGTATAACTTACTGTATACAGGGATCCCTCGCTACTTTGCGTTTCAATTCATGCGGCCTTAGTGCATCGCGTTTTTTTTTTTTTTTTTTTTTTTTAAATATTCAGTGAATTGAAAAATAAGGACATTAAGGAAGAGATGGTAAAAAAAGTTGAGGAAAATGCCACAAAAACAAGGCCAATTATGCAAAAAAAAAAAAAAAAATCCCTAAACCAACACAAAACAAAAAACAACCCAAAATCTCCCATCAAAACTAGTTACATTGTTGTGAGGTGCGCATCAGAGTGTGTACATATACATCAGTAAGGGGTGTGTGTGTGTGTGTGTGTGTGTGTGTGTGTGTGTGTGTGTGTGTGTGTGATCCTACTTTGCGGATTTCGATGGTCGCGTGGGGATCTCGGTCCCAATTAACCGCGGAAAGTGAGGGATCCATGTATAACCAAATTAAAAATAACTGCAGACCTACAGGTAAACATTCACTCCGTAATAAGTAAAACTTCCAAACTAAATTTATTTGGTTCTAAATAATGCTCCGTCGGTGACAAAAATACTCCTAAATTCTCCTGTGAGTGACATTAATTACATGGAAACAAAAAAGCAAACTAAAACTAGTTGGTTTCCAAACCATAACAAGCACAGAGGTGTATCAATCACATGTGTATGTCACATGCATATATATTTGTCAAAGGAATAAACAAAGGAAATTTGAGTAAATTCTGAGCAGCGCACAGCTCCAGGGTGCAACATCGGACCATTATTGACGATCTGACAGCTATTGGGATTTTAGAAAAATTGAGCTAAAATTATTAAACAGAGTTAAAGCAACACGCTGAGAGTCAAGCATAACCAAGTGAGCTTTAAGCTTCACATAAAGATTATTCCCATACAGACTGCAAGGGATGAAAAAAATTATTTTCTGCATGTTGTTTTAACTATATGTAAATTGTCTTGATCCTGGAATTAGTAGTTTATAGTTTAGTTAACCAGTAGTTTATAATTTATACAGGACTGAAAATACAATTTTATCTCATGGCGAAAAAAAACTCATCCAATTTTTTTTTTTTAAATTCAAATCGCTATCAAGTCAGCAATAATTTTTCGATCTTGCCAAAGTTTTCAAGCTAAGCTTTTTTCATCAGGCAGATCCAAATATATATTTTTAAGAAAAATCTGATTTTAGATTTAAGAATTTTTTTTAATGATGATTTAACATGGACTCAGATGTGATTCCAAAGGTAGAGAATGCCTCAAATCAATTTACATCAAAAATGCATCAGTCTCGAAGAGTCGCAGAGAAAATAAAGGCAATTCAATAGGAAGTGAAAGACTCGACTCTTATTGGTGAACAAAACCTGACTCATTGAAAAAAAACCCTTGGAATTCCCAGTTCTCTAGGACTGATGTAAAACATGAAGAGAAGAGGTTAATGGCTACGTAGATGTCACAGGATCCTGAGGTGCAGCACTCCTTAATCACACTCAAGTCAAAGCAAAAACAGTATAAGGACATGGTGTAACATTCCAGGCATTAAAAAAAGTCTAAGTGATGACGAATTTCTGGAAGGAGATCAGGAAGCTGGGCATAAAAGAAAAAAAGGTGGAAGGAGACACATTTCTGCACAGGTCTTCAAAATAAAAAGTAATTCATGTATTGTTGCACCTCATCCAACAGGCTGTTTTGGGTACCGTCATCACCTGAGTCTGCATCGCCGTTCCTGTTCCTGCTGCTTTACCTCAATCTTAGAATCTACTACCTCAACCACTAAGCCTCAAACATACTAAAAATTCAAGTCGATCAGCCTCTATGCTTGGGCCTTCAAGATGAAGCTGTTGTTTGTTCATATGACCTTTGACTGTATTACGATGACCTTATAAATTTTGTCCGCGCTATTTCTCGAGAGCTGCTGGGTGAATGAAGGGTTTCGACGTCTCTGATGGCTATTTTTATAGCACTTATTGACTCTCGGTAGAAGCAGCTGAATCAATGTTACCATGAAATGTTAGAGAGTTTTGTACAGAATGTTTGTGCTTTGCTGTTAAATAATTCCTTTTCATAAACTCTCCGCCCCCAAACTTACTCCACCCACCGCATGCTTTTGGAAAATGAAGAAAAAAGGACAAACGGCTCAAAAGGAATGAGTGAGTGGGGTTTGTTTCGGAGTGTGGCTGCTGAGTGAAAGGGTGGGGAATGGTGACTCCTGGTTGACATACAGTATATCCACAAAGAAGCACAGACTCGATCTCATGAGGGAGGGTCATCCACCCCTGATTGGTGGTCAGAGAATGTAAAGAAGTACCAAATGCTTGACTCTACATCAGCATGGGACGGTGTGACGGAGTTCTTTTAACCAGATGATGTTTTGAGCTGTTGTCAACCATAAAATTAAATACATTTTAATAAAAATTGAATTTTTAGTTATTCTTTATCCCAAAATCAACATGCTAACTTAGAAGAAAGTGTTTTTTAAACGAATTAATGGCTCCTCCTAATGAATCCCTTCATAGAAATGTTCAGTTACAAGGAAGTAACTGAATTCCAAAATACCATAACTGCCCAATCAGAATCAAGCATTCAAATCAGCCACGTAATAAATGATTATATTGTATTTTCAAGTATTTTGATGATCAATTCTCTTCGTAGAACAGAAATGGCAACCCGCTAGTGTGGGGATATTTAAATCAATTTTATTACATTTATGTTACCCCCTAATTTTATTTATATCCAGTTCGCACCTGTCGAGTGTTGCCACTCGGTCACATAGAATCACTACCAACCAGAGATGGGTGTAAGTATGCACATGCCTCCTCTATGACATGCGATGCTGCCAACTGCCTCTCTATGAACCGTCGCACATGCACATTTGGAAGTGGCTTCACATACTCGTAGTGGAAGCGACACTCGTGCCTTTTAGTACAAATGAGCTCACAGACATCCATAGATCGGCTGGTGATCGCTGTGAGTGTCAGGAAAATGTATACTATTCCGTCTTAGATTCAGACCTGTGGTCTCCAAACTGACAGTCACACACCTTTTCGATGTGCCATTCGGGAGCCAAACGTTATTTACATTTAGTGTAATTATTTCCATGAAAGCTCTTGGGTGTCCTGAGCACAGAAGACCAATGAAATTCTTATGACAAAACAATGACACAGATTCCATTTGGACCCCCCCCAAAAAAAAAAAAAAAAAAAAATTCATTCACACAGTATGTTAAAATCACACGGAGAGCACATGACTGTGCCTGCTGTTAGTTTTAAGAGCACGAGCCACTGGGTCAAGTGTCAGGGTCGCAGTGAAGTCACATCTCCTTTCAATGAGTCAAATCATTTGAATCAGCTCACTAAAAGGTGTCGACTCTTTTTAATCGAATTGGATCTTTTGAGCTTTATTTGATATCTTTGAGCCAGTGAAAGTTTATTTATTCCGCACAAGTCCAAGAAAACATATGCAATTTCTAAGCAGTAAAGAGGTCAAAGATACATCATTTAATTCATATCAAACTGCACCGAAAACCTGAACTGAAAGAACTGACTCACTCACTGAAAACAGCTGGAATTCCTATCTCCAGTCATTAGACAGTTAAACTGTTCCTTTTTTACTGCCACGCCCCCACATTGCCCTCAGTGCAACGTGACCATCATACTTATACTTTTATTAGGGAGTCGGCATTACATCTAGTCTTGGACTCTGTATTCATCAGAGCGGGCAGAATCTCTCTCCCCCTCTCCCTCTCTGTCGGTCTGTGCGTATACAGGGCAGCTGAACGTCTGTGACAAAAGCCACGCCCACCTCTGCAGCACGAGACCCAGGGTGCTCATGCATGTGGTCTGCATTTCAAAGCATTTTGCAGGCTTTTACTGTATCTCTGAATGAGGATGGCGATCAGTTCTGGATGTCAAGGTGTGTGGCAATTCAAAGCCGATCGGTCTAACAGTCTGAAAAGATCGCCTCCCCCCCCAAAATAAAAGTCCAATTATGTCAGAGGTCGTGGAGAGTTCAGTGTGTGCGCATTTTGCCAGCCGATCTAAAAACACTATCCTGCTGTCACTGGATTCACTTTTCTCAATGTCTGGCTCCTCCTTTCATCCATGTGTGTCGTTTCTCTCTCTCTCTCTCTCTCTCTCGGGTTGCTCTTGTGGGAGTGTGACATCAGGAAAGAGTCGTTCATATTCTTCTTGGTACTTGAGGGTGCTCGAAGCGGTACACAAGCATTTGTCCTGTCTCCATGGCACACATTCGGGCGGCGTTCAGCGATATTGATGCGGCAGTAATACGAGATGAAATTCCCAGACACTCACATGCCGATACGTTGACGTGTGTATCGGCTTTTATTTAACCAGTTTCCTTCAGCGGAAACGGGATTATTTATCACCATTCCATCATCTGCATATTTTCATCAACAAGTGACAGAAAAGACTTTTTTCAGACTTCTTTGATTTGATTTTTGAATTCATTTTCTGAACCTTAATCCTAATTAGGGGCTCGACAGGCCATCGTAGGTCAGAAACACTCTGACAGCTCTTCAGAACGAAAGTCAGCAATGGTTCTTTTACATGAATCTCTCACCATAGACAGTGAAAGACATGGCCAGCCTTTGATAACCAAGTTAGCTGCACTGCGGGGTGACGTGGGGGGGGTGGGGGGTGACAACCTCCGTTGCTTCTGCAGTACCTTTTTTTAACGTTAAATGAACCACAATCTCACATTTTGTAATTGGATCTCTCTCCAGTAGGATTCAAGGCAAATTATACATTCGGAGCTAAACCATATTACTGATTGTCCAGTGGATGAGGATTGTCTCCAGCTCCTTTCTTTCACCTTTAAGAATCAAACAATCTGAAGCAAACAGCTTCCTGTTTAGTACCTTAAATTGCAACAGCTTTATGTCACATGTGGGTTGACATTGTCAAATAAATTGGTACCCCTGACTGACTGCAGGCTGGGGCTACCATTAAAATACATACCTGTTTCTCGGTCAGTAGAATACAGTAGTACCTTGTCTAACAAATTTAATCCATTCCAAGGACAAGCTCGTAAGACGAAAAGTTTGTTAGATTAAACAATTATTCCCATAAGAAATAACCGAAAACCAATTAATCTGTTCCAACCCCCTCCCAAACTCATATAACCTGCCGCAAACACGTAAATTAGGCGTAATATATTAGAGATAAACATGTAAAAACAATAAATATTTCATAATAATAATACATTTACATTAACATTAATAATAATGAATAAATAATAATAAAACAAGAATAAACAATAAGTCAACTAACCCTTCTGATCATTGACTGCGGATGTCACGTGGACAGGCAGGAGATGGTGCATAACAGAGTGGGAGGAGAAGAATTTTGTGGGTGTGCACACTACAAATGCCAGCGAGGAAAGGCTCGTGGTGAGCTTCCACAAGGTCAGTGCTTTTCAAACAGCACATATGATTCTGGGGAACATGCTTTTTTGCCATACTGTACCAGAATTAAGTGTAATTCCACATCCACTACAGTAGGTGGTGGTGCTCTCATTGTCACGCCATGGTGTAGGGAAAAAGCACTGAGCAAATGATATGAAGTACAGTAAACACCATAGTCGCGCGGGGCGCTGAGGGGGCGTGAAATGTTTTCTTTCTTTTTTTTCTTCCTAGAGGAGGTGTCACAGAAAATAATTGAGAAGCATTGCACAAACTGTTCTCGGAACACGGAGGAATACACGCGGAAGAATACGAGGCTAATTGGCCCGGAAAAGCCATTTCGATGTGAGCTCGTAAAGTGAATTTTTGCTTGTTGGATGGATTAGGTTTTTGGTGGGTTCGAAGCTCGTATCATGGAAAACTCGTTACAAGGGACACTCATTAGAAAAGGTACCATTGTATCTTTGTACATTTTACTAATCGTCAACCAATAAAGCTTTCAAGGACTATTTAGCGCCACCTACTGACATTTCTAGAAGATCTGAAGCCCACTTTTAAGGAGGCTCAAATTATTTCTGTAAAGTTAATCCCAAAAATTACAGTATCTACTCAATAAAGGCCTCAATGGTTATTAAAATTATGTGGATATTAGGAAAAAATATGGTGGCCACATGCCAATCAACCTGTTAAAAAAACCATCAGATAACTTGGAAGTGACTGAATTAACTATGAAGTGGTCAAAGGCGGTGGGTGTTCAACCAAACAGCTTTCAGTAGTAGGACTGAGTATTTGGTTTGATTTTGTTAGATATTTTAATTATTCAAATGCTTCTTATGGCTATACAGTGGTACCTCAGCTTACGAAATTAATCCATTCCAGAAGTGGTTTCGTAACCTGATTTTTTTTCGTAAATTGAGCTGCATTTTACATGTAAAAGGCCTGATTCGTTCCAAGGCCCCTAAACCCTTTAAAAATGATAAAAGTACAGTCGGCCCTCTACTTACGAAATGAATCCGTTCCAGAGCCTTTTTCGTAGCCTGAGGTTTTCATAAGGAGAGGTGCATTTTACATATAAAATGCGTGATTCGTTCCAAGGCTCTCAAGACTACCCCATAAACCCTTTAAAAATTGTAGAAGTACGCAAATTTTGTATGAAATACAAACTCTCTCTGTCTTTGTCGTGTTTTGCCGAATGCGGGCTCCGCCCACACGCAGCATGGAGCTGATGGAGAAATTGTATTTAAATGTTTAAATGGACGGGATGTTGTATTTAAAGCGGAATTACAGTATCTGTTTGAAAGATCAGAGGTCCTGATTCAATATTAACTTGCTTCCTTGCAAGATCGGAGGTCTTGCCCAACGGCGCACTGTTTTCATGCTCCTTCTACTTTAATATCGTTCCGAAATAATCACCTCCGTCACTGTATTTCCGCTTTTCTGTATTTTCTGGATCCATGATGGATAATGAAATACAGTAAAACCTCCGCTGATGAACGCTTAAGCGTTTCACGAACTTTTCGCCTCAAGAACATTAAATTTGCGAGCATGTTGTCTCTGCTGACGAACTAGTTTTCGGCGGACGAATCAAACCACGCGGTCGAACAGCGCCACGGTGGCGGCCACGAGAAGCTGACGCACGCTCACGGCGTCACAGTTCGTCACACCCCTTTCTTTGAGTGCGGAAGTGGTTTGTGTTTGCTAGACATTTTGGACCATATTGAGTGTACTTTTGCTATTATGGGACCGAAAAAGACCCCACCACAGGCGGAGATCATTGAAAAACACGAACGAGGTGTGCGTTTGTGTGACTCAGCGTCCCAGTACCAATACGCTAAGTCTACCACCATCCTTAAGAACAAGGAAGCTATTAAGGGTGCGCGTGTGGCTAAGGGTGTTTCCAAACAGTTGGCGTTTCCAAACACTCCTTCCAAACAGTAAGTCCCTCCCTCCCTCCCTCCTCCTCCCACTCCCTCCTCCTCCCACTCCATTCCATCAAGCCATCAACTACCATCACAAAGGTAAATAAAACGACTTTATTATACAGTACAGTTTATTTCTTTAATTACAATACAATAGCACATTTATTATACATAAAATAAGGTATATTTTTGTGTAGTTTTAAGGCTTATTTAGTAGAAAATTATGTTTTATGGGGACCTGGGAACGGATTATTCTCATTTTAATGGTTTCTTATGGGAAATAAATGTTCGGTAGACGAACTTTTCGCCTCACACACACTTTCTGGGAACCAATTATGTTCGTGAGCAGAGGTATCACTGTATATCAAAATCTCAAAATAAACTCTTGAGCCAACATTCCTGTTCAACTCTCCTCTCTCACACGTGTGACAAAACAGGAAGCATGGGTACAGTTCAGCTGTCTCCTGGCCAATGGGAGGCCAGTGGGGCGGGATGTTAGGAGACAGCCAATGAGAGAGGAACTCGCGCATTGTGTGAAAATTTGATTGGTGCGTTTGGCGCTTTTTGTAAAAAGAGGTTGTTTTTATAAAAAGAGGACAAAAATTTAGGAAAATATTTTTTGTAACCAGAATTTTTCATATTCAGAGGCTTTCATAAGTAGAGGGCCGACTGTATACCTTTTAAGGCCTCCTGCTTCAATATCATACTGATGGTAGACGGGTGTGGCCATATTCCTTTGCGATATCACTCAACCGCATGCCACGAGCCAGCTTCTTCTTTTCACTAGAACCAGGAATCACATGCGCGTGCGCGCGTGTGTGGGTGTGTGTGTTTGTGTGTTGACCATGTATTCTTAGCAGAGTTATAATCTTACAAATGTTTATGCAAGGTTAAAAGCCTGAGCCAAAAAAAAAAGTTGCAATAAACACCCCTGAAAAACTCACGAAACAAAAGTAACTCTGTCCTTTACACAAAAAGCATCATGGGTATTATGGAGATACAGCTCCATAATAGCCAATGAGAGGGAGCTGCGTCATCCCTCCTAGCCAATGGGAGGCCAGTGGGGGCGTGATGTTCGGATATAGCTAATGGGAGGCCAGCGGGGCGGGATGTTGGGAGATAGTCAATGGGAGAGCAACTCGTGCATTGTTTGAATTTTTGAGATGGTGCTTTCGTAATGTGAATGTGTTTTGTATCCAGAGATGGAAATTTTAGGTAAATGCGTTTCATAACCTGGCTTTTTCATTTGTTGGGGCTTTCGTAAGGTGTGGTACCACTGTGTATATGTGTGTGTGTGTGTGTGTGTGTGTGTGTATATATATATATATATATATACACACACACACACACACACACACACACACACACACATACATATATATACACATACACACACACACACATATATATACACATATATATACACACATATACACACACACACACACACACACAGAAAGAGTAAGCCCTTAGCCATTTGTGGTTCACTGCTCGCGCCCCCGCATACTCGTGGATTGGTGACAAACCCGGAAGTAACTGGCTCGTGATTCAAATTTAGCCAATGGCTGAGAGCTTTTGTTTCTCCCTCCTGCTGATTGGTTGCAGATGATGTGTACACCTCTTTTTTTTCTCCTTCGCGCACAAGTTATCAACATGATTGCTTGAATTGTGAATTCACAGATTTTAAGTGAGTTTTTAATTTTTATTTAAGGCCTATGATGTCACTCAAATGCCCTGCATCTTCTCTAGCTTCTGGTAAGGAGCCTAAGAACTATATTCATTAATAAATATTATCACAGTATAAAATTAACAAGTTATTACTCAATCATCACTACATTTTCCTGCATTATTACTGTATTAATGAGTAAGACTGTCTATAGAATGTGTTTAAGAAGCATATTTTAGCGCATGTAATATCATAGGGTTTTAAAACCGCATCAATAATTCACGGATTTTCTTGATCCATGGGAAGGGCCAGAACCGAACCATCATGAAAAACGGGGTCCTACTGTATATACACGTGTGTGTGTGTGTGTGTGTGTGTGTGTGTGTGTGTGTGTGTGTGTGTGTGTGTGTGTGTAAACTTTGCGATACATTTTTAAGATGATTTCTAGATTTCGGCCTAAGGGCAGATTGATGGATGATTGCTCTTAGTTGCCCTGTACACGTACACTGGAAGGATGGTGGATGGCGGGATGTACACTATGGATTTTTTGACGTTCCAAACGCAGCTCGATGGTTAGATGTTTTTTCCTTATCAAAGGTGCGCTGCTCGTTCAGCACTATTATGAAGATCTGTTTATTTAATGCCTTCCCACTCATCCACCCCAACACACACACACACACACACACACACACACACACACACACACACACACACACACACACACACACACACACACAGCAGCCATCTAGGGGGGCCACACTCCTCTGCATCTACGGGTTGCTAATCACCTCCAATTATGGATTCCTTCTTAATTATGAATTATGCATGAATTATTAATTAATTTAATGTTCTCGGTGACTTCGTTTCTGTTTTCCTCCCCTCTCTCACATGAAGATCTCAGTCTAATTACTGTGCGTTAAGCGGGTGAGCTGTGGCCTCGTCTCTGACCTCCTGGCTGAACCCCGGCCCGACTGTCTCGCATCAATCTTGCTGTTGACACACAATGACCCGACGTCCATGTAACGAGTCAAACAGCTCTAAACTTTGGGCTTGTTGACGTGAGTAACTGTCAAAGCGCTAGTGCCTGAAGAGGCTTCAGAGACAGAGGGATAATGCTGCTTTAACGTGTATGTGAGATGGAGACAGACAGACAGACAGACAGGCAGGCAGGCAAGCAGACAGACAGGCAGGCAGACAGTGGACGTAAGCTGTACTTCTATATCCCATAGTGCGAAATTAGCGCCAGCCCACCGTCATTTGCCGGAATTTTTGTGGGAGGTCTGGAAAAATCCAACCCAATACCGGTCCCCGTGTCAGGCAGATGGCCTTTTTGGTAAAATGAACAATCCACCGTCGCCTAAGATATGACACTTCAATGAAAGCTCCTTACCAAAAGCTAGAGAAGATGCAGGGGGTTTGAGTGGCATCATAGGGCTTAAATAATCATTAAAAACTCACTAAAAAATGTGAATTCACAATTCAAGCAATCACGTTGATGATGTGTGCAAAAGAAAAAAAAAGAGGTGTACACATCATCTGCAACCAATCAGCAGAAGGGAGAAAGAAAAGCTCTCAGCCATTGGCTAAATTTGAATCACGTGCCAGTAACTTCCGGGTTCGCCACCAATCCGTGAGTATTATAATAATAACAATTAAACTGTAACTAACGATGTCAAAACAGACAAAGTTAACTGGCAAAAAACTGACAAAAGTGATGCTGGACAAAGTGGTACTAATGTGAGAGATTATAAAGATTATGAAAAAAATTGACGTCCAAAGAGGATTTTTCAGGCAGGACCAATGACACTATGAAAGTTTGAGATAACGCACTACTTTAATGTTATTGAAAGCTAACCATGGAGTACTAATTCTGTAATAGGCCTGAGTTTTGTTGTTAAATATGTTTCAATTTGATATGCAGAATAATAAATAACGAGCTTTATATGAGAGAATTGGTTTACATTATGTTTCTTATTCAGTCATAATATATATTATACACCAAACATATAGACAGGTGAAAGAAAAAAAAAAAAAACAGATCATATAATTAATCATCCCAGAAAAAGTGGGGTCTGGTAAAATTCTTAGGGGTCCTGCAGATTTTTTACCCCCCGCGGAAAATTTTTCTTAATTTCGTGCCCTGTATCCACACCTCAACCTGATGAGTGGTGGTGTTGCTTCTACATGCTGCTCATGGAGAAGCCTCAGGCTGCATAGAACAGCTCGTGGTCCTTCACTAACACGTGTTAACAAGCCTTTAATGAGCTTAACATGGTGACGTACACTATTCCCAACCAACTCTGCTCTTTTAATTGTGCCAAAAACTATACATTTCTGGGTTTAACAAGCCTCGTAACCTCATAAAGGACTCTGAATTCAGATGAGTGATACGCAGGGAGAATAAAGGATCAAGACGAGAAAAGGAAGGAAGAGATCTGATTGGCTCTGGGTGTGTTTGAGAAGACATTTCTGAAATGGTGCAAACTTTCATTGTGAAGTAAAATAATAATAATAATAATAATAATAATAATAATAATAATAATATCAAACATGATCTCTGTCATGATTTAATGTGTTTCTCCTGTTTGTCCATTGATTACCCACAACGCATTCCAACACCCAAATCTACCTGAAAAATAATGATGCAATGGAGCTTTAGTACTTTGTCTGTCTGTGCTCCCTGCTCAAAACATCCAAGATAATTCGTGCATCAACGCCATCCTGCTCGTCTCTGCTGCAACTCCAATAGCTGCATTGCATTCTGTGAATTTGAGTCCAGCAGTTGCAATGTTACCTACCGTCAGAGTATTAAGGTCACTGGAACATTACGACTGAGAAAATAATTTTTTTGCTGTTAAAAAGCTAACTGCAAGAGGAAGGAAGAAGTCATCAGAGAATCAGCACTACGTAAAGCTATGCCAGACTTACCAGACAGCTTCATGAGGAGGTCAGTGGCTGTCTTTGTGCTGATGTCAGGGCTGAAGAGTGAGGCGGCCGGGGCGCCCGGGCCTGGACCGGGCGGACTAGCGCTGATCCTAGGCAGATCCAGTGAGCTGCTGCTGCTGCCTGGTCGTTCCCTTCCCGGCTGGAAAGGCGGCGTCAGCGCAACGTCCTGAGGCTCCTCTTTGATGTGCGCGTGATTGGAAGAGGCTTCACTCTGAGCCTGGCATAAAGCGGGTGACGGCGAGGTACCCGTACCTGACGCCCGTTCTGTCTCGGCCTCCTCTGCGTCGGTACACGGCTCCTCCTTGACCTTAAGCTCGGTCCGGGGGAAGTGCTGGTGGCAGCGCATGTGCAGCTTTAAGCTGAAGTGGCGCGATGAGGTGAAGGGACACAGCTCACACTGGAATGTCTCGCCCCGGTCCTGGTGCTGGTGCACCTGAAATCATACAGTTTAGAAGACTAACATTCAGACAACTGCACAATTCACAGCACAATTACATGAACAACAGGACATGGAAAACTTCTCTGACATTACAATAACATTATTATGCTTTATAACATATAATGCAGATGTTTTTAAAGAAATATACACCAAAACAAAAATAATTAAATTAAATTAAATTCTAACAGGAATTTAAGTAAAAAGGTAAAGTCCTTTGGACTTTTTACACCCGAGCTTAGTGGCTCATCAGGCCGATGCTTATCCCCGGTTTCCATAGCGTGAAGCGACTAGAAGTACAACTCCTCCTGATGGGACGCTAATCCATCACAGGTTACTTTCCCAGTATATTTTTATTGGTACCCATTTATACTGCTGGGTGAACAGAGGCACACTTGTGGTTAAGACCTTGCCCAGGGGTCTTAGCACAGTGACGGTCTCACTGGGATTTGAACACACAACCTCCCGATCAAGAGCGCATGACCCTGGGGAACATGCTTTTTTGCCATACTGTACAAGAATTAAGTGTAACTGCACATCCTCTGCAATAGGTGGTAGTGGCGCTCTCACTGTGTTCAATATGGTGTCGGGGAAAAAGCACCAAGCAAACGATATGAAGTTCAGTAAACACTATTTATAGTCTCGTGCAGGGCACAGGAGGCATGAAATGATTTTTTTTTCTTCCTATAGGGGGCATCACAGAAAATAATCGAGAAGCACTGCACAAGGTGTTCTCGGAGTGCGGAGGAATACGAGGCTAATCAACCTGGAAAAGCCATTTCCCCAGCAGAGCTCATAAATCAGAATTTCGCTCATTGGATGGGGCAGATTTTTTGTTGGGATCGAAGCCCATATCATGGAAAATTCTTTATTTCAGTTTAGTTCAGTTATATATACATCGTTTTATATATATATATATATAAAATGTATATATCAGTTATATAGCGTGTTACCCTTGTGTTAAGAAGTCATCTCTGTGATCTTTGTGTTTACACCGTTTTGCGGACTTTTGTAACCCTAAGCAAATATGGTTGGTCAGAAGTGTAAGCCTACTAACATGGGTACAAGTCTCATACGCAGAGATGAATTAACTATCTGCTCGAATCGACACAATCTACCATGCATACTCAGTTAAGCAAAGAGATTTGTAAAATGAATGAAAACCCGAATCCGGACTGGCGCCCTTGCTCACTTGAAAGACCGGAAGTTCGTATAACCCGTGCTTTGTCTCAAGCACAAAAAAGTAAACTACTTTCGGTGTTGAGTGCCTCACAAATTGTAAGTGTTGATTGGCTGTTTTAAGCTTCATGTAAAGTGACTTGGCTCAGCTTCATGTAATGTGACCATCCGTCAACCATCGGAACCATTTACAAGCAGAAAGATCGTATCATACAGAATGTTAAAGGTTATATTTGATACTGTAGTTGATATTTGATGAGTGAATTTGATTAAAATTTATCTATTTGAAATTATTTTGCTTGAATTTAATTTATTTGAAATTAATGTTGATATTATATTATTTATATATTTGATATTATTTTACAATGGTATTTTTATAATAATTGATTTAGGGGTGTTTTATGAAATACGGTAATGGTATTTATTGATGTATAGTGCAGTATGAGCGTCATATGTCACTCTAACAACTTACGTTCACTTTAAACTTACGTTCGGCCGTCCAGAACCAATTAAAAACCTAAGTTGGGGAACGTCTGTATATGGCGTTAAACACAATTTCCTCCAGGATCAATAAAGTATTTTGATTCTGATTAAAATACAATCAGAATATGCAGAGCCAACTGATGAAGAAATGACAGACATTTTCTTTTTAATCAGAAATGTTTGGTAAAGTTAACTCCGCCCCAATAATATATTATTCGGTACTAAATGTTTATTTTGGCTAAAATGTAGATGCCTAACACATTTGCTGAACTGTTAAATCCTGTTAAGGTCACAGAGAGGCTGAACCTATCCCAACTGACACTGGGTGAAGGCGGGGTACACCCTGAACAGCATGCCAGCCCATTGTAGGGCCAACTCACACACACACACACACACACACACACACACACACACACACACACACACACACACACACACACAACCTTTCACTCTTATATAGCCAGTATTCATTAATAGCCAGTTATCCCAATGTGCATGTGTTTGGACTGTGGGAGAAAACTGGAAGTGCCTGTGGGAAACACACACAAGCACAGGGAGAACATGCAAACTGAGTCCGGGAATGAAACCTACAACCTTCTTGCTGTGAGGTGGGTGTACTAATTTATATGCCACATTAATGGTGTTAACAAACACAACGCTTATATCACACCCCTTTTATATAAATGCAAATCTGGATTATTAATTTGGTTCAGACAACAATTTACCTGGAAACAGCAGCAGCATTTCAGCCTTTTAAAGCTGTTTAATACGGCAAGATTTCAAAAAGTCGTGCTGTAGTCCGTTCCCATCCACCCCATGTTAGCTTTTAAAATTTACTTTTTGATTTGCAAGTTAAAAGACTATTTAACAAATGGATATTATATAAAACTATACAAATGTTTGGCTTTTGAATTTGGGTAAAAAGCAGGACGCCTACTTTAAAGCAATTCAGACTTTAATCATCAAAAAAAAAAAAAAAAAGAAAGAAAAAAACAAACAAACAAACAAAAAAGATTATATTTAAATAAAGTTTATTAATAATAAATGAAATAATAATATTATATATATAATAAAATATATTCTCTTAAAATTCAATAAAAATTCTAATAATGACATTTTTTAGCATTTATACAGTCTTCAGTGTTAAAGGAAATAAGCTTTGAAAAAAAAAAAACAATAAAAAAATACTCATAAATATATTAAAAAACCCTCACAGTCAAACATGAATTATAGAAATACAAAATTACCCAGCATAATTTTTTTTAATTATATTACTAAATATGCTAATTTTATTTTATGTTTTTATTTCATACATATATGTATAAAGTCCCACTCTCCCGGGCTGTCACTGCCCCCCCCCAGTGCACCTAACTGGGTTGTCAAAGGCCGGCCATATCTCTTACTGTCTGTGGTGAGAGGTTCATGTAAAAGAACCGCTGCTGACTTTGTACAAGAGTAGCTGCATAGCTGTCAGCATGTTTCTGCCCTGTGATGGTCAGGCGAGTTGTCCAGGGTGTACTCGGCCCTCGCCCGGCGTCGACTGGGATGGGCACCAGCGTCCCTGTGACCCTAATTAGGATTAAGCGGTTACAGAAAATGAATGAATGAGGACTTATATGTATATACTCCAAATATTAATATACATCATATTGTGTATATATATATATATATATATATATATATATATATATATATATATATATATATATATATATTATATACACAACCATAGCGGCACAGTGTCGTTGTGGATCGCACGTCCACTTCATAGTGTGTAGTGTTCGCATGCTCTGTCCATGCTTGCATGGGTTTCCTCCCAGTCAAAAGGCATTCACATTAGGCTAAATGGTGTTCCAAATTGACCCTAGGCGTACATGTGAGTGTGAATGGTTTTGTGTGTGTGTGTGTGTGTGTGTGTGTGTGTGTGTGTGTGTGTGTGTCTGTGTTGCCCTGCTGCAGTGTGAACAGTTCAGGGTGCACCCCACCTTCACCCAGTGTTGGCTAAGATAGACACCAGCCTCCCTGTGACCCTAGACGAATAGAGCATTTTGCCAAATAAATGAATATTTGAAGTGTACAATTCTATTTTACCGTTACTGCCCCGTCTTACATCATGTCATTATTTAATTTAAAATAGTCTAGTTTACCAAATATACTCTACTGATTATACCTTTAGTTCTGTTATCATCTCAGAATTTGTTCTGGACCTCTGTCCCATCTACTGTCTTATAGCTCATTGCTTCTCTATCTATGTACAGTAAATCAAATACAGAATTCACCAGCCCTAAACCCTGCAGTGAGTAAAATATACCCCCCCCCCACGCCCCAACGGAGACCTGGCACATATCTCACCTTCATGTGCGACTTGAGATTGTCTTTGCGAGCACAGCGGAAGGGACACAGAGGACACTGGTGGCTTTTCAAACCCGTGTGAATCACCATGTGTCTCTTCCAGTAACTCTTGCGTTTGATGACCAGGCCGCACACAGGACACTGGAAGGGCTTCCCGATGTCCTCCGGTGAACCTGTGAGATTGGGGGGGGGGGGGGAGAAAAAGAAATATCACCCAGCAGACCGTAATCTTTACGAGTGTGACAGTGTCATCTGACAATATGGCAGTAAAAGTGCTGTTTGAGATCGTATCTCGGTCAGTCGCAAGAAACGAGAGGAAACGGCTGTACAAGTGTCCGCGAGGTCGTTCGGCTCCGTCGTTAATTGTTATTGGTGATATCAACGACTGCTGGAAATAAATGAGGTGGTGTTCAATTTTTGCTTGCCGTTTTCGCTGCCCCGATTTTAAAAGCATATTCTGGCGCTGAATGGTGCGATCGAGGCCCACAGCGAGCTCTTCAGTCAAGCAGGAAGATGATTATTGTTGTTGGCTCTGTATCCGGTGCACATTAGGGCTCGATTGGTCTTATTAGAAGCTGGCATGATTGCATTACAAGCGGCTTCATAAGTATTCCAGGCGCGTGGCCTGGAAAACATCTGGTAATCAGTGTTTGGCGAAATTGCCGCGCTCAGCCGTTCATTGACCCGCGGTGTAAAACTTCGGGGCTGCCTATTTGTGACGATAAACCTCCATCTGTGGCCCGACCTCGTGCTACGATGAGATCGCAGTAGAAACTGAAGGATTTTTTACGCTCATGAAAACAAAAGGGCAAGGCAGCGATAGGAGATCGGAGATCTCTACGCAACTGCCAATCATTCTAGTCGCCCCAACATTGGCAGGATCAGATCATTTGGAATATTTTAGCATATTTGTTGAAAGATCAAAACGTTTAGTATTACAATTTGTGCTCCTTTACTTATATATTTCCTATAAAGCTTTTGTTTTTTTTTTGAAAAAGGTCATGAGCAGTTTTGTTTGTTTGGTGGTTTGATGGAAGAGCGAGTCTGAACGTTGGCGGCTTTCTGCCGAGCGGAAACTCGGATGGTTGCGCTACATCTGAACAGCCTGACCTACATTCCTGGGGAATCTGCTGAGATGGACTTGGTTTGCTTGTGTGCGTGCGCACACGCACACACACACGCACACACAGCCAGTTTGGCAGTCGATACAGTTGGGTGAAAGAGAGCATAGCGGCTTGAGATTGAACTAAACCTCTGCGAGCTACTTTTTCCCAAAAAAAACCCCACAAAAAGTTCCTGAACTGCTGAAGAGTTCTGCGGGCAGGAAGGAGTCTCCAGTATCAGCTCTTGGACAGAATTAATGCTTTAACATAACCTTGTACCACATATGCTCCGGTTACTCCGGTTTCCTCCCACAATCCAAAAACATGCACAGTAGGGTTCATTGGCTGTTCCAAATCCCCCTGTAGATATGAGTGTGAGTATGAATGGCTTTGTGAGTGTTGGCCCTGCGATGGCCTGGCGAGCTGCCCTCAGTGTACCCCACCCTCACTCAGAGTCAGCTGAAATGGGTGCCAGCCTCCCCTTGACCCTAATTAATATTATGCAGTTTAGGTAATTAATATTTAGCAGCTTGTCCTTCATTCAGTCAAAACAGGTGCTGGCAGCTGAGTATCAAATCGACAAGGTGCATAGTTATCAACCTGGAGATTATAGGTTCAAATCCATCCGGTCGGGATCCTGAGGCCAAGAGCCGATTGACTGAGCTGTTCAGGAGAGGATGTCAGCAATCACCAGTGAATCATAGGTGTCTGTGAGCTCATTTACACAGAAGGGGCGCATTTCCCTGAAACTGTGTAAGGTTGCCCTGACTGCACATACACAGCAGTTCATAACAACATCACATGTCACAGAGAGAGCCTTAACTAAATCAGGTGGAGAAATCTCCTAGTTCATAATTGCGGTCGAAGGTTCAAGCCCGAGTATGAACAAGCTGCTACTGTTTGGTGCTTCAGCCCTCAATTTCTCAGTTGTATAAAAATAAAATTCACTCTGGATAAGGGTGTTTGCAAAATGCTGTAAATGGTAATTTTACTCTAACAGCATTCCAAGTTGTTGTTTTTTTTATCTCCTACATATACACACTGTGTAACTCCGCAGTCACCTCGGTGCCCGTGTGCTATTCCCTCATGGTGTATCCACAGCCTCAGGTACAGTTACTGTTATGTGTAATTATGAGCTGAGGATCTCACTGTCGCACCAGGTGCTGTTTAGAACGGCAAAATGAAGGTCTCGAACGGTGAAAACACTAAAAACTCAGATATCAGGACAAAAGTACCTGTTTACAACTGACAAAAAAGTCACGTGTATAATATATTTACATTTACAGCATTCGGCAGACTCTCTTATCCAGAGCAACTTAGAATTGGCTTTTTTTATACATCTGAGCAATTGAGGGTTAAGGGTCAAGAACCCAACAGTGGTGACAGTGGGGATTGAACCGCTCACTTTCGTTTTTTTGTAGTAACGCATTGCATTAACCACTGAGCCACCACTGCCCAATAAACGTGGGTAATGTAGCAAACACGTCCTGAATGGGTACCGATTTTAATTACCCACTGCCTGTTAATTTACTTCATATTCTATAGCACAGGGGTATGACAAAAAAAAA
The DNA here is from genome assembly GCA_024760905.1 of Plotosus lineatus. NCBI lineage: Eukaryota > Metazoa > Chordata > Actinopteri > Siluriformes > Plotosidae > Plotosus > Plotosus lineatus. The sequence goes on along the minus strand of CM045736.1, from coordinate 24,482,104 downwards.
AACTCTTGAAGGTTTGAAGGATATGGCTGGGGTTTAACCTTTGAAGGTCACTCAAGGTCAAACGTAACCGTCTCATTACTAAGCGCATACATGGCTTCCTATTGGTGTTTTATCGTGACAGCATGTCTGTCAGCACTCATTTTGAAGTTAAATGCGCTCAAAATCGGGTGACCTTGATTTGCACCTTCCACGGTCAGTCCAGGTTAAAGGTAACTGTCTCATTAAAAAAATCCATATATGGTTTCCTGCTCATGTATTATAGTACCAGGATGTCTATTAGCAAGTGTTTTGAAGTACTAGGCGCTCAAAATCCTGTGACCTTGATTTCCAAGGTAACTCGAGGTCAAAAGGTAACCACCTCATTATTAAGTCCATATATGGTTTCCTATTCGTCGTTTATACATTAACACCGTGTCTATCGGCACTCGCTTTAAAAAATATAAGGCTTTATCTCCAAAATTTAATGACCTTCACCTTTTCCTGTGGTGGCTCATTGGTTCAGGCACTGGATTACTGTTCAGAAGGTTGGCAGTTCAAGCCCCAGTACTACTAAGCCATCACCGATTCGTCTCTGAGCATGGCCTTTGACCACGAGCTGCTCTGTTGTATGAACCATTCAAAAATGTAAGTCGCTCTGGATGAGGCCGTCTACCAAATACCGTAAATGTAACTCAAATGACCGAGACATTCCATAATCAGTATGTGGGACTTGTGGAGAGGAGCATTTCGTCATAAATGCTGATTAATCTGAGAAACTCCACGTATCACAAATTGCTCATTTTCTCTCCGTCCCTGACTTTTCTATCGCCGGATGATGATCTGTAGTATCTCCTATCATATCAGTTCCATCTCACCAAACCCGACATTAAATGACAAAGAATTGAAGAAAGTGATCACGGTAAACTGCGAAAAATCAGCTGTGGATTTGTATCACATGCAGGCTTTGTGTTATTTTCTACTTGGCTTCACGTTTCCAGTCTCCAGTTTTCCTTCGAGCTCTGATTTACTGTTTTGTTGAAGGAAGAAGCTGGTCATGAATTCCAGTGTAATTCCATGCGGGGGGAAAAAACAAAAGCACTGCTTTAACGCTGGCTGAAATACGGCACGAGTCTGAAGAACATACAGTAACATGACATGCAGTTTTACTGAGAAAGTGCAATAAAAAAAGTTTCAGATTACAAACAGGGTTGTGATCTAATGGGAAAATAATCAACTTCACAGTGGGAACTTTTCGTCTCGCTACGTCATCACTGATCCTGCTCAGCCCTTCCTCGGTGTCTTTTCCTTTTATAGCACAACTATGTGCCAAACACAATTTATGATTCAGTACGGAAGGCATCAGGTACATTTAATATTATAAAAAAAGTCATCTCACATTGTAGCAGTTATCTATTTATTTATTCACTTGGTTCACAAGGATAATGGACAGTTAGGCCTGAAAAACTAAATTTCATGGGGAATAAAAGGTCGTATAAAAAATGATGTACAGTCGGCCCTCTACTTACGAAATTAATCCGCTCCAGCGCCTTTTTCGTAACCTGGAGTTTTCGTAAGTAGAGGTGCATTTTACATGTAAAACGAGTGATTCGTTCCAAGGCTCCCAAGACTACCCCATAAACCCTTTAAAAATTATAAAAGTACACCAATTTTGTATGAAATATGTGTTAAAAGTAAAAGAAAATTATTTATCTTTTTTTAAAATCTCTCGAACCCTCCATGCAACTCTTTAAAGTCCAGGGGTTGCTGGCCTGAAGAACCCTCACCCACATCCCCACCCCCACCCTCCTTCATGAGATCCTTAAATATGGCCGTTGATTTTTCCGAAATATCGCCTCCGTCACTGTATCTCTGCTTTTAATGCCTCCTTCTGCTTCAATATCGTCCAGATTGTAGAGGGGTTTCGGCCATACTCCTTTGCGATTTCGCTCAACCGCATCTCACTTTCGTATTTTATTATTATCTCCTGCTTCGCTTTGATTGATGACGGAGCCCGCTTCTTATTTTCAGTGTCACCGGGAATCACTTTCTTGGGGTCCATGATGGATAACAAAATATAACGCTGCAATGATCACTCTCAAAAAACTCACGAGCCGACAATCCTGTTCAACTCTCCTTCACGCGTGTGACAAACTGGAAGTAAGGGTACAGGAATAGGTACAGTTCAGCTGCCAATGGGAGGCCAGCCGGATGGGATGTTGGGAGACAGCCAATGAGAGAGCAACTCGCGCATTGTTTGAATAGCGCATTTGAATGTTTGAATGGCGCGTTTGGTGCCTTTCGTAAGAAGAGGTTGTTTCGTATACAGAGGATGAAAATTTAGGAAAATGTTGTTCGTAACCTGGATTTTTCGTATTTAGAGGTTTTCGTAAGTAGAGGGCCGACTGTAATTCTATAATGAATTGAATTATGATAATTCTAATATAACATGCTAATAATCACAAAATTAATTTGTTTATAATTAATATACAGGGATCCCTCACTTTCTGCGGTAAACGGCGATTGCAGATTTCCGCGACGTAGGATCGACCCCCCCCCGACTAAAGTATATGTACATGTATATGTGTATATAATATCAATGAATACATATTCAATGCTATAAATGCTTATAACAACAATTAAACATTCACAAATAATGCAGAAGATGTAAATAAAATATAAATATTCACACATACAGATACATGCGCGCGCACACACGCAGATGTGCGCCTCACATAAAAATGTAAGTAGTTTTGTTTGGGTTGGTTTTTTTTGTTTGTTTGTTGGGGGGGGGGGGGGGGTGCAAAATTGGCCTTGTTTTGTGGCATTTTCCTTAACTTTTCCCCCCTATTTTTCCTTATTTTTTGATGGATATTTTTTTAAAAATCGCAATACACAGAAGCTGCAGAAACTGAAGCATGAAGTAGCGAGGGATCACTGTATACGATACAATATTTCAGCTCTCTTAGCATTGAAATATTACGCAGAGTGGATAATGCTTAAATCTAAACAACAGACACTCACAGTTACACTTGGAGCATGGCGGCGTGATCATTATTAATCTTTTTTAAAGGTAAATAAATAATAAAAATCTTGTTTTAACTGCTTTTCTTGTGTTTTTAAGCTGTATATACTAAAATACCTCTACAGAGCGCAGTTTACTTGATCCTCGCAATAGACCCCCACCATCACCTAGTGCTCATGCATATGGATGCATTCACTTGTTACTGTCACAATATACAAAATGTGAGAAGGGGGAAAAAGACCTATTTATGTGCCCAGGGACAGGACGGTGTAGTGGTTCACACATCCACCTCACAGCAAGAACGACCTGGACTTAAGTTCTGGGTTGTGCACGTTGTTTGCATGCTCTACCCCACACTTGCCTGGGTTTCCTCCAACTACTCAGGTTTTCTCCCACAAGTCAAATGGCGTGCATATCAGGCTAACCAGCTGTTCTAAATTGCCCCTAGGAGTGAGTGTGAATATATTGGCCCTGTGATGGACTAGAAGGATTAAGCAGTTCAGCAAATGAGAGGAGATGAATGGTGTACTTCAGCCTTGATGGTCCATCTCAGGGACAATTCAGAGACCTTCACCATGAATTCGGCACAAAATCATCGAAAAATCGTAAATGAAAACTAGTGAAATTATATATGCAAAGTATATTACATATAGTATTAATTCTGTATTTAAATAGCATAAACTCTACACTGGTACTACCTCACCATCTTCTTTTCTCACTGGAGACTCCTTCCATAGATATAACGGTACTACTATAGTGCTTCATTATAGAAACCTATCACATCAGAGTTTTCTGACCAATCAGAAATCCACAGCGCTGAGAGGTGATTCACATCAGTAAAAATAGATAGTGGAGAATTCCGAGTTTGAAATGAAAAGCGAACGTGTCAGGCACTGCCGACATCACATCTCACCCAGCAAGAGGATTTCCGAACGATCAATGACAGAAAATGTAAAATTTTTCATTTTTAAATTTACTTTCCACGAATGCAGCTGAATATATCAATCAAGTCTGGCGTGTAAAAGACGAGCAGGGTTTGTAGTCTGCTCAAACAGGTCAAGGTGTTCGAATACCTTTATGATTCACATACAGGTGATTTTATGCAAACAAGGAGGTCTTTCGCCAAATCGCCTGCTGTCAGCCCTCATTACAGAGCATTAAAAGAATTGTTTACATGCATCAGCCACAGTGAGGACAAGCTGTTACCTGCTTGGCTGCTGGGTTTGGCACGTCCCTTGGGGGCAGCGGGCAGCAGAAGCTCCATGCTCTGGTTGGGCGTCGGGGCCTTGTGGTTCCTGTCTAGCTGCGGTTTAGAGTCCTCAGTGTTGGCTGTCGCCAGCTGCGGCTCTTTTTTATCGGCCAGCATGTTGCCGGCGGCCCGAGCCGCCACTTCTTTGAGCAGCGCTGCAGATGAGGTCATGGAGACGAGAGAGAGAAAGGGGGCAGGCGATGGCTGCTGCTGCTGCTGGCTTCGCTCTGACACTTTCTTGGAGAGTGCGGCAAGCGTAGAGCTGGCAGACTGCGAGCTGAAGGGCGATGCGAAGGAGTCAAAGCGCACAGAATCGTCTGAGCGCCCTCCGAGTGGCGGCACCGAGGAAGATGAGGACGATGACGAAGAAGAGGTTACTGAAGAGGAAGATGAGGAGGAAGATGAAGACGTGGAGTTCTTGTCCTGGAGAACGGCGTTGGCTGCTGCTTTTAATTTCTGAATGGCTGAATCGGGAGACAAGCTTCCAGCCGGCGGCCATTTCTCCGCCATTCCGACCCAAACAAAGCTAGTGCTGCCCGAGCTAGCGGGCTCGGCCGGTCCGAAATGGTCTCCAGGCTCTTGCTTCACCACAGGAGCCGAGGCAGGCGAAGTGGAGGCGGAGCTAACTCCATTATTACTGCTGTTGGCGAGTCTGCGTGCCAGGGCGCTCAGTTGCTGGGCGTGATGAGAGGATGGAGACAGCGCCAGGCCTGCGGGTGGAGACTCCGTCCCTCGACCTAGACCTCGCCCAATCAACTCTCCTGATTCCAGCTTCACCGAGCCGGACTCCAGAAGTCTGCGCAGGTTGCTGCTAAGTGGTTTGGAGAGTCCGTGAGCCGAGTCGCCGTACAATGATGACACCATGGATGACAGCGACACTGAGGACACCAGAGAAATGTCCTGTGTGGACAAAGTGCGAGTGTCAAGCCCCAGCATCTCCAGCGAGACCCGCTGAGCAGGTGTAGCGCAGCCTGGTGGGCTCCTGGCCAAGGTGGCGCGGTCCGGCCGTGCCCTGTCCTCCGGAGACACCCGGAGGTCATCCTGCGCATCGCCGTAGGACGATGTAGAAGGGCTGTCGGAATTGTTCCCAAACCAGCCGTCCTCCACCACCGAGCTCCCTGTTATTGCCCCATCCTCAGCTGGCTCTGCATCTGCAAGACAGCAGAACATAATTTTTACACATGCTGCAGAAATTAAGTGTGTAACCCTGACTGAGGCAGCAAAAAATAAATAAATGAAAAGGAAACACTTCACTGCCACTGAATAACCCCAGTGATTTTTACTTTACTTAAAAAGCTGCAATCATGTTATTTCCCTCCTATTAAATGCATTTCATCTCCCTCGTCAGTGCAAAAAGATTTTCCCTCAAATCGACCATTCGACCTTTTCCAGGTGGCACCTTCTCATCCAGGTCACCGTCACTGGTCTGAGTGTGCACCAAGGAAGAGTGACGCCGAAAACTCTTCATCAATGCGCATTTCACCACGCCAGAATGACTCGCTTCTTGTCCTTTTCTCTTTTTTAACCATTTTTTTCTTCTTCCCAGGGTCTAAAGGAGCCTAGTGAAGGGGTTACCATGGCGACGGGCTCTTCGGGGAGGCTAGACAGCAAAGATTAGGGTAATGGAGGTTACAGAAACGCATTAATATTCATGAGGCTGCAGATACCACCAGGGAGCCAATAAGGATAGGGTTAAGGTCACCAGAGGTCATTAATATACACTTCATGTATCAATATTCATAAGCAAAACATTACAGCGTGCCAGACAAGGGCGAACAAAAGAAAGTGAATATTCCTGATACATATTAACAAAGCCTTGTCAGGAACATATCAAGAAAACACAACAGCTAGAGCCCTGTATGTGAAACACGTCAAAGCTCACTGTGTCGTTGCCGCCCCCTCCCTTTTTTTTTTTAACTTCACCCATCCTTTCCCAGAGTGTACAGTTACGTTAAGCGATTTAAATGGCACCACCTCCACAGGGGCAGACAGATAATAAAAGGCTGTGGCAGCACAAAAGGTCAGCGCACCTCTGACACTGGAATATGATCTGTACAAAAAGAAAAAGCAAGATTCATTTGAGTGCAGAGTCGTCCGTATCGCGGCCTCCCTCACCTCGCCGACCTCGACATAAGCCCTGTGAGTTCTTCTCTGTTTACAGGGGAAAACGGCAAAGTCGTTGCCAGGCAACGTCGGCCCTGGCGACCCGCCGTGATCATTACAGTCGACATGAGTACGTGAGGATGGCTACCTTGACCTTTTGACCTGTACAGTTCAAAATGATAAACTTCTCCAGACTTGCCCGGCTAACAGTCATTGCCTTCACATGGAGCGCCTTCTTTTCTTATGGTGCACAGCTATCACACTGTCTACATACAAACTTGTGTATTGTAAATATGTCGGGAAGAATAGAACAGCAACAAAAAAAAGGCACCAATTAGATTCTTCGTCAAAGAAAAAATGCCCCTGTTCGTCTTTTTTGTCAGAGTAATTCTTTAATGTTAAGCCTTTTTGGTTTACTGCTGTGTAAAACATTGACATCAATTTTGCTTCAAAAGCATCACTGTACAGTCAAAAATGTTTAGAAATCTAGAACATCCAGAAGAAGAACAACAAAAAAACAATCCCTTTAGAACTCAAAGGGGATGATGAAGCCTTTAAAATGTTAAGCCTGCCCACAACATCTTTTGCCACTGCTTTGCTCCCCGTAATTGATTGAGTGCTTGCACTTACACTTTCATGTTGAACTCATGTGAACAATTCCAGCTGGTCACAGGTAACATGCACACACTGATCGTTCACAAATGTGTGACTGGATAGAGATGGTGACTAATGACACCTGACGACTAAGTTAACAGGTGATTTTAAGGGAGCTGTTTCTTTAACCACCTCAATGATTCACACCTCGCTCACTCCTTCCTTTGCTGAACCACTTAATCCAAATTAGGGTCGCAGGGAGGGTGGAACCCGTGTTAGCCAACACTGGGTGAAGGTGGGGTACACCCTGAACAGCTTGCTAGAACATCACAGAGCAAACACACACGCCAACCATTCAAACTCACACTCTTGCCAAGGGGCAACTGGGAGCAGCCAATTAGTGGAACAGACATATCTTTAGATTGTGGGGGGAAACCAGAGTACATGGAGAAAACCCTGGGAGAACATGTTCTTCACACAGAAATTCTAGAGCCTGAGGTTCGAACTCGGGACTGTCCTGCTGTGAGGCCGTACTCAGTGATTGTGTGAAATCTTTCAGTTGACTGTTATAAACTGGTTTAAATAAATACAGCTGGGACAATATTTTTGTGTCACTGTTTCAGGATACAAAGTAACAACAACAACAACAAAAGAATATTATACTACTGCATGAAATTTGATACATTAGTTTCATCAGTTTGCCAATGCGACTATGCTTCCACTATTTATGCTGGGATTCTTCTAGGCTCATGTTCTGGGTTCGTTTTCTTTGACGCTCATGGACAGCAAAGTAAAAACAGCCCGTTATACCTTTTACTTCCAGAAAAAAAAAAATCATACTACCCACAGTAAAGAGGTACCTTTACTAAAGCATCATTCATACAGAACAAAGAGAAGGACGTACCTAACAAGACATAAAAAAACATTTAATTGTAGCTTATTTTGCGTATTGACATTACTTCAAAAATTTAAAGAAGAATATTTCATATTGGGCAAGGCTGGCCTGGTGGTAAAGGTGCTGGATCACTGATCCCAATGTTGGGGGTTCAAGCCCCACTCTCAATGGGTTATCACTGTCCCCCAGTGCAGCTAATTGGGTTATTAAAGGCTGGCCATGTCTCTCACTGTCTGTGGTGAGAGGTTCATGTAAAAGAACCATTGCTGATTTTCAACAAGCATAGGCTGCAGAGCCGTCAGCATATTTCTGCTCTGCGATGGCCTGGCGAGCTGTCCAGGGTGTACTCTTTCCTCGCCCGGAGTCGGCTGGGATGGGCGCCAGCCTCCCTGTGAATCCCTGGCGTCTTCATTGAGGTCCTTAATTTCAAAAGATTACTTTGTTGAAGTTGAAGCCTCTCTCAACCAAAATTAGACAAAGGCAGGTTACACCCTGAGCAGCTCGCCATGCCATGGCAGGGCCAACACACACACACACACACACACAAAAAAAAAAAAAAAAAACTATTCTCACTCCCAATTACATGTTGGGCCGGTGGTGTAGTGGGTAGGGTGCTGCACTCATGATCGGGAGGTTGTGAGTTCGAATCCCACTGAGACCCTCATTGTGCTGAGACCCCTGGGCAAGGTCTCAACCACAAGTGTGCCTCTGTTCACCCAGCAGTATAAATGGGTACCAGTAAAAATATACTGAGAAGGTAACCTGTGATGGACTAGCGTCCCATCCAGGGGAAGTTGAACTCCTGGTCGCTTCACGCTACAGAAACCGGGGATAAGCACCGGCCTGATGAGCTACGAGGCTCGGGTGTAAAAACCCCCAACTCCTAATCACACGCAAGGGGCAACTTCAAACAGCCACCCACAAACAGTCTACTAGCACATTCCACTTGCCCTCAAAGCCAATTTTTAAAATTGATTGTAAAACAAAATAATCTACCTCACTACTTTGGGGCGGAATTAACTTAATTAACTTGAAAATAAAGAGTTATTGGTGTAGTGGTTAGTACATCCGCCTCACAGCAAGAAGATTCTGGGCTCGATTCTCAAGCTGGGGGGTTCCTGTGTGGAGTTTGTATGTTCTCCCTGTGGTTGTGTGGGTTTCCTCAGGTACGCGGTTTTCTCCCACAGTCCAAAAACATGCACAGCAGGTTACTTTTCTGTTCCGAATCACCCCTAGGTGCGAGTGTGAATGGTAGTGTGTTTGCCCTGCAATGGCCTGACGAGCAGTCCAGCTTGAACCCCGTCCTCACCCAAAGTTGGCTGAGATGGGCACCCACCCCCCAAATCAGGACTGAATGGTTAAAAAATGTATAAATATAGAGTCAGTGCCCTTTCACAGACATCTTTGGAATCACCGCACTTGATATGCCTAATGTACATGTCTGGATTGTTGGAGAAACCTGACTATCTGGAGGAACCAAAAACACAAGCATGGGGAGAACATTCAAACTCCACGCAGAAACTCACTTTCACCAGGGTCCTTATTACTGTGAGGTGGACGTGCTAACCATGACGCCATCCGTTTTATGACTTGCACTCACTAGAATCGCTGTTCCCACATAAGCTCACGTTTTTCTCTCTTGAAGAAACTGGTCATCTGGGAACTCGTACCTGAGTCTAACAAACACTTTCATCACTCTCTAGCACAACATTACATTTCTAATACAAGACACAAGAGTGTAGAACTCTGTGTGTGTGTGTGTGTGTGTGTGTGTGTGTGTGTGTGTGTGTGTGAGAGAGCATAGTCTCACGGCTCTCGTTATTGAGATACCAGAAGCAGAGAAGGGCGAGTGTGTGTTTCGGACGGCTCGTCGGTGTATAAATGTGTGTGTTGTGTTGCTGATGACTGGCGTGGGGCTCAAGATCGCCTGAGCATTGCTTGAGTTCACCACGCGTGACCCGGAGCCATGTGACAACGCTGAGGATGGCCGCTAATGGCCCTAATGCGGTTAGAGAGAAATGGTTAGATTGCTGACCCAAGGTCTCAAAGGCACACACACACACACACACACACACACACACACACACACGCGCGCACGCACACACACACACACACACACACACACACACACACACACACACACACACACACACACACACACACCTGAATTGTGCTGCTATGAAAAGTTAAGCCGGGCAGCACTACAGCCATCCATTTAGTCTCCCTCGCTCTCTCTCTCTCTCTCTCTCTGGGTAGTGTGACATTTTCCAAGGTCACGACTCCAGGTCCATTTCTGCATTGCTTTATCTCAAACACGTCTCTCTCTCTCTCTCTCCCGCTACCTCTCTCACCATCTCTCTCTCTCTCTCTCTCTCTCTCTCCCCCTCTCCATCTCTACCTATCACTCTCTGTGTCTACCTCCCTCTAACTCTACCTCTCTGTGGCTACCTCTCCCTACCTCTCTGTCTCCCACTGTGTCCCTCTCAAGCTCTCTTTCTTTAATTGACTCCCTCTTTCTAGCGCCATCGTTCTTCGTTTCCTTCTCTCTGCTCCTTCCCCCTCTTCGTGTCACATTCATTCTTCTGTCGTCGCTCTCCTGGTCTCTTCATTCACTCTCACTGTCCTCTTCCTGTCTCACACTCCCTCTTCTTCACTACTTCCGTCACAGGTTCTGTCTGTCTCACTCAGTCCCCGTACAGAAGCTCCCAGACTTACGTTCATCCGTTTTTATGTTTGTGAGTTTTTTTTCAAAAAAATTTTTATGAAGTCAAATTTTGAATTTAGACGTAGTACGCTGATGCAATGATGCTGCAATCATGTCCTACACTGTGGAGACGAGCTATTGTCAGAGTACAGTACTTAAAGTATTAATATATAAATTCTATTTAAATATTAATACATTACAGTATTTACATATGCATATAACTGTGTAACGTTTAATATACACTTCTTGTATTGTATAGACGTGAAAAGATATAGAAATGAGACAACATGGTAGAAATGAGAGGGGCGTTCCTACTTCACAGTTTTTCGAATATCGCGGCCTGGTCTGGTCTACATTATTCGCGATATTCAAGGGATGACTGTATCTCAGTTATATAGCGTGTTACCCTTGTGTTAAGACGTCGTCTCTGTGATCTTAGTGTTTACACTGTTTTGCGGACTTTTGTAACCCTAAGCGAATATGATTGGTCTCGAAGTGTAAGCCTACTAGCATGGGTGCAAGTCTCATACACAGAGATGAATTAACTATCTGCTCAGATCGACACAATCTTTATATTTATTATCTTTTAGCAGAATCCTAAGAGTGTATACTTATTTTTTTATTAATATTCATTAGGATTTGTACTTGTTCCTTGTATGCATCTCTTCAATAAACTTTACTTACACAAAAGAAAGAACTCTCCGCTTTGCTGGGAGACTGCATCAGTGCAGGCTGTGTTCTAAACGTGTTCAACGGCACCCTTGTGCACTTGAAAGACCGGAAGTCTGTATAAGTCATAGCAAGTACACTACTTTCGCAAGTACACTACTTTCGGTATTGAGCACTTCACATTTTGTAAGCACTGATTGACTGTTTTAAGCTTCATGTAAAGTAACTCGGTATAAATAAGTGACTTATTTGAAATTAATGTTGATATTATTTGATATATTTGATATTATTTTACAATGTTATGTTTATAATAATTGATATAGGGGTGTTTTATGAGATAAAGTCGTGGAATTTATGGATGTATAGTACAGTATGAGCGTCATACGTCACACGTCACTGTAACAACTTGCGTTCGGCCGTCCGGATCCAATTAAAAACCTAAATCGGGGAGCGTCTGTATTTCATTCCATCATCACATTCATGAGCTCTCTTTCTCGCTCTCTCTCTCTCTCTCTCTCTATTGAAACACTTTTTTCATCTCACCCTTCCACCAGAGCGACAGGTCACACTTCCTCGCACTATTTCCTACTCTACTGCCTGAAGCTGTTTGCAGAAACAACTGACACAGTGATATTTCTATACATACTATTTTCTAAAACATCCCCATATGTAAGAAACACACATTTGTGTGTGTGTGTGTGTGTTGCATTTTGTCAGATGGCATCACATACCCAAACCCCATCACTGGCATCACAATAACACTAATATTAGCAGAGGACTCAATCGTCACTCTAGCCATGAGTTGCGACCCCCAGCTACGTGAGAAGCAGAGAGACGGCAGTCGGTGTACATGTCCAGGTTGTTTAGCGGCAGTCAGGCTGAATCTCTGCTGAATCTCCACTCCAGCTGATTGCTGTTTCTGCTCTCACCGTGACCTCTCGCTCACTATCACTCGCCTCCTGTTTACACTCAGCTCCTCAGACTCTCTCGCCCAGAGCCGTGGCGTTACACAACTGCAGGAACAGTCCTTCTGGAGTGACTCGGGGTTAAGCGCCTCGCTCAAGGGTATGGTGCAGGTAGCCGTAGGCCAGAATCGAACCCGTGACCTCTTGAGTCATGAAAACAACAACAATAAAAAATTGGATAAATCGCATAAGCTCCACAAATCACACTATTTGATGTAGTGGGACACTGAGGTGTGAGTTTCTGCTTTCACAGTACAGTTCAGTTACTGTACAGTGCAACTACACTCGCCTCAGACTGTCTATAAACACAGACTGTACTGTCCTGCGTTCCTGGTACACAAATATCATGGAATATCACTAGAATCAAAAATGTTGACTCACAACTTGGCACGGGATTATGGGGCCTTCATAAGAATATAAATCTCTCCATGGATGATGGTATAGCTATATTTATTACTATGTTAGGCCCAGCATCCAATCTATTGAAAGTTAAAATGTGGCACAAAGCGAATATGTGTACGGGTTTTTTGGGGGGTGGGCGGTTGGTGTTTGGGTAGTTCCCCATCTCCTCCATTTCCTTTTTACTTTGATCTTGGCAAATTCACTCCCATCATCCAGCTGTGCCAACCACAAGGAGAGAAGGAAATCACATACTTTCTCTGAAGATGATCAACTGCTAACCAAATCATAAAATTCTAAATAAATAAATAAATAAATTAGCAGCAAGCAATTTGAAATTTTCAGCTTATGACTGGGAAACAAACTCCCACAAAGCAGCCTTTAAAACAATACATTTATGAAATTTGTGCATGGAAACTACAAGGTGCACCCCAAAACCTTTAGTGTTTGTTCCCTTGCTCCTGGATCGTGTAATGAAACGAAAGTTCTTCTGATCCACCATCTCTATCGTAGCAAGTATACCAGAGAGCAGCATTCGTGGAAGAGCTACGCCACATCATATCAATAACCCATCCCTTATATGATGTCGAACACTTTTATGTAGCAGGTCAGCTGTGCCAGGAGTAGTGGTGGCCCGGTGGTAGGGTGCTGGATTACTGATCCAAAAGTTGAGGATTCAAGCCCCACTGTTAACAACTGTCAGTGCAGTTAACTGGGTTATCAAGAGCCAACCACGTCTCTCATTGTCTGTGGTGATGTATAAAAAAAAAAAAAAAAAAAAAAAAATCACCATCTTTTGTCAACAGTAGCTACATAGCCGTTAGCCCTGTGATGGCCTGGACAGCTATTCAGGATGTACTCTGCCCTCGCCCAGAGATGGGCACTAACCTCCCCCGACCCTAATTATGACTAAGCAGTCCAGAAAATGAATGAGGTCAGTTGTGCCACTGTCATTTTACAGACACTCATCTCGACAGGAAAGAACATACCCTATAAACCTGTAGGCGATGGTATAAATACTTGAGTCTGCGCTATCCACTATTACCATGAAACGTAATTAATTATCCATCCAGTAGGTGGCAGCAACCTATTTCAAGTCAACAGCTAGTCATGCCAGACTGAAGGAAGTTAGCCAGCTAGCTTGTCGCTGTTCAGTAATGTCAGAAAAGGAAGATGAATAAAGGAAAAGACCACAAACACAAAGTAATGTTCAGTGATTATTTATCCCTCTGTGGCCCTCAGTGGGCCCCTGGCTCTAAAAGAACACTGCAAGAAGCTGTGTAAGAATTTTATAAGGATGTTAAGTTGAAATCTTAATTTTTCTCCATATTCTATGAGTGCTTTAACGGGATAAGTGCAGAACCTGCTGTCTCTGTGAGTACAAGAGAAGAGAATGGGGGGTGGGGGTGGAGGAGAAGGGAGGAGGCGGCGAAAGACTTTGCTGGTTTTCCTTCCAGAGCCACATGACTTGCGTGAGGTTGTCTACTGACATACTGCGGCTGTTCTGCACTCAGTGGGCCATAAAAATCGGCCTGGCCGCTGCGAGGTCGCAGAGAGGGCGCGGGGTGGAGGTGGAGGGAGGGGCGGAACAGAGGGCAGGCGGCTTCAGCCGAGAGAAAAGCAGGCACAGAGGCCATTAGTCGATTAAACTAGGGCGCAACCATCAATATTCCGCCCTCACACTGGCTTGCAGGAGAAGCGAGTGTCCAACTGCTTTAACTCCGTCGCAAAAAGACCAGTGTGGACGCTCTGCGGTGCACGTCTCATTCGCGGCTGTCCCCTGCTGCAACACACGCCATGATACTTCTCTGTGCAACACAGGAGCAGGTCACTTACCCTGTAATCTTTCTTGTTTTGATTTCTATACCGATCGTTAGTAGGCGGTCTTATCTTTCGTTTACTTACAAATTCGGTGCTCATGCCAGGCTAATGCAGTATCCACACATACGAGCTACAGGACATACTGTACAGAATTACAAGCTTACCACGAAACTTATCTTTGTGCTTAAAGAACTACCACAGAAACATCAAATATAACTTAGCAACAGGTATTAGCGCCAAATTCATCCGTTTATTCATTCGTCTAACTGTTTAATCCTATTGCATTACTGTCTCCCGGTGAAGGCAGGTTACGCCCTGAACAGCTCACAAATCCATTGCAGAGTCATGCACACATACACACACACCGAGGGGTAAATTGAAAAAGCCAATAAGCCTAAAGTGCACGTCTTTGGACTGTAGGAGGAAACCCATTCAAGCCCAGATAGAACACGGAAGCGCCCTCGCTGAGTCCGGGACTCGCACCCTAGACCTTTTTGCTGTTAGGCAGATGTGCTAACCAGTACCCCACAGTACCATGCTACTCAGCTTAAGAATTAGAAACATTTGAAAGGAAAAAAGGAGAACGGGGTAAAGAGGATTTCATATACGAGTCATTTTGAAAAAAGATTCTGTTCTGCCATGATATCGAATTGTTTCACACACACACCAACGCATGCCGACACTTAAGGACTAATTAACCTGTTGTGAATGATCTCAGGTGAAAACGGTGAAGGGTGCAGTGCTTTGGAGGGAAGAGAGGCGACTCGCGCCAGAGTAATGCTCGAGGCAGCGAAACCCAAAAGCACGAGCTAATTGGCACCCTTTTGGCAGCCATTTCCTGGTGCTCCCCGGTGCATGCTGGGAGTGAGTACTGTTAGCGAGAGAACCAGTGGAGCGAAGGGTGAGGGGGTGGGTTATGGAAGGAGATGAGGAGTGGTTGGTGGTAATGAAGTGTTCAGGCTGGGTGGTACTATGGCCGTCAGCTATGCTAATTAGCACGACTGACGGTCAACGCTGCCTTATTAGCACACGGTCGAGAAAATGGCGGGGATCACTCACACTTGCATGTGCGCGCGCGTGCACACACACACGCGCGCACGCACATACACACACATACACACAGTTGGGTCTCGCGCTGTCTCGAGTGACTAACAGAGCTCAGCGGGAGGGAGGGCATCCTGTTAATTGGGAAACGCTTACAATCAGTTCTGTCTCACGACAAAACCAAAAGAGTCCAGACTGGTGAGGACAAATATCAAGCAACGGTCATGTTTTAGCCGAGAGCATTTACTCGTGGAGAATCTTTTTTATTTTCTAAAACATGAAATTCTCTATAAACGGTGGTGTAGTGGTTATAGCATGAAGGTCCAGGAGTCCCGGGATGGGGCGTTTCTGTGTTCTTGGGGCTTTTGCATGTTCTCCCCGTGCTTATGTACTCCGGTTTCCTCCCATAGTCCGAAATCATGCACAGTAAAGCTGACTGGCTGTTCCAAATCACCCCTAGATGTGAGTGTGTTGCTCTGCGATGCCTGGGTGAGCTGTTCAGGGTGTAACCCGCCCTCACTCAGAATTGGCTGAGATGGGCGCCAGCTTCCCTTAATTCGGATTAAGAGGATCAGAAAATGAATAAATGAATGAAAGTTATATTACGTCCGTCTTTTTAAGGCGTTCATTGACTCGCTTACTCATTTGCCGGACCACTTTGTTGTACTAGTATCACAGCGAGGCCGGAGCCTATCTCGGCTGACACTGGCAGGGTACACCCTAAACAGCTTACCAGACCACTAAAGGGCCAACACACAAACATTCACACCAATACCTACGGGCAAATCTGGAATAGCCAATTCTCCTAATGTGCATGTCTTTGGACTGAAGGAGGAAACCAGACTGCCCGGAGGAAGCCCGCGGAAGCACAGGGATAACATGCGAACTCCACACAGAAACACCCGAGGCTGGGTCTTGAACCCAATACTTTCTTGCTCTAAGCGCTACACTACCATGTCGTCCCATTTAGGACAAAAACATTTTAATTTATTTGATATTTCAGTCGCATTTAATCACACGCCGCTAACAAGTGTGAAACCTCTTCGTGCAATTCGGGCTGTTTGGCGATGTTTCAGAGTATCAGAGCTGTTCACATATTCCCCCAGCTGCACGTTTTGGTTGGAGCGTGTCAACTGGATGAGCATGTTCCAGGTTCGTGCTCTACCCACTGACAAAAGCGTGCACTGAAATTTCCAGCCGAAAATGTAAAGCAGCTGTAGCTCTGCTTTCGCCGTGTTGCTGGAAGGAGGCCTTGCTCGCAGCACGGCCCTTGCTATATATAATGGCGGCCATGTCATAGCGAGGTGTACTACATATTACCATCTGTGTATTTTCAGCATGGCCCCGGTGCTCTGCGGGCACGCCCCGGCTCCGTGCCAGAGGTGAAAGTGCTCTTGGAAGAGAACGAGGAGCCTTTGGCCTGGAGATTTCTGAAATTCCTCTTTGCGGATGAAGCGCCCTTTCGTTCGTCCATTTAATCCCCACCCCCCACCCCGCCTCCACCTCTGCTTTCAGAGACCACACACACACACACACACACACACACACACACACACACAAAAGAGAGAGATGAGAATTAATCATCTCGGGTTTACCTTCGGAGCTCTGAGTGCAGGGACTCGTGTAGAGATACAGAGCGAGCAGAACGGATTAAGCTTTTAAATGAATCATGAAAAAAACCCAAACAAAATGGAAACAGAAGGATGGCTCGAAGTGCTCCGTGTGTGTGTGTGTGTGTGTGTGTAGTGAGATAAAAGTAGCAGTTTGAGCAGCGGAGGGACAGGAAGCAGGGGTGGGTAGGAGTAGGTGTTTTGACGCTCGTGGCACAACGGGCATTTGCTCCGGCGCCATGAACGCCTACCTGGGCATGGACGGGTTAGCGCAGCCAGGGAAGCTGTCCAGCTACTGTAAATCACGCTTCATCCTACTAACGCATCCAAAACCAGAGCACAGCCACCCATAGAGAGGGGAGAGAGCAGGGGAGGTATTCAAAATCTAAATATATAAAAGAAGGAGAAGCAGAAGAAGAAAACAGGCGCTGGCGTCTTCAATATTTTTTTTTCATAGTGATGTCGGTGTGACAGCAGCTGGCAGTGCAGCCCCAGGCAGTAGCTTCCTGGACGCGGGCCTGTCACTCAAAACGAGGGACACTAATCAGGAAAGAGGGAGGGAGGCTTCTCAACCATTAGAGAGAAAGGACTAGGGAGGGTGACCGAAACAGGCAGTGTGTGTGTGTGTGTGTGTGAGAGAGAGAGAGAGAGAGAGAGAGACAGACTCCTCTCATTTACATGCAGGTCCAGGAGGATGGCGCGCTGATTCCTTTTCCAATCTCCATGTTAAACGGTGGCCAGGGCAGCCCATGGTTACCATCGCATTGTTCTCTCTGTCACATCGATACCCATCTCGGCTTTCGCTGAGCTGACGGACACGTGAGCCAGATAACGGCGCTGAAATAAAGCGGAAAAAAGAAAAAAGAAAAAAAAACTGATGTTGCAAAGGAGGACGCTGAAGTGAGAGTTATTTTTGTCTCCTGTACTCGACTCCATCCTTATTTATCCTTGTGGTGTGAATGTGTGTGTGTGTGTGTGTGTGTGTGTGTGTGTGTGTGTGTAGAGCCAGGTGTGTCGAACTCACGCTGCACTATCCCCTCGACAAATCATTGAAAGAAAAAAAAAGAAAAGTAATGATCACTATGACAACCGCGGCTGTGCCTTTGGCAAGAAGAGAAGGCTGACATTTTATGTTGACCTCGAAGCTGAATTGAGGCATCACTCAAATCGAAGGCTGTGTTTGAGCTTGAGTCGCTACGAGGCTGAAACGTCCTCGGTATGAAAAAAAAGAAGGGAAAAAGGAAAAAAAACAAAAAAAAACAAAGCCGGCTCGTGTCACAGAGATTTCCACTGCCATGGAGCTGAAGCGGGATGAATCGGGAGGCCCGAAATGCACACAGTACATGAGCGCACGCACGCACGCACGCACTCACACACACACACACACACACACACACACACACACACACACACACACACACACACACACACACACACACACACACTCTTGCTGCTGCACACTGATCAGGTGGCAGGGAGGATTAGCAGCATCAACACGGCTCTGTGGAAGTATTCAGGAGCTGCAGAACCTGAAGTGCCTGTTTGTTTCTCTCCTTTACATCCTACAGTGAGCTGAAACTAAACACTCCTGAACTTTTCAACTGTCACTAATTAGGAATGCGAGCAGAAAAAACTCCGGAAAAAGGATTTTTATCCACTTTATGGAAGCGCCGGCATGCGAATAAATAAATAAATAAATATTGGCGTTTTTGATGACAGAATTTTTACACCTCTCCAGCACGTCCACATCTGCAAGTACTTGACATCTGTATCTTTACAAAAGAAGATTAAACACTTGATTCAGAGTGAGCTTAGGGTCAAGCTGCACCATTATCACCTGAGAGTTTGCAGGTTCAACCCACAGATAGCCCGAGGAGCTATGAGGGATGTGAGGAATGAGATGGTATACGATCTCTTCCCTGTCACTCACTGAGACTCTAACCAATCACTTCCATTTATGAGCTCAATGACAGTGCTATCCTCCAAGCATGTTACGATGTTACGCCTCTCCCTCCCCCCATGCACAATAGTTGACATGTATTGGGGACTTGGCCACGAAGTGTGTGTGTGTGTGTGTGTGTGTGTGTGTGTGTGTGTGTGGGGGGGGGTGTTGAAGTACATTTTTGCCAAGTCTTACACATTCTCCAACCTCCACAAGAGTAAAACAGCATGTGATTGAAATGGCTGCCTTATATAAATCTTATCGTCCAATATGCACTCAGTGACATCCCTTTTCCATGAAACGAAAGACAAAAAACTGCTCTCTCCTCTCTTCTTGAAGACAGTATTGACCTTCAAGATCGAAACAGCATCCAGATCAGCCAGCCTTGAACAGCACCTACAGTCATTCATTTATTCATTCTCTGAACCATTTAATCCTAATAAGGGTCGCGCCCATTTCAACCGACTCTGGGAAAGTGCTGGGTGTGGCCTAGATAGCTCGCCAGGCCATCGCAGGACCCAGCATCTACATACATAACAAAATTGTTATTCCTTTCATCCAATCAAATGCATGGAAATCTCCTGCATGCTCAAGGCTATCATCTTAAGAAAATAAATCAGTCTTGACTTACACCCGTCATGTTGTTTTTTTCTGCAGAACCATTGTTTTATTTGTCTCGGAAAAACAATACTGATAAGAATTAAAACAAATTAAAACATATTCTTGCAAAATGGCCAAACATGGACACCAACAAGTCCCAAAATGGACACCACAAATGGTGATGATCAGTGATGGTGGTTCAGAGTTAACGTACAGAACACCAATTCAAGATGGCAGCTGTTGTGGCCATACTGAATATTGCACTGCGATGAAAATCAATATGCTTAACAAATTTTGCGAACCCAACATCCACACCAAAATTAGAGATGGTATATTTGAGTTAATGCACAGAATGCAAATTCAAGATTTGAGTTGATGTGGCCATATTAGATATCGCATCATGACCAAAATCAATAGGCTTAGGTAATTACCCAGTCCCAACATCCACACCAAAATAGTGCTAATTGGGATAGTTTTCTTGAGTTGGTAGCTGAAATACTACTGTGGACAAACATTGTATGCAACAATATCCCACTGGACTGAGGGGTAATATATGTATATATATATATATATATATATATATATATATATATATATATATATATATATATATATATATATATATATATATAAACTGCTTCAGTGTCAGAAACAGAGCTGTTTGAGATTCACCTTTCTTATTTATCCTTTTCCTTCCCCTCATGCACTCATCTTCAATACATCACGTCTTTAAAGAAACAAGAAGCCAAGGAGGCCAGCAGGCCATCACAGTGCGTTTAAAAAAAGAGCAACAGCTTGCTTTTTTTTCCTGTAATGTGCTTCTCAGTGTGCAGCAGTATGAAATCTCTTCCTACTTACTAAACATGATCTCTTCTGCTTTTGTTTCTCTTCACTTTCAGAACACCTACAGTGCTGTGCAAAGGTCTTAGGCACCCTAATCTTTTGCGGAAGTTGGAACTGGAAGAGACGGAGGCCTGAAAGCACGGCGGTTAAAAGAAACAGGAGCGTTTCTGCTGATTCTTTTCTCTCTCTTTTTTTTTAACCAGCAGAGCTGGATTTGAGAGGGAGATCTCCTCGTGTATACCGACTCCCTCTTTTCAACCCCCTTGAATAGGGTTACGTAAAGATACGGCTTCCGTTCGTATTTGAGATTTTTTACATGATTTAAGATTCCTGCAAGTATAAACCTTAAGATTTGGAACTAACCCTATAGATGATAGAGTAGGGAGAAAATAGGGTTGCCAGATGTATCACAATATGTCTCACTACCTGCATACCAGGCAACCTGTATCAGGATAAGTGAGGGAAGAAAAATTGTACAACACTAATCTCAAAACCAATTATATTATTATATGTGTACTAAATAACTGGCTCATGATTGCTGCTAGATCCACGTGCCCAGCCATTGTTTGACTCCATCTCATTATAACATATTAAGAATTCATTACAGGTGAAACCGTGCATGGTTGCCAAAAGCTCGACTAAAACGTGGTTAGTGCTTAGACCGCTCGTTCTCTCCACGGGTACCGAATCATCTCTCGAATTCAATAAATTCCAACATTCCAACAGCACAGACAGCAGAAGCGTTTAGGTCCGACATCATCGTTAGTCTGAATTTTATTAATTCAAATCTGGGATGCAGAATTCACTTCAGACTCTCAGAACTGAATCCTTCTCACAAATAGTCACACGTTCTGCAGGCCCCAAATTAAAAGCGCTGCAGGTCTTTATTTCCAGTTTAGAGATCCATGAACTTATTTCTTCTCAGTGAATTAAAAGTGACTGAATAATTTCATCTTGCATCAGTTTTTTATGTACAGTATTAATCCCATAAGGTAAATTGTTTTCTATGCATTTAACCAATCAAAGTAAGCGCACACACACACACACACACACACACACACACACACACACACACACACACACACAGTGATCATACACATTTAGAATCCTGCCAATCCTACTAATAGTCACCATGACTTTCAGAAATGTTTAAGAAGTGATAAACAGCTAGTATTTTTTGTAATGTTTTTACAAAAAAATGTTTTTATTTTGATATACAGTATTAATCCCACATGAGAAATTATTACCTCTGCATTTAACGAATCCAAAGAGAACACACACACACACACACACACCACACACACACACACACACCACACACAGGAGAGCAGTTGTTGTTTAGGTGTCTTGATCAAGGTCACTTCAGCCATTTATGTGGAGGAAGGGAAGGTGCTGTTCACTCCCTCACCACCACACATTCTTCCTGCTGGTTCCGGGATCGAATCGGTGACCTTTCCATCCCAAAGTCGCTTCTCTAACAATTAGACTACGGTGGTAGGGACCACAACCTTCCCAAAGTTTTGATATTGTCAAAAAGTAAAAGTGTTACGCTAATAAGATTTCTTTAATAGAAACCCAATACAACCACAGAGTTGGTGAGGCCAGTGGCATAGTGGTTAGGGTGCTGCACTCATGATCGGGAGGTTGCGAGTTCAAATCCCAGTTAGACCCCTACTGTGCTAAGACCCCTGGGCAAGGTCTTAACCACAAGTGTGCCTCTGTTCACTAGCGTCCCATCCAGGAGGAGTTGAACTCCTGGTCACTCCACGCTATGGAAACTGTAGATAAGCACCGGCCTGATGAGCCACTAGGCTCGGGTGTAAAAAGCCCAATGGACTTTACTTATAACCACAGTGTGGCAAGACGCCATTGCACTGGATAGATTCAGCCCCATAAGCACATTATCAGCCCCAGGCACATCACTGGGCTAAAAGCTTTTCTATTTAAATGAGTAATGCATTGCATAGCACTAGTAGGTTAAAAAAACAAAGATACCTACAGCACAGAGCATAAAACATAAAAAAAAATATTTAAACACTGTAAACATAATTTTATTAAATAGAATACACTTTATGACTTTTTTTATGACCAATAACAGTTTGGAGGGGAAGATCGAGTAGAAGTAGTTACCATCTCTCAAGCTATTCATTCTCATCACAACAGGTCATATACCGGCATGTGAAATATCACCACAGGGTTCCCACATGTACACGTACAGATGGACGAACAGACACAATGACCAGCACACAAAAATAAAAATCAGATCGATGCTATTCTAATCTCTCTTCAGTACACTGCTCCGCGTGTGCTTGTGTACAAGCGCAGTCACTAAGGGTGGCGCGCACAGTGCAGAGCAAAGTTCACCAGCTCATCGGATCATCCTGGCAAATCGGGAAAACCCAAACGCTGTAAAAAAAATTATAATAATAAAGAAAAATTCAGAGACAAAGAGAAATTGATGGAGAAGCCGATTTTAAAAGTTCAAATATTTAAAAATAACAAAACAAACGCATGTGTACACACACATACACAAACACACACACAAGCTACATAGATATAATAATAATAATAATAATAATGATAATAATAATAATAACAATAATAATAATAATAATAAGTACCCCAAAGAATTTTTGTTTCATATAATAATCTCTCATATAATACTTAATGAGAAAGAACAGGAAAATCAATGAAAATGATCATCATTTATTAAGATACTATGATTGGTTAAAAAGTTACAGTATTTTAAAATATTCATGATGAAACAGTTTTACAGTAAAATGGCCAAAATTACTTTATATTTATTTACTAACTTCAACAAATCAAAAAGAAAACCAAATTACAACTAAATGGATGAATAAATATTTTTACAGTTTTTAAACTCAATTTATAACTGCATTTTAAAACATGAAATTATCTTTCGGGGGAAAAACTCTTGGTTAAACATGTTCAAATGGGGGATTCAGTCAGTTTTTAAACCCTAGAAGTGCCCAATGTTAAAGCTCAAAATGCCATGCATTTTTAGTGAAATTACCTCCATATTTGATATCGAATGCAGAAACTAACAAATAAATAGCATTATATAACCTTACGTTAGATGAAGATTACATAGAGGCCTTTTAAAAAAAAAACTATTTTTTTGAGGTCACCGAGGTCAAATTTGGGTCGCATGACCTTAATTTCAAAATGGCTGCCACATTTTATCTTGATTAATTTTGCCTGAGGGGAAGATTATATGATTCCTGTTTTCATAAATGAAAAAAATGAGATAGCCAAGTTGTTAGAAATGTCACAAAAAATTCCTTCATATCTTATATATTGAGTATTTTATGGCTAAAAACATCAACTCAACTAGCATATATAAAAATGGCAATTCTGTGCTATATTCGGAATACAGTATGTTGAGTTATTATAATTGCCTATTAACAGTTTGAATGTAATGGCCTTATTTCTATGATAACACTTAACTTACCTTTATGAAAACATATTTTCAAAGATTTCAAGTGGGTAACTGTGGACATGTTACCAGAATGTGATCACCCCCCCACCCTCCTTACTGACGTATACGTACATGTATATGTGTATATAATAGCAATAAATACATATTCAATGCTATAAATGCTTATAATAACAATTAAACATTCAAAAATAATGCATAAGATATAAATAAAATATAAATACACACATACAGACGCTCCCCGACTTACGTTTTTAATTGGTTCCGGACGGCCAAACATAAGCTGAAAGTGAACGTAAGTTGTTAAAGTGACGTATGACGGGTGACGTGTAACGCTCATACTGTACTATACATCCATTACCGTATCTCATAAAACATCCCTAAATCAATTATTATAAAGAGCGGAGAGTTCTCTTTCCTGGATTAAGGTTTTCATTCATTTTACTCTTTGCTTAACTGAGTATGCATGGTAGATCACGCCAATTCATCTCTGTGTATGAGACTTGTACCCATGCAAGTAGGCTTATGCTTCTGACCAACCATATTTGCTTAGGGTTACAAAAGTCCACAAAACAGTGTAAACACAAAGATCACAGAGACGACGTCTTAACACTAGGGTAACACGCTCTCTCTCTCTCTCTCTCTCTCTCTCTCTATATATATATATATATATATATATATATATATATATATGTATATATAAAAACTGGGAACGAGGGACACTCAAGTCTGTCGTTTGTAAACAATGGACGCAGCGTCATTACGTTAGCATACCCTATAGGTACGTCTAAACTCAAAATTTGCCTTTTTTTTGGGAAAAAACCCCGTAAAATCGAAAACACGTAAAACGGATGAATGTAAGTCAAGTCACAGACGTGAGTGCCCGCACTCAGATGCACAACTCACATAATGTAACTAGTTTTGATGGGAAATTTTGGGCTGTTTTTTGTTTGTTTAGGTTTTTTTTTTTTTTTTGCATAATTGGCATTGTTTTTGTGGCATTTACCTTATCTTTGTCCCCTATTCTTCCTTAATTACCATATTTTTTAATTCAATGAATATTTCTTTAAAAACCGAGATGCACTGAAGCCACATGAATTGAAGCACAAAATAGCGAGGGATCCCTAATACATATATGTCTTTCTTTCGGCTTTTTCCCTTTTACTCGGGAGTTGCCACAGCGCACGTTTTTGATTTTGGCAGAGGTTTTTACGCCCTTCCGGTCACAACACTTTTTAGCAAGGAACAGAAACATACTGACGACTTTGCAGCCTACTCTTTACAAAAGTCAGCAATGGTTCTTTTACATGCCTCTCACCATAGACAGTGAGAGACATGGCCCGCCTTTGATAACCCAGTTAGCCGCACTGGGGGGGACAGTGACAACCTTGTGGACAGTGGGACTCGAACCCCCAACCTTTGGATCAGCGATCCAGCGCCCTATACCACTAGACCACCACTGTCCCTTCCTAATACATACATGTACACTAGTCCTCAAAAAATTAGTATATTCTGATAAATTTCATTATTTTCTGTAATGTACTGACAAGCATTACACTTTCATATATTTTAGATTTATTACACACAACTGAAGTAGTTCAAGCCTTTTATTGTTTTAATATTGATAATTTTGGCAAAAAAGCAAAAAAAAAAACAAACAAACATCCCTATCTAAAAAAATTAGCATATTTCATCCAACCAATAAAAAAAAAAGTGCTTTAAACACAAAAAAAGTCAACCTACAAATAATTATGTTCAGTTATGCACTCAATACTTGGTCAGGATTCCTTTTGCAGAAATGACTGCTTCAATGCGGCGTGGCATGGAGGCAATCAGCCTGTGGCACTGCTGAGGTGTTACGGAGGCCCAGGATGCTTCGATAGCAGCTTTAAGCTCATCCACAGTGTTGGGTCTGGTGTCTCTCAACTTTCTCTTCACAATATCCCACAGATTCTCTATGAGGTTCAGGTAAGGAGAATTGTCAGGCCAATTGAGCACAGTAATACCATGGTCAGTAAACCATTTACTAGTGGTTTTGGCACTGTGAGCAGGTGCCAGGAAAATGAAATCTTCATCTCCATAAAGCTGTTCAGCAGATGGAAGCATGAAGTGCTCCAAAATATCCTGATAACTAGCTGCATTGACCCTGCCCTTGATAAAACACAGTGGACCAACACCAGCAGCTGACATGGCACCCCAGACCATCACTGACTGTGGATACTTGACACTGGACTTCAGGCATTTCCTTCTCCCAGTCTTCCTCCACACTCTGGCACCTTGATTTCCGAATGACATGCAAAATTTGCTTTCATCCGAAAAAAAGTACTTTGGACCACTGAGCAACAATCCAGTGCTGCTTCTCTGTAGTCCAGGTCAGACACTTCTGCCGCTGTTTCTGGTTCAAAAGTGGCTTGACCTGGGGAATGCAGCACCTGTAGCCCAGTCCACTGCTTCCACAGGTCCCCCAAGATCTGGAATTGGCCCTTCTCCACAATCTTCCTCAGGGTCCGGTCACCTCTTCTGCCACACTTTTTCCTTCCTACAGACATCCCACTGAGGTGCCTCAATACAGCACTCTGGGAACAGCCTATTCGCTCAGAGATTTGTTTCTGTGTCTTTCCCTCTTGCTTGAGGGTGTCAATGATGGCCTTCTGGACAGCAGTCAGGTCGGCAGTCTTACCCATGATTGCGGTTTTGAGTAATGAACCAGGGTGGGAGTTTTTAAAAGCCTCAGAAATCTTTTGCAGGTGTTTAGAGGTAATTCGTTGATTCAGATGATTAGGTTAATAGCTCATTTAGACTACCTTTTCATGGTATGCTAATTTTTTTGAGATAGGAATTTTGGGTTTTCATGAGCTGTATGCCAAAATCATCAGTATTAAAACAATAAAAGACCTGAAATATTTCAGTTGGTGTGCAATGAATCTAAAATATATGAAAGTTTATTTTTATCAGTACATTACAGAAAATAATGAAATTTATCACAATATGCTAATTTTTTGAGAACGACTAGTACATGTACGTATACGTCAGTCATGGGTATATATATATATATATATAGACAGCTGGATCAAGTTATCTGAGGCCGTTTCACACAATATTGACTGTGTTATCATTTTCGGAATCCAAGCTGTATGAAAGTGAAAGTGATTTTGCGCTGCCATGATCTGACAGTCTCACGTGCTTTCTGAATGCTAATTTATGCCAGATTTCTTTTTACAAGTACAGCTATTATTGGTTCATTTTTAGACCAAATAACATTATAATAAGATAATTACCAATCAAAAAAGGCTTCACAGTCACTTTTGTGTGTGAGAGTGCAGTATTTACAAATGGTGCAATGAATTAGTGTGTGTCATAAAGCCGTTTTTTTTTCAGCTTTGGCATTTGAGAATGTAATGTAAAGCCGTTTTTTTCGGCTTTGGCAATGCTGGGGTTAATCAATGAAAAGTGTTTTCCTTCTGTCACAGCCCGGACAATCAGCACGGTCAAAACAAACAGGAATACAGTAGGCCCTCGTTATTCACGGGGTTTGGTTCCGGCCCCTCCCCGAATGAAGATAATCCATGAGTTCTGTACCCGGAAGTAAAACCCCATGCATCATATATTACATGCGTGAATGATCAACCGGAAGTAAAATACTATGTATTTATTACAGGCGCTAAAATATGCTTCTTAACACATTCTATAGACAGTCTTACTCATTAATACAGTATTAATGTACTAAAATGTGGTAATGATTCAGAAAAACTTTTTAATTTTTACTGTTATATTTATTGATGATAAAATATAAACATTATACAGCATGTTAAAGTCTTTTTCAATTATTAATCCAGTACAGTACCTAAGTTAATGTTTAGAATGTTTGTGTGTGATATTTTATACCAAATCAAACGGATAAACCAAAAGGATAAACTTGCTTCATGTCCTTTTACATTGAAGGTGACATCTCCAAGATGGTGCTGCCAAGCGGGCGACATCGCAGAGTTCTCAGAGTCAAATTGTTTATTTGTTCGTTTTAATTTGTTTTATTTGTTGTTGTTTGTTTGTTTTTTGCACTATGCTTGTCTTTGACTGGTCGACCCTACTACAGCTATGAGAGTGCAGTGTTTTCGGACATTTAGAACTGAGCACGCTCAACTCCTATCCTGAGCTAACATGCTACGGCAGCTCAATGCTAGCCACACCCCGACTAACAATAAGCCCAGGCAGAGAGACTCCGAGACTTGGTTAGCAGTGGAAGATTAGCACTTCCGGTCATACTGTCGCCACGCTCCAGTCCTCCCTGAAGGCCGTGTAGCCGGCTGGTGTAATCACCTCGTCAGGTGTACTCTCCTCGAGTCATGTTTCACAGAAACAGCATTGAGCATCCCTCTGCGTTGCAATCCGAGCATGAAGTTGGTCCATCTTGTTTCACAGAGACTAATCATTTGCAAGCAGTATGACCGGAAGTGCTAACCTTCCATTGCTAACCAAGCGCCGGAGTCTCCCCGCCTGCCAGGTCTCCGCCTGGGCTTATTATTAGCCGGGGCACGGCTAGCATTGAACTGCCGTAGCATATTAGCTCAGGATAGGAGTTGAGCGTGCTCAGTTCTAAACGTCCACTCTCATAGCTGTAGTAGGGCCAACTGGTCATAGACGAGCATAGTTGCAAAAAGCAAACCACAACATACAAATTAAAATGAACAAAGAAACAATTTGACTCTGAGAACTCCGCGACGTCGCCCTCTAGGCACCGCCATCTTGAAGACGTTACGTTCAATGTAAAAGGACATGAAGCATAATTATTAAAGTTTATCCTTTTGGTATCGTTTGTTAAACATGCTACAGAACATAAAATCTCACAGACAAACATTCGAAACATTAACTTAGATACTGTACTGGAATAATAATTGAAAAAGACTTTAATCCAACAGTTCAGATGCTTATTCCTCTTCAGGCACTTCAGAGGAAACTGTCGTTTCTTCAGGAGAAAGTCTTATTTCTTCAGAAGAGACATCCAACGTCTTCTATCGTTAATCCAGAGAAGACGCACATTTGAGTGGCATCATAGAGCTTAACTGGTAATTAAAACACACTAAAAAGGCTCATTGACAACTTGCATGAATGAGGAAAAATGGGCATTACATTATCTCAACCAATCAGCAGGAAGGAGGACAGTCATTGGCTGTAATTGAATGACGAATAACGTGACAGTTGCGAATAGTCAAGGGCCTACTGTATACAGGGACCCCTCACTTTCCGCAGTTAATTGGGATCAAGACCCCCCCCCCCCCCACCCACAACCGCTGATTTCCATGAAGTAGGATTGACCCCCCCGACTGACACATACGTACATGTATATGTGTATATAATATCAATAAATACTGTGGGGCCAATAAGTATTGGGCAACGTAAAAATGTGCAAGTTCACCCATTTAGAAAGATAAAAGAGGTTTGTAATTTTCATCATAGGTACACATCAAGCTTGAGAGACATAATGTACAAAAAAAATCCAGGAAATCACATTGTATGATTTTTAAATATTTTATTAATGAAAATGGGAGGCCAATAAGTATTGGGCAGCCAGCAAAAGTTACTTTTAATACTTTGTAATGTAGCCTTGGTTGGCAATGACAGAGGTCAAACGGTTCCTGTAGTTCTTGACCAGGTCTACACACACTTTAGTTTGTATTTTGGCCCACTCCTCTGCACAGATCTTCTCTAGAGCTGTGATGTTTGAGGGCTGTCACTTAGCAACTCGAAGTTTTAACTCCCTCCACAGGTTTTTGATTGGGTTGAGGTCTGGAGACTAGCTAGGCCACTCCAGAACCTTGATATGCTTTTTACGGAGCCACTCCTTGGTTTTTTTGGCTGTGTGCTTAGGATGGTTATCATGCTGGAAGACCCAGCCATGTTTCATCTTTAATGCTCTGACCGAGGGAAGGAGGTTTTTACCCAAAATGTCACAATACATGGCCCCATTCATGTTGCCATTGATACGGTGCAGTCTTCCTGTCCCTTTTGCAGAACAGCATCCCCAAAGCATGTTGTGTCCACCCCTATGCTTCACAGTAGGTATGGTGTTCTTTGGATGCAACTCACACATGCTGTTTAAACCAAAAAGTTCAATTTTGGTGTCATCTGACCTCATCACATTCTCCCAATCTTCCTCTGGATCATCCAGATGGTCTTTAGTATATTTCAGACGGGCCTTTACATGTTTTTTGTTTAGTAGGAGAACCTTTCGGGCAATGCAGGATTTCATCTCATGACGACGAAGTGTGTTAGTTATTGTCATCTTTGTGATGGTGGTTCCTGCCGTATAGTTCTGGGCTGATTACTCACTGTTCTCAGGATCCTTTGAACCCCACGAGGTGAGATCGTGCATGGAACGCCACTAATAGGGAGGTTGTCAGTGATGTTATACTTCTTCCATTTTCTAATAATGTTTCCAACTGTTGATCTTTTCTCACAAAGTTGTTTAGCAATTGCAGTTTGACTCATCCCAGCTTTGTGCAGTTGTACAATTTTATCTCTGGTGTCTTTGGGAAGCTCTCTGGTCTTGGTCATGGCGAAGACTGCAGTCTGTCAGTTTGAAGGTGTGTGCAGGTGTCTCTTATGCATCTAGTCAGTTCAAACAGGTGTCATTCATACTGTTAACGAGTGGGGGCCGAAATAATGTTTGTTTTCTAGCTGCCCAATTGGCCTCCTATTTTCACAAATAAATTGTTTAAAAATCATACAATGTGATTTCCTGGATTTTTTTACATTCTGTCTGTCAAGCTTGATGTGTACCTATGATGAAAATTACAAACCTCTCATCTTTTTAAATGGGTGAACTTGCACATTTTTACATCGCCCAATACTTATTGGCCCCACTGTATATATTCAACACTATAAATGCTTATAATAACAATTAAACATTCAAAATAAGGCATAAGATCTAAATAAAATATGAATACACATACAAGGATGTGCACGCGCACACGGATGCGCATCTCACATAAAACTGTAAGTACGTTTTGTTGGGGAATTTTGGGGTTTTTTTTTTTGTTTGTTTGTTTGGAGGTTTTTGGGGTTTTTTTTTTTTTGCATAATTGGCCTTATTTTGCACCTTAACTTTTTCCCTTATATTTCCTTATTTTTTATTTTTCAATTAATATTTTTGAAAAACCCGCGATGCACTGAAGCCGCAAGAAACTGAAGCACGAAGTAGTGAGAGATCAATATATCGCCTAATAATATATCTAATTATAATATCAATATTCATGCAGCACTAAGCTATAAGATTCATGCCAGGGACATAAGTTCTTTAGTAACATATACAGATGGAATTCTTTGTATATTTAATTATGAACTTTTTCGGTGCTTCTGTGCTCAGCGGCTCCGCGCTGTTACTTGCCCTGGGTTGTCCTTGAGCGGGCGAGTAGACTTGGCAGTGCTCCTCAAATGCCAGGGGGGTGCAGTGTGATGCCATGGGGGTGGAATAATGACCCTGGGGAACATGCTTCTCTGGAATAGTGTACGAGAATTAAGTGTAAATGCACCTCCACTCCAGTAGCTGGCAGTGGTGCTCTCATTGTCGTGCTATGGTGTAGCGGTTTTTCGCTCAAGCAAACGATATGAAGTGCAGTAAACAACCCCTCAAGAAACAACATGGAGCAATTTCTAACAGGAACAAAGAGAAAGGTGGAGAGAGACACAGGTATTAAGACATAAATAAGTTGAATGAGTTTAAATAAGGATGTTTTTTTTTTATTTCAGGCACATTGGTGCACTTTAAATCTTTTCTGTTAGAGATTAAAAACTATGTTGTGCAGAGGTGTACTAATAACAATTTTATAGACAAAACACTTTTATAGTCACTCGCGGGGCGGTGGGGGACATGAAACGTTTTTTCTTCCTAGAGGGGATACTGAGAAGCACTAGTCTAAAGATCCGCTTGGCACATTTTCGCATCAGAATATTTTATCTTATACGATTATTTTTTTAATAGACAACATAAGAATTAATCTTTATATGTAAATGACATTATTTCACATTTATGTAGCCGTCATGTAGCCCGAATAAAAGCTTTGAACTGGTATTTTAACCACTTTTGGTGGAACGATGGACAGAATTATAATATAATAAATATATTATATAATAAATATAATAAATGCAGTAGAGCAAAAATGATCCGGTTGTCTGTTGGTGTTTCAGAGTGATTCCGATCAATGTGAAACTGCATGAGCCGTCAGAAACCATCGAGTCTTCTTTCAGTGATAGGGAAGGTGTGCTGTCAGAAGGCGGGTACAGCCTGCTTTTAATTGCTGATAGTTGATTAAATACGCCAGTGACACACATAAAAACATGGACATACGAGCTGTCAAACAACTTTTGCTTTTACACAAAATATACAATTACCATGTTTACAATAACTTAATAAAAAAGCATCTCTTATCAGTGCTGGTCAGCGCTTGTACATGCCCATGACGGCAACTCTTGGGGTACCTAATCATGATGATAATATCAGGTGTGTAGCTGGGAGTTATGTTCAAAGCCCTGAACAATGTACTCAATCACTTTCTATACATCAGCATCATTTTGGACCGTGTTCATTTTGACATGTCCTTGTATGACATCATCACCACCCCCAGTCCCCGGGATCAAGCACATATGATGAATATAGGAGAGATCCGATCAATAATTTACATCATGTCTTGCCACTTGAACACATGGTACACAGACACATTCTATGTCACATTAATGAACTCAAAAATTTCTCTCATTTACCCTGAAGGAAACTGAGGGAGCCAAGAACATGTGAGTTTCGTGGCATGGGAGCGGGGCTTAACTTCCCATTAGTGTTAATACCGGAGAGTTGAGAATAGCAGCATGGGGGGAGATGCCAGATTGTAGGTCATCAGATCTGGACAAAGGCCTGTGTTTTTAAA
The DNA here is from genome assembly GCA_024760905.1 of Plotosus lineatus. Taxonomy (NCBI): domain Eukaryota; kingdom Metazoa; phylum Chordata; class Actinopteri; order Siluriformes; family Plotosidae; genus Plotosus; species Plotosus lineatus. The sequence continues at coordinate 24,449,290 of CM045736.1, read as the reverse complement.
AATAATAAATTTAAAAAAAAAAGGTGAAGTTGTGGGGTAGAGATGTTAACCACTGTGTCACTGTGCCACCCCATGCTAATGTGTCCACACTCTAATTCTTAATTAATATTATTTTACTATATGTTAAGAAAAGAATATGTGGATATCGTTCTGTCTTGAAAATGATTGACATATATACAAACACCCCCTCCTCCCCCAGTATGACAGTAGGAATATGGCGATGTCTGTCTTCCTTTCGGCTTTTTCCCTTTTACTCGGGAGTCGCCACAGCAAATCATCTGATTCGCACGTTTGATTTGGCAGAGGTTTTTACGTCGGATGCCCTTCTTGTCACAACCCTTTTTAGCAATGGACAGAAACACGCTGACGACTTTGCAGCTACTCTTTACGAAAGTCAGCGATGGTTCTTTTACATGCCTCTCACCATAGACAGTGAGACATGGCTCGCCTTTGATAACCCAGTTAGCTGCACTGGGGGGGACAGTGACAACCTTGTGGAGAGTGGGACTCGAACCCCCAACCTTTGGCTCAGCGATCTAGTGCCCTATACCACTAGACCACCACTGCCCCAGTAGGAATATGGCGATCTTTCTACTGAAATCCTGCCTTGGTCTGGTCTTGATTTCAGATTTCACATGGCAGAAGCCCAGGCTCCATTTTCACAGAAGGAACAAGTACATCACCCCGACATCTATGTATTATATTATTTTAAGTCATTTAATCTGTGATTTACTGTAATGGGAGACAAATATCTCTGGATATCATGTAGGGATGAGAACATTGTTATCTCACACCAGTGTATGTGTGGTAATGTTGATACTGACATAAAGAAATGAAAATAAGCCACGCAGCTGAACTATAATTGACAATCATGATTTACACTCAGTGCAGCAAAACAAAAAAACAAAACAAAAAATACACAAGCTGCAATTTCATTACATGAACACTGCAGAAACAAACAAAAAAAAAAATTCAGTGTGTTTATCATGGGTTTACACTGGGGCATGACGTCCGCAATCTCCATGATTTGAGAAGGTCCAAATCGTGATGGTCATGAGGGAACCTGATGGACTCCTAAGGATCTAGGCAAAATTTTTGACAGTCAAAAATTTGGATTATTATGATTTGGCGCCAATCATGATAAAATGTAGGAATTATAGTCGAGCTCAGTAGAGTTGAACAGACCTTAACAGACCATTATAGGAAACTTGAATGATGAACTTTGATGAACTCGGAAATCAGAGTCCTTCAAGTTTCAAGTCTTGGATGTACCCTGCCTCCTTTTTATACCCCAACCATGCTCTGAGCGTGTTCATAAATCATGGGAGATCCACTTTTTTGAATCGTGGCGATCACGGACATCGTGTCTCAGTGTAAATGTTCGTTTAATAACAACCCATGAGGTTTTAAACACAAAGACGGGAGCCAATCAGATCCTGCCAAGAATCACTTGGAAAAGTAATTGGATACACTGCATATCGTTCTTTATTCGCCATTTTTCTGTCGAAGCTAACCTTACAAGAGAAGTATTAGTTACCGACAGGCACGAGATTAAGCAAAATGCATCAGATTGCTCATGACGCACAGGCTAAAACAATACACTACTCTCAAGTTTTCATGTTGCCAGGATAAAGCTATGAGACTCCCACTTGAAACTTCTACATCTAATATGCTTGAAATTTTATTCATGAATATATAAGTAAAGGATTAATAAATTAACAGATCTGTGACATCATTAATTATTGCAATTATCACGTGAAGTCATGTTGCTAGGCAGCTTGATCCAGCCCCAGTTCATGTGAAACAAGAGCAGAATAACACCAGGCTGGTGCATCAAGGGCACAGAATCGCAGAAATGCAAAGAAGTGTTCTGCAGGAGGCACGGGGCCCGTGCTTTCGCAGGTGAACACCTGCAGTTTTTTAAGGTTGTAAATTAAACTCGGTGGCTCGATGGCTCTCTCGGACACGACTCCACATCATGGACATAACTCGTTGCTTTTTGTAAGGCAGCCAAACGCTTCGGCTCTTGCCGCTTGATATATCGCCTCCCTTGAAACGTCCCAGCTCTCCGTGTCTGTTTTTGCCGTTGGCACTTTTAATCCTTTCGGTTGTAAAAGGGGGGTGGGGGGTGTTTTTGCTGCTAACACACTAGTTAAATTCATTAACGTGTGTCTGCGTCCATGTGTCGGCTTTCGACACTCATGTGCAAGGTCTGATGGTGATTAGGTTAGCTTTTGCTATGGACGTCCCTGCGGTAGGAAAATAAATCTAGCAACACTTTTAAAGAAATGTAGAACAATCCTGTGATATAGTGCTAATACAATGTTTATTACAAAATGCTGCTATTGAGTGAATATGATTCACAAATACAAGCTGGACAGCTCGCCAGGCCATCGCAGGTGGATATGAATTCTTCACTGAGAATCAGGAGAAAAGAAGTGCACTATATTGAAAAGAATGAACCACGCTATATATTTAGACACAGCTCTGCTTTTAATCATCATTTCTCAGCGGTTCATCTCTTGCCCCATGTTTTGTGTATTGTTGACACAACACCGCACTTGAATTGTAGTGTTTGGGACAGAGCCGAGCTGTAGCACAATCCTCCAAAAGCAGACAAGTCTCTTTGTTCCACACTCAATTTTTTTGAACATGTGAAGCGCTGGAAGGATCAGGTCTTTTGAGGGGGTAAAATATCAGGTCATGCAGCCCTGATACTGTATCCATAGTACTGCTGTTATGTTTTATTATAACTATATAACTCAATTACATATCTCATTACTTTAACAACATTAGGCCTTTTTTCATTTACCAAGCTGAATATAGATAAAACTAGAAGCAGTTGGAGTGAGTGCCAGCCTCCTACAAGTCGAAAAAAATAAAGTGCACGGCACAGGGCGGCACTGTGTTTATCACGTCTGCGTTATAGCAAGAACATCCTGGGCTAAAGTCCCAGGCTCAGCCAGCGTGTTTCTGTGTGGGGTTTGCATGTTCTCCCTGTGCTTGCATTGCTTTCCTTACACTGTCCAAAGATATGCACATTAGACTAAATGGACATTCCAAATTGCCCCTAGGCATGAGTGTGAATAGTTATTGGTTGTGTGCGAGCTGCCTCTGTGATGTCTGGAGAGCTGTGTTCAGGGTACAGCCCACACTCACCCCGTGTCCGCTGACATAGACAGTTTGAGGCCGTTCTGCAATCGAGTACACTGCACCCCCTGCTGGGCCTGCCATAATACCGTACTTCCAAAAAATCGTCTGATCTTACAATGTATTTTTTTTTGTTAATTCCTAGAAAACAATCTGATCCAGAGTATCTCTAAAATTTTACTTATGCCACACTCCACCGCTCCAAAAAAATGTAGCAAAATCCATTCATGACTCTTTTGCTTAAAAGTTACTAACATACAAACAAACAGCAACAGAAACCTCAGCTCCTTGGCAGAGGTAATGATGCGTAAATCTTTCCCAGAGTACGTACACAAGCAGTCCGCAGGCGAATTCGCAACAAATCATTGTTATGGAAACTTTTCTCACACACAACCTTGCTAAATGATTGATAACGGACGTCTCTTTGTGGTCTGTGATAAAATATGTCTGTTTTTACGGGTCATAAATCTACGGCACTCCTGAAGCACATGTGCTTGGAAAAAAAAAACATCCCGAAAGGAGAAAATTGATGTAAGAAATGGAAAAAGTTTCTGTTTGTATGTTTCTTCTCCTGAAATTAAAGGAAATTGTGTAACAACTCCACATGCATGGCACTTACTTTCCAGTTTTCTGAAAAATAAAAATAAACACTTCAAAAAACACAAGGTATGTTCTATATGGATAATAATCGTTCAAAATATGTTCTCATTGGCAGAAAACCATCATCTAATTCTTGGTGTACTTCAACAAACTGAATTATAGGACAGTGGTGGCTCGTGGTAAGGTGCTAGATTCTGATCCTGAGGTTATGGGGGCTCAAACCCACTGTCAGCCGTTGTCTCTGCCCCCAGTGCAGCTACCTTGGTTATCAAAAGCCTCTCACTGTCTATGATGAGAGGATGTAAAAAAACACTGCTAACTTTCGTAAAGAGGAGCTGCATAGTCGTCAGCATGTTTCTGTCTTGCGATAGCCTGGCAAGTCGTACAGGGTCTACTCTGCCCTCTCCCAGAGTCAGCTAAGATGGGCGCCAGCCTCCTCGCAACTCTAATTAGGATTAAGCTATGCAGAAAATGTAAGGATAGACAAAGCTGAATTATTCCATCATTGACATTAGTGAATAAATAAGTTAAATGAATACTACACGGCTGACTCCACCTTCCACTCCTGCCAGAGAAAGCTAGTGAGAAAATGTCTAATTTCAAACTCTGAAGGAAATATTAGCAAATTACTCAGTGACAAAGACGCAAAAATACAAAAAGAGCAACACAAGTAAGATCTGGGATACTCTAGGTATATTTAGAGGCAAGACATCTCAAAGTTCTGAGAATTGTTTTGAAAAAATTCTACTGCCTGAAGTTAGAAGGAACAACAGAACCAGCCAGAATAATCTTGTGTGAAAAAGTTCTGCTGTTATCATTCTGCTCTCTGTGGCTAACATTAAAATTTCTTCTTAACTGGCTGCAGTGAAAGGGGCAGAAATATGGACAAAACAACAGCAAAAGTACAGACAGAAGGCTCTGGGCACATCGGAATCTCTTCAACGTCAAGCATAAATGAGCCTGGACTCAGAACACAGTACACTGCAGCTTGCTATCCATGCAGCAGTCTGGATACAGACCAATCAGGTGGTGTAATGTCATGGCTGATTAGTGTTTGTGTATAGTAAACTATGTAAAAAAAATGCAAATTTATTTTACAGTGCTGTATACTTATGGCTGTTACCTCATAAGGCTGTTGTTACCCCTTATCCATCCAACTGTTGAGGTAGTGTTATTCGCTGCGTCTGCGATGTCGTTCCTGTCACAGTTCCCAACTATCTAATACCTCAACAACCTACCTGCTAATACCTCTATCTGCTAATATCGCTAATCTCTAATGCTAATACCTCTACCTGCTAATATCTCTATCGCGATCTAATACCTCAACAACTACCTGCTAAACTTAAGAAATTTTACATGGGTACCCTCAATGCCTGGGCCTCGTATCATTCATCTGACCTTTGACCATGATCTTATAATTTGGTCCATGCTAATTCTCAAGAACAACTCTGACCTTGTCACAATGACCTTGCAAATTTTGTTCGCACTACTTCAAGAACTGCTCTGCGGATCATTCTAAAAATTTGCATGCAGGTTTCCTATGGTGTGTAAATGAACATCGGCTCGTTAACTTCTCTGTTTGACCTTTGGCCTTGTCCCAATGACCTTGACCTGGTAAATATTGCCTGTGCTATATATCAAAAATTGCTGGTGGGATTGTTTGAAATATTTGCACACAAGTTCCCTAAAGTGTGTAGGTATGTAAAGACTCAGTTTCTCTGTTTGACCATTGACCCTGTCCCAATGACCTTGACCTTTTTTTTTTACATTTCTTTCGCACTGTTTTTCGAGAACCGCTGAGTGGATCATTCTGAAAATTTGCATGTAGGTTTCATATGGTGAGTAAGTGTGCATAGGTTTTTCAGCTTTTCTGTTTGACCTCTGACCTTGTCACAGCGACCTTGAACCTGTACACCTTGCCTGTTCTATAACTCAAGAACTGCTGGGTGGATCATTCAGAAAATTTGCACACAAGGTTCCTATGGTGTATAGGTTTTTGCATAGGCTCAATTTCTCCATTCGACCTTTGACCTGGCTTCAATGACTTGACCACATGCATTTTTTCCAGGATAATTCTCAAGAACTGCTGGGTGGATTTTTCTGAAATTTTGTATGCAGTTTTCCTATGGAATGTAGGTATGCACATACATTGACCGTATACATTTCTTTATACATTTCTTTATACATACATTGACCGTATACATTTCTTTCAGGCTATTTCACAAGAATTGCTGTATAGCTGAATGTGTTTCACCATCTCCAACGGCGATATTTTTAACAAATTTCCTTCAAAGATCCTATTCAGTACACCAGTATTTACACAAGGACTTTGTAACATGACATTAAGCCCTGTTACAATAGTCTGTATAGTTTAAAATAAATCCCAAGAAAGGTAAAGCAAGCTGATAGCAAGTACAACAAAAAAATGAATAAATAAAAATGAAAAAAAAAAAAAAACTTACTGAAGACATTCTATTAACTAAGAAAATATAATGTAAAATTCATCCTTGCATATTTTATATTGTCCATCAATACCAAGGTTGCATTACTCCTCTATTTTAAATATTACAAAGTACCGGCTACAGTGAAAAGCATTTTCATAAACTATATTTCAAAATAGCATTAGATCAGTACATGGACTTAATTCATAAATAAGACTGATCTGTATAAATGTACAACTATTTCAAAGGAAACCTTTAGATGTCTGTCAAAAACCAACATACACAAGACTGCAGTCTATAATTCCTGACATATCAAGACCTGAAGAAGCGATTTTTCAAGTTCATCATGTGCGTATTATAATTTCACTCTTACCCTGTAACATCCGTCTTTGTGCACTATTATTTGAAATAAGTTGGAGTGTAAAATCAGACTTGTTACATTTTTATAATGCTTTCTTTATAACACTAAATTTCCAATCAAACGAGTGCCAAGGTTTTCTGAGTATCTAACAGGACCAGACAATTCTTCAGGAGATTTTGACTGCCATGCTTGCTTATTATATTCATACCAAAACCCAACAGCCCTCGATAGATAGATAGACAGACAGACAGACAGACAGACCACGACTTTAAAAAAAAATTAAATAGCTTACCTACTTGTTTGTCATGTATGTGAATGTCATCAGCCTAGCCAAGCTGATTGTAGTCTATTTGTGAGGATCATATGGGCTTAAACCATGGATATAGATATATACATATATATATATATGTCTGTCTTCCTTTCGGCTTTTTCCCTTTTACTCGGGAGTCGCCACAGCGAATCATCTGATTCGCACATTTGATTTGGCAGAGGTTTTTACGTCGGATGCCCTTCCTGTCACAACCCTTTAGCAAGGGACAGAAACACGCTGACGACTTTGCAGCTACTCTTTACGAAAGTCAGCAATGGTTCTTTTACATGCCTCTCACCATAGACAGTGAGAAACATGGCCCGCCTTTGATAACCCAGTTAGCCGCACTGGGGGGGACAGTGACAACCTTGTGGAGAGTGGGACTTGACAACCTTTGGATCAGCGATCCAGCGCCCTATGCCACTAGACCACCACTGCCCTATATATATATATATATATATACACACACACACACACACACACACACACACACACACACACACACACACATATACACACACACGCACATATACACACACACACACACACACACACACACACACACACACACACACACACACACACACACACACACAGTAATTCCTCGCTACTTCGTGCTTCAGTTTCTGCGGCTTCTGTGCATCGCGGGTTTTCCAAAAATATTTGTCGAAAAATGAAAAAATAAGATAATTAAGTGAAAATAGGGAAAAAAGTAAGGAAAATGCCACAAAACAAGACCAATTATGCAAAAAACTCAAACAAACAAAACACCCCCCCAAACAAAACTACTTACATTTTTATGTGAGGTGCGCATCTGTGTGTGTGTGTGTGTGTGTGTGTGTGCACACGCATCTGTGTGTATGCGCGTCTGCATGTGTGTGTATTTATATTTTATGTACATCTTGCGCATTATTTTTGAATGTTTAATTGTTATTATAAACATTTATAGCCTTGAATATGTATTTATTGATATTGTATACACATATACATGTAAGTATACATCAGTCGGGGGGAGGTCAAACCTACTTTGCGGAAATCGGTGGTCGGGGGAGGGGGATGGTGTCCCGGGCCCCATTAACTGTGGAAAGTAAGGGATCCCTGTATATAGCCATCCTGTACTCTTCTTCTTTCCAATTCCTGAGTCGAACACTGAGTAAATGGCTCTGATGCTCTGGAGTCGACTCGTAATTCTTTGAACCATGACCTGATTCACGAGAAGTGACTCTTCCCCCATGTCCTTTGTAAAGAGACACATTATGTTGAAAATACGTGTACACTAGTCCGCCTCCTCCTCCATATGTTCATGTCTAAAGAACGGTAAAAAGATTGCAAACAAAATTTTGGCATGAACCTGTAGAAAGGTACAGTGTACATACTAGTAACATACTAGTAATACACGTACAGACCTGATCTAGTTCTAAAAATGTTGACATTAAAGCACACATTGCGTCAGTTACAGAATATGCTTCAATTTCATAACACTGAATTACAGGAATAAAGATGTTATTTTCTACTTTCAACTGAGCTTCAACACTGTGGTGCTATATGCTCGTGAGCATCAGTTGAACAGTATTGTACTGCATTGCTACAAAAATGGGAAGAAAAATGCAATTAACATTGAAAGAGAGACAAACCGCCATAAAACTTAAACATGGAAGTCTTTGACAGAGAAACTGAAAAGAAAATGAAAGTGGCAGTGATTACAGTTTTCTTTACCATCAAAAGGCACTCAGAAACCGGGGTAAACTCTGACAGGAAGAGGTCTGGCAGACGTAAAGCCACAACTGAATCAGAAGAAAAGTTTCTGAGGATTAACAGCTGATAGGTGGCTCATAGGACAAATAGCTTGAAATTCATCTTAACAGAATCCGTAGTAAGCAAGTCTCAGTTTCAACTGTGAAAAGAAAGCTTCGAGCCGCAGGTTTCATAGAAAGACTTGCAAGAAAGCCAGTACTAAGGCATCAAAATAAGACAACGACGCTTGCCTGGGCCATGAAACACCATCATTGGACTAGTGAAGAATGGAAGAAAGTATTATGGACTGACGAATCAAAAATTTGGTTAATCACACAGAATCTTTGTATGACGTCGAGTAGAAGAAAGGACGGTTCAAAAGTCTGTGACATCAACTGTCAAACTTCGAGGAGGAAACGTGATAGTCTGAGGCTGTTTTGCTGTACCCATTTGCTGTTGATTTGTACAGAGTGAGAGGCACCCTGAACCAAAACGTCTTGCACAGAATGCTGCAGCACCTCTGCATACACCCTCTGATATGTACCGAACTGGTCAGGGGTTCATCTTAAAGAAGATAAAAATCCCAAAACATTAATCCAAGCAGTGCCAAAACTACCTCAGAAAAAATAACAAAATAGAAAGCCTGAGAACAGTGAGTGTCCTGTACAGTCTCCATCAAGCTGGTTTGGGATGAATTGGACAGACGCGTAAATGTAACCGATAACTGCCTCAACTTCTGCAACAGGCTTTGTAACAAATATTAGATTTCATTGTAGAAATAATGCCATGAGTGTATTCTGCTATTACATCTGCCAAAGGTGGCTACTTTGATGAGTCAAAAGTTTAAAATACATTTTGTCTATAAATTGATTCCATGATTTCTTTTTTAACACCAATTGCATATGTGTACTACACTTTCATTTCAGAGCATAAACTGAATAATCTTTAATATAAAAAAATGGAAAAATGTGGGTGTTCTAAAACCTTTGAACGTTAGCGCGCGCACACACACATACACACAAATTATACACACATATATATATATATATATATATATATATATATATATATATATATATACACACACACACACACACAGTATATATTTATGCATACATACAGTATACTAACTTATCTTCTTTATGATCTGTGTATAAATCATGTTCTTATTTCCTCTAATGTCTATGAGCATCCATTTTGCATTTGAGGATGTTTTTCACGGAAACTACAAAGCACTTTTCTGTAGGGCATCTGTTAAATGCTGTAAATGTTGAAAAATTCTGGGGACAATAGAAGAAAAAAAAGCATTTTATGAGCACAGTAGCTTTTCTAAATGCTTTGCACAGAATGATGGATGTGAAGGAAGTTGTTCTAAAATGTTGGGTTACTGCGGTTTACATCACCTACTTCACGTGGTGTCTTCATGCTAAAAAACTACAGTTTGATCCTGCCGGATGGGATACAAAACCAAAGCCCTGTAGATCCACATATATACAGCAAATGTGTATATTCTCACGACACATTCAACAGTAACCAGAGGGTAACTATATTTATTCCACAACACTGCTGAACTACTCTGATTGGTCAGAAGGGATTGACTGATTTTCCGTACCAGCATGAATGGACTTTCTTTATAAACATTGCGTGACTGACACAACATGGCCTGCTCCCCGATTTTTGTTCTTCGTCAATGAAAAGACGCTCTGGAAGGAATCTGCAGTTGGATAAAATGATGCATGTCTCCATGCCACCGCATTCCCTGATTGATAGCCAGTAGTCCATGTGATGAGAGTGAAAGAGTAATGGACTATTAGGCTCGCATTAGAGCTGGGTGAAATTACCTTAAAAAAAAAAAAAATTACAACATTCATTGATATTTGTCTAAAAATACCCAACAAAAACAACATTAGCTTTGATTACAGTGTGCATTATTGTTTTGATTTGAGAAAATTATGCAACATGGAATACTGAGGCCAAAACAAATAATTTCATTAATTCAGTCACATTTTTAGATTAGGAAGATGTGTAACAAATATTGATAATAAATATTGATCATATTAATCATAATAGTGATACTTGTTATTATTATCAGTAATAATAATATTAATAATAATAATAATACAGTAATTATTATTATTATTATTATTATTATTATTATTATTGTTATTATTTTAAACACTCACAAATTAAAACAGAATGCAGGATTATTTCCAAAATAATTTTAAAAAGCACGCGATATTTTTATTATTATTATTTTTTTTTCGCATCAACAACCCATTAAATTCTGCACTGAGTTGGCACTCCTCCCAGGCTTTTCAAGAAATGGTTTAATTCAGAAAATATGTTTGCAGTTCTTCTGTGTTTATATACTTAAATATTAAAACATATTTAAACAATCTCTTTGCTTATTGATTTATTACTTTTTTGCCATTTACAATTTTATTTAAAAGCCACCCTTCAAAAATGATCACCCTTCCCTACATGCGGGAGACTCGAACACATCACTATATGATAATCCTTATCATATCACAATCATTAATACATTAATACATACATTACATTACTAATCCCCGGATTGTGCTGACGGAAACAGTGCAGATCTGCAACACGAAATCTCAGCGCTGTAGCACCTCTTCATGCCCGGGTCCTGGTGCTGGTGGTGGGGAGGGGGGTACAGAACCAAACGGGGTAGGATGTGTCTCAGAGTTTCCATCATGATCAAATCACTCGAGGTAGATGCTAATAGCAGACGTGAGCAAGTCATTGAGATGCTGCTTGTCTGTTCAAACCAAACAGTCACAACATTTTAAATAAATATTTGAAATAAAAGACCATTTCAGGAAGTGGTGAACACATGTTAATGTCCACCGCTGGGTAAGCTAGCCTTGCGCTACCACCACAATGATGGTACAGCTTTTTCAAACCCATGTCGGATTACACTTGCTGGCGGTTGAAGGAGGATTGTGATTTTTTCCACTACATGTGATAAACAAAAGTTACAATATGGAGACCATTTCAAAATCTTAAAAAGGGGAAAGGGGAAAAAAACATCCGAATTCTAGTCCACATTGCGGTAAATCCATTAATCTGTCGAAGTTGGACAAGAAGCACATGCTGTTGCGGAACAATAATCCAGAAGTACCAGCAATCTGACTTTATTGTTCTCTCTTTCCCAATCCTCTTTTTCTCATCGAAGATGGCTACAGACACTCTTACTAATAAATCACGTCCCTTGTCTTTCTTGGTCGGACGGGGTCACTGGTTAGCGCCAGCGGGCCGTTAAAGGCCACACCGCAGGGTCTGGACATGCCTGTGTGGTACAACAACAAAGGAAAAGCACCTCCAGGTCCTCCAGCTCCCTCCCTTCCCTCTCGCTGTGTTCTTCATGTAGCGTGCCAGCACAAGCTCTGGGAGATGGTTACTACTCCGGCCGGAGCAGTCGCCAGCCAAAAAAGCTGCGACTTGTCAACATGCGGAAAATCGTTTAGGTACTAGGCTCGGCTTTGGTGGTCTCTCTCTATGTGTGTGAGCGAGCATGCGCGCGTGCACACGTGTGTGTGTGTGTGTGTGTGTGTGTGTGTGTGTGTGTGTGTGTGTGTGTGTGTGTGTGTGTGTGTGTGTGGGGCTTGTTTTTTGTTCCATGCTAAACGCCAGGCTGTTGCGTTACTTCCAGAGATAATGTGACTTGCTGGCCGCGCTGACTCGACTGTCCGCTTTGATGGCGAGGTGGGTGGACGCCTCCTGCAGAATCCATGTTTTCAAAGCGGCAGACTTCGAGTTATTTAAGGCGTTTTTGTCTGTCAAGTGGTTTCTATAATGCGTTGTCTATACGACCTCGCTGCTTCCTGTCTTTCGGTCACAAAAACGTTTAACAAACTGTGTGCCGAGCCTAAAATAATTTCAAGGCCCCGACTTACACAAACATGGAAAACTGCTCAACTGTAAGCAAAAGAAATGAGAACAGATGTGAGGCGGTCGAGGGGCTCGCCGTGCTCCAATAGTCATTGTGCGTACGCCGGAAACTACGAAAGCACAGTTTAAAACAATTTTTTTTTTTTTTCGGTCCTGGGTTCGATTCTCGGACTCAGAAAGAAGGTTTCTATATGGAGTTTGCATGCACTTCCAGTGCTTGGGTTGGTTTCCTCCCACAATCCAAAGACATGCGCATTGGGTTAAATTAGCTGTTTCAAGGTTAATGGTTGTGTGTGTGTGTGTGTGTGTGTGTGTGTGTGTGTGTGTGTGTGTGTGTGTTGGCACTGCAATGTTGCCCTCGCCCCGAATTGGGTGACATAGGCACCAATTACACTGCAAACCTACTAGGATCAAGTGGTTCGGCAAACGAATGAATGAGTGATTTTCGATTCTATTTAAACTATTAATAATATTTATTAAGTGTAACTCATAAGCTGTTCATTAATCAGATATCTACGCTTTATTTAGGAAGTCCAGGTCCACCATTTTCTGTCACCAACCCCCGTGAAACCCTTTATTAGCCCGTTGAAGTGTGCCGGACGTTACACGTTATGTTTCGTCGCTGTAAGAAATCTGTATTGATGCGGTCTGATGAGTCGTTTTTTTTGCCCCTCCTCCTCCATTCAGCTTGCTTCTCTCTTTAATTACAAGTCAGAGTGGAGCCTTTAAGACTATACCTGTGATGAAAGCCAGGCGGTCCAGCGCGCCAGATTAATCTAAGTGTTCTGGTCGGCTGTGCGCGGATCGAGCTCTCCTGTGTGCGAGCGCCCGTTCAGTAGAGCGTCCGTCGCCCCTTTGCGCATTTGCCCTTTAATTCTTTTCTAAGTGAAAGCCTGTGTATCATTACTCGCATGAGCTGAACTGGGAGAGAGAGAGAAAGAGACATTCAGCAGCAGAGAGAGAGAGAGAGAGAGAGAGAGAGAGAGAGAGAGAGAGAGAGAGAGAGAGAGAGAGAGAATAGTCTGGTGGAGGGAATGGAGGGATAAAAGTAGGAGGAGGAGGAGGAGGAGGAGGAAGGGGTTTCTTGGCAGACATTCTCAACAAATCGGATGCCAAGAGCGAAATGGAAACCTCCCCTCATTTTCCTCTCCTCTTAATCCAATGTTTTCGAGCCCTACCCCAGCCAAGGTCATTATAATCATAGAGGAGTGGAAGAGCGCCAGTGACCCACCATTACAGTAAGGTACCGAGCTTCACACACACACACACACACACACACACACACACACACACACACACACACACACACACACACGTTCCACTCTGCCGTTAGTCTGGTAATAATACTGCATCCCTGTAACGCTCTGCCGGTTCCTCCATTTGCGAAATGCAGATGCCCTGGAAGCTCATAAGGGCGCAGGAGAAGGGTAGCACTCTCCCCATAGGGAGACATTTTAGCTGATGGCAAAGGTCATGGTGTAAGAATGATACGGCTGTGGTTTTCCACAAAATGGAGGCCTTCAACTGAGACAAAGAACAGTAGAGAAAAACAGAGAGAGAGAGACAGAGAGAGAGAGAGAGAGAGAGAGAGAGAGAGAGAAAGAGAGAGAGAGAGAGAGAAAAAGAGAGAAAAGGGGGAGAAGGGGGGAAGTAGTAACCTCATTCAACCTCTGTGGCTTGGTGCAGAGCTTTCAGAAATCTCTTAATAAACGCTAAACATTTAAGACTCTGCCTTCGCTTCTGAAGCGCCGTGAACTTTGACCTCACCGCCTGATCAAAAGGAATGAATTATCCAACGGCAGTGTGCGCCGAGGTTATGAAAGCCGATGGGTTTCGGTCCCTGTAGGGTATGATGCGGCCCTTGAGCGAAAGGTTTTATATTTAACCGTGAAGATAGAGGGCGCGGGACCTCACCTTGGTCTCCGTGCCCTCTTGCACACTTTCCACATGGTGCGGAGTCGAACATGTGTGCTCTCGTTTACTCGAAACACTGAGCGGCAAGGGAAAGATTCATCGAAACCACTTTGGAAGGGCAGGAAACGTGGGGGAAACTTTGAAGAGAAATAAACTAAGAGAAAGTGGGGAAGGGGGGACAGGGGGGTATGAGAGAGAAAGGGAGGGAGGGAGACAGAGAGAGAGAGGACAGAGAGAGAGCAGGAGAGAGGGGACAGAGAAAGAGGGAGGAGAGAGAGAGAGAGAAAGAGGGGGAAGAAAGAGGGGGAGAGACAGAGGGAGCGAGAAAGAGAGGGGCACAAAGAGAGGGGGAGAGAGATGACAGAGAAAGGGGAGAAAGAGGGGAAGAAAGAGGGGGAGGGACAGAGGGAGAGAGGACAGAGAAAGAGAGGGGCACAAAGAGAGAGGGGGAGAGAGGGGGACAGAGAGAAAGAGGAGGAAAGACGGGGAGAAGGGGAAAGAGGGGAGAGAGAAAGAGGGAGAGGGGTGAGTGGAGAGAGAGAAAGAAAGAGGGGGAGAGAAAGAAGGGAGGAGAGGGGAGAGAGAGTGAGCGAGAGAAAAAGTGAGGGAAGGGGAGAGAGAGCAAGAGAGCGAGCGAGAGAGAGAGAGAATGGGGAGATAGAGCGAGAGAGAGAGAGAGGGGAGGAGAGGGGGAGAGAGAGTGAGTGAGAGCAAGCAAGTGAGAGCGAGCAAGAGAGCAAGATCAACTGAAAGAGAGAGAGCAAGCGAGAGAGCGAGAGAGAGCGCGTGTGACAGAGACAGAGAGAGTGCATGTGTGTGTGAGAGAGAGAAAGAGAGGAGATAAAGAGCATGAGAGAGAGAAAGAGAGCGTGTGAGAGCATGTGAGAAAGTGAGAGAGAGCGTGTGAGAAAGTGAGAGAGAGAGAGAGAGAGAGAGAGAGAGAGAGCGTGTGTGTGTGTGTGTGTGTGTGTGTGTGTGTGTGTGTGTGTGTGTGTGTGTGTGTGAGGGAGAGAGAGAGAGAGAGAGAGATTCCTTGTCATATTCTACTAGTTAACACTTCTGGAAGAAAGACTCACAAAAGGATGAGTGATACGGCTCAAAACCATCTCATGCCACTACTGACATTTTTTTTATGATACCTGACCATTCTTAAGATTAAAATCATGTTCCTCAAAGGACAAATAAATAATTAAACAAATAAATGAAAAATTGGTCAATCACACATTCAACAGTCTGAAATGTCTTTATGACCGTCACTATGTTATGATCATTAACATAATAAATACTGTTAAAATTAATACTTTGTCACATTTGTCTCATAATTAGCCGTGTATTAAGTGGCATTATATACAGCAAGACCCTATGATCGGCTGGCGAGCTGTCCGGGGTGTATCCTGCCTTCACCCGGAATCGGTCAAGATAGACTTCAACCTTTCACTGACCCTAATAATGAATTATGTGGTTTTGCAGATAGATATATTATAAATGAAAGTACAGGAAGCCGGTAACTACTGAAAAATAAAACCCTTTTTACCTGATTAAAGACATCGCCACCTCATGACAGGATCCGGATCACTCTGTCGGGTTTATTCTGCTATAATGCCTGGCACATTATACATATTCCTCACATAGCATTACTCATAATCCTTAAAACACTGTCTCAGGATGTATATAGTGATATTATGTTGCCATGACAATGACAATTCACTTCCAGCAATATTTCAAACAACACAGGCACACAACTAGTCACACGTCAGGCCAGTGAAACCGTGAACCAGGAGGATACTTAGTACCCAGACACACAGCTAACAAACCTCATACAGAACCATCCTTGCCAGGGCCAAACTTATGACCTTCTTGCTGCAAGGTGAACATGCTAACCACTACACCATCCCCGAGAACTAATCAGTGTGGGCTCCCGAGTGGCGCATGACAAGGTACATGACTTTTAACCCGGAGTTCACAAGTTTGAATCCGGTTTAATGCCGCAGCCGTCCATGACAGGAAGTCCATGGAAGCTAATCGGCCGTGCTCTCAAGGGAGGGAAGGCCGGCATGCGCTCACGTCCTTGTCACTCGCAGTGATCGCCAGACAATCGCGGGCGCCTGTAAGCTCATTCATACGATAGGGCGGAAAACACTTTCCCTCCGAGTATGTTCAACCGCCCCCAAAATAGACATGCATAGCAGTTCAAAAAGAGGCGGGTGGCCAACATTGATACTTGATGGGTGGGAACTGGATACGACTAAATTAGGGAGAAAACGGAAAGGGAAAAAAATTCAAACAATGCAAACACTTCAGTAATGGTTATCATTCAAACGTTGTACTTGAAGACACCAGTTGGAGCCGAGGAAGCTTATTTGTTAAAAAGTTAAGAGTGTTGACTGAAGTGAAGGACCAACACATGAGTTCCCTGATGAGCCCCCTGCTGGAGAAACAGTCACTGAAGCATTCTGGGTCCAGGTCCATGCCAGTAAAAGGAGCAGCAATGTCACCAGTAAACTGCTTCTACACTCAGGCTTTGAGAAAACAATGAGAGATGAGAGCTAAAAGCACTGAACTGGTTCCTGTGCTGAGATTTCCTGAATGAATGGGCGTCATGCAAGCGGCTGCGGCACAATTTTTAATGTTATCACATTATCATGCTGTTATCACCGACAGGTCAGGCAGGGCTGTCAGCCGCTCGGAAATAAATGTCCCAAACTGTGACTCATCACTGACGTTATACCATAAACTAGGAGCAAGAAGTTCCTGTGATTTCCAAATGGAGGCATTCAACACACACACACACACACACACACACACACACACACACACACACACAAAATTATTTTACTGGAAAGAAAAAAAGAACAAAAACAAAACAGATAAAAGAGAAATAAAACTCACATGATGTATAACATCCCGCCCCGCTGGCCTCCCATTGGCTAGGAGGGATGACGCAGCAAACTTCCTGTACCATACTTCCTGTTTGTCACACGCGTGAAGGAGAGTTGACTTATATTTCGTTATCGCTGAAACCCCTCTACAATAGAGACTATATTGAACCAGAAGGAGACCTTAAAGCGGAGATACAGTGACGGAGGCGATTAATTCGGTACGATAAAAACAGGGTGAGAGAGACAGTGTGTGTGTGTGAGAGAGATCGAGACAGAAGGAGGCTTAACTCTTTAGTTTTTTTAAGTTGTTTAAGTCAGTAAATGTTTAATAAATGTGGACCTCTGATCCCAAGTTAAAGTTGAGTTGGACCTCCGATTTGTCAAGCAGGGAATGCGCTTTGAATTCCACGTCTTAAAATGCTTTGGCGTCCTGCTTGTGGGCGGGGCCCGCAGCGCCACAATAATGAGTGCGGTATTTTGTGTGTGTGTGTGTGTGTGTGTGTGTGTGTGTGTGTGTGTGTGTGTGTGTGTGTGTGTGTGAGAGAGAGAGAGAGAGAGAGAGCGAGATAGAGAGACATGCATTAATGAAAAATG